>CM032487.1:609888-1297143 GCA_019059595.1 Marasmia exigua | reverse complement strand
AGCTTTGAAAATGAATATCTATCTGTCTATCTACAAAATAAATAATCATCATCAGCCCATTTAAGTCCCCACTGCTGGGGCACGGGCCTCCCTCAATCACATGAGGGGTAATTGCCATACTCACCACGCTTGGCAGACGGGTTGGCGAGGGTTAAGATATAAATGCAGAGTTTTCCTTCTCTGGGTGCTGATGTTCATGCCAGCAGCTTTACCTTAGTCGCCTTTTACGACACCTCGGTAAGAGTGAGGGTGGCCTATTCTACTCTGCCGGGGACCACACGGCTTGATTGACACAAGGTTGTAAGTTACCTCAGTATAATGACTTACCCATACAAGTTTAAATTGTATATAAAAAACTGTTTAATGAAAAAATACCATTAAAATTAGACGATTTTTTGAATGACAATAATTTAGGGACACAGGATGTATCTGTGGACAATTTACATCCATTTAACCACGTGTTCTACCAAAAATTCTGAACAACATTTATTCTACGACTTTTTGAAATAAGTCGAAATTTTTTTCGACTTATTTCAAAATGACCAAGTCACGTGACCGACTTTGTATGAGAAGTTGAAAATTTTGTATGCGAATTTCCAAATGTCATAGAACAAATGTTGTTCAGAATGGTTGATAGAATACGTGGTTAAAGCGATGTAAATGTTTACAGATACACCCTGTATTAGTAACACAAAAATTGACACTTAAATATTACATCTCGTGTTCAGGCGGGACTCGACCTTACATCTTCCACAATTAGGGTGAATGTTTTACCAATTAGACCTCTGAATGCGTTATTAAGCCAACAAAATTTGTACGTGCTTGATTCGACATGAGCTTTCGATAGTCTCATCAATATTATAGGTATATTTACAATATCCTGTGGAAATATTATAATAAATATTTGACCACCAGTTAAGAAGACTGCTAAATCAACAGTTGGTATTTTATTGTACTTCGCATTGTGAAGTAGCAGAAGGTGACGCCAATATCAACAATTTCATGTCTTTTAAGAAGCATCTCGACCAGCTGTCAATAATTCTCTAATTATTATTATGTATTGATATGTAAATTACATTCATTAAAATCAAAAGCACAAACTCAAACAGTTTCTATCGTCATTTCCTACCACGGACCAGATGTCATCCGTGGTGTTTCCGAACAGATACAACTAGGACTTATTCATTTCTTAAGAGCTGCCAATGCAATGTGATACCTCAGGTGTTGCAGATGTCCATGTGCCGTCTGCTCGTTTGTTCGCTATTATGTGAAAAAAAAATCAAATGGGTGTTTGCTATGTATTATAAGTATGTATTTACAAAAGAAAAGTATTATATGCATATATTTGTAATCCCACTGTTGATTCTGATATCCGTAACACAGGTGCTTGAGCTACCTATCTCGGAGTCAGATCAATGTATGTGATGTTGTGAAATATTTATTATATATTTAAATCACTTGAAAAACACATGCATGTTTGCCCTGGATCGAACCCACGATCATTGGCAAAGTAGTTTAAGTGCAGGGCCGTAATCTCGTGGTATTGGGTTCGATTCGGGTCGAGCAAAAGTATGTTTCAAACAAATAGTGTCCGAGCGAGAAGTGAATAGATGCGCCGCCATTTCTGATCCCATTCTTTATCCGCACAGGTAGTACATATTTTCAGTTTTAATTACATACTTACTCAACTAGATCACGGTACGGTACCAGACAATTCCTCATAGAATAACATATTCTATCTTTCCCGCGAACGCTCCGGCTATGAAATGAGTTCCCTTTAGAGGTTTTCCCGAGGGACTGCAGTATGATATTCTTCAAAAAGGCAGTGGTAAGGTTTTTAAAGGATCGGAAACTCGTATGCAAGTCTCTGGAGCAGCAAACGATCATAAGCCGCGGTAGTCGCCATACTTTAAGGCGAGACGGAAGTTATTTGCCATCAACGAATACGATTTTCTAAACAATCGTCAGTTTCCATCAGGTGCAATTGTGGTCAAGGTTTAGCCTACTGATAAAAAAAAACCCTCCTCGTCTTATCGTGTAATTGCCGGGTGCATCCAAAGCTGTCACTCTGGAGCCCAGGGTACGCTTGGACTATGATTCAGGATTTGAGGATTCTGGCATTTACAATGAAGCGACTGCTGTGGAAGTGTGCTAAGTGCTGCGGCACTAGACCAACTGAAACATCCGGCATCCGGCGACATCGACCGGGGTGATACCACGGCCTCACAGAAAACCAGCGTGAAGCAGCCTACCATCACTCCTTACGATTTTCTAAACAATATCAACAAATAGTATGCGATCAAACGAAATGCCAGCCTTTGTTTCTGCATAAAAAATTGTGTTCAAAATGCCCGGCACTTCATTTGTCACTTATGTCGAAGCCCGAAAAACTAACCCTGTCCGGAAATACCGGACAGGGAATAAATACCGTCCACAAACTGCGAAATCGCCGTCCAAGCGATTTGATTAGAAAAAACTGCGTTAATGCGAGTCGCGGGTGTGTGCTGCGGGTTCCGTACTTTTTTTTAATCCGACTATAACTATCCCACTGCAGGGCAAAGGCCTCCATTATAGAAATCAAGTCATTGCTATTATGATGGGGTCGGCTTTATCATCGCGCATGCCAAATGCGGATTGGTGATCACAAACCCGAGCAATGTTCCTGTGTCCTAACTCAGGAGTGGAATCTGCTAATTACAATGAGGTGACTGCCGTCTGACCGTCAGTCCAACTGAATCGTAATTAAACCTTCATGTTCTGCTTAAGTCCAACTGGATCCACTGGAGTCCAACTGGATCGTAATTACACGTTCAAGTTCTGCTAATTACAATGAAACGAATGTCGTCTGACCTCCAGTCCAACTGGAGTCTAATTACATGTTCATGTTGTGCTAAAGTCCAACTGGATCGTAATTACACGTTCATGTTCTGCTAAGGTCCAACTGGATCTTAACTATACGTTCATGTTCTGCTAAAGTCCAACTGGATCGTAATTACACGTTCAAGTTCTGCTAATTACAATAAAATGAATGTCGTCTGACCTCCAGTCCAACTAGATTCTAATCACATGTTCAAGTCCAACTGGATAGTAATTACACGTTCATGTTCTACTAATTACAATGAAGTGACTGCCGTCCGACCTCAAGTCGAAACTGGATCGTAATTACACGTTCATGTTCTGCTAAAGTCCAACTGGATCGTAACTATACGTTCATGTCCTGCTAAAGTCCAACTGGATCCACTGGAGTCCAACTGGATCGTAATTACACGTTCATGTTCTGCTAGTTACAATGAAGTGACTGCCGTCCGACCTCAAGTCAAAACTGGATCGTAATTACACGTTCATGTTCTGCTAATTACAATGAAGTGACTGCCGTCCGACCTCAAATCGAAACTGGATCGTAATTACACGTTCATGTTCTGCTAAAGTCCAACTGGATACACTGGAGTCCAACTGGATCGTAATTACACGTTCATGTTCTGCTAGTCACAATGAAGTGACTGCCGTCTGACCTCCAGTCCAACTGGCTCGTAATTACACGTTCATGTTCTGCTAGTTACAATGAAGTGACTGCCGTCCGACTTCCAATCCAACTGGCTCGTAATTACACGTTCATGTTCTGCTAATTACAATGAAGTGACTGCCGTCCGACTTCCAATCCAACTGGCTCGTAATTACACGTTCATGTTCTGCTAGTTACAATGAAGTGACTGCCGTCCGACGTCCAGTCCAACTGGATCGTAATTACACGTTCATGTTCTGCTAATTACAATAAAGTGACTGCCGTCCGACCTCCAGTCCAACTGGATCGTAATTACACGTTCATGTTCTGCTAGTCACAATGAAGTGACTGCCGTCCGACCTCCAGTCCAACTGGATCGTAATTACACGTCCATGTTCTGCTAATTACAATGAAGTGACTGCCGTCCGACCTCCAGTCCAACTGGATCGTAATTACACGTTCATGTTCTGCTAGTTACAATGAACCAATCTGGTTTTCTTTATTGCTTGAAATAAGAAGACGAGCTTGCGGCCCATCTGATGGTAAACGGTAACCGCCGCTCACAGACATCAACAATGCCGGAGCACAGTCATGCCGTTGCCTACCGTGAAAGAAGAACTCTTTTCAAACCTCTTTTAGAAAAGGACATGACGTCATGGCGGTCAGGGAACATCGCGGCTGGAAGCTCATTCCAGAGTTTGCACAAGCGCGGGAAAAAGAGCGCTGGAAACGAAGCGCTGGAAGGGATTGGTTCCAGGTAGTATTGGTGAAGTTTGCCGCGGGGTCTAATCGTGTGATTGTAGAGTGGTGACTTTGGTATGATATTGAACAGCTCCGCAGAGCACTCTTCATGGAAGAGCCTATTTCCTTATTTATGAATCTTCAAAAGTTCTGAAAAGAACCCTAAAAGTTTCTAACAAAGGTACGGAATCCTAAAAGCTAGTCCGAAATTCTAATCCAACGGTACTAGAATGTCTCTTGCAAAAAATCAAAACGTACTACCATTTTAAAATTTAACAAAATGTCTTTGTTTCCGCGATGCCGTTTTTAACCGCCTTTATTCTGATACTGGTAGAGTTGAGAATGAGTCGGTTGTTAGTTTTCCGGTGCTAGATTGTATTGTGTATAAACGCTGTGCCAACCCATCACATGTATTGTATTGGCATCGTCGCGAGAGTCTTTTTGGGAAGTCAGTGATGGGAGAAGTGCAGAGGTGGCAGTACCTGTACTGCCACTTCTTCCATCACTTTAGTAAACAAGTGGCTAGCCCTCGCTTTGACTTTGGGACTTTCTTTAAAAAGAAACCCCTGTACCCAAATTTTAACCCTTTTTGGCCCTACATTAATAGATCAGTCAGTCAGCTTTCGCTTGTATATTTTTTTAAAGTGGTACAGTACCTACCTAAGATGGACTTGGTATCAATATAAATGGCGAGTATATGACGCACCTTCGATTCGCAGATGATAACCTTATCATGGCTGAAACCTTGAAAGACTTAGGCACAATGCTCGACGACCTCAGTGGAGTCTCCCAAAAAGTGAGCCTGAAAATGAACATGGACAAGACGAAAATTTTGTCAAATTCTCATGTCGTACCCACTCTTGTAAAGGTTGGAAGCTCTACATTAGAAGCTGTGGACGAGTACATCTACCTCGGACAAAAAGTCCAGCTTGGTAAGTCCAACTTGCAGAAAGAGGTCGATCGCCGAATCCAACTCGGCTGGGCAGCGTTCGGGAAGCTAGCTACGCAGCATATCTACCGCAGTGTCTCAAGACGAAAGTCTTTAATACGTGTGTGTTGCCAGTGATGACAACACACACGCATGACCGCTTACAATGTACCGATTAAGAAGGCTCAACGTCACCCAGAGAACAATGGAGAGGGCTATGCTCGGAGTCTCCTTGCGTGATCGTATCAGAAATTATAAGATCCGCAGGAGAACTAAGGTCACAGACATAGCCCAAAGGATTGTATGCCTCAAGTGGCAATGGGCAGTGCACATAGCAAGGAGAAAAGACGGCCGTTGGGGCGGAAAGGTCCTCGAGTGGAGGCCATGTACAGGAAATCGAGCCGTGGCAGGCCCTCCACAAGGTGGACCGAAGATCTGGTGAAGATCGCGGGAATCCATTGGATGCGGGTGGCACAGGACCGATCTGTGTAAAGAACATTGGGGCGTCAATTGGCAGCAGTGGGCGTCAATTGGTTCCCCTCAGCCTGATAGTAAGCTAAAAGAGCCACACATTGCAAAATATCGGTCGCGATGACACGGCATCACTTCCGATAGCACTGTGAAACTGGCGCGAGAGCTGTTTCTTCACTCCTCGTTTGAAGGATGGATCCATGTTGTAGGACGGAGAAAACACACGCACGGCAACGTGTTCCATATTTTTATGTTACGGCAAAAATAGGTCATCATCATCATCATCATTATCGTCAGCCCATTTAAGTCCCCACTGCTGGGTCACGGGCCTCCCTCAATCACATGAGGGGTAATTGCCATACTCACCACGCTTGGCAGACGGGTTAGCGAGGGTTTTGATATAAACGCAGAGTTTTCCTTCTCTGGGTGCTGATGAACATGCCAGCAGCTTTACCTTAGTAGCCTTTTACGACTCCTCGGTAAGAGTGAGGGTGGCCTATTCTACTCTGCCGGGAACCACACGGCAGAGTAGAATAGGCCACCCTCACTTTTACCGAAAAAATAGGAGTAAATAGGAGTTACCAAACTTTTTACATCGGACATTTTATTCACTTTTATCATCATCTTTGAGTTTAGTCTTTCTTCATCTTGTAAATGTAATTTCCATGATTGATTAATGCCTCAATGTTTCTCTTTGGAACCTGGGGTTCCATTTTCTGAGTAACCATTCTACCAATCAAGCACTTACAACTTACACTTTGGGAAATTCGTCGACTTAGTAACATAGTAGTTTTTTTTTTTATTTGGTGTGTACCAAATAAAAAAAAAACTACTATGTTACTGAACTATCCACCTAATTACCGCAAAAATAAAACACTCTTATTATCAATGAACTGTATTAAAAACTCAAATGAACAAAAAAACATTAGCCGCTTAAGGGTAAACAAAAAAACGAAATGCTTGCGCGATTCAATTGTGCACAACGCCATCTATTGGCGTTCGTTGCACATCACGCCGCTCACGACTAATTCCCATCGCCATACCGCCCTCCAAGAACTTCGTTCTTCCCTTAAGGCAGTAAAACCAGTTTTGAAACTGGACGTTTAAAATTTGATGTTTTTGTCTTCACACTGACAACTCTAACTTCGTTATCAGGTCCGGTATGTACGTTGGTTACTCTTCCCATTAGCCATTTAGCTGGTGGCAGATCGGCTTCTTTTAGAATAACTAAGTCCCCCACCCTCGGTCCCTCAGCTTTAGTCTGCCACTTATGTCTCTGCTGCAAGCTATTTAAATATTCCTTCGCCCATCTCGTCCAAAAGTTGTTTAACATTCTTTGTGTGATTCTCCATCGGTGCAGTGGGCCGATTGTATCGTCTTTGATATTAGGTTCAGGTACAACCATCGACGATTCTCCTACTAGGAAATGTGCTGGTGTTAAGGCCGATAAATCGTCGGGGTTATCGTTTAGGCAGGTTATTGGTCGAGAGTTGAGCACTGCTTCGATCTGGCAAAGTACTGTTGATAATTCCTCAAAGGTAAGTGTAGATAAGCCAATCGTCTTTACTAAATGTGATTTTACAGACTTAACATTTGACTCCCATAGTCCTCCGAAATTGGGTGATTTAGGTGGTATGAAGTGCCAACTCGTTCCATCATTCTCCAGTATTTCAGCTATCTCTTTTACTACACCAGTCATACTCTTTTCTAACATTTTTGTCAGCTCATTGGCAGCTCCCACAAAATTCAAGCCGTTGTCGCTCCACATATGAGAACAATGACCTCTCCGTGACACGAATCTGCGAAAAGCTGCGATAAATCCTGAAGTAGTCAAATCACTTACAGCCTCTAAGTGAATAGCCTTAGTCTTCATACAAACAAAGAGCGAGATATAGCCTTTGTACGATTTCTGTCCTCTTCCTTTTGACACTCTCATCTGTATAGGTCCGGCAAAGTCTACACCACTGGATTCAAAGGGTCTTCCAGGGGTTACTCTTACGCTAGGAAGCTCACCCATAATTGGTTGATGTGTCCTAGCGTTGTATCGCACGCATGTTACACATTTCTTAATGTATTTTTTCACCGCAGGCTTCAAACCTACCATCCAATACTTACTCCTGATAAGGTTGATCGTGAGAGCAATACCTCCGTGCATCACTCTCTCGTGGGCATCTTTAATAATTAGTTCTCCAATGTGAGTATTTTTTGGTATTATAATCGGGTGCTTATAATCCAGAGATGCTTGTGCTGCTTGTAGTCTCCCTCCAACACGTAACAGACCCTTTTCATCTCGGTACGGGTTAAGTGATATTAATTTACTTCTTTTCTTTATTTTTCCTCTCTGTTTCAGGTCTTCAAGTTCTTCTGCGAATTCTGTCTCTTGTGTTGTTCTAAGGCAGATATCAAGAGTTTCCTGCATTTCTTCAGCGGTAAGGTAAGTATCAACATTAGTATTATTTTGCCTTCTTTCTTTCATAGTAAGGAATCTTCTGCAGTAAGTAAGCACTCTAATCATTCTCTTCAAATTTGAAAATCTGTTGATTATTGATTCTTCTTTAGTGATGTTGTAAAATACCTTTGCATGTTGTTTTCTTTCTTCTATTTTTGTTTCTGGTACTTCTATTTTGTTTATATGTATTTCAGGGCTTTTCATCCAATCAGGTCCACTCCACCATAGTAAGTTGTCTTGTAATTCAGCGGGCTCAATTCCACGTGATGCTATATCTGCAGGATTTTCTGCTGAAGTGACATGGTTCCATCTATCATTGTCTAGTCTGGTTTGTATTTCAGTGATACGATTGGCGACGAATGTCTGCCATCTTATAGGCTGTGATTGTATCCAGGCCAATACAATTGTTGAATCTGAGTAGGCGTATATTTGGGTTTTAGGTATTTTCAACACCGATGCTACTTTTGTAAGTAATTTCGCTAATAATACTGCGCTACACAGTTCTAAGCGCGGTACAGATATTTGTTTCAATGGAGCTACCTTTGTTTTACTTTCAAGTATAGTAACATGCACATCGTTACCTTGGATTACTCTTAAATAGATCACAGCTGCGTATGCTTTAGTGGACGCGTCAGCAAATCCAACCAATTCAATTCGGTGATCGTCTGCGTAGGTGTGTAACCATCTGTCTATCTTTATATTTTGTAGTGTCTGTAGTTGTTTTCTAAATTTTAACCAGTCGTCTAGTAAATCGTTAGGTAATTCATCGTCCCATTCAGCATGACAAAGCCACAGCTTCTGTATTAGTACCTTGGCATGTATAATAATTGGAGCTAGCCATCCAAACGGGTCGAATAAGCGTGCTATATCTGATAACACTCTTCGTTTTGTGATTGGTTGAATAGGTTCAGGTAAGTTAACAGAAATTTTAAATTTGTCGTCGTCTCTATCCCACGTAACTCCAAGTATTTTAATTACTCTATCTAGTTTTATCTCAAAGGGTTGTGTCTGTTCCTTATTTTGTTGTATCATGTTTAACAGGTTATCAGAGTTACTCGACCATTTCTGCAATACAAAACCCGTTTTCTCAAGTACCTTGTTCACTTGTTCATAGATTTCTTTCGCTTCGTTTTCGGTACAAGCCCCTGTCATTAAATCATCCATATAGAACGACGACTTAATAATTTCAGCTGCTTTTGGATATTCGTGTCCTTCCTCTTCAGCTATTTGTTTTAGGGTTCTTACTGCTAGAAAGGGTGCGCATGCAGTACCAAAGGTGACAGTAAGTAATTTATAAAATTTAAATTCTTCATTTTCATTATCTCTCCATATAATACATTGGTAGTTAGTATGTGTTTCTGTAATTAGAATTTGTCTATACATCTTTACTATATCACTTATTAAGGCTATTTTATGTTGACGCCATCTCAGAATTAATGTTGGTAAATCATCTTGTATTACAGGTCCAGTGAGCAGTGTATCATTCAGTGATTGTCCTTTAGATCCTTTAGCAGAGGCATCAAATACCACTCTTACTTTTGAGGTGTCTTTATCATCCCTGATCACGGCATGATGAGGTAAGTATACACAGTTCCTTTCATTTTCTGTAGTTAGCTCCATATGCCCCAATTCTTCATATTCTTTTATTACTTTTGTATATTCCTCTTTCATTTCTTTATTCTTATTTAGTTTTTTCTCTAGTTGTAAAAATCTTGAGATAGCAATATCTTTCGTAAAGCCGCATTTATCTAAAGGTGTATCTATGTTTTCTTTGAACGGTAAATTCACTTTGTATCTTCCTGAGTCTGTTCTTACTGTTGTTTTTTTATATATATCTTCGCATCTTTGCTCATCTTTAGTTAGTTTCCGCTCACAGCTATTTACTTCATTTTCCACTTCCCAGAATTTTCTCAGTAGATCATTCTCACATATACATACATGCATGCTAATAATTTTGTTTTCTTTTACAGGTGTCCTGCTAGCATCACCAGAAAGAATCCAGCCCAGTTGTGTCCTTTGTGCTATAATCCCAGACGGACTCTTTATCAATCCAGCTTCTATGATTTGACTATATACTTCAGCACCGAGTAGTATTTGCACTTTGTTTGGTGTATTGTAATGTGGATCTGCTAAAGTAATCTCTTCTAGCTCCGGCCAGTTAGAAACTGTAATTGATTGTTGAGGTAAGTATGTTGTTATGTTTTTCAAAATGTATGCTTTCACACGGATTGTGAAGTTTGTATAATATCTTGACTGCAGTTGTACTTCAACCATGTATTTGGTGTGAAGCTGTTTTCCTTCATTCAATCCTGAAACTACGCCGCTGATTCTTATCTTTTTCAAACCCAACGTCTGAACTAGATCTTCAGTGACGAACGTAGCTTGAGAGCCCTGATCAATGAGTGCACGGTAGGTGTATTTTTGCCCTTGACGTGAAGTCATGTCTACGAGTGCAGTGGCAAGTAGTATTTGACCAGGTTGATGTACAAAATGTGATACTATGTTTTGATTGGAGTCTTTATGACAATTATCCCTTACAAGTTCATCTCTTTTCTCTGGATGTAGAAGCGAGTGGTGCTTCTTATGGCATACGCGGCATGATGTCTTCCTCATACATTTGACAGCTGAGTGATTTGGTATCAAACAGTTAAAGCACAAATTATTATTTTGTACGAAATCATGTCTATCCTTGTACTGTAACTTGGCGAATTGTTTACACTGATAAATGTAGTGAGCTTCCTTACAAAACACACACGAGATGTTGGTAGGTTCTAGCGAAGTGTGAAATGTTTTAGTCCTATTCGGCTTAGTAGTGTGTTCAATCATTTCCAGCGACCTAAATCTAGTTTCTAGGAAATCTTTCAGAGTGCCAAAAGAAGGTAACTCATCCTTTTCTGTGGCTATAAGTTGTTCCCATAAGCGATGACTTTCTGTGTCTAATTTAGAAACGGTCATGTAAATGATGATAGCATCCCAATAATTAACTGGCAACTTTAGGTTTTTTAATGAGTTCAAACATTCCACTGTAGTATCTAAAATGTATTTGATTTGGTAAGCTGATTCTGAGGTTATACTTTTAATGCAGAAAAGTTTCTTGAAAATGCTATTTGCAATGTATCTTTTGTTATTATATCTGTTGGTTAGTGTTTGCCATGCTTGGTTGTAATTTTGACTTGTTACAGGAATTGTTCTCAACAATTGTTCCGCTTCCCCAGTTAAGCTCGACTTTAGGTAGTGTAACTTTTGTACTTCATCTATAGACTGATTAGTATGTATGATCGAATTAAACAAATCATGGAAGGACGGCCATTCAGTGTATTTCCCAGAGAATTGCGGTATGTTTATTGTCGGTAACTTTATCTCGGCGGTAGTTTTTTTGTATTCGGGTGCGACGGTTGACGGTGTAGTAAACGATAGTTCGGATATTTTTGTTTTCAAATCGCTTTTGTAATTGATGTAAACTTCTTCACATGTCTCATATAAATCCTCGTTAAAATATCTAATGGCGCTTTTTGTCTCAGTAGGTATATTTGTCACTAGATCTTCGTGAGTAGTTTTGAATGAATTCCATGTATCTTCTAAGTTTTCTAATCGCGTTTGTAAATATTGCAAAGTCAATCTAGGTTTTGGGCTTTTGCCGTAGTTTTTCTGAGATTTTATGATAGATTCTAGTCTTTCATCTTGAAGGATTAACGCTTTATTTGTTTTTTCCATTTTGAGGTTATATGGTTAATTATTTCAATAATTCACTGATCTTTAAGTCTTTTAAAATTAATTAATTTATCAAAAATATTTTACGTCTTAAGTCCACTGTTTACAATCACTAAATTATTTCAAGTGTTATTTCACAATTTTTCACAAGTCCAGTGTCCATACAAAACGCAATGAAATTATTTTAAGTCTTATAAGTCTTTTTGGTTCTCGCAAAATTTTCCAAGTCCTGAGTCCATAGATAACGCACAGAATTTTTAAGTGTTAAGCACTTGTTCACTTTCACTGAGCTCTGAACTTATTCTACTACTTACGGTTACCGAGTCCCATAATCCACAGTAAACACTGAAATCCGTACTTTACTCAGTCACTAAACACTATCCACTGCCACTGCACTGTCACCGTAACGCACTTTAAAATCCGTCTCGATGGACCACTATGAACTATCCACCTAATTACCGCAAAAATAAAACACTCTTATTATCAATGAACTGTATTAAAAACTCAAATGAACAAAAAAACATTAGCCGCTTAAGGGTAAACAAAAAAACGAAATGCTTGCGCGATTCAATTGTGCACAACGCCATCTATTGGCGTTCGTTGCACATCACGCCGCTCACGACTAATTCCCATCGCCAGTTACTAAGTACACACTAAAAAACAGAACATCATTATTACACAATTTTAACTACACAATGACAAATCTTATAAGCTAGATGAAATCCTAAAACATGCGTACACATCATGCTTAAAAATGACGGAACTTAAGTTAATTACAGTAATAATAATTTGTAGTATAAAACTAACTAATTAAATTTAATTTCAACCCTTTAGTTGTTTCGAAAAAATATGTTGTAATTTTCTCTTAAAAACGGGCAATCTATCGCAAAATACATCCAGGAATTCATAATTGTCTACTAGTAATTCGTTGTAAACGCGACACATTCTGACCAATGGATTATAATAGGATGTGTTATTCCTAAAAACTTTAAGAGCAAAGGTGTGTAAGAATGGATAACGGGATCTAGGTTTAGTGTTTATATAAAAAAAAAATAAAAAAAAAAATAAATCTTTATTTGTTCTCTCACATAGTTGGTTGGTACATGCAAAATAAAGCTTAGTCTAGTGTTACTAAAACTATGTAAGAGAGTGGTATCTGTACTAGGAGACCTGTATGACAGATTACCAGCCTCTCCTACTCCGGACCGGTGTAAATGAATAAGCTTATCATATCTATGCAGCTATACTATATGTTCGAACGTAAGTGTGAGTATATGAAATAAGATAAGTGTGTGTGTGTGTGTGTGTGTGCGTGTGTGTGCGCGCACGTGCGTGCGTGTGTGGGTGGGTGCGCGCGTGTGTGGGTGGGTGTGCGCGTGTGTGTGCGTGTGTGTGTGTGAATATAAGTACGTGCAAATATTTTTAAGAGACTACCACTAAAATACTCTCAGTCTTATCATAATCAAGAGATTTCAGCCATGCGGTGACCAATTTTTTGCATTTGAATCTCGCCATCGGATATATGTTGACTATTTTATTTATTTTGTTGTATAGATAAGCCCCTAGAAACGCATAAAATCGTTTAGCAAACTGTGTTGAAGGAGTGTTATCTAGATTACATACTTTGTGTTTTAGACGCTTATTGATTAAAACGTCAGGGTTATAAGTGAGGGAAGAGTGTTTTTTTAATATGGTATTTAAGATAAAGATTTGTCTAACAGTGAGAACATCAAATACCGTAAACAGATCCTTAGTAGGAAATAAATAAGGTAAAAATAGACTTACTTTGATGACTGCCCTTTGGGCTCGTTCTAATTTTATCAATCTAGTCTTACAAATGCCTCCCCAAATTGTTATACAGTAGCTTAGTATGGACTGACATAGGGCAAGATATATCATTTTAATAACATTAAGATCGGAGACGTGACGTAGATTTTTAAATATATATATTAACTTACGTACTCTCGATGAAAGAAGATCTATGTGTAAGCTAAAACTGAGAGAGCTATCAATTATAACGCCCAGATATTTAATGTCGGTGGCTAAAGTTAATGACAGGCAAGAACAGGAGGACTTATTCGAACAAAAGTGAGCTTTAATTGAGAAATTATCATGTATAGACATTGACATGGATATTTATCGAGGAAAGAAGTATTGGTGAGTCAATTTTGGAATGGAGAATTTTGAATAAGTAGACCATGTCATTGAGATTACGGCGGGTATCAAGAGACAGAATGTTGAACTTTTTAAGTTTTTCTTTGTATGAGGACAGACGTCT
Organism: Marasmia exigua; assembly: GCA_019059595.1. Classification (NCBI taxonomy): domain Eukaryota; kingdom Metazoa; phylum Arthropoda; class Insecta; order Lepidoptera; family Crambidae; genus Marasmia; species Marasmia exigua. The sequence continues at coordinate 1,283,063 of CM032487.1, read as the reverse complement.
ACCTAATCCAATTCGGTAACAAATCATATTGAGCATTCTTTTTTAAACCCTCTCAATTTTTTCTGTGTGGACAGCGTAATATGGAGACCAGATACTCGAATTATATTCTAGGATACTACGCACTAAGGTGTTAAATAAATACAAAAGACTGTAGGGGTTTTTGAAATCATTGGTTGTCCTATACAAAAAGCCGTTCTCCATGAAATCTGGGCTGCTTTTGCTGGACTCAGAAGCCCAGCAAAAGCAGACAACGATGGCTGGAGGATCCGCACAAATACCAAGATAGAAGAGACTGCGAACACACCCGATATAATCGACGAGACCAAGGTGAAAATAAATGCTATGACAAAAATTTAAAAATGACCACTTTTAAACCTTTGTCCCTTCTGTGCTCGCTTACTCTACGCGCTCGTCACATGTTGGAGGCAGATTAATGGCAGCAAATAACAGTTCCGGCGGAGCCCCCGCGCTTTATGGCCCGGCGGAGGTGGCAAACGGGAAATATAGGACTTTAGGAATGCCAAACTTCCAATTTTCTCTAAAAGCTTGAAATAAAGCTATGTGGGTATATTGAAAGTATTTGAAACTTTTGTAGATATATGGTAGCTCAGTGGATTGGAACGCGCTTTCTATACGGGGGGTCGTGGGTTGAATCCGAGTACCTCCAGATTTTTCATCTATGTGCGTATTTTTACCATTAGCGCGGCTGTGAGAGAAAACATCCTGCACGTTTAGGATAGTTTCTGAAACGTGAACTATGATCAAGTTGGTCTGGTTTTGCCTTTAAAGAGTTGCGGAGGTCAGACGGCATTCGTTTTTAACCCCCGACGCAAAAACGACGGGGTGTCTGTCTATGGCATCGTAGCTCCCGAACAAATGAACCGATTTTGATTTTGTTTTTTTTTGTTTGAAAGATGAATAAGGAGGGAGTGTTTAGCTATGTTGGATAAAAATCGATCCAAGATGGCCGCCGTCACAAAGATTGGGATTTTATGTTTTAACACAACTCCCACAATATGGGTATCATATAAAAGGGCTTGAGTAGCAGAATATCTTAATTGTGAAAAATTTCAAATCCAAGATGGCCGCCGTCAGAAAATGACGAATAACCTATTTGTTGTTCCAACTGCCTCAATATAGGTATCAAATGAAAGAGCTTTAGTTGTGTCGGGGGTTTTTAAAATTTTAAATTTAATCTCCCATATTTTATTGTAATTACCAGACACCCTAAATTCTGAATCATGGTCTAAGCGTACCCCGGGCTCCAAAGCAACAGCTTTGGACGCAACGGGACTCACACGCTAAGATGAAAAAGACTTTTAGAACTGAAACAGATATTTTGATTAATTGATAATGAGTTGCACAACGCAGTCGCACAAAAACAGACACAATCGGATCCCAATTCTCGTGCTCGTGACATTTTGAAAACATGGCGGATGTCACATGAAATTCATACAAAAAAAAACTATGTTTTAGTGATATATGTCGTATGGTGCTAAATGTCACGAGCCCGAGAATTGGGCCCCTGTTGGCCTAACATGCGCACCGCGACATAATTTTGTCTACCCCGTATCTCGTGGTTAATTGAATGAACGAAACCAGTGTAGCTATATAAGAAAACAAATGTATATTTCAAAGGGCAACACTGGTTTGTCTACACGAGTAATCCTTTGTATACCACGAGAAAATTGTCGATCGTGATGCGCATGTTAGAGAAAAAGACATATTAGTCGATATCGACAAATTTGTCGTATCGCTTCCGTGACATATCTCGCGATGGCATGTTAGCCCGACTGGACCCCAATTCTCGAGCTCGTGACATTTATTTTCATACGACATATATCACTAAAACATAGTTTTTATGTATGGTTTTCGGGTGATATCCGCCATATTTTCAAAATGTCACGAGCACGAGAATTGGGCTCCTGGTCGGCTCTATCTGACATCGATGTCCAAGGGATCGTTGACTTACGCGCTAGGCAGTATGATGTATCGTGTCTCTCCTACACACGCACAGACTCTACTTCACACCGAACCGCGCCTAGATAATCTAGTAGATGCATGCGCGCATATTTTGGGCATAGCCAGATGGCTTATTATAACGAAACCGTCCCGTAACGAATGAGAATATACTTCTCGCATCCAAACAAAGGAGACACACTATGCGTGTAAAAGAGAGGGGAAGTCCGATTCGACGTAACTTTTTTTATGACATAGGGTGACTCATGTCCACTGCAGCTGAAGCATTGTGAATGCGTGACCGGTCTCTAAGGAAGAAGTAGGCCCGTTTTTTTATGTGATAGGTGGCAGACGTGCAGACGGATCACCTGATGTAATATAGCGATTGCCTCTGCCCATGGACACCGGCGACACCAGTGTATTCACAAGTGCGCTGCCAACCTTTAAGCCCCCCTTTCTCCCGGATTGCGAGCAGCGAAACATAGCACAGTGCTGCTTCACACCGGTCTTCTGTCAGAACGTGTTATCACTCCGGTTGAGTGGGCCCATTCATGCCGAAGCGTGGCCCTCCCACTGTCACTAATGGACAACATTTCAAAATTGCTAAGCTCTGAAACAAAAAATACCAATTCTGTGTTTACTTTTCCGCTGCTCGAATATATATTTATTCATTTTTTATATTGCTTATTTACTGAGAAAAAAATTAAAAACTAAAAAACGTAAGATGACGTCATCGGACGGCAGAATGTAAAATATTTCTTTGCTTAGCACATTATAGTTTTAAATTTACGTAATGCCAAACTCATGACAAGTAACTGTCAAAAAAAAAGACAACTTGTCAACGTTGAATGTATGAATGACGTTGACAATGTTGACACTAGTATTATTTACCTTTGACAGTAGTACCTTTTTTTTATTAAAACAATGATAAGCAAAGGAATATCGCTGTATTCAGCCGTCCGATGACGTCATTTGGCGCTTACGTCTATTTAGAATAAAAAGAATTTCAATAATTATTTTATGCATGAAAATGGACAAATTCTGAAAAAAGAAAAAATATGGGTCTGTTCATTTTATGTCTACTTTCATATAAAAAAACAATATGGACATGTTAAAAATTTGAAATGTTGTCCATTCTGCAGTCCGCAAATTTTAATAAAAAAATGAACTACGGAATTCTCATTTACCTTTCGGTCTTGAGGTCGTTTTTCTAAACTGTTGCATTTTATCAAGGTTCGTTCATACTCGATTACGCGGACAAATGGGGTGACGTGTCTGATACGCCACATGGATAGTGGCGCCTGAGTCTTGGTCTTGAAGTCATGTTGTTTATCATAAACGCTGGAAACTTGGTATTTGCTAAGCTATGTACACACATAGCTTACCAAATACCAGTAGAAATACGCACACGCGTATTTCTACTGCCTCGTTGGTGCAGTGGTTAATGCGTCACACTTTAAGCGACGGCTGCGCTTGGGGTCCCGGGTTCGATCCCCGGGTTGGGCCAAAATTTGTACCTGAGTTTATCTGTTAAGAAATTTATAGTGTCATTTCGGAGTCTGGAAGTTCGGTCCGGTCTTGTACCCCCGTGCCTCGGAAAGCACGTTAAGCCGTTGCTCCTGCACCCGATCCCTCTCCGGTCGTGTCACACTGGTGTCCCATTGGACTTGAGAGAGAGTGCGCTTGTGTTTGCGCACACATTTGAGCACTATAATATATCCTGCGTAAGTGGCTGATCGTTGAGATTGGCCGCCATAGCCGAAATCGGTTGGAGGATATTATGTGCGTATTTCTACTTTTATAGGCAGCAAGGAAAACATTATGAGGTAAATCTACACACGTTTTGGATAAGTAGTTTCACTTGATCTGGTTCCCCTGTCAAAGGGTTGCAAAGATCAGACGCTACCGGGAATAACACGAAGAGTAAAAATATATTTATTTGCGTCAAATATGGATAGCTGTTGTCGTTGTTTATACTTGTTAACATTTTGTGCCAAACATGGCAAAGAGAGATGAGGATAATTCTTTAACTCTCAATCAATAACAGGACCGAGTACCAAACATTACTCTACTCGCTATTTAGTCTACTGGCTCTATATCTTGGCACGTTAGTGATTGGAAAGCCAATCTTCACATGAGAGAGTTAAAGTGACGAACAGGGCACACTAGCCCTGATTTATTTATTTAAGAAAGAAAACTTGGTATTTTACAGTGCTATTACACCAACGTAACAAGCTAGATTACAATAAAATTAAAATAACTATATTTTTTTACTTAAAAAAATTAAATAGCAACTAAACCGGATGTCTATTTAAATTAAGATAAGATAAAAACATTTATTTCTTCAACCCACACAACACACAACATTACAAATAAAAAAAAAACTTTGGAAATGGAAACAAAAATAAATACAACACATACTTAAAACAAAAAAAAGAAGTAACTACAAATATAACTAATTCGGCAAGGCAATATATGTATATATTGTGTCCAGGTGTGTCGCGATGCCTAACAAAAAGGAGCTCACTCAGCTAAAGCCACGACTGAAGCGAAGGGTAGTTACCTTCCTATAGGCCATGGCGCTGGTTATTTAACATTTTTTTTTTTTTTAATATAAATATTTCACAACATCACATACATTGATCTGACTCCGAGATAGGTAGCTCAAGCACCTGTGTTACGGATATCAGAATCAACAGTGGGATTACAAATATATACATATAATACTTTTCTTTTGTAAATACATACTTATAATACATAGCAAACACCCAGACCAATACAAACAAACATGTTCATGCACACAAATGTTTGTACTGTGCGGGGATCGAACCCGCAACCCTTGTATCAGAGGCAGCGTTCACTACCACTGTTCCAATCGGGTCGTCTATCTAATTCTATCTAACGTCTATATAATTTAGAAGCTTCAGCCTCTCGGAAAGCACATATACTATTTATTTAATACTTTTGCTTAACTTTTCAGTCTATATTTGTATTCCGAATTTGAATTCCCGCCAAAAACAGCCACTTATAGAGTTAATAAAAAAAAATTTGTTTGTTTGATCTTTTGTAACTGATGTTGTACTCGGTAGGGGAGCCCAAGTGGGGATTTCGGGATTTACTAAAGCGCGGCAGATTAATATACAGTAGGATACCTGGTACCCGGCTACTTACTTCCACCAGATATGAGCCTCATTTATAAGGACGCCCGTAAAGGATAAAGGATCAGATTAGTAAAAAAAAATTGTTCATTTGAAATTTTCGGGCGCGTCAGATTAAGGTAGGGGGAGTTAGTTATATGCTAAAACATCTATATTCCTCTAATCTGACAATTTAAGGGTGACGTAAAGAAGGGGGAGGGCTACAAAGTTGAAAAAAAAAAACGTCATCTCGACATTCTCGAGCGTGGTTAAATTTTTTTTTATTTTGAAGGGAATAGATCAAGATTTATGAGAAATATATAATCTGACGATTTCCACAAGCCGAAGTAATAAAAGTTAATTAATAAAGTTTTATTCGTGCAACTACGCGATGCCTGTATTCCCCTCTCCGCGTTTCTATTCCTCTCTCACTTTTCCTCTATCTATTGCTCTCTCATTCCGTCCCTACTCCACTCTGGTTTCTGTTGCCATGACAGCTGATCACAGAGACGCGTTCACGACTTGTAGTTTACAACGTATTACCAACGTTTTTGTTTATTTCATGATTTTAATATGTTGTGGTTCGTGTTCTAGTGAAGAGGAGATGAGTAAAACTCGAAGTCCAGATTCGTATTGATTTTATTTACAACTTACAACTATTTATATTAAAACTAATCCATGAAATAGAGCCAGAGGAGGAAGATGATTCTACCGATGAAGATGACGATTAAAAAAAAAATGCTTACAAAAACTTAATTTTTTATAATTATTTTGTTGTAAATACAAGTATTCTTCTAAAAAAAATTCACACTTTTTAATTTGCATGCTATTTCTTGAGCTTTTCAATTAATTAAGTTTCATGATTTAGAAAAATGAAAAAAAAAATTTTTTAATTGTCAGACTAGGCGTATCCCTCCAGGTAATCGTCAGATTATGAGATATTACGTCCAGGGCATTAAGATGAACCATATATATCTTAATCTGACGCGCTTGAGTAGTTCAAGATGACGATTTTTTTTGCACATTCTAATAATGGCCGTGAGCTTGCGTCACATCTGAATCGTCAGATTATTACATAATAGCTTTTTTTAAGTTCACTTAACATTCCCTTCGAAAATCTGACGCGCTCGATTAAATTTTTTTTTTTCAATTTTCAACCCTTACGTACGACCACCCCCATCATGAAAACTATCAGATTAACATACGTACATGTTTGAAAAAACGTTAAACATAGATTCTATCAATATCTGACACGCTCGAGTATGTCCATGCAACAGTTTTTTTTTACATTTTTGAAAATCTATAGTTGCTCCCCCCACCGATGAAAAGGTATATATCATATGACATTTTTTTCTTCTTATCATCTAAGCTTTGCACTCAATAAGTCTCAATGACGCTCGAGTAAATCCCGATTTAGCACGGCGGGCTCCCCTACTATATATAGTGTCATGATGTCCAAAATAATAAAAAAAATCTTTCTTTATTTCTTTCTTCTTTCTAATCCAAATTTCCAGTGCAAAAACAAAACAGAAGATTGTACACAATTATTAAATAAATAGTATCAAGTTTGCTTACAATGGAGCTCAGAAATAGTTTAAAATAGTTTTGTAGCTAGCAATTTAAATCGAATGGAGTCACTAGTGCAGGGTACCTACCCAACACCTTAAACATATAAAGATGCATAAAGAAATCAAAGGAGTTACCGGGTTAATAACTCTTTGCAATGTACATCTTTAGTCCCAATCCCTCATTTACACGTCTACCTTTTGAGTAAGACCAAAACTATGTCTAGTCTCGGTCGTTAGGACATCACTAGTAAACAGTAAACTGTAACAGCATTGAGATGAAAAAACCTCCTATTTTAGTGCGGCCTTCCTCTATTTCTCGAGCATTTGGTTTCCTGGCCATATATATTTGTATGGACACCGGAAAGACGTGACTAAGTCTACAAACTTCTTTAATACTAGGCTAGTAATATAGATAAAAATAACAACAAGTGATTTTGGTTGGACGTGACTTCAAATCCTTATGGAAATTTATGCGGTCGTCCAATGGAGGGTAGACATGTAGACGTCTCACCGTGGGAGAGCCACGGTGAGTGATACCACGGCCTAACAGAAAACCGGCGTGAAGCAGCCGTGCTGTGTTTCGCTGCATGAGTGAGGGTACTGGAGGCTCAATCCTGGGGATTTTAAAGGATGGCAACGCACTTGTGACTCCACTGGTGTCGCGGATGTCAATGGGCGGCGGCAATCGCTTGATCTATCCATCAAGTGATCCGTCTGCTAGTCTGCCACCTATCATATAAAAAATATATATATGTGGGTCGGGATGTTTGAGGAAAATTCTTTTGATGCGAACACTTCGTTATTTATTTAAAAATTTAACATCTTTTACTAACAACGTTTACACCTTACGCCATATTGGCTCGAGAGAGAAAGAGAGCGAATCGTCCTGTCATGCATCCCTTTCGCACACATCGTTCCGATGTTGGCCGTGTGGTCCCCGGCAGAGTAGAATAGGCCACCCTCACTCTTACCGAGGTGTCGTAAAAGGCGACTAAGGTAAAGCTGCTAGCATGATCATCAGCACCCAGAGAAGGAAAACTCTGCACTTATATCAAAACCCTCGCCAACCCGTCTGCCAAGCGTGGTGAGTATGGCAATTACCCCTCATGTGATTGAGGGAGCCCCGTGCCCCAGCGGTGGGGACTTAAATGGGCTGATGATGATGATGATGTTCCGATACACGCATCCTGTCATTTTGAACTTAAATCAAAAATTAAAAAATATATTAAATCCTACATTAATATAATATCAACATTTGATTTTGGTTGGACGTGACTTCAAATCCATAGGAACTTTATTAACGGATGGTAGCCGATATTTATTTTTGCCAAAACTAGTTTATAGATAAAATTAAATAATAAATTCTCCTAAGGATTCGACTACCAACGATCAGCCTCGTACACAGGATATATTAATAGTGAACAAATTTTTGCAGAGATACAAGTATTTCCTATTTCGTTACCTCATATTTCTGTAACAACAGAGTGACAAGATAAATAAATAAATATTTCACAACATCACATACATTGATTTGACTCCGAGATAGGTAGCTCAAGCACCTGTGTTACGGATATCAACAGTGGGATTACAAATATATACATATATTTTTTTTTTTTGTAGATACATACTTATAATACATACGAAATACCCAGACCAATACAAACAGACATGTTCATGCACATAAATGTTTGTACTGAGCGGGGATCGAACCCCTTGGATCACAGGTAGCGTTCACTACCACTGTTCCAAATGGGTCGTCAAAATGAAATCAATGAGGGATCAGGCGCAGGACCAACGGCTTAAAGTGCCGACTTCCAGAATTGGGAGTAACACTGAGAATTTCTTGACAGAAAAACTCAAGTACTTTGGCCTGACCAGATCAAACCAGCGACCAAAAGCGCAGTTACCGCTCCCACAAGCCAAGCAGCCGAGGCAGTCAAATATAAAAATGACCATTATAATGCTGCCGCGCTAACAGTGATGGTGTTTCCGAACAGATACGGCCTATTAAAACCTGCCTAATGAAGAAAGGTTACTATAGTGTACAAGACTATTTAAATGATAAGGATTCTTGGTCATGTTAATTGATTAATCTTTTAAGTTTATAATTTAAATAACAACTTAAATTTCACTTAACAAAATAAAATTTCATATTTTTTTCTCTTCTCAATTGAAACTCTGTAACATCATCAATATTTGAAAAGAGTAACTACTGAGTTTCTTGCTGGTGTCTTCTTAGTAGAAATCGACATTCCGAACCAGCGGTCGATATTATGTACCTATTTTGACATTCATTAGTGTTCTGTGTGGACCTAAATTGAATAAAGATTTTTTTATCTTTATCTTTATCTTGTGCATGGGCGGCGCTAATTCACTTACTATCAGGTTAGCCGTCTGCTCGTTTGTCTGCCATAATGTAAAAAATAAAAAAAAAAGAGCAGCAAGTCATTTTCTTTTTCAAAAATGACTTATGTACTTATTCGTGATCGCCATGTAAAGCTCTATACTCCCGTCTTACACCCATTTTTCAGCTTTACTTTTAAAACTCTCAAGCTAAGAAAGTAAGAAACCAAAGTTTAATTTTAAATGTGGAAGAGCCACGCTTAGGCATGAATGGGCCGGCTCGATTGGAGTGATACCACTGCCTCACAGAAGACCGGCGTGAAGCAGTGCCTGCGGTGTGTTTCGCCGTGTGAGTGAGGTTACCGGAGGCCCAATGGGGGGAAGGGAAAAGGTTGGCAGCGCACTTGTGACTCTACTGGTGTTGCGGGTGTCCATGGGCGGGGGAATTGCTTACCATCAGGTGATCCGTCTGCTCGTCTGCCACCTCTCATAAAAAAAATCAACAACTTTAACCACCATTTTCTTCACGTCTTAATTTCTGACTTACTGCTCTTTCTATTAGTGCGCCAGAATGACAGTCTTAGTTCAAAAAGCAAAGAACGTAAATACATCGAAATGACTTTCATTGATAGTCATATTTTCCCTGGAAAATATTTCTCAAAACAACTTGTAAACCAAACATATCTAGTTAACTGAAACTCCAGCGATAACGCCGAATATTTCACGATATGGCGTGCGAATGACAGCTGTCAAACTAGATGTCATGGCGCCGACAAGCGCAAATTGGCGGGAACTCGCTGAGTGGGGAACATGTTTGCAGGATATGTATGACTGTGTTAGCTTGATTTTATTTTAAGAGTTAGATGTCATGTCTAATAGCGAGTACTTAGTGATTTCTTTTTTTATTAACCAACCACTATATTTAACAATGGTTCAATAGGTACTAAAATTACCCTTATCCGATTCTTTTGCAGCAGGAATAACAGCAAGAAACTGTCTAGTTGGGTCGTTCTTTTTTATCGACAATGAGCCCGTTCTCAGCAACATACGAAGTAATTAATTATATAAAAAATATACGTTACACCATCAAGATATTCCTAATCTACCATGAAATAATGACATTGTTTTATCACCTCGTAGGTACTTTAGCATGATTTAACTATGTAAAAAATATATAAAGCGTGACAGGGGCGTAAGTGGCACTTATTTCGGGGGACGTGACGGAGGTGTTCATTTCAATCAAAAAGTATTCTTTATCAATTACATTTTTAACCCCGACGCAAAAACGACGGGGTGTTATAAGTTTGACATGTCTGTGTGTGTGTGTGTGTCTATGGCATCGTAGCTCCCTAACAAATGAACCGATTTTAATTTAGATTTTTTTTTATATTTAAAAGATGAATACGGAGGTAGTGTTCTTAGCTAATGTTGGATAAAATCGATCCAAGATGGCCGCCGTCACAAAGATATAGATGGAATGTTTTATCACAACTCCCACTATATGGGTATTATATAAAAAGGCTTGAGTAGCAGAATATATTTATTGTGACAAATTTCAAATCCAAGATGGCCGCCGTCAGAAAGTTGCATCCAAAGCTGTCACTCTGGAGCCCGGGGTACCCTTGGACCGTGACCCAGGAATCAATATATCTGGTAATTGAAATGTAGTAACTGCCATCTGACCTTTGCAACCCTTAGACAGGGGAACCAGACCATGGTCACACGTTCAGAATTATTATCTCAAATATTATTTAAGTATCCACAATTTTGAGTAACTATCCCAGACGTGCAGGTTTCCTCATGAAGTTTTCCCTCACCGCCGAGCTAATGGTAAAAATGTGCATATATTCATAGATTTCGGAAATCCAATCCGGAGGGCTAATCTGGAGGAAAACGGGTTAAAAGTTGGCAGCGTAGTCGCGACACAGGTGATCCGTCTGCTCGTCTGCCTACCTATGACAAAAAAACGGATTTAAATCATGACCCCCCGTATAGAAGGCGCGTTCAGGACCACTGAGCTACTAACGCACTGAGCTACCATACGATCCATCTTTGAGATTAAACATGGCCGCCATATCGGTAGGAAAACTTTAAGGATGGGCACCAGAATCAACGAAGCAAAAATACCGGCGAGAAGCAGCATTGTGCTGTGTTTCGTTGCGTGAGTGAGGGTACCGGAGGCCCAATCCAGGGGAAAGGGGGTTTAAAGGTTAACAGCGCACTTGTGACTCCACAGGCGTCGCGGGTGTCCATAGGCGGCGGCAACCGCTTGCCATCAGGTGATCCGTCTGCTCGTCTGCCACCTGTCACATAAAAAAATATACTCGTTAAAACTAGAAGAGATATTTGCTCAATTTACATGGAAAACCTGATTCACAAGGTAATGTTTGAGTTAGTTTAAATTCAGCTCATCCACCCACCGTTTAAATGAAACGTTAAGCTGTTAAACACAGTGAGGTAATTACCCGAACAGCCCAGATAATCGTTGCGGTTCTGACAAACTTGGAATAAATGGCGACCCAGATGTACAGTTGTAAACAATCCTATTTTGTTGGAAAATATTTCGTTTGTTTTCTGTAAAACAGGTGACTTTTATGATTAGTAATTATTAAACGTTGGCAGCGCACTTGTGACTCCACTGGTGTTGCGAGTGTCCGTGGGCAGTGGCAATCGCTTCCTATCAGGTGATCCGTCTGCTCGTCTGTCATATATCAAAACAAAGGTGTTCTCAATTTTTTTAATATAGCTCTACCCGAAGATAATTCGCCAATATCAAGTAACTTATACGCCCTGTTTGTCTAGTGAAATAAGTACCGGGCGGTGATCTCGGGGTCCTGGGTTCGATTCCCGGGTCGAGCGAAAAGTAGGTTTCGAATTTATCGAACATAGCTTTGTGATCACCAATCCGCATTTGGCAAGCGTGGTGGTTAAGCCTATTCCCATCATAGTTGCGATGATATGATTTCTATGATGGAGGCCTCTGCCCTGCAGTGGGACAGTTTATGAAGTAGGTAGGTTATGAGGTAAGTAACTTATTGAAAATATGTAGGTAGTCAACAGTAAAAGTCAGTCAAAGTCAGAGTCACTCAATAAAATGCCGGTGTTTTACATTTTATCGACCTATGGATTCAGCGGATATCAGTCTAAAGCAATCGTGGGTTTTAAGACTATTAGGTCCAAGCAAGTTGTCACGAGACAACGCACTCGACACACAATAGCAGTGTTAAAACGATACAATCCAACGATTCTTATTATTAGGATCACTTATGAATTTCAAAATAGATACACATACTAATTTATCACCTACCGCTGATTCGGAATGTCGATTTTTACTGAGAAGACACCAGCAAGAAACCCAGTAGTTACTCTTTTCAAGTATTGATGATGTTACAGTTTTAATAGAGAAAAGAAAAAATACAATTATCAAAGTATCAGACTAGGTACTATGAATAACAACTCAAAAGACTAATCGATTAACATTACTAAGAATCCTTATCATTTAAATAGTATTGTACACTATAGTAACCTTTCTTCATTAGGCAGGTTTTAATATGAGACTTAAACTTATCCAGTGATAGGTTAATGACATTTTGTGGTAGCTTATTGAATATCTTAATAGTTAAGGGTACGGAACCATAAAAACGGGACCCTATTACTAAGGCTTCACTGTCTGTCCGATTTAGTTGGTCTGTCTCCCCTGTCTACGGGTTGTGACGGTCAGACGGCAGTCGCTTCATTGTCATTGCCAGACTTCCCGAAAGTTAGGACCGAATCGGAGTTTCCCTCTTTCACATGCGCTGTGTGTTGCCTTTGTTTGGATGCGACAGGTATATTCTCGTGCGTCTCGGCTTTAAATTAAGCCACCTGGATTATGGTCCAAGCGTACTACGGACTCCGAAGCTAAACTTAGCGAAAGGTGTGGACGCATGGGGAATTACACGCACTCGGAGATGAGAACCGGAAATTTTAATCACAACTATAGGAAAACCGTTTGTGGTCAGTACCAACGTCATATAAGATAAACATTTTTTCCCCACCACCTGGGCGTGAGAAACAGGAAAAATCCATTTGTCAGCATAGGGAAGTAAAATCTGCAACTGTCTTGAACTATATGGCGCAGTTACCTTGACTTAATGTTCTATGTCCCCTAGATGGGGCAAAAGGCGTCCACAGTGCTCCCCCATCTCGAACGGTCTTGAGCTTTGCACTTTACTTCGCTAGAAATTAGATTTCTTTGCAATTACCAGTGGGTCCTACTTAAAAACACGGTTCCGCATGAAGTCACGAATTCGATTCCCGGGTAGGGTCAAAATTTGTAAAGAATTTTCGGTAAGAAATATTTAGTGTCTAGATATTCATAAAAACACTAACATGTGTTTATAACGTTGATTAGTTCAAATCGCGTCGATACTCTACAGAAAGCTTATATAATGAATGTAATCTGCTATCAGTTCGTAAACTCTATATTCTACAAACTTTATGCAAGCGTCATAAACCTCTTGTATACGATCCGAGTATAACACTCAGAAGAAGAAAACATAAAGTAATTCAAATAGAAAGAACCAAAACCGTATTTGCTAACCTACAATATATACATGTTTCATCAACTATATATAACAAAATTAACAAAGTACTGGATATTTACAACAAAACCCAAAAAGAACTTAAACATACTGTAATAGAATGGCTAACAACGTTAAAGTATGAAGAAGTTGAAAAGTTACTAAAATAATCGACAATAACACACGCACACACACAAACACACACACAAAAACACACACACATACACACACACACACACACACGCACACGCACACACACACACACACACACACACGCACACACACACACACACACACACACCACACACACATACACACACACACACACACACACACAACACACACACACACACACACACACACACACACACACACACACGCGCACGCACGCACGCACGCACGCACGCACGCACGTTACAACCTCTCGGCAAACACTTATACCTACTATTTATTAAATAACCATACACAAATGCTGACCCAACAAATGTACGCGAAAAATTGATTCACACAAATCAAAAACACAAAAAATCATTCACAAAAATAGCCGATTTTGGCGGTAATCATTTTTCGCGAACAAAAACGGACCCTATATTTAATAATATTTGTGCATGGTTATTTAATAAATAGTACTTATAAGTATTTGCCGAGAGGTTGTATCCTCGAAATGGTTTAAAAATGATCCGGCTTAGTAGCTAACAATTAAAAACGAATGGTGTCGCTGGTTAGGGCTAACCGTCGCCTTAAACAGCCAACTAAGTTAACGATTTAATTTTACGAAAAACGAGTTAACGAGTTAACGAAATAATCATCTTAGCGGCACGTTATAGTATTCTTAATATGGCGTTTTAAGACGTTTATGAATTACAAACGCATTTTAAAACCAACAAAACACGTGGACGTGTCACATTGGTAACCCAGCAAAATAATACCTACTTAAATGAGGATAAGGGAATTAATAGAGACTGCACTTGTGTTTGCGCACACACTTATGCACTTTAAGTACCTACTACGTCGACGGATGATCGTTAAGAGTGGTCGCCATTGCCGAAATATCGATTAGGGGAACATTATTACATATTAACTCTAAATTTAGGAACATTTTTCGTTATAGTAAACGCGAGGACTCGCGGCAGTCGGAAGTGTATTTCATTCATTAATAATGAATCATCATATTCGTAAAAAATAAAGTTATTCCAACAGACAGCGCCAACGGTTAAAAGTGATCAGAAAACACAAAACGCTGGCGCTATGTAATCTACACCTAACGCCATCTAGTGGTACAAAGTGGAACTAATATCCCGAAATTGAGTGACGACGGGCCACTAGTTATTATTATATTTTTTTATGTGCATGGTGGCAGACGAAAAGACGGATTAGATAAAGATAGAAAAACTCTAACGTTTTCGTTCAGTATAGTAAATAACTATGTTATAATGAATCATACATTCAGTTGATCTCCTTCACACCTTAGAGGTCAATACATTATACCTACCTCAACAAAAAAAAATTAGGTAAGTACAGTCCGTTTCTCTACGTATCGATTGGCTGTTAATTTGAGTCATGACTCATTACTGTTGACTCATGACTAAATTAAGTAAAAGGATGTTATAAACAAGCATTTTTGTGAATTTAAACAAACACTTTGACCACAGTATAACGATCAGTCCATTTAAGTCCCCACTGCTGGGGCACGGGCCTCCCTCAATCACATGAGGGGTAATTGCCATACTCACCACGCTTGGCAGACGGGTTGGCGAGGGTTTTGATGTAAATGCAGAGTTTTCCTTCTCTGGGTGCTGATGTTCATACCAGCTTTACCTTAGTCGCCTTTTACGACACCTCGGTAAGAGTGAGAGTGGCCTATTCTACTCTGCCGGGACCACACGGCGTAGGTGTTGTTTAGCTTGTTTATAATACTTGTTATATCTATGTTTGTAGGATGATCGTCAAAGTCATTTTAACACTGGTCTAATAGATATCTAATTCATGAAAAATAGCTTACTTCGGAACCAAAAAATTATATCGAAAAGCAAAAAATTCTGCTGTTACATTTTTTTAATTTGATATGTGGCAGATGAGCAGACGGACCGCTTGATGGTAAGCGATTGCCACGTAGACACCAGTGGAGTCACAAGTGCGCTGCCAACCTTGGAACCCCCCTTTCCCGTAGATTGGGCCTTCACTCACGCAGCGAAACACAGAACAGTGCTGCTT
Organism: Marasmia exigua; assembly: GCA_019059595.1. NCBI lineage: Eukaryota > Metazoa > Arthropoda > Insecta > Lepidoptera > Crambidae > Marasmia > Marasmia exigua. Next base: position 1,267,280 of record CM032487.1, on the reverse strand, counting down.
CACGCCAGTTTTCTGTGAGGCCGTTATAAGACTCCGGTCGAGCCGGCCCATTCATGCCGAAGAGTGGCTCTCCTACGGCCACGGTGTTACATACGTAATGTCCAATCAATGAATCAGTCGAATCATTAATATACAAAAATATGGGTGGATTTAAGACATTCGAACGCCATTCAAACGATTCTGTATACACCTATACAAATGACAAATAAAAATACTGATTGTCTGCTATTATGTCACTTTTATTTTTTTTACTTGACATCGAAGAGTATCCTACTACTGCACTCAAAGACGTCCAATTTTACTAAGCTAATGTTCATTATCGTAATGGAGAATGTTAATAAGTATACTAAATCGCTTAAAACTATAGTCTCAGTAGAGCTTATATCTATACAAATACAAAGTATTAATGAATTTATAGAAAATTAACATTTCGCAGGCGCGCGCTAGTATTGTGACGTCATCGTAAAACTCATTTTTTTAAAATGATGTGTCTCGGGAAATACATGACGTATTGTAATAATATTTTCAGCCATGTTTTTTATTTTCAACCAAGTTGATGGAGATACGGGCGATATATCACCTATACCCAAAACTGGAATTCAAGACCAAAAAATCTACTACAATGTTGCCACTGCAATAAAGTCATCGTACAATAGTATATATCTATTTCTTAAAAACATACGCCAACATAATTTATTTACTGGTAATTTTAATTCTATAATATAAAGAAGTAATTTTATTGACTTATATTTACATAAAATCAAGACAATTTAATAAAAACTTAATCATCCGTAATGTTTGGTACAAAAGCTTGTGTCACTTCAGGTGTTAATAACATTTGGTACAACATTTGAACTTACATATTGTTTCGTGCAGTGAGGTGCCGCAAAGGGATATTAATATAGGAATCTTTGAATTTTAATCGTTTTAAACAATGCTATTGTGTGTTGAGTGAGTTGTCACCTGAACCACTTGCTAGGACCTAAGAGAGTCTTAAAACCTGCGATTTCGTTAAGAGTAGTCTCGGCAGAATCCATAGGTCGATTGACCGACTCAGATTCCATAGTCAGAGATTCTGACATTAGTGATGGTGAAGATGAAGATGCAATTAAGTTTCTATATTTTTAGAGAAAATCCTTATCATGAATTGTGCCAGCCTATACTAAGAAAATAAGCATATAAGAAAAAGGTTGGAAAAACCTGAACACTTAATTTGACAATGACATAAGTGACATTAATAGATTTGACACTGACGTATCTGTCGTAGTTTTTTTGGTCTTGAATTCCAGTTTCGAGTATAGTGTTGCGAAGTACTGGGACGACGACGACGTCACTAGACAACCCGTGACGTCACTTTTGAATCATATTATTTATTTTTAACGGAATAAAAAATAAAATTAGTGAACATTCTCCATTACAAATAATCTTTATGCGTATTAAAATACGTGTAAATTTTTATTCAAGTTCATTGAGTGCGGCGCGGTTTAACTTAAAGAAAGGAGGTTAGGGTACACTTATAGAAACCTCATCGTTTGCGTTTGAAGACTTAAACTTTACAAAGTTGAGTCACTGGTATTTTGTACACTATGATAGTGTTTAAATAACAGAGAGTCTAAAGCAAAACCGTCCCGTAACCAACGAGAATATACCTTTCGCATCGAAACAAAAGTGATGTACAGCATGCGCGAAAGGGACGGGGATAACTATCCGGTTGTAAGTGTTTCGTTATAGCGCTGTGGGTTTAATTGAAAATAAAATTATTAAGTCTGGTTCTCACGGTTATATTATTAGCGGAACTTGTTGATTTTCAAATGAAAATTTTAAGTAAAACATGAGATATTTTGTGCTTGGGTTCCATTGTTGAAAATTGTGTTATTTTTTGCGCAGTCCGTTGAGGAAAACTAATGGCCGGTCATTTGTAGGTTGTTGTTATATGTAACTGTATTTTGTTATGTTACTTTTTTTGTGTATTGTGAATCACCATTATGTGGTCCGTTTGCTTTAAAAGTCACTTTAAAATTGTTTCTACTCATATGAGAACAATATTGTTTGCACTTGTCACTCCACTGATGTTGCGGATATAATAAATAGGCAATAAAATAAATAAATATTTCACAACATCACATACATTGATCTGACTCCGAGATAGGTAGCTCAAGCACCTGTGTTACGGATATCAGAAACCACAGCGGAATCACAAATGTATACATTTAATAAATTTTCTTTTGACAATACATACTTATAATACATAGAAAACCGCCAGAAAAAACAAACAGACATGTTCATGCACATAAATGTTTGTACTGTGCGGGGATCGAACCCGCAACCCTTGCACCAGAGGCAACATTCACTACCACTGATCCAAACGGGTCGTAATATCTATGGGCGGCAGCAATCGCTTATTGCCATCTTGTGAACCGTCTGCTCGTCTGCCACCTATCACATTAAAAAAGGGCCATTTCGATTTTAATGTAAAATAACTTTAAATTCGTTTCAGGAGTGTAAACATTTTCATGCTTTTTTAATGGCTAAATAGGTTTAAGTAAAGTATCAGCCTTTATACTGTCCTTGGCCAAAGGCCTCCATCATAGAAATCAATTTCTTCGGCGTCAGTACCTCCCGGATAGGTTCATATTTAAAACCAACCAATCTAGTTGTCACCCTCTTATTTCCCGTCTTCAAAACTTATCCGAGCTGATCTCTCAACCTTCTTGCAAATATTGGGCCCATAAAAGTCCCCCTTTAACAATCACTAGTTTCAGAAAAATTTCTTCCCTGTCTCACCCGATGGTACAATTCCCTATAAACCCCCTCTTCCAAATTCCGTATGATGCCCTTATTTTCGAACCTCAAGTTGTCCTGGATTTTGGAATCCCGAAAAATGACCCAATGGCTGACCAAACATTAAATATATATTTAAACACCGAATGGCAAGGCTGGTTGCCAGTCTATACGGATGCCTCAAAATCATCTACCGAGGGCACTGTAGGAAGCGCTGTGTGGATTCCAAAATTCCAGGTCATGCTAAATTTCAGATCCCCCAAAGAATCTTCTGTGTTTACCGGAGAGTCAATTGCTGTATTAGAAGCCTTATTATATATACTCTCCCATAAATTAAATAAATCTGTCATTCTTTCTGATTCTAAGAGCTGTCTACATGCCATTTTAGGTAACATGTTCAGGAAAAAAAATATCTCACCTGTAATCCTTAATATCAAAAAAATGTTATTCCTTTGCCATCTTGAAAATATAAGTGTAGCTTTAGTATGGATTCCAGGTCACAGTGGTATTCGCGGCAACGAACAGGTCGACATTTGGGCTAAGGAGGCCATTCAGCTTGGCGCCCCTCGGCAACAAAATTATGCCCACGATATCTTACCGCTCGCATCAGAGGTACTAAAAGATGACTGGCAGAACCGATTTAGTGAACTATCTAAACTCAAGGGCCGTCACTACGCAGGTGTTCAACCGTTGATCCCTCGGAGACCGTGGTTTTTCAAACATAAAACTCTGGGCAAGCTAGCTGTCTCCACCATTTGTCGCCTGCGTTTAGGACATGCTTGTACCCCAGTATTCTTAAATAAAATCCGAGTTAAAGACTCTTCACTATGCGAATGTGGTTTAGATGAGGGTACGTCAGACCACATATTTTTCAATTGTCAAAATTATAATTTCTCACTGTATGACATCCTACCCCCAAGAATTCCCCGCCCTATTAACTTTTCTTTTCTTCTTTCTTTGTCCTTCTCCTCTGTTATAGAATATTTATGTAGATATATTATTAAATATAATATTAGACTTTGAAAGAAACTCCCAATTAACATTTTGTGCCGTCTATGTGTTTGTTTATACGTTTTTGTTGTATTTTTTTGTTTTAGGTGGTGTAAGAACTCAAATTAAAATAATATCCTGAATAATTTAATCTCATCTATACCGGTCAATTTTTCTTTGAAACGTGTCTCGTTAATCACTCGACATTGGCAGAGTTAAAAAAATGTGTTTGGCATAAGCAAACACAATAGCAGCCATTACAAAAAAAAAAAAAAAAAAAATAGAAATCAAGACATCGCTACTATGATGGGGTTAGGCTTAATCACCACGCTTGCAAAATGCGGATTGGTGATCACAAACCCGAGCTATGTTCGAAAAAATTAGGCTTAAGTACAGTTTTACCAATTTATAAGTTACACCAATGTACCTGCGCAGAAGTCTTATTTTCTAAAACGCGGCAAAATCTTAACCAATGACAACGCTCTATTTACGCGCGCCAAAAATTACAATTTCTTATTGGTTGATGCATCAGCGCCATGTCGATCCGAGTGCTGTTTAGAGAGAGATAGCATTCCTCTCTGGATTTATTGTATTTAATCTTAACGTAACGCAATTAAGTGTGTATTTCAACTGCTTTCGCAATCCTAATGAATCGGATTTACCTTGCTCTTCTGCGTAGACGAATTTTGCCGATGTAACTTATAAACGTGTTACAGCTCTCACGTGTCTAATTTAAGATTCACATTTATGTACCAAATATAATGCAAATAAATTATTTTTTTATGTTGTTTTTTTTGTATTGATAACTGGTCAACTGATGTATTTCGTAATAATGCCGATGTTATTTTGTAATGTCAAGAACACGTTCTATTGTGTTTGTGTATTGTCTAAATGTCATTATTATTTTTTATTTTTTTTTGATATGAGAGGTGGCAAATTGGAAACAGCACTGTGCTGTGTGAGTGAGAGTACCGGAGGCCCGATCCGGGGAAGGGGGATTTAAAGGTTGGCAGCGCACTTGTGACTCTTACTGGTGTCGCGGGTGTCCATGGGCGGCGGCCATCGCTTACCATTAGGTGATCCGTCTGCTCGTCTGCCACCTTGAGTATGTGATGACCACAAAAAATACTGGTAAATAATAATAAATATTTCACAACATCGCATACATTGATCTGACTCCGAGATAGGTAGCTCAAGCACCTGTGTAACGGATATCAGAATCAACAGTGGGATTACAAATATATATGTACAATACTTTTCTTTTGTAAATATATACTTATAATACATAGGGAACACCCAGACCAATACAAACAGACATGTTCATGCACACTAATGTTTGTACTGTGCAGGGATCGACCCCGCAACCCTTGGACAAAGGCAGCGTTCACTCACTACCACTGTTCCAAATGGGTCGTCAAAACTGGTTATCTACCATAGATAAATTCTTCGATAAAGTTTGGTCGAAACGGGCTAATATGGCAGAATAATAATATGGGATTTCGATGACAATACATCATAATTACAAGGAATAGTAGGTAGGTTAAGCGACAATATAAGCGCTACGCTCCTACGCAATTAACACATAGGTACATACTCAATCATAAGTTGACAGGTAGGGCACACTAGCGACGCCAATCGATTTTAATTTTAGCTCCTTAACCGGATCTATTCTAAACAATTTCGGGGTTACAATCTCTCGGCAAATACTTATAATATTTATTATCTAACCATGCACAAATGTTAGGTCTGATTTTGTAGGCGAAAACTTGATTCACGCCAAAAGTGGCCACGTTTGGGGTGAATAAATTTGTCGCGTACGCGTTAGATCCAATATTTGTGCATGGTTATTTAATAAATAGTATAAGTGTTTGCCGAGAGATTGTAATCTCGAAAATTTTTAAAATAGATCCGGTTAAGTAGCTAAAAATTAAAATCGATTGGCGTCGCTAGTGTGCCCTACCCGTCACCTTAATAGACCGTGTGCTTCGTAATCGGACATAAAGATTCAGAATGCAATCGCATACCCTTTAATTTGATGCTAATTTTCTTCCATTTTGAGAACAGTACCTGTAACAAAGGATTAGGTATATAGTATCACTGACTCATAAGCAGAGATGTCAACAGATCGATACAGTATAATCGATTTTTGCATAGCAATAAGTAAAGTATCAGCTTATATTACTGTCCCACTGCAGGGCTAAGGCGTCCATCATAGAAATCAAGTCATCGCTACTATTAGGCTTAATCGGAATCGGCGGGCTCGGGATTGGTGACCACAATCCCGAGCTATGTTCGAAAAATTCGAAACATACCTTTGCTCGACCCGGGAAATGAACCCGGGCCCCCCAAATCGCGGCCTGGTACTTAAACCACTAGACCAACGGGGCGATACTAGACCAACGGGGCGAGTTAGCAATAAGTAAAATTCCTTTTTACTTACTTTTAGCTTACCCGGTTGGGCCGGCTCGACCGGAGCGATACCACGGCCTCACAGAAAACCAGCGTGAAGCAGTCTGTGTGCTGTGTTTCGCTGCGTGAGTGAGGGTTGACAGCGCACTCGACTCCACTGGTAGGTGTCGCGGGTATGTATGGGCGGCTGCAATCGCTTACCATTAGGCGATCCGTCTGCTCGTCTGCCGTCTGCATCACATAAAACAGAAGCTTAGCTTTAGGTCTCCATTATTGTCTTAATATTTTTAAGTTTTTCTTTCTTTCTCTCTTTTTTTTTCTTTTGTTCAATAATAACAAAATTTATATTATAATTATATTGATATTTTATGTTGATATGTATTAGTATATTTATATTTAATTTATGTATTAATATTTAAACTTTGTATGTAAATATATAAATGTTAATATTGCACTGCCCTACACCTTCATCAAGTGTCCTTTACCCAAAGGTTGCCTGGAAGAGATTGCTCATAGTAATAAGGCCGCCTTCGTTGTACATATCCTGTAATACCTAGTATTAAGTTTTCTTACTATACTTTGAGTGCAATAAAAGTATATTCATTCATTCATTCATAAGTAAAACTTTTGTTAGACACCACATTTTCTGTGAGTCTATGGTATAGTACCTACTATTGGTATCACTTCGGTTTTTCTTCTAAAGCGTGGCTCTCCGAAGATCACATTAGGTTCAAAATTGGGTGAAGAAATTTGGCAGAGATACCCTCGATTTCACTGTTCGGTACAAAGAAGTGGCTTCATTATATAACGATATCAATTAGTGAACATTAATTTTCACTGGAAAATGGTAGCTTTACGTCGATACTTTTTCACATCCCTACTCATGAGTCATAAACTCATGTCAACATTAATCATCATACGGTAAATTTTAAGCTGTATAGCGTTCAAGACGCCTACTATAGCTATAGCTAACAGGTCATACAACCTGATTATTTTTTATGTGATAGCTGGCAGACGAGCAGACGGATCACCTGATTGTAAGCGATTGCCGCCGCCCATATACACCTGAGACACCGACACAGAGGAGTCACAAGTGCGCTTCTAACATTTAAACACCCCTTTCCTCCGGATTGGGCCTCCGGTACCCTCACTCACGCAGCGAAACTCAGTACAAGCACAGCACAGAAAACTGGCGTGAAGCAGGTGCTTCACGCCGGCTTTCTGTGAGGCCGTGGTATAACTCCAGTCAAGCCGGCCCATTCATGCCGAAACGTGGCTCTCCTACGTTCAAAACCTGGATTAATCAATATCTTGATGAAATTTGTGTCTTGAGGCCACGTGCAGGAAGTCGCAGCCGTGGCAGGCCCACAAGGTGGACCGACGATCTCGTGAAGATCGCTGGAATCCATTGTATGCGGGCAGCACAGGACCGATCTGTGTGAAGAACATTGCGGGAGTCCAGCAGTGGACGTCTTTTGGCTGAAATGATGATGATGATGATGAAATTTCATACAAAAATGGCACTCCATTTTTGTACTAGCATCACTTGCTAGTTTAGTGGATAAGAACGCGCCTTCCACACGGGAGGTCGGGGTTCGAATCCGAGTATGCACCTCTCAATTTTTCAATCTATGTGCGTATTTCTACACCAAGCTCGGCGGTGAGGGAAAACGTCGTGAGAAAACCTGCACGTTTCCGATAGCTTCTGAGACTTGTAACCGTGATTAAGTTGGTCTCGTTCCCCTGTCTAAAGGTTGGTCAGACAGCAGTCTCTTCATTGTAATTACCAGACTTACCAAATCGTGAATCAAGTTGTAGTCTGTGGTTACATGGGCGACGCGCTTTGGATTCAGAGTAAAAACGCAAGCTCAGATAATATTGAAAAAAAAATGAACAACAGTTGTATAAGGGAACTGCCACACTGGCGGATTACGAGCGTTTTCAGAGCGGAGCGGATGCCAAAGGATGCGCAACGGATTCGCCGCGGAGATATGAACACCATTACTCATTTGTGGCAGCCACACCAAAAAACGCCGGCGAATCCGTTGCTCACCCGCGACAAAGGATGCGCAACGGATTCGCCGCGGAGATATGAACACCATTACTCATTTGTGGCAGCCACACAAAAAAACGCCGGCGAATCCGTTGCGCACCCGCGACAAAGGATGCGCGACGGATTCGCCGCGGAGATATGAACACCATTAAGTACTCTTTTGCGGCAGCCACACAAAAAAAACGCCGGCGAATCCGTTGCTCACCCGCGACAAAGGATGCGCAACGGATTCGCCGCGGAGATATGAACACCATTAAGTACTCATTTGTGGCAGCCACACAATAAAACACCGGCGAATCCGTTGCGCACCCGCCACGTGTTCGCTGCGTCGTCGCTCCACTTTGAAAACGCTCGCAATCCGCCAGTGTGGCAACTCCCTAACAAGTGCCCAAAGTTTAGATATAAATTCAAACCTCAACAAACCTTCAATAAAAATACCGGACCGACAGTTTATCCATCCACTAGATTTATTCTCAAATATACGTCTGTCCTGAACTCCCGAAACTGAAACAAGATATGTCAAGAGATAGCTCTGATTTACCGCCCTGCCCGCCCCGTGACGGCTCTGACCGGGGGGAGAGGGCACAGTGTAGGGGAAGCATGAGCGAAGGTAGCTTAGTTAAGGAGAAGACGAAGGTAGCCTAGTTGAGCAAAATGGTAGCTTGGCTGAGCGAAGGTAACTGAGTTGAGCAATATGGTAGCTTGGCTGAGCGAAGGTAGATAAGTTGAGCGATGTGGTAGCTTGGCTGAGCGAAGGTAGCTGAGTTGAGCGATATGGCAACTTGGCTGAGTGAAGGTAGCTGGGTTGAGCAATGGTAGCTTGATTGAACAATAGTAGCTCATTCGAATGACAGCTTTATTGATCGATAATAGCTCAGTTAAGGAGTGATAGCTCAGTCGAGCAGTGATATCTCAGTTGAGCGATGGTGGTTCAGTCGAATAATGGTAACTCAGTCGGGCAGTAGTTGTTTAGTCGACGACCATAATGTAAAGCGTTAGTAGCTCAGTCGAGTAGTGATAGCTCAGTCGAACAGTAGTTGCTAAGTTGAGCGACGGTCGTTTAAGAAAATTGTTGGTTACTTAGTCGACCGATGGTACCTCAGTCGTTCGATAGTAGCTCAGTGGGGCCATGGAAGCTCAATCGAGTTATGGCAGCTCAGTCGAGCGATGGTAGCTCAGTTGAGTGCTTTCCGAGGAAGGATGTCGCAGGTTCAAATCTAAGTACGGACAGACTTTTCAATTTCTACCAATAGCTCGATGTTAAGGGAAATCATCGTGAGTAAACTGTACGTCTCTGATAGTTTCTTCAATCTAACGTACGAGCTCGCTACACTCTTAGGGTCATATTCATAAATGTTTGTTTAACCTTTGTTAACTAAAGCGGTGTTATAAAGCAGTTTCATTATTTTTTTGAAAATTTTGTCTGAAGATTTTTTGTTTCTAACGTTCTATGATATACTCCAACCGATTACGGTTACGGCGGTTAATCTCAACAATTATCCACATACGCAGGATATATTATACGGCTCGAGTGTGTGCTCCAACACAAGTGCACTCTTTTTTTTTACATATATAAGAGGTGGCAGACGAGCAGACGGATCACCTGATGGTAAGCAATTCCGCCGCCCATGGACTGTATTCCCTTACACTCATATTCCGATGGGATACCAGCGTGACACGACCGAAGAGGGATTGGGCGTTGGACCAACGGCTTGTAGTGCTTTCCGAGGCATGGAGGTACATGACCGTCCGACTTCCAGACTCTGGGCTGACAATAAGAATTTCTTACCGAAAACTTAGGTACAATTTTTTGGCCCGACCCGGGTATCGAACCCGGGACCTCTTGCGCAGCCATCGCTTCAAAGTGCGACCCACTAACTATCACCGTTTTAGCTAACTAATTTTGAACGTTAATGAATAAAGCCCTTACCATTTTAAAACCAAAGCGGAGTATACCCACTGATATTTATTTTATTACGTCGGTTTCAATTTCGCTGTACCTTATACCGCGGAAGATAAATATGGTTATCTATAATGAAAGTGTATCTCTGAATTTTTGCGTGTTTTAAACAAGTATAATTAAACCAAGCAAAAATAAGAGAAAATTACATTTTTATAATATATAACAGGGTTTATTAGAAATATACAATGACAGAGAGACATTTGATCAGACATGCAAAAAAATCCTCCATTTTTCCGTCTGATTAGACAGAATAATAGAGGATTTTTTTGTGATGAAGTACCAAGAAGAAAATCAAATTCGATAATAGTCGACCTATACCACTTTTCACAGGACGCACAGAATTATCATTAGCACGTCACATCACATCTTAGACTTTGTTGTCACTTTCCATCAGGTGAGATGAGGTCAAGTGCAAACCTATTTAATATATAAAAAAATATAATATATACCTATCTAAAAACTAAGAGAATAAATGTATGTGATGTTGTGAAATATTTATTATTATTTTTGTTGACTGTTTTTCTTTCTGCAGGTCAATACTAGTATTCAGATGAATAAAGAATCTATTCAAATAATTAATTCTACAGTTTTTCTTGGCATCACTATAGATGCAAAATTGTAGTGGGGTCCCCATATTGCTGCCTTGGCAGGAAGACTAAGTTCCGCTGCATATGCAGTCAGAAAAATTAGGCGTCTGACTGATATCGAGACGGAGAGACTGGTCTATTTCAACTATTTCCACAGTGTGATGTCATATGGTCTACTGTTGTGGGGGTCTGCTGCTGACATACAAACTATTTTTGTATTACAGAAAAGGGCCATCCGCGCTGTACAGCCTTAGATCACGTGACTCACTTCGGGAAATATTTAAAGAAATAAATATTTTAACCGTGGCTTCCCAATTTATCCTCGACTGCATTATGTATGTACGTAAGAACTTGCACACTTTTCTAAAAAAGTCCGATAGTCATAGTCTTAACACCAGAAATAAACATAGACTTGCCGTCCCAGTCCTCAGAATGCATAAAATCGGTAATTCATTTGTTGGCTTAAGTATTAAGATATTCAATAAGTTACCACAAAATGTCATTAACCTATCATTGGATAAGTTTAAGTCAGACACAAAGTACAAGACTATTTAAATGATAAGGACTCTTGGGTATGTTAATCAATTAGTCTTTTGAGTTGTTATTCATAGTAAATAGTCTGTTAACTTTGATGAGTGTATTTTTTTTCTCTCCTCAATTGAAACTCTGTAACATCTAATGTCCTTCTTCTATCTAATGTCCTTTACCTGAAGGTTGTCTGGTAGAGATCGCTCCCAGCGATAAAGACCGCCTAAATTGTACATTGTATATATGTATACCTAGCTTTTAAGTTTTGTATGTTGTGCAATAAAGAGTATCTATCTATCTAACATCATCAATATTAGAAAAGAGTAACTACTGAGTTTCTTGCTGGTGTCTTCTCAGTGGAAATCGACATTCCGAACCAGCGGTAGATGATAATATATATACCTATTTTTGACATTCATAAGTGTTCTGTATATTAAATTGAATAAAGTTTTTTTTTATCTGTATCTCTATCCTTATCATTATTATTTAATTAAAATTTATCCCGTCTAAACACGCGATTGTATAATGTCCTCACTCATCATAAGTCTTGATGCAGAAAATGGGCCACGGTGCTGGTTATACTCATTGACCTTAATGAGCAAATAATGTTGAGTATGAACAATCGTAGCCCAGTAGATCAGAACACGCCTTCCATATAGTTCGAATACGAGTCTCTGAATTTTTCAAATCTTTGTGTTTATTTCTACCATTAGCTCGGCGGTGAGGGAAACCATCGTGAGGAAACCTACACGTCTCGGATTGTGTCTCAAAATTGTGGAAGACTACAATATTTCAGATAATGATTCTAAACGTGTAACCGAGTTCCATTTTTTTTAAATTGATAGGTAGCAGATGAGCAGACGGATCACCTGACGGTAATCAATTGCCGCCGGAGTGATATCACGACCTTACAGAAAACCGGCGTGAAACAGCACGGTGAATGAATGTATGAATGAATGAATATACTTTTAATGACTCTTATATATACCTACTTACTTTCATAGGCTGAGTGGGGGCCATTTATGTTGGAGGTCACAACACACAACATATATGCACTGCCTGGTTATGTAGGTACCCTCATTATTTTGATTTTCCTCCGATTTGTTTTCTTCTTTTTCTGTATCTATTTTTTGTAGCTTGTTTGTTCTTTTGTAACTAATGTTGTACTCGTATATAGTGCTGTGATTAAGTAAATAACACACTTGACTCGGACTCGAACCCACACCTTCCACAATCCGGGTGAATGTTCTACCAATTAGACCACTGAACGCGTTATTAAGCCATAATGTATCAATACGGGGATTAACACGATATTTATTATGTGAAACAACATTGTGTACTCACATATTTGGCTCGACGTTTCGGCTACGTTACAGCAGCCGTGGTCACGAGCGGATTGAAGCGTTATTAAGCCGACGAAATTTGTAAGTGCTTGATTCGACATGAGCTGTCGAATGCGAGATGAAATTTTTAAGTGTTTTATTTATATTAAGAATTAATTGCAAAAGATTGCTATGAAAATTTCAACTATTGTTGTGATGTCCAAAATATTTTTTTCTTTCTTTCTATCTTTCTATTGCACTCAAAGTACAGTATGAAAACTTAAGACTAGGTATTTCGCTGCGTGAGTGAGGGTACCGGAGGCCCAATCCGGAGAAATCATCATCATCATCAGCCCATTTAAGTCCCCACTGCTGGGGCACGGGCCTCCCTCAATCACATGAGGGGTAATTGCCATACTCACTACGCTTGGAAGACGGGTTGACGAGGGTTTTGATATGAATGCAGAGTTTTCCTTCTCTGGGTGCTGATGATCATGCCAGCAGCTTTACCTTAGTCGCCTTTTACGATATCTCGGTAAGAGTGAGGGTGGCCTATTCTACTCTGCCGGGACCACACGGCGTAAAAAATCCGGAGAAAAAGAGGGGCTTAAATATTGGTAGCGCACTTGTGACTCCACTGGTGTCGCTGGTGTCCATGAGCGGCGGTAATCGCTTACCATCAGGTGATCCGTCTGCTCTTCTGTCACCTATCACATAAAAAAGGTATATTTTTCAAAGAGACTTTTCCTTTAAATTCCATCTATTAAATAGAATACAATGTTCCTTCTCTCTTTTTAGTACTTATTTATAAATTATCTTGAAGTTGAAACCACTTTTTGTGGCGCGGCATCGCAGCGGGTGTAATGAACTTTTAATGGCAAGTTTTCCACTACTTTCCCTTAAGCTGAGAAATTAACTTGAACGAGATTTACTAATGACAAGACATCAAGGCATAGATACTCTTGCATTTTCCGAATATAAAAAATAGTGGCCCGCCCTCACTGCTTTTCGGGACTTTAGTTCCACCTTATACCAATAGATGGTGCTAGGTGTCGATTACGTCGCGCAAGCGTTTTGTGTTTTCGGATTATCGCTGTTTGTAAGATTTACCGCTTTATAAATAGTATAGATAATGATATTTTTAAACTTTCGATTTCTTTAGTTAAGGCGACGGGTAGCCCTAACTAGCGACAACATTCGTTTGTACTTGTTAGTTGCTAAACCAGATCTATTTAATATATAGGGTATACAGCCTCTCAGCAAACACTTACACTATTTAATAAATAACCATTACACAAATGCGGACCCAACATTTGTACGCGAAAAATTGATTACCGCTAAAAGCGGCCACTTTTAGCGTGAATCAATTTTCCTACCCGTCATTTTAACCAATGCGGATGCGGGAAAACGCTGAGATATACACATTTTATAAGATATGAGTAGAGCAACAAAGATAAAAAAGTATTGGATATATATATATTCATTTGGATATACTCAAGCTTTTTTTTTTTATACCTATGAGAGGTGGCAGACGAGCAGACGAATCACGTGATGGTAAGCAATTCCGCCGCCCATGGACACCCGCAACACCAGTGGAGTCACAAGTGCGCTGCCAACCTTTCCCCTACACCCCCATTGGGCCTCCGGTAACCTCACTCACACGGCGAAACAGCGCAGACGCTGCTTCACGCTGGTCTTCTGTGAGGCAGTGGTATCACTTCGGTCGAGCCGGCCCATTCATGCCTAAGCGTGGCTCTCCCACATTAATGCTTTTCAAAATGGGATAATAATTCTGTCAACACATTTTTGGGGGGTCATTATTATTATGATGCAAAAGAATTCTTGTAAAAATAATAATAATACTATTCTCCAAAAGTTAAGAAGATCAAAATGTTCAGAATGGTTGTTAGAAGACATGGTTACGGGTATGCAAATGTTCACTGGCCCACCCTGTATGTCCCACTTTGTCATCTTATCTTTGAGATAATCCGACTTAGCCGAAATATCGACATTAACCACTAGGCAGACCGTGGGAGAGCCACGCTTCAGCACGAATGCGTCAGCTCGACCTCAGTGATACCACGGCTTCACAGAAAACCAGCGTGAAGCAGCATTGTGCTGTGCCAAATCTGGGGGAAAGGGGGGTTTAGAGGTTGGAGTGCACTTGTGACTCCACTGGTGTTGCGGGTGTCCATGTGCGGAATCGCTTACCATCAAGTGATACCTACGTCTGCTCGTCTGCCACCTATCACATAAAAAAAAATCGCGCTATAGCGTCCACAACGTAACTTCTGGAAGGCCCCTGCATTATGAGTAGGATTCTTTCTCTTCGTAAGGCACCAATATGTGCGTCTCCTTCGTCTCCAAGGAGGAAATCCGCTGATGCGTGGAACAGGGGTTCTACCACCGGCATTGCACGGACACCCTCTTACGCCTGGCGGCGACGCCTCGACTCTCTTGGCTGTCCCCATCCCTTTAACCCCGGGGGATCCGTCCGAGGGGTGTGTTGGTGCTAGGCTCCGAGCTCTGGACCCATGACACTCACCCGCCCATGGACGATGAGGGGGACTCCTGGAGTTTTAGTCAGTAAACCCCTGCCGCCGCGAGGGGAGTCCGACATAACCCGTCCGCCCCCGGCAGACGGGTATATGCGTAACGCATTTCTCCAGGGTATCCAAAAAAAAGGAATATTTGTTTAGTGGGGTGACGTAACTCCTGGATGGCCCCTAGGCTACATAGTCGAAGAGCTAGGATGTTGAACTTAAACGTTCCGTCTCAATGGTGGCGGAAGCGAGGTGTGCCCGATCAATGGACATTGTGCTGGAAGAGGTACGGTTTCTGCAGACCGACTAAAATATTATTTTTTCTCATATGTCTTGTAATAATAAGGGTTATTTTTAAGGGTACTTTCTTGACCACGATCGCGCCTGATGGAAAGCGACGACGAGGTCTAGGATGATACGCGTTTGCCTAAAAGATGCCTGTTTACTGTTTCCTTAAAGATGTCCAGACACACAATAACCACACAAGAAACCACAATTACGTACATGTCATCAATCTTGTAACTTATTGAAATACCCCACAGAATCAATCAAGTATTGTCTTTTGTTAATTTAATATTACCTACCTATATTCAATTAAAGGATGTCATCGCCCTATAACACTAACCTGTGGCCCGTCGTTCACTTTGTTTCGGGACATTAGTTCTACTTTATACCAATAGATGGCGCTAGGGTTCGATTACATCGCGCAAGCGTTTTCGTGTTTTGGTATTACCTATAAGCATTACCGCTGTTTATCTGATTTACCTCTTTATGAATCGTATAGATATTAGATATTAAGTGTCATTGTCAACTTACGGAGCTACTTGGGACAGATCACATCTCATACGTTGACCTGATTCCGTACTAAGTAGCTTAAGCACTTGTGTTACAGATATCAGACAACAGAGGAACACAGATATATACTTAAATAAATATATTATACCCAGACACTGAACAAACACAAGTATAGTGATAAACACGCCATATATATGTACCTGCATCTTACCGAAACCGCTCCTTAACTCTTTAGTGGATATAACTTTTTGTGCGGACCATACACAATGGTACCGCTCGCAAAAACTACGGATTCCGCCGGCCGATTCTTGCATATTCATTCACTGACTCTCGCTGATTCCTCGTTTTGGGAGATACGTTTTTGTTTTGATTATGTAAAGTAAAAAAAAGTAAAATTCTTTATTACCAATACACATTTTTACAACTATTACATAAATATGGTCCTCACACTAGGCTAAGCCTGTCCTGTGAGGAACAGTAGACGATTCGATTTCCAAGAGAAATTGTTACAGTATCATGCATTATAGTACAATAAGAGCAAGTTTGGTATAATACCTAGTGAACACAGTATTGTGTGGAGGCCCTTTGGCCCTATGTCCTCCAAACCGATATTTCGGTCATGGCGGCCAATATCTGCGATCAGCCATCGATGCAGCACATATTATAGTGTACAAATGTTTGCGCAGACACAAGTGTAGTCTCTATTCCCGTACCCTCATATTTCGACGGGACACCAGTGTGACACGACCGAAGAGGGATTAGGCGCAGGACCAACGTCTTAACGTTTATCGAGGCACCAAGTTCCAATCTCCGGGCTGACACTAAGAATTTCTTAACAGAAAAACTCAAATACAAATTTTGGCCCGACTCGGGGATCGAACCCGGGACCCCAAGTGTAGTCGTCGCTTTAAAGTGCGACCCACCAATCACTGCGCCACCGAGGCAGTCAGGCCCTATGAAGAATGAATGAATTAATGAATATACTTTTATTGCACTGAAACGGTGTGAAACATTTAATAATAGTCATAACAGGAATGGGCCGGCTCAATTAGAGTGATGATACCACGGCTCGACTCCGATCCGACTCGCACTTGGCCGGTTTTGTTACTTGGCAGAATTGACGTTTATATCAAAAATAAATTTTGATTATTTTTTTCTGATAAAACTATCCTACCCGTCCCTAAACATTGTCAATTAAAGCACAGTAATTATGGAGTAGTGGCATTAATAGTTACTTTACAAATTAAACATTTGTATGGAAAATAGAACTTCTAAGAAAATCGCCATTCAAAACGGCAACTTCATAGATAAAGACCGTGCAAACCTTAGTGCATACATGCTATGGTAGGTATTTAACTTGCTTCCGTGGCTGATCATTGAGATTGGCCGCGTAGCCAATATATATTTTAATATAATTAAAAGTTTATTGAATAACTTTAACAGAATGGGTTACAATATATGTTGGTTCTTAACCTAATAGGTAAAGTTGTGGCGAAAAGCGATTTCTTCATGGCAACCAGTGCATATGACGCGCTTTTCGCTTGATTCACTAGGCTAGGCCTGTCACGTAGATAATCATTTAACACCGGGTACCACTTTACGTTATGCGACTTATGTCAACTACAGACGAATGCCAAATACTATTTATTTTGAAATAATATTTAACTGTGATTCTAATTTTAACGTGCTACGCATATAACAAATGCATAATAATATCTATTACATAGGAAAGGACCTTGAGATGAACCTTTGAGAGGGTTTGTGCATGGGAGTATGTGTGTGTGTGCGTGTGTGCTAGTGTTCCGGTGTGTGAATGTATGTGTGTGCGCCTGTCTTGTGTGTTTGGGCATTTCAGTAATTAAATTGTATATTATAAGTATGCTTATAGATTGGCCAAAGAATTAATTATTACAATGTAGTTCTAGCGCTTACCGTACAAACGAATCCATCCGCCGAGAACTACACATTAAAACCAGGCTGTCCACCACTTGCCTGAGAAGAATCCTGGAGTTTTTTGGTCAGCATAGCACGGAAAGAGGGACACAATCTGGAACAGTTGATGGGCACCGGCAAGATGGATGGAAAGAGACCCAGAGGTCGTAGCCCTATCAGATGGTCGGACCAAATACGTTAGACGCTGGACACCAAGCTGTATGACGCCCTCCACATTGCAAAATACAGATATAGATGGAGGTCTATTATAAGGAGCAAACTGGCCGCCCACGGGAGGAATCACGACCCTCAGTAATGAGGAAAACGGCTAGAGGATGAGTAGTTCTAATGGCAGAACGAAAAAATAGAAGGCAGAAGAGAGGAGGATAGTGGGACCTGTACAAACACCGGATGGTGCCTGGAGGAGGCTCAAAAACAGGGAGTTAAAAAACCAGGTTGGCGAGACTAACGTCATTGGCGAGACTAAAGCGCATCGACTTCGCTGGCTCTGCCACCTCGAGAGAATGGGAGGAGATCGTGCAGTAAAGAGAGTGCACCTGGGACGTCCTAATCGGTGAAAGCTTTATTTCGTAATAATAACTCTCACAACATCTCATACGTTGACGTGATTCCGTACTAAGTAGCTTAAGCACTTGTGTTACAGATATCAGACAACAGAGGAACACAAATATATACTTAAATACATATATTACACCCAGACACTGAACAAACACAAGTGTTCATCGCACGAATGTTTGTCCAGGGTGGGGATCGAACCCACGACCTTTGGCGTAAGTAAGAGGCAGGGTCACTACCAATTACGCCATCCGGTCAGTCCAAATACCGCTAAAAGCTAGTCGGCCGTCCAAGATACCGCTGGAAAGATGAGGTCGATAAGGATTTGCGCAGACTCTTGGTGGATGACTGGCAGGAAGTGGCGCAAGACCGACCGAGATGGAGGCTCTTATTATAGGAGGCCAAGACTCATTATGGATAGTTCACACGTCGTTACGTGGAATCATCCTTGTTTGACTATAGACCATTACGTCTGAAATACAAGTGCTATTTTTTCCTGACAATGTTTGTCTGTAACTATACCCGAAACTGGAATTCAAGACCAAAAAAGTTACTACAGTGTTGCCACTGCAATAAAATGATCGGACAATAGTATATACCTATTTTCTAAAAACATACGCTGACATAATATATTTATTGGTAATTTTAATTCTATAATTTAAAGAAGTAATTTTATTGACTTATTTTCCCATTAATACAAGACGCTTTATTAAAAACTTAATCGTCCGTAATGTTTGGTAGAAAATCTGGTATTGAGCTTGTGTCACTTCAGGTGTTAATAACATTTGGTACAACATTTGAACTTACATGTTGTTGTTTCGTGCAGTGAGTGCAGCAAAGTGATATTAATATAAGAATCTTTGAATTACATCGTTTTTAACACTGCTATTGTGTGTTGTTGAATGAGTTGTTACGTGAGCAACTTGCTTGGACCTATGAGAGTCTTAAAACCTGCGATTTCGTTCAAAGTAGTCTCGGCAGAATCCGTTGGCCGATAAAACGCTAAACGTCTCCGTTTTATTGAGTGACTGAGACTATGACTGGCTTTACTTTCATGGGTATTCATGGTTAATTCAATTTGTTTAAGTTCTTTACAATAAAATTTTGTCGATGTTATTTAAGTTGAAAATAAAGTTGTAATTAAGTTTCTATTTTTTTTGGGAAAATCCTTATCATGAATTAGGCCAGCCTAAGCTAAGAAAAGAAGCATATAACAAAAAGGTTGGCAAAACCTGAAAATTTGATTTGACAATGACATAAAGTGACAGTGATAGATTTGACACTGACGTATCTGTCGTAAGTTTTTTAGTCTTGAATTCCAGTTTCGAGTATAGTAGGTATCACCAAAATATCTCATCCCAGAGTCAAATGCAATGATACATCCCCTGCCAGGCCGCCACAGTGCACACACGCGTACAGCATGCAATGGTCACATTTCAGCAGCTGGGATCACGCTTCACGCCTCGCCGGGCTAGTGGGGTTATGCCCCGCGCTCACGGTACAACAAGTCTTTACTTAGGAGAGCTCGATAACATCACATAATGGCCGAATCACAAATTGTGTTACTTATGCAGTTTTTATGAGAAACAACGAAGATAAATACGAATTTTGATTTACCTTAAACTTATGTACCAAGTTTAAGTTGCATGTAATGCAGAGGCTACATTGATGTTGGACACCCGTTCATGGTCGGCGGCAATCGCTTACCATCAGAAGATCCTCTGCCACCTACCACATCTTAAGTAAATGAGGACGCCCATTAAACAAATAGGCTAACGACTTAGATAGCGCGGTGGGTAAGACCTGGATGAGGCTGGCACAGGACCATTGCGAGTGGCGAGCACATCATCATTCCATCCTCATCGTACAGGCACATGATGATGACGATGAAACAATAAAGTTATTTATTTTTATTTTTTTATGTCATAGGTCAACCTATGACCGGCATTTAGGCCGGCAACGCATCTCCACCCCCTCTGGTGAGGCTGATGTCCATGGGCGGCGGTGATCACTTACCATCAGGTGACTCGCTTGCTCTTTTGCCTCCCTTTCTCATAAAAAAATAAGTGGCAGACGAGCAAACGAATCACCTGATGGCAAGCGATACCGCCGCCCATGGACACCCGCGACAGTAGTGGAGTCACAAGTGCGCTGCCAACCTTTAAACCCCCCTTTCCCCCGGACTGACTTCTGAGTGCGACATTTTATATTGGTGTGTTGTACCGTGTGGATGGGCTCTAACAGTCTCCTCTAGTATTGTGCGAAAGCTGCCATGTGCCTTTTGGCAGCGCGGCCTGGTGTCAGCCGGCTATTGTACAGTTCGCCGGGAAACTTTGCAGTAATTTGGTTGAAAGTTGGGAATTTGCAACTGATTTTTAGATTTCTGGATAATATGGAGTTTTGAATGTTTGGCTTTTCGGTTTGTCAGTTTTATTTTTGTCCAGTAGTTAGCTAGTCTCACTTTAAAGCGACATGGCTTAATTTGATAAACCTTTCGCATTCAAACAAAGAAGACACACAGCGCGTATGAAAGGGAGATGAACTCCGATATAATAAAATGTGTTCATATTTTGACATTCAGTATTGACTCAACTTGAATAAAGTTTTTTTATCTTTATATAGTAGTTTGATTACGTTAATCACAGACGTCTGAGTAAAACTTGTCCAATTTTTTGTTATTAACGCAGTAAAATTTCGTCCATTTTGACGTTGGCCAAAGCCCATTGACTACGAACCCCGTAAAAAGTTTAATAAAAGCTCTATTATGGCAACGCTATATTCCCCGTCACAGACATACGGACCATCTGTTTTATTGAGGGGGGGGGGGGGGGGGGGGTAAAATGCATAAATTACTCGCCCTTCCCAATATTCGGTGCATCAGATAGAGATGTGAAATTCAAAGTTTGTTACTAAGCTGATAAAATCTTTGTAAGAGGAGAGCCCACATTCCAATTACAACGGACATGATATTGTCAAGGCGTTGGCACTGCCATACTGGCCCGCGAGTTGCTTCACGCTTAAAAAGTAAAGTATCAGTCTTTATACTGTCCCACTTCAGCGGCCTCCATCATAGAAATCAAGTCATAGCTACTATGATGGGATTAGGCTTAATCACCACGCTAGCCAAATGCAGATTGGTGATCACAAGCCCGGGCTATGTTCGAAAAATTCGAAACAAAATTTTCGCTCGACCTGGGAATCGAACCCAGGACCCCGAGATCACGATCCGCTACTTAAACCACTAGACCAACATGGCGTTACCCACACACACACACACACACATACAGGGCTTCACGCTTCGTTTCAAGGAATCCATATTGTAGGTTATATAAAACTAATTCATTATAACCTTATCATATTGTTTATAGAGGATAACAAACTATATTAACTGGCTCGTCACCTCAAGAAAATGGGAGAGGATGGTGCAGTAAAAAGATCGTACGGCCAAATGGTCGAAAGCCAGTTGGCCGTCCAAGGTACCGATGGAGAGACGAGGTCGAAAAGGATTTATGCGGACTTCGGCTGATGACTGGCAAAAGATGGCGCAGGACCGACTAAGATGAAGACTCTTATTTATCGGAGACCAAGGCTCATTTTGAGCTGCTGCGCCAACCTAGTTAGCTTTATTTGATTAAGTGCAGTGATTTAGAGCGCCGGTTGAGACGCAAGGGTCGTACGTTTGATTCCCGCATGCGTTTAAACCCTATCCCCGGATTGATCCTCATCGTCATCGTCAGCCCATTTAAGTCCCCACTGCTGGGGCACGGGCCTCCCTCAATCACATGAGGTGTATTTGCCATACTCACCACGCTTGGCAGACGGGTTGGCGAGGGTTTTGATATAAATGCAGAGTTTTCCTTCTCTGGGTGCTGATGATCATGCCAGCAGCTTTACCTTAGACGCCTTTTACAACACCTCGGTAAGAGTGAGGGTGGCCTATTCTACTCTGCCGGGGACCACACGGCTAAGTGACGGATTGATCCTACAGTACTCTCATTCCGCAACGAAACACAGCAGAGATGCTGCTTCAGTCCAGTTATCTATGATGCCTCCCACAGTCCCAACATACTCGTACAGAGGGTTACAAACCCACTTTTTTTAAATTGGCTTATTATATTTGTTCGATCCTCGGGTCGGGCCAAAATCTGTACCTGAGATTTCTGTTAATAAATTCTCAGTGTCAGCCCGGAGGCTGGAAGTTGGCGGTCTTGTACCCCCTTGCCTTGTTTAGCCGTTGGTCCTTCGCCCAATTCCTCTCCGGTCGTGTCACACTGGTGTACCATCGGATTACGAGGGCAAGAGTATAAAGAGTGCACTTGTGTTTGCGCACACACTTCAGCCCTATAATAAATCCTGATCGTTGGTAGCCGAAATCGGTTGGAGGATATTATTATTATGTATTATAATAAATAAATAAATAAATAAATAAATAAATATTTCACAACATCACATACATTGATCTGACTCCGAGATAGGTTGCTCAAGCACCTGTGTTACGGATATCAGAATCAACAGTGGGATTACAAATATATACGTATAATACTTTTCTTTTGTAAATACACACTTATAATACATAGGGAACACCCAGACCAATACAAACAGATATGTTCATGCACACAAATGTTTGTACTGTGCGGGGATTGAACCCGCAACCCTTGGACCAAAGGCAGCGTTCACTACCACTGTTCCAAACGGGCCGTCAATAATATAGTAATAATAATAATAATTCTCACAACATCTCATACGTTGACCTGATTCCGTACTAAGTAGCTTAAGCACTTGTGATTTTTCAATGTACGCACTCTTACATAGCAGAAGCTAAGTTTTTTATTTATTTCTACTAATTCCTGTCTAGTTTCTGGGACACTGTACAATGTTAGGAATTCTTTGTTTGTGTGACAAAAACGTGTTAAGAGTTTCTCATATTATATCGTGTTAGATAGATATTCTTCATTGCACAAAAACAAATACAAGTATGATACAACAATAACAGACAGTACGATAAGGCGGTCTTATCGCTTCTAGCAATTTCTTCCAGACAACCTTTGGATAGAGGAAAGAAATAACGTATTCGTAATAGGGGAAGGCAGTGCAAAGCAGTAAACTTGTTAAAACAAATGGCATTGAAAATGGCAGAAATATACATACTTTTATATTAATAATATTACATAACATAAATAATAATGTTATGTGTTATGAGATTCTCATATTTTCAATAGTTACTTCCCTTGGTAGCTCAGTGGACAAAAACGTTGAGCATCCTCTGGATTGTTCAAATCTATGTGCGTATTTTTATTAGCTCAGCGGTGAGGGAAAACGTCGTGAGTAAACCTGTTGGGTTCGGATAGTTTACTTTTAGATAGAACGTGCAACCATGATTAGGTTGTTCTGGGTCCCCCGTTAAAGGTGCGAAGGTCAGACGGCAGTCGCTTCATTATAATTACCAGACTCTTCAAATCCTGACTCATAGTATAAGCGTACCCTGGACAGCTGTCGCTTCGAAAGTAACAGCTTTGGACCCAACCAGAAATGAGACTAACATCATTATATTGTATTGACAATAAACTGAGTGATTCCGGGGGCCATTATTATTGTGGATATTATTACGCTTCGGCATGAATGGGTCGGCTAGACCGGAGTGATACCAAGGCCTCACAGAAAACCGGCGTAAAGCAGCTGTGCTGTGTTTCGAGGGTGGAAGCCCAATCCGAGGGAAAGGGGGGTTAAAGGTTGGCAGCGCACTTGTGACTTCATTGTTGTCGCAGGTGTCCATGGGCAGCGGCAATCGCTTACCATCAGGCGATCCGTCTGCTCGTCTGGCACCTATCACATGAAAAAAACTTACATCCTCCAGGTCTTAGCATGCAATTCCCAGTAGGATCCAAAACTATCGCTTCGGAGCCCTAGATACGCTTAGACCACGATCCAGGATTCAGAAAGTCTTGTGATTACAGTGAGGCAACTGCCATCTGATCTTCGCCACCTTTAGACAAGGATCTAGTTGACAAGGACAACTAGATCACGATTACACGTTCAGAATCACTGTCTCAAATCCAAAATTTTGATAAACTATCCAAGACAGGTTTTCTCAAAATGTTTTTTCTCACCGCCGAGCCAATGGTAGAAATATGTACATAAGTTTGAAAAATCAATCGGTGCATTCTCATAGTCGAACCATGATCCGTCGTAAAGAATTTTGCCATTTGTGTGCATGAATAAGTATGTATTTACAAAAGTAAAGTATTATCATCATCATCATCATCAGCCTATCGCAGTCCACTGCTGGACGTAGGCCTCTCCAATTGTTCGCCACTATTATCTATCCATGGCTTCTCGCATCCAGCTCTTGCCAGCCATCCTGCGCAGATCGTCCCCCCACCTAGCCAGAGGGCGCCCTACATTACGTTTGCCAAGACGCGGTCTCCACTCCAGAACTCGTTTACCCCATCGGTTGTCGGTTCTGCGGCTAATATGGCCAGCCCACTGCCACTTAAGCTTGCTAATTCGGTGAGCAAAGTCGATGACTTAGGTTCCCTGTCGGATCACCTCATTTCAGAGACTCCGAGCATTGCTCGTTCCATAGCCCGCTGAGCGACCTTTAACTTATTTAAAGTATAATAATGAATATATTTGTAATTCCGCTGATGGTTCTGATATCTATCTCGGAGTCAGATCAATGTATGTGATTTTGTGAAATATTTATTTAGTTTTTTAGATTTTCACGTTGCATTATAACTATGATTAATCAAGACGGGAATTAACACGATATTTATTATGTGATACAACATTGTGTACTAACATATTTTGCTCGACGTTTCGGCTACGTTACATTTATGAAAGAAAGAAAAGAAAAGAAAGAAAGAAAAATATTTATTCAGTGTATAACAATAACATTAAACATTTAAAATAATGACGGTACACAGTAAAACACCGAAAAGGCACATACTCAGCATGTGTCGGGGTGTCGCGCCACCCCGACGCTGGTATTCTGTATGTACCCATAGAAAGAGCACTGCTATAAAAATAAATACAATAAACTAGCGTTGGTGTTATTATACATAGAATTATCATTATAATAGTATTTTATATACGTGTGTTCATGCTTGTCTATGTGTATGTTTGTGTGTGTGTGTGTGTGTGTGTGTGTGTGTGTGTGTGTGTGTGTGTGTGTGTGTGTGTGTGTGTGTGTGTGTGTGTGTGTGTGTGTGTGTGTGTGTGTGTGTGTGTGTGTGTGTGTGTGGGTGTCTGAAAAATTTAATATAAAAGCTCTTAGAGGGGCATGGTGGATGGACAGCACAGCTTTAGGTACTACTTAATTTTTGTAGATTTAAAATATACTTTTTGTAATTAACTCGGAACGTATTCAATGTCTGACACGTTTTTAGAGGTGGCGGTATGTTGTTCCAGCATTTCGTGGCAGAATAACGAAAACTGCCACGAAACGCAGCTGTGCTGTGTCTGGGACAAACAATACGGGAAGCAATCCTGACTTGACGACCAGAAAACGAGAGTTTCTGGTATAGATAAGGTGTTGATCGAGTTTGGACTATATTGAACAACAGGCATGCGAAATGAAGAGAGCGTCTTGATTCCATATTAAGGAGGTTCCCATTGTTGAGAAACGGTGTTATGTGGGCTCTACGCGGAATGTTAAAACAGAATCTAGCACAGGAATTTTGGAGACGTTGGATAAGTTTCTTTGTATAACCGAACAGACACGCACCTATAACCGAATCAGCGTAGTTTAGTTTAGATAAAATTAAAGTTTCACATAACATAATTCTGACATCGACTGATAAATACTTACGGACTTTATATAATATTTTTAACCTATAGAAGCAGTTTCTGACAGTTTCGACTACGTGATTGTGGAATTTCAAGTTACTATCCATGAGGACTCCAAGATTTCTGGCTTCAGTGACTTGTTCAATAGAAGAACTGTTAATTTGAATATTGATATTAGCAGAATTGATTTTATTTACCTGAGTTTTAGAACCTAATACAAGAAATTTCGATTTAAGAGGATTTAAGACTAAACAATTTTTACTTGCCCATCTATTTATTTGTTCCAAGTCTTTATTGATAAGATCTACTGCTTTAAGAGTCTCACTTGATTTGAAAGACAGATAAATTTGCAAATCATCTGCATAAATATGAAAATTACAATGATTGATAGAATTAATTATATCTGCGCTGTACAATATGAACAGGACTGGTCCCAAAATGGACCCTTGTGGAACACCTCGTGTAAGATTAGCTGCTTGCGAACATGATTTTACTCCAGATTCATGACAGATTTGAACACGCTGAATACGACCACTAAGGTAGCTGCAAAACCACTTCAGTGCACCGTGATTGAAACCGTAGTACGACATCTTAGATAAAAGAAGATCGTGGTTAATGGAATCAAACGCACGGGAGAAATCAAGTAGGGCCAAGATTGTTCCATTTCCCAAGTCTTCTGCCGCCAAAATGTCATCGACTACGTCTAGGAGAGCGGTAGCGGTGCTTCGACGGGCTCGAAAACCGCTCTGCTTTTGTGGCAAGATATTGTTACGGTCTAAATAGTCTGTCAGTTGTTGGCACACGACTTTTTCCAAAATTTTAGACATAAATGGCAGTATGCTGATGGGTCGAAGGTCCTTTAATTCGTTGGGATTATTAATTTTAGGTATGGGTTTTACTAGGGCCTCTTTCCAAATATCAGGGAATATTCCACTCTGGATGGAGTTGTTAACAATAGCAGTTATCACCTTGAGCGTTCGAGGAAGGGTCAACAAAATCATGTCACGCGTAATGCCATCAATACCTTCTGCGTTTGTAGTTATATTAAAAATTATTTTAGAAACGCAAGCTTCACTCACAGTTTCAAGTTTAAAAACTGCAGAACCGAAACGATGGTGTTCGAAATATGTCAGTTCGGAAAGAGAGACAAAATTGTCTCCAGGGACAGCAATGAAATGTTTGTTAACGAGATCCGGTTCATTGATATTGGAGGGTAACGAAGTATGTCTTCTATTAAAGTCAGCTACATTTTGTTTGATATTTTTCCACATTTTTTTTGGATTTAAGCAACTTTGGTTAATATTTTGACAAAAGTATGCTGACTTTTCGGCAAACAGTGCTCTATTAACAACAGACTTCATTTCTTTATAAAACCCAATATCAGATTCGAACTTTGTATCCCGGCTTTTAACATGAGCTGCATCTCTTAGTTTCATCATTTCTCTTATGGTTGGTGTTATCCAAGGGTAACTTTGATGGCGAATGAGTGTTTGAATGATGGGAGCATGAATATTAAAAACATGCAATATATACGAATTGAACGATAAAACGGCTTCATTAACGTCCTCGCTAAGCAACCGTTCCCAAGAGATTGAATTCACAAGAGCGTCGAAATCACTTAAATTAATTTCTTTAAGCGGCCTATATGATACCAACCTGGGTAGTAGTTTGGGTTTGCTAATGCGTAAGTTACATGTTATAAAAGCGTGACTACTTAAGTCAGGAATATGGTCGACAGATACGTTAAATACTTTCGTGGAACTACAGATGATATCAATCAAGGTCTCAGAATGGTCCGTGAAGTGGGTCGGCACCGAAACATATTGATCAAGGCTTGAGCAACGTAGGAAGGTTGTGAGCTTTTTGGTACTCGCATCGTTTGTAGAAAGCAAGTTAATGTTAAAATCCCCCATTATAACGATTTGATCAAATGCCGAAAGTGACGTAACGGATTCAGTCAGCGCATCAATAAACGTATCTACATTTAACCAGGGCGGACGATATGCAGTGCCGATAGCTAGTTTAACACCATTAACAGTGACACTTAGCCACATCTGCTCAACTACACTCGCGTTCGCATTGGTCAGTTTGACTTGTCTGGCATAGATACCAGTACGGACATAAAAACCAACACCCCCGCCGCGAGATCGGATACTAGCAGGCCGCGGGATGTGACGTAGTCGGTAGCCTGGAGGCGAGGGCGCACGCATGTCTTCTCCGTCCTTAAGCCACGTCTCATTTATAGCCAAAATATCTACGGACCGATTTTCGAGTGCCACCAAAAATTCCTCATGCCGTGTTCCAAGTGAGCCTGGGTTCAGAAAGCCAAACGTTAGGTGTTTATTTTTAATAAATATGTAAGCAAAAGAAAATGATATTAATATTAACTTTGAATTATGTAAATATTTTTTTACCATTATCACGTGACGTTTATTTGAAAATATATAAATAGTAAGTACGCAAGTACTCATTGTATAGTATGTATGTATTTTATTTTTTTTTCGGTTTGAAGGTGAGTAGGTGCGGATGTATATAAAAAATATTATGTAAAATGTGTAACAGTGAGTAATTAGAATTATGCATTTATCATGCAGTAAAACTTTAGGCAAAATAATACATAGACAATGCAAATACCCAACGATGTAACAAATTCCTAATATTTTTATTAAAATAACAATTGAAAAATGAACATAATAAACAGATGCAATACGTAAAAACAAAAGACAAACGATAACTTTATCAGCAAAATAGGATATATAGTTTTTAACAAATAACAAATAACATGAAACAATAGAGTCTATTATTATTTTGTTCAAGTATGCTAAAAAGACTAAACCTACGGTAAATTGACTTGGTTTAACCAACAGAGTTGATTCCAAAAACCCTGATGAAGTCCGCCTCAGAGCGAATGCGGTGTCGAGCTTTGCCGTTTTCTTGGCGAGCGAAGATCTTTCCGTCCCGTGTCCATACATACTTCCAGTTCAGCTGCTTAGCTAGTTCCCGGGCCTTTTTAAACAATTGCCTATTCTGGCGGGTGAGTCGCTCATTGACGTAAAATGGCCGATTAGATGGGGAAGTTGGCAAACTGATGTCGTCAGTAACGAGACGGCGTCGCACGCGCGCTGCATGTAGTAGCGCATCCCGCTGCGAGCGCCGGGCCAAGCGGACGGCTATGGGCCGCGGCCGTGCGTGCGCGCCGCTGTCCGTCGCAGTTGCAGCGGACCGCGGCGCCCCCATGCGCGTGGCACTCACCACGTCACGTTCTTCGAGCTGCACTCCCAACTTTTTGGCGACAGTTAAGATCACATGTGTGGGATTCTCATTGCTGGACTCCGGAAAGCTAGCAATTTCGACGTCGTTTCCTAGCATGTCTTGCTCCCGCTCGTCGATTTCGAGTTTTAACTGCGCTATTGTTTCCTCTAAGTTGGAAATTACGTCACTCTCAGACTTGAGGCCGTCTCCCATCTTTGCTTCCAGGTTCATAACTCTGGATTCAAGAGCATCTATACGCAGGTTCTGTGCTTTGATTGCTGTCGTCAAATCAGCCACAGTCGAGCGGAACGTACCCATCTCAACGCGCAGGCCACGCATTTCTTCCCAAAATTTCTTTAACTCTAAAGCTGGGTCTAGAATGCCTACTTCAACAAGGTGGTCATCGCTGAGGTCCGTGAGGTCAGTTGGTTTGATTCGGCGCGCCGCAGTCGGGGTTTCGACATGCTCAGATCTCAACGCCTGCGCATCGACTTTGTTGACACTACTTATTGGGGTATCCGTGTTGTCCTGCTTCGGTTCCTTGTTTTTACACAGAGGGCATTTCCATGTAGACTTTCGTTCTCTAGAGAAAGTATTATAATAACGTTTTCAGACACGTTTGCGCATTGTAGGTCATAGCATTGAGAACATTGATGGACATTTTAGAAATTGTCGTCCCTTAATTACCACCTACAAACAAACTATTTTTTCTGCACGAAAGGGTTGCCTACATTGAATAAGTAATAATATGTACTAATTACGAATGCATGTTACACATGAAACAGATGTCTCTAGCTTTGATTTCCCAAGACTTAAAAAAATAGGTTTTAAAATTAAACTATTATTAAAATTTATGTAACAACATAAATGATTACAGTTAATGCAGATTGACTAGAAAATAAATTATGGTTTATGTGCCTTATTTATGTCGAATATAATGCGATTTTTCGACTATTCGCCAAGCGTGGCGATTACTCGGTATTCGAACTATCGCTATAACGACTATTCGCGGCAACTCTATCACCTGACATCCAGCACAGCGGGTTTACACACTGCTGTAGTAAGGCATTATTTAAAAAAAACGGCAGGTACTTACTTGCAGATTTGAATGTCCGTCGCCGCTTACAGCGTAATTGATTCCTTGGCCCCCAGACACAGAACCGCTGTACCGCTAGCTAAGGGGAACCGCTTACTAGTCAACCGCGCTTTGCTGAATACTCGCGAGAAAAAGGTTGTAAGCGCCGTGGATTCGGCGTCACTTACGCGTTCTCCCCGACGAGTTTTTATTTTGACCGTTTTATCACTGTTTCGCAGATAAATTTTGAAATTAAGTGTATTTAGTCAATAGTTTATGTAAATAAGATTGTACTACTGTGATCACTGTACAAAATTACACTATTGTTGATAAGTTTTATGGTGAAAAGAAAACAATTTCCACACTTCTTCCGATTAAAACCAACACTAATTCCGTCTGAGACGTTTACACTGCCATAGCAGGCGCTCAACTGCTTTATCGTGTTAATGCCCGTCTTGATTAATTATAAATATTTATTTGTTATTATAGAGCTTACAAAACCATTTCAACAACACAAATCATGAAACATAGGTAGGTATTCATTTCATTATCCAACACTCATCGTCCAATATTCTCCATCAATGCTAGACCTCCCCGAAAATACCCCCCAATACATTTAATACATCCAATTATCCCCCTCCGGTACGCGAGAGAACTGGCACTAATCCAACGTTTCATCCCTCTTTCACACATAGAGATAGACAGGGACGGACGACGGAAACCAGACATGGCTGTCGGAGAATTTTCTATGAAATTATGGTAATGTCTACGGGGAATTTAATATGAATTAGTTAGGAACGTTGCCTTTTGGTTCTGAAATTTTCAGGGTAATTTGTGAGAAAGCTAATGTTTCAAAGATAATAATATGGTACAGGTTGATATGCGATATGAATCATATACAGGATATATTGTGAACATTTACATCCCTTTGACCACGTGTACTATCAACCATTGGTCTATCATCATGACCGTGGGAAAGCCAATATTCGGCATGATTGGGCCGGTTGTTGTTTTTAACACAGTTGTTATTTTTAACATTTGTTATTTTCAACGAATTGGTTATTTTTAACAAAGTTGTTATTTTTAGCAATGTTGGTTTTTTAACATTTGTTATTTTTAGCAATGTTGTTATTTTTAGCAATGTTGTTATTTTTAACAAAGTTGTTATTTTTAGCAATGTTGGTTTTTTTCACAAAGTTGTTATTTTTAACATTTGTTATTTTTAGCAATGTTGTTATTTTTAACAAAGTTGTTATTTTTAGCAATGTTGGTTTTTTTCACAAAGCTCTTATTTTTAACATTTGTTATTTTTTACAAAGTTGTTATTTTTAACATTTGTTATTTTTAACATTTGTTAATTTTAACAATGTGGCTATTTTTAACAAAGTTGTTATTTTTAATCAATTTATTTATTTTTAACGAATTGGTTATATTCTACGCATTTTTTATTTTCAATGAATTTGTTATTATCACGTTTACGAACCCCAATCATCCCTTCAATGACGATGTGTTATAAAAGTACCCGAACTAAACTCGTTCCAGCCCCCTTTAACATTGCGTGTTGGAACAGGATGGCATGACCTTTAGAACGGTCATCATCATCATTTCAGCCAGTGGACGTCCACTGCTGAATATAGGCCTCCCCCAATGTTCTCCACACAGATCGGTCCTGTGCCGCCCGCATCCAAGGGATTCCCGAGAACTAGAATGCGAACGGTAACAATTCAAGACTTAGAGAGCCACGCTTCGGCATGTTTGGTCCGGCTCGACCGGAGTGATAACACGGCCTCAAAGAAAACCAGCACCGTGCTGTATTTGGCTGCATGCCTAATCCGGGCGAAAGGGAGGTCTAAAGGTTGGCAGCGCACCTGTGACTCTACTGGAGTCGCGGGTGTCTATGGGCGGTGGCAATCGCTTACTATCAGACGATCAGACTGCTTGTCTGCCACCTATCACATGAAGAAAAAAAGATTACGTTTTGTAATAAGGTTCCCAGGGACATAGAAACAGACAATACGATTTTAATAAGGGCTAGACCTATAGGGTAGCAATAAACCCTCATCGGATCGTCCCAGCTCGTCTGAACGATCCTGAAACCGCATGAGCCGGAAAAAACCGTGGCCACTGGTGACCGGTAGGGTGACCATCAAATATTAGCCGCTTAGGACAATCTATGAAAATCAGTGATTAGAAATCCTAGACCTTAACCATGGGAGAGCCACGCTTCGGCATGAATTGTATTTTCTTGAAAGAAGAAATAGACTACATCGAGCGACCAGACTTAGCCGATATGTCAATAGAGTCCATTTTTGAGGTGTGCGCGCTGGAAATCCCTACCTTAGATCTTATAATTGTAAATATATACTGGCCAAATAGAAATCGAATGCCTGAAACATTCTTTTGTTCATTAACAAAACTCCTACAGCGATTGAAAATAAAGTGTATAAATAAGGATGTTATAATAGGTGGTGATTTTAATGTTAATGTACTAGAGATTAATTATTCAACAACAACATCAACATTGCTGGATCTAATGAATAGTTACAATTTTTACCAACATGTCCAAGAGCCAACCAGGGTAACAGCAAACACTTCTTCGTGTATAGATCTATTGTTTACAAATTTCTCTAGGCATAAAATGGTATTAAAAGTTGAAGAATACGGTCTCTCAGATCACAAAGCAGTTGTTGCAATCATGCCTAGACGGAAACATAGCGGAAAGAAAACATATTTTTTAGAAAAAAGGATATTTAATGACAAAAATATTAAATGTTTCATAACAAAACTAAGAGACATAGACTTTAGTAAAATTTTATGTACAGACAATACTACCAATAAAAACTTCAATTTATTTTCTTATTTAATAAGAAAAGTCTTCGATGCAAGCATACCAAAGGTCAAAATAAAATCAAGGAACATAAACAAAAAGTCATGGTTAACCAAGGGTATCAAAACTGCATGCAATAATAAAAGACTCCTTAAGAAGTTTGTATCTCAAACAAATAATCCTATTTTAAATAAACACTATAAAACGTATGAAAAACTGTTAAAAAAGGTTGTTATTACTTCAAAAAGACTTAGTAATATAAAAAGAATAAATAAATCTGAAAATGTTGTTAAAGAAATGTGGAATGTGGTTAAAGAACAAACTAACAAAAAACTACAAAATACAAAAAAAAACATAAGATTAAATATAAATAATGACCTTACAGAGAATCCAAGTATAGTCTCAAACTTTTTAAATAATTTCTTCGCCACAGTGGGAGACGAAAATGAAAATACGGCCAATCGGAATATCTCCGGTACCCCAGCCGGCCGGCCTGTCTCTGTCACTACAGAAAATTCAATGTTTCTACGACCTGTAACTATTGAAGAGGTTTTTAAAATAATTCGCAATTTAAAAAACAAGCGAAGTTCTGGTCATGATGATCTACCGCCTACACTAATAAAAAAAAGCGCAGCAGAGCTAGCACCAGTATTGACATATTTAATCAATCAATCCTTTTTAGAAGGAATTGTTCCGGACGAATTAAAAATCTCGATAATAAAACCTCTTTATAAAAAAGGAGATAAAACCGATTGTAATAATTACAGGCCAATTGCCCTCCTACCTACATTTTCGAAAGTTTTTGAGAGTGCTATGTCCAGCCGTCTCTATTCGTATTGCGAAAAATATAACTTATTCAATGATAATCAATATGGTTTTCGGAAAAACCGATCCACCGCCTTAGCTGTTCACAAATATATCTATGAAATCATGCAAATAATCAATGAAAAAAAATATGCTATAGGCCTATTAATAGATATGAGCAAGGCGTATGACCGAGTGCGATATGATATATTGCTGGCGAAACTTCAAGGAATGGGTATAAGGGGTGCGGCCTATAATTGGTTCGTTTCCTATCTAAACAACCGTGTCCAATACGTAGAAGTGGAACACTGTGATGATAGAGCAGGGATTAAGACCCATGTTAGATCCGAACCTAAATATGTCACGAAGTCGATACCGCAAGGAAGTGTTCTTGGATGTATACTTTTCTTGATATACATAAATGATTTGCCGACAGTTATAAAAAATCCATGCACTCTATTTGCCGATGACTTGTCCTTGATCGTACCAAGTGAAAACAACGAAAATCTCAATAACACATTAAATAATATTTTAAATACCATAGTTAACTGGCTAAAGGACCACAATTTAAAGATTAATTTTACTAAAACTAAAATCATACAATTTAAACCCTATCAAAAACGCCCCTTGAGCATTAACTACTCCTTTAATAAAACTAAAATAGAAAGCGTAAATTCTTATTCATTATTAGGTATAGTAATAGACTCTGGTTTGAACTGGAAAGACCATATTAACCGAATATCCTCCAAATTATCTAGGTTTTCCTATGCTCTGTACGAACTAAAAAAATCCTCTGACGTCAAGACAGCAAAATGCGCTTATTATGCTTATGCTCACGCATGGTTGCAATATGGGATCATCTTGTGGGGAAGCAGCACAGAGGTGGAAAGATTATTCTTACTCCAAAAGAGATGCTTGAGAATAATAGTCAATATAAATGTCATAACCAGCTGTAAGCCCTTTTTTATAAAAGAAAAAGTTCTAACACTAACCAGCATGTATATTTTGGAAGTTGGTATTTTTGTAAGGAAAAATCCACATCTCTTTCCAGTGTATTCACGACCCCAAAATCTTCGACCACGAACTAAACTGGCCGCACCTAATTCCAAATTAGAATTAGTAAGAAATGGACCTTTTGGCATGTGTGTGAAAATTTATAATAAAATTCCGAACACAATACAAAAGGAGAAAAATATTGGAAAGTTCAGGAATAAACTAAAAGCTTACCTAATTGATAAAAGTTTCTACACGCTGTCGGAGTTTTTTAAATGAAAATAAAGTCACAATCAAATTTGTATAAAATAACTAATACTATAATTGTCATTGTAATATAATTCTGTAATCGAATCCTTATATGTTATGTAATTCTATAATTTATTTATTGTATACCAATATTGCGATACCCTATCAGGGTTCATGTTTGAACTAAATATATCAATCAATACCTGTAATGTACAACATGATTGCAATAAACGTTTGAATTGAATTGAATTTGAATTGAATAGGCCGGCTCGACCGGAGTGTTACCTCACTGAAAACCTGATACAGCACAGTGCTGTGTTTAGCTGCGTGAATTAGGGTTCCGGAAGCCCAATCCGGGGGAAAGGGGGGAAGGCAACGCACTTGTCACTCCACTGGTGTCGCGGGTGTCCATGGGTGGCGGCAATCGGTTACCATCAGGTGATCCGTCCCATCCGGTGAACGTAGCCCAGGATAAAAAGCAACGACCGTTTAAGAAGGATGTGTCGAAAGCTGTTGCTTTGGCTCCCGGGGTACGCTCGACATCTTTTTTTTATGTGATAGATGGCAGACGAACAGACGCATCGCCTGATGGTAAGCGATTGCCACCGCCCATAGAGACACCCGCGAAACCAGTGGAGTTACAAGTGCGCTGCACATCTTTAGAACCCTCTTTCTCTGGAATGGGCCTCCAGTACCCTCACTCACGCAGAGAAACACAGCACAGTGCTGCTTCACGCCATTTTCTGTGAGGCCGTGGTAGCACTCTAGTCGAGCCTTTTTAAAAAGAAGACGCTTTTTCCTTGAAGGTTTTCAGGTCGACTCTGGTTCTGGGAAAACTGATAAATAAAATGAAGTGACTGCTGTATTCAGCAATATTATGCGAGTACTCCATAGTTTGAGAAACTAAATAAATAAATTTATATTTCAACATTACATACATTGACCTGACTCCAAGGTAGGTAGCTCAAGCACCTGTGTTACGGATGTCAAAATCGGCAGTGGGATTACAAATATATACATATACCTAATACTTTTCTTTTATAAATACATACTCTTATTATACATAGATTACACACAGACCAATACAAACATACATGTCAATGCACACAAATGTTTGTACTGTGCGGGGATCAAACTCGCAACCCTTGCACCAGAGGCAGTGTTCACTCGCACTGTTCCAAACGTGTCGTCTTGGAAATTTTCTATGTTCTCCCTCACTGCTGAGCTAGCAGTAGGAGGCACATAATTAGAAAATTTAAGGTGCTTGCTTATATTTGAGACAACAACCTCCCTTTCTAAAGACAGTCGTAGGTACCTACTGATCCATTGAAATAAAATAATAAATAAATATTTCACAACATCACATACATTGATCTGACTCCGAGATAGGTAGCTCAAGCACCTGTGTTACGGATATCAGAATCAACAGTGGGATTACAAATATATACATATAATACATTTCTTTTGTAAATACATACTTACAATACATGGCAAACACCCAGACAAATACTAACAAACATGTTCATGCACACAAATGTTTGTACTGTGCGGGGATCGAACCCGCAACCCTTGTATCAGAGGCAGCGTTCACTACCACTGTTCCAATCGGGTCGTCAAATTAAATTGAAATACCATCATGTTAGCATTTCGTATGATTCATCATCATCATCAGCAACCCACACTCGTCCTCTGCTGGACATAGGTCTCCCCTAATGCACTCCACTGCTCCCGATTTTCGTATGATTGAATATTGTTTATTCTAAATATGTATTTATTTTTCTATAAACTTTGGGTTTACTTGGTAATTTTTCTAAGTTAATTAAAATTGTAATAAAAATGATTAAATTACTATGACAACACTAACTGGATTTGGACCGCCATTCGGGCGATAGCCACGGTCGGGTGTGCCGGTCTGATTCTAAGAAAATTATTATATATCACTGTCTTGGTGTCTTTAATAAGTTAATACAGCATTATCACAGCATTAATACGGATTTTAATTCACAAGTAAGTAGTGTTCAACAATCACTTTTTTTTTTTTTTTTTTATGGGCCTAATCCCGCGCACGGTGACGGCCGCACGTGTGATTCCTCCAATGTCAAGTGTTTAAGAAGACACGTACATATTTAGATAATCACTTTTATATTTGTCATACAAGATTTAACAAGTTTAACCATTTCACGTGACGCATCAGGTGACATTAAAAAATAATAATAGATCAATTCGATATTCCCATTGTAGAAGGCACCCTCAAGGACCAGGCAGGGAGACAGAGGAATGAATTAATGAATGATAACTTTATTTGGCACAATACAAAACAATTAAACTTAATAAGAAACATAACCTAGACATAAATAATAACGAAAAGTAGCACAATATTATCCCTGTGTGTGCCAAACAGGCGGCCGCTCAGCTATAGTCGGTGCTGATCCACGAGACCAACCTCGACGCTGGTTTTCAGAGACTACCATTAAATTATTGCGCATCTGTTCCATATCCATTCAAAATTGAGATTGAGACAGAATCTCAATTTTGAATGGATATGTAATTGAACAGATGCGCAATATGGGGGTAGGCATATTATACAAAACCAATACAAAAAAAGGAATAAAACACCCGTTTCCATCTGATTATCACTTCACTGTTAATTATCGCACTGTTTGGTATCCTGTTTTGGACGCTTTGCTACGGCGATGTAATCAACCATAGTGACATCTACCGTAACACAGCCGAACCACCTGCTTGATTGCTTTCTACGCCCATAGTTATAGAAATGTTGGTTCCCGAAACCTGGACCACGGTCCAAACGTACTCTGGGCTCGTTAGCGACAGCTTTGGATCTCGTAAAAGGGATTTAAATGTTTACCAAAACAACCTGTATATACGTAACAACCGCTTTCTTAAATAGTTTTTTAGATTTTCGCGTTGCATTATAACTACATATAATGTATCAATACGGGGATTAACACGATATTTATTATGTGAAACAACATTGTGTACTCACATATCTAGCTCGACGTTTCGGCTACGTTACAGCAGCCGTGGTCACGAGCGGACTGGCGGAGCACGGCGTCGTCTGCTGGGGCCGGGCTGTTAATCTTCGGACACCCTCACATTTTTTGATATTAATTCGCCACTAGATGAATTGTCAATGAAGCTACTCCGACACACTACACTAAAAGATAAAAGATAAAAAAAATCTTTATTCAATTTAGGTCCACACAGAACACTTATGAATGTCAAAATAGTACATATTATCTACCGCTAAACAAGATTAGTCGAGCCAAATATGTGAGTACACAATGTTGTTTCACATAATAAATATCGTGTTAATCCCCGTATTGATACATTATAACCGCTTTCTTTGTTTTGTATTTCATCCTGATGCATGTGTGTGTGCACGAACGTTGGCAAGACAC
Organism: Marasmia exigua; assembly: GCA_019059595.1. NCBI lineage: Eukaryota > Metazoa > Arthropoda > Insecta > Lepidoptera > Crambidae > Marasmia > Marasmia exigua. The sequence goes on along the minus strand of CM032487.1, from coordinate 1,228,397 downwards.
CGCCTGAAAAACAGCCTTGCAGCGGCTTCGGCCACTGCATCAAATGCTGAGGTCGGGCCTTGTTGGCTACAGAGTTTGTTCTATTAATGTAATATGTCACTCGTGTTTGAATTTGTGCTCCTGTGGCCAATAAAGAAATCATCATCATCATCATCATCATCAGCCCATTTAAGTCCCCACTGCTGGGGCACGGGCCTCCCTCAATCACATGAGGGGTAATTGCCATACTCACCACGCTTGGCAGACGGGTTGGCGAGGGTTTTGATATAAATGCAGAGTTTTCCTTCTCTGGGTGCTGATGATCATGCCAGCAGCTTTACCTTAGTCGCCTTTTACGACAACTCGGTAAGAGTGAGGGTGGCCTATTCTACTCTGCCGGTACCACACGGCGTAGAATAAAGAAATATTTATCTTTATTTAACAGTCCCAGTCGTGTTGTCACCCTGTCCCGTCTCTGTCCGCCTGGGGCGCGTGATTGCATTCCGCCAAGCAAAGGGGTAGCGTTACAGATTACACCACGACCCAAATTTTCGTTTTATTTACAGCCTATTGCCTAGGGTAAAACACCCACTGTTCTTAGTTTCTAGTTTCGTTTGTGGAATGCATACTGGATCTAAAAAAAATGCTATCCCAGCTAACCATTTTTTGCAGCGATACCAGAATTTTACTGTTGTACGTTCACACGTAATTTAACGTACATTCTATAATGATTGATGACCCGTTTGGAACATTGGTAGTGAACGCTGCCTTTGGTCCAAGGGTTGCGGGTGCGATCCCCGCACAGTACAAACATTTGTGTGCGTGAACATGTCTGTTTGTATTGGTCTGGGTGTTTGTATGTGTTATAAGTATGTATTTACAAAAGAAAAGTATTATATGTATATATTTGTAATTCCGCTGTTGATTCTGATATCCGTAACACAGGTGCTTGAGCTACCTATCTCGGAGTCAGATCAATGTATGTGATGTTGTGAAATATTTATTTATTTATTTAATGAAACTTATTTGACTGCCTCTGTGGCGCGGTTGTTAGTGGATCGCACGTGAAAGCGACGGCTGAGGTCCCGGAAACGATCCCCGGGTCGGGCTAAAAATTTGAACCAAAGTTTTCGGTAAGAAATTCTTGATGGCAGCCCGGTATCTGGAAGTTGGCGGTCTTGTACCCCCGTGCCTCGGAAAGCGCGTTAAGACGTTGGTCCTGCGCCCAATCCCTCTCCGGCCTTGTCACAGTAGTGTCCCATCGGAATATGAGGGCAAGGGAACAGAGAGTGCACTTGTGTTTGCGCACACACTTGAGCACTATAATATATCATGCGTAAGTGGCTGATCGTTGAGATTGGCCGCCGTAGCCGTAATCGGTTCGAGGATATTATTAGGACTGACCGGATGGCGCAAATGGTAGTGACCCTGCCTCTTACGCCAAAGGTCGTGGGTTCGATCCCCACCCTGGACAAACATTCGTGCGATGAACACTTGTGTTTGTTCGGTGTCTGGGTGTAATATATGTATTTAAGTATATATTTGTGTTCCTCTATTGTCTGATATCTGTAACACAAGTGCTTAAGCTACTTAGTACGGAATCAGGTCAACCTATGAGATGTTGTGAGAATTTTTTTTATTATTATTATTATAATATAATAATTATTATAATGAAACAGTGAACACGCTTGTGGCGGTTGTGCTTGGGGTCCCGGGTTCGATCCCCGGCCGGTCGAGATAAAATTTGTAGATACCTGAGTTTTTCTGTTAAGAAATTCTCAGTGTTAGCCTTCCAGACTCCGGTCTAGAAGTTGGCGGTCTTAAACCCCCGTGCCTCGGAAAGAACGTTGAGCCGTTGGTCCTGCGCCTAATCCCTCTTCGGTCGTGTCACACTAGTGCCCCATCGAAATAAGAGGATAGGGCCATAGAGAGTGCACTTGTGTCTGCGCAAATACTTGTGCACTATAATATGTCCTGCGTCGATGGCTGATCGCTGAGATTGGCCGCTATGACCAAAATATCGGTTTGGAGGACATTATTATAAAAAAAATGCATCGTACTCATATTGAAAGGAAAATAGGTGTGCATCGCATACTGAGGTGCGCACGCGCAACTCGCAGTGGCGACATCTAGTGGCGCTCACGTGTGGCTTTGACTGTGATTCATTGTTTGTTACTGAGTTGTAGTATGTTAGACTAATTCGGTAACATTGAAAATTTTCTAATTATTTCTTACTTTTTGCGCCTCGCGGGATCACTCACGTAGTCGTTCATACATTTTACACTAACCTTGAATTGGAGACACATACCTATTGGATGAGGTTCGCCGAGTGAGAAAGGGGTACCGGTGACCCAATTTGGGTGGAAGGGGAAAATGTTAGCAGCACTCTTGTGACTCCCATTTTCCCGCTACCCTTGTTGGGCGGCGACAATCTCTTACCATCAGGTGATCCGGCTGATTGTATGCCACCTAGCACATAAAAAAATCGGTGGCCATTATACTCTACCCAAAGATTGTCTGCCGCTACAAGCGGTAAGTTTTAAGCCTTATCGTAATGTCTGCTATTTTATACCATTTTTGTATGGCAGCGAGACTTGGCCTGTACTTGAACAACACAAGCAAGAGTTGCAAGGATTCTAGCGGTGGGAGTCAGACTCCTCCGCGTGAGCTGATGCAATTCAAAGGTTTTAAATTAGTATCTAGTGGTTATTAGTGAACCAATTTGGTGTTTACAGGATTTCTATCACTATATTCTAATGTTAGTGACAGTGACCGTGACTGTAGGTATATCAAACTGAATAGAACGCTGACGATAGGTTGCTCATAAAAACCTATCGTTCTAGTATCAGCAGAACAGTTGTATTTTATAGTTCATCAGCCATAAGACATTCATCATCATCATCATCATCATCATATTAGCCCACATCCACCCACTGCTGAGTATAGGCCTCTTCTTTATCACGCCATTCCCTTGCCAGCCTTATCCATTGTTTCCCCACTGCCGCCACAATATCGTCGTACCATCGGGCAGGTGGTCTACCCACAGGACGTCGTCCCATTCTTGGCTGCCATTCGGTAAGTTTCATCTTTACGCCTTGCCAGGTGTCCTGCCCATCTCCACTTTAGCTCACACACTCGCGTGCCAACGTCTACTACCCTGGTTCTCTTTAGAATGTTATCGTTGGGTACGCGGTCTCGTAAAGAAAGATCGAGCATAGAACATTACCACAAGACAATTATAAAAATAATATATAAAAAATTTAGTCATCGTCAGCCCATTTAAGTCCCCACTGCTGGGGCACGGGCCTCCCTCAATCACGTGAGGGGTAATTGCCATACTCACCACGCTTGGCAGACGGGTTGGCGAGGGTTTTAATGTAAATTTTCCTTCTCTGGGTGCTGATGATCATGCTAGCAGCTTTACCTTAGTCGCCTTTTACGACATCTCGGTAAGAGTGAGGGTGGCCTATTCTACTCTGCCGGGGACCACACGGCCAAAAACGGCCGCGCTGTTGGTGCACCGCATTCGCGGTGATACTGACACGTTTGCGGAGCATATCGTCGGTGAGCCGACGGTAAAACGTCGGTTCAATGTCAAAAATTTAGTAAAAAAGTACAAAAACATAAACAATATAAAAGAAGGACCAGCCGTCGATCCTCAACAGTAACCATGAAAGTTTAAGATGATGTTATTGTCCATACGGATAGGTTTGATGCAATACACATAGGTATATCGAGATAGGTTTTTGGTTTAGCGTACGACAAAGAATTATCTACTTATTATTATATTATCAGACATTTCACAGAACAACCGAAAAGTACAAGTCCTCGCAACAGCACAATTTACGCGTGAGTCACTCGCTCGTGTCACAGTGCAATGTCACGTAATTGCCCGGCGCATGCGCGATAGCGATGAAGCAATTACTATGATGAACGGGTCTCTTTTTTATGCAAGACGAGAAACGAGCAATACGGTCACCTGATGGCCAGTAATCCGCCGCCAATGAACATCTGCGAGACCAGAGAGGTCGCTGATGTATTTCCGGCCTTTAGAAGGCTCTTCTGTTTAGAGTCCTATCTTTGCGGAATTAATGCTGGAGTAAGTATAATGATGGGACTCCCCAAATCTTGAATCATGGTCTAAACGTTACTTGGGCTTCAAAGCGACAGCACAGCTTTAGTCATAACCGAAAACTACACACTAAAATCAGGAGAAATTATGACTGATGGGAATGGAAGAAAATGAGCATGGGAGAGACACGTTTCGGCATAAATGGGACGGCTCTACCGGAGCGATACCACCACACAAAAAACCAGCGTTAAGTAGCGAATGGCTGTGCTTCATAGACTTTTTTTTTTTTGGTAACGCAGAGAGAATGCCGCCGGCTCAGAAGGAACCGACGTCGGCGCCGTTGGTCGGCGCCGCCTTATGCACACCCGGCCGCTGGGAGTCGGCCGGGTAGTGTGGGGCTCTTCCCTGGGGTGCTCCTAGGGGCATACTCACTAAACTCTCTGCTACAGTTTCCATCCATCGCCCGGGAGAAACTCTCAGAGCGGGAACGCGGGCTATAGGACGAACCTTTTTAAGTCACCGCGAACCCGCTCAGGGCGAAAGAGGCTCGCCAGTCCGGCCTCTTACCACACACCGGTCCAACGGACCTAGGGCCTCTCCCACGGCCCACCAAACACCGCCCCCCGAATGGCGCCCACACTGCTGGCTGCAGTGCAGAGTGGGTTGGGGAAATAAAAACCCATAGGCTTCAGAACGAAAACGCCGCAAAACCCAACTCCGCTGGATGCGGAGCCGAGAAAATTGGCACCACCGGTCGACATTGAGCTATCCTGGCTAGACGACCCAACGCCAGACCTCCAACACATGGCCTTACGGCCGCTGAGCCCGAAGGCTCTCCACTCAGTGGGGCATATGTCGAAAACGCTATCACGCGCAGCGTGCCGAATTTTTGAGGAATTCTGGGGAAGGGGGATTTAAAGGCTTCCAACTGGTGTTGCAATCAGTGTTAATGGGGGGCGGTGAATATTTACTAGCAAAAAAAAGACTATTTATTTAAAACCACGTTTTGGAATCCAGAGAGCGATGGAGAGGGCTATGTTCGGAGTCTCCCTGCGTGATCGTATCAGAAATGATGAGATCCGCAGGAGAACTAAGGTCACAGACATAGCCCAAAGGATTGCATGCCTCAAGTGGCAATGGGCAGGGCACATAGCGAGGAGAACAGACGGCCGTTGGGGCGGAAAGGTCCTCGAGTAGAGGCCACGTACAGGAAGTCGCAGCCGTAGCAGGCCCCCCACAAGGTGGACCAACGATCTGGTGAAGATCTCGGGAATCCATTGGATGCGGGCGGCACAGGACCGATCTGTGTGGAGAAGATTGGGGGAGGCCTATGTCCAGTGGACGTCTATTGGCTGAAACGATGATGATGATGACGTTTTGGAATAAAAGGGCTTAAGATCAGTCAATCAAAAAAAACATCGTACTATGTAATGAAGATGACCTTGAGTCAATAGATAGTGGTGCCACCTCAATAGAAAGTGGTAACAGCATGTCCCCTATAGTAAATTAGAGCCAATCGGAATCATAGTCAGACACACCCAGATGGAATCGCGCGCCGTCAGCCACCGACTAATTACCCAAGGAGATTACCCGGGAGATCACCCTCACAGTACAATGGTGCCCAGTGGGAGCACTTAGAATGGACTGCTTAGAAAATACATTGTAGGGTAACTGCCAGGTCCTGCGCCTGATGCATCTTCGGTCGTGTCGTGGTGTCCGCAATATAAGGGTGAAAGAATAGAAAGTGCATTCGTGTTTGCGCACACACTTGCGCACCATGCGGCTTCTATAATTATGTGGCTGATCGTTGAGATCGGCAGCCAAATAACCGAATCTCAGAGGATCTTATTATTTGTTTTTTTACGTCATAGGTGGCAGACGAAGGCAAGCGATTGCCGCCGCCCATGGACACCCGCGACACCAATGGAGTCACAAGTGCCAACCTCCGGAATGGACCTCCAGTACCCTCACTCACGCAGCGAAACATAGCACATTGCTGCTTCACGCCGGTGTTCTGTGAGGCCTGTGTTATCACTCCGGTCAAGCCGCCAAATTCATGGCAAAGCACGGCTCTCCCACGGTAAAGTTTGTATCTCTTCTGCGTGTCCTACCGATCGGTCCTTTTGGGTAGGCAAACGTGGGGATACAGATCCAACACGGTCCTTTTGAAACACAAAATCATTATTGGCATGTGTTCACCTACCGGATACTGTCTCTGCCTGCACTATTGATGAGATACTGCCAAAGACAGCACCCACCAGGTACAAGGACTATTCTACTGAAATCAGAAGGGAACTATGCCGGGACTATGGATTGGATCTTACAGGACTGGTTGCCGAGATATTGACGAAACAACGGGACGCCTGCCACATAAAATGTCCCATCGGTGACGTCACCTGATCGCAATGACATGTCTGCACTGTCGCAATGAATGACACAATCACTGTGCTCCAGCATTGTTGATGTCTATGAGCGGCGGTTGCCATTTACCATCAGATGGGTTGCATGCTCTGCCTATTTTCCGCAATGTAAAAAAACACTATAATCATGGCAACATGATGGGCCCATCTAGTGGAAGGCCACCATGATACGGCGGCAAGGAGGAAACATCAGCGTGGACTGCTAAGTATTAATCATACAACTATGACTTACTGACTTTATAAATTATTCTAATATTTGGGTCATTATCATATTCTTATAAGATGTTTCGTTGCTATATCATAATCATAATATCATAATCATTTATTCATTCATAAACATGCGTAAGTGTTACAAGATATTAAATAAAATATTGTTAGGTACAGCCATGATTCACCGTAAAGGTATATGAATATAAATATTAATATTTGATACATACATTACATTTCAATTACAATTCAATTTCATTATTATTACATGCATGTCAATCATATTAGTTTACAATTTATTATAATAACACATCATTTTGACACTTCTAAATCTAAAGTTATTTTTATAGCTTATCACAGCTTATCATCAAAGAAAGATCTGACATCATAGTAAGCTTTTTCAGCAAGAAAGCTGTATAGGGTAGTTTTAAACTTTTTATTATCATTGATTGATCTGATATACAATGGGATTTTGTTATAGATCTTTGGAGCCATGCAATTTACGCTCATTCTTTGGAGAAGTTTGCTAACATACAAGTAATGTAGTAAATAAAAAAAAGCTATGAATAAATAAAATAATATTTTTAACACTTCATGCATTTCACATAACATTTTATAACAGTACACTCGAGAAAAGATGTTACTGTCATAATGACACAGAGTCTAGGAATCGTCATCGACCAATCAGATTGCCCGCCCGGTACAGGGAGTGACAGATCTGACGTATGATAATGTAAAATAGCCAATAAGGACTTTGTTTAGTTTTAGCATTGTGTTTAAACTGTTAATACATTGTTATTTTTATGTTGTCAAGATTGTCAATATATTCATGTATGTGAAAATTTTTAATAAGACAGTAAATGAGTTTGCAACCTGGAATCCATGATTTTTACTGGTGTACGCATTTTGCCTCATCAAGAACCCTGACTGAGCTAGTAAAGGTTAAACTATCTTGCGGGGAATAGCCTCGTGCAGTTCCCGTGACCCCATTCTATACCCACGGGTGGTTGAGTCCCGGGAGTTTTAGTGGGTATGCCCTCAGGTCGCTTCTTGTTTGAAGAAGCGGCCCGGAGGGTGAGTCCCACAGTACCCTGTCGCCCCACGGCGGCAGGGTCTGCGTAATGCATTTCTCCCGGGAAAACAAAAAAAAAAGGTTAAACTATCTAAATACTAATCTTGTAATACATTCAATTATTTAACAGGCATTAGGCGCGACTTCAGTAACATCTTTTTCGAGTTTACTGTTATAAAATGTTATCTGAACTCTTAATAATATTAGTTTATACTTTTTAGTTCGTGGTTTATGACGGCGGGTTTTTTTTCGTTGAATTTTTTTCTCGCTTTTTAGTCTCACTTTTCGGCAGCTTCAAATTTTAAATTTGAGGGATGCCCTGGATTTCTCTGAGATCCCATCATCAGATCCTGACATGGTGACAATTGAGACCAACTTGGGAACGTGTTTGTAAGAACACAAAAAACCTGTATCGACAACCCGTTTGGGTAAGTGGTAGTGAACTATGCCTCTAGTGTAAGGGTTGCGGGTTCGATCCCCGCACAGTGCAAACATTTGTGTGCATGAACATGTCTGTTTATATTGGTCTGGGGGTTTTCTATCTATTATAAGTATGTATTTACAAAAGAAAAGTATTATACGTATACCTATATTTGTGATTCCGCTATTGGTTTGATATCCGTAACACAGGTGCTTGAGCTGCATCTCGGAATCATATCAATGTATGTGATGTTGTAAAATATTGTTTTATTTAAAAAGAATTGTGCAAATCGGTCAAGAATTGGCGGCGAAATCGGTGAACATACATAATAAGGGTGATTATTACTATTTACCATGCTTCTATTGTGTCTATACTGTGCCACCCCGTGGGGAGATTACCCCGGAGCTCCCTAGGGACGCTTTATCACGTTTCTGCCTCTTTGCATTCTTCTGATTGTAGTTTCCAACTGAACTGATTAGTTTTATTGACTTCTGTTAGGGGTAGGAAGGTGTCGATAGTTGGCGAATCGAGCTTCTTATCGACATCTAAGTGAGCAAAAGATCTCTGGTTCGAATGTTTTGAAAATATGATTTTGAGGACTGTGAAGTACTAAAAATGACAATTAAATTAGTACAAGTACCTAAATAAAACACTTAAAAGTGCTTGATTCGACAAGATCTGTCGATAGTCTCATCAATATTGTAGCTATCGACAGCTCATGTCGAATCAAGCACTTACAACTTTCGTCGGCTTAGTAACGCGTTCAATGGTCTAATTGGTAGAATATTCACCCGGATTGTGGGATCGAGGCCCGCCTGAACACGAGATGAAATTTTAAGTGTGTTGTTTACTTAAGAATATGTACATTGTAAAATATTGCTATAAAAATATCAACTATTGATTTAGCAGTCTCATTTTAACTGGTGGTCTAATATTTGAATTAAGATTTCCACTGGATATTGTAAATATACCCACAATATTTATGAGACTATCGACAGCTCATGTCGAATCAAGCACTTTCAAACTTCGTCGGCTTAGTAACGCGTTCAGTGGTCTAAATGATAGACCATCCGACCGGATTGTAGAAGATGTGGGTTCGAGTCCCGCCTGAATACGAGATGAAAATTTTAAGTGTCTTATTTACTTAAGAATAAATTGCAAGAGATTGCTATAAATTACTACAAAAGGCTTTATCTGAAAATGGCACATTCCGATGACTTCTACTTCCGTGCATTTGTTTTTATTTACGTTTAACTGAAATCCTTATTGTTTCCCTGTAGTTTTCCACTTACCTACTCACACTAACAATATCGATACTTATGTGAATTGAAGGGCATCACTATTGCCAACCCTTCGAATACGTTTCAAAGTTATTTCTGGTTAGATGGATATTGCCAAAGTGGCAATGTCCAATGAAGCGAAATATTTGGAATAGTTACTCAAATAGTTAGGTATTAAACTTCCGCTATGAATAATGAATTAAAGTTTGAATGAAAAAATCAGCCGGGGTTGCAAAGGTCAGAGGTAGGTTAATTTGTGACTTAATTTGTAATTAATAGACTAGATCTTTTGTTTATGTGATAGGAGACAGACGAGCAGACAGATCGCCTGATGTTAAGCTATTGCCGCCGCCCACAGACACCCGCGACACCAGTGGAGTCACAAGTGCGCTGCCAACCTTTAAACCCCTTGTTGGCGACGGCCACAACCATCCTTTTTGATAGTGCCTATGTTTTATATTTCTTCACTTTTGATGCTATCTTCTACGTTGTCTATTATAAAAACAGTAGCCTATAAGTTGTTGGAATATATGTGGTGTAAATAAGGGCAATAAGTGGTTTTATTTAATTGGCGTGCCTTAAGTTAGGGACGATAGGCGTGGGGACTCAGGTGCATCTACCTCCACGAGTGGTCCTGCTGGTAATCGGTTCTGTCCTGATTCCAACTTCGGTTGGTATTAGGCAGAAACGGTTACCGCGGAGCACGGTTTTTCCTGGGCAATGACGGGTAGTAATTCATTCGTGGATTGCTACCTGTTAGCCGAAGGATGCACACCCGACGGACCGGCCCTGTCGTGCGACCGCGCTGAAGCGCACTTCGCTACAGGGCCTACATTGTCGCGCCGAGGGTCTGAGGACCGGCGTCGTCGCGTCGTTCCCTGTCGGTGCACTAGGGCCCGTGAAAGCGGGTTAAACCATCGCACAGCGGGGAGAGTGTTGGAAGATATTATGATGTATTTACATTGATTTCCACTGGTGTCACGGGTCCATTGGCGGCGGCAATCGCTTCCCATCAGGTGATCCGTCTGCTCATCTGCCACCTATCACATAAAGAAAAATTTAAATGAGTAAAAAATACGGTACCAAATATCTTCTACTTAACTATAAAAATGGTAGGTAGGTATATCTACTATTTATAAACATTTGCCTTTACTCGATGGTGGATTCAGACCGCAACTTCCAATTCCAATAAAAAGGACTCTGGAAAATTCCAAAGTTCTCTCTTTCAATCCGACAGCGGAACTTCAGTAACTAAAACCTTTACTAAGAAACGTTTCTTACAGTCAAGTTTCTACGCAAAACTCTGAGTTAAGCTTACATAGCTGGCTCCGAATAACATTTCAATCTGAACCCTTAGCTATAAGGGGCAATGTATTTCGAACAAATGGATAGTAAAATGTTAGACAATTTTCTTAGTATGAAGGTTTCTTTTCCTAGTTCAAATCCTGGGCAAATTTTGAAGGCAGTATATTTGAAAACAGAAATTGCTCGTACAATTTCTGTAGGAGGGATTCGGAGTCTTCGGTTTGTCGCCTTATCTTGACATTGTATCTACGTACTCTCAGAATAGTTCTTAATATAATATCTTCCAACCGATTACGGCTACGGCGGCCAATCTCAACGATCATCCACGTACGCAGGATATATTATAGTGCTCAAGTGCGTGCGCAAACAAAAGTGCACTCTCTATTTCCTTACCCTCGTATTCCGATGGGACACTACTGTGACACAACCGGAGAGAAATCGGGCGTAGGACCAACAGCTTAACGTGCTTTTTTTTATTGTTTATAATAGGCAGACGAGCTTGCGGCCCATCTGATGGTAAACGGTAACCGCCGATCGTAGACATCAACAATGCCGGAGCACAGGCATGCCGCTGCCTACCGTAAGAGAAGAACTCTTTTCAAACCTCGTTTAAAAAAGGACATGTCATAGCGATCAGAAAAAGGAGCGCTGGAAACGAAGCGCTCTAGAAGGGATTGGTTCCAGGTAGTATTGGTGAAGTTTGCCGCGGGGTCTAGTCGTGCGATTGTAGAATGGTGACCCTGGTATGATAATAAACAGCTCCACAGAGCTCCATGGGAGAGCCTATAGAGAGGCAAAGAGAGCCAAAATCTCTTAACGACTCCAACGATCCTAATTTGCAAGGCGTCAAATGGGTCAAGCTGATATTTAGGAGCGCCTGCCCAAAGATGGGAGCAGTACTCCACTGTGCACTGTGTGCAGTGCTTTCCGAGGCACGGGGTTACAATACTCCGGGCTGACACTAAGATTTTTTTACCGAAGACTTAGGTACAACTTTTAGAACAAATTTCTATAATTAGGTCAAAAATTGATTCATAGAGAATTCTTCTTATTGTATAGCTATAGTGCGATAAATTTGTTTTATAATGAAAAATTACATGGCATGCGTTGTACCTATTGCAATTTTTATACGACTATCATCATCATCATCAGCCCATTTAAGTCCCCACTGCTGGGGCACGGGCCTCCCTCAATCACATGAGGGGTAATTGCCATACTCACCACGCTTGGCAGACGGGTTGGCGAGGGTTTTGATGTAAATGTAGAGTTTTCCTTCTCTGGGTGCTGATGATCATGCCAGCAGCTTTACCTTAGTCGCCTTTTACGACACGAGTGAGGGTGGCCTATTCTACTCTGCCGGGACCACACGGCGTACGACTATGGAAAAGCCAAAAAGGAACCCTACCGATATTGGATCCCCGTCTCTCCAGACAATTCTTACAACTAAATAAGCCAAACCTTCGTTTATTGACTAGTGCTCTAACGGGGCATGGCAGTTTTAACAGACATCTGTTCAACATAGGTGTTACGGACAGCCCTCTATGCAGAGCATGCATGGAGAAGGAAGACACAGCCGATCATGTACTGTTAGAGTGCATAGGGGTGGCCAGCAACCGGGCACACTACCAGAGAAACCCAGGCAGTCTCCAGGAAATCTTCAGCAACACTAAGGCGCTGATAGGTTTCCTTGAAGAACTCGGCTGGTTGGAATGACACCGGCCGACTTCACCCGCACGCGAAATGGGCACAACTGCTGCCTGATTGCGGAAAAGCCCGCACGACGAAGAAGAAGAAGAAGAAGCCAAAAAGGAAGGTATATGATTTTAGTAGTTTACGAGTCTTTAGTAAATATGTATCTATGTTAGTATGCACACACGGCGTCACGACGAGTTACCCTTGTTGACCTTTGCACCGTCCATGTCTGTGGCACAAGTGCTATTTTTCTACTGCAGGCGGGTAACTTGATTTGACACTGACTGTTCAGCGATTTCGTCAGAAGAAAACCGGCTTGAAGCAGCACTGTGCTGTGTTTCGCTGCGTAAGTGAGGGTACCAGATGCCCAATCCGGGGAAAGAGGGATTTGCAGCGAACTTGTGACTCCACTGGCGTCGCGGGTGTCTGTGGGCGGCGGCAATCGCTTACCATCAGGTGATCCGTCTGCTACCTATCACAATAAATAAAAAAAATCTTGTGTACCTACTTATTTATTTAGCTGATTATGATGAATAAGGTATCAAATGATTCCTTATTTCTTACTTACTGTCCAGGTAGTAAAGGTTCATTTTATACATTATTTAAATAATAGCACAGGTGTGATAACGCTTACCTGATTCAAAGAATTAATGTAACTGAGTATTGGTTACTATTTCAGGGAAAAGGGGTGGCTTGCTCGACCTCGTAGCATAAATCTGAGGTTATTAGGCCATGTACACACTAGAGAAGACACACGAAAGAAGTAAATATAAATAAATAAATATTTCACAACATCACATACATTGATCTGACTCCGAGATAGGTAGCTCAAGCACCTGTGTTACGGATATCAGAATCAACAGCGGAATTACAAATATATACAATAATACTTTTCTTTTGTAAATACATACAAACACCCAGACCAATACAAACAGACATGTTCATGACAAGTCATAGAGACATCCGTGACACCAGTGGAGTCACAAGTGGGCTGCCATCATTTAAACACACCTTTCTCCCGGATTGGCCTCCGGAGTGATACCACAGCCTTACGTAAAACCGACGTGAAGCAGCACTGTGCTGTGTAAGTAAGGGTACCAGAGGCCCAATCTGGGGGGAATGGGGCAAGCGGTACGGTCCGGCTGTGGGGTTTCCGACCGCGATTGCGCGAAGATGGAAAACCCAAGGGTTTTAGTCAGGGTCTGAGTCCCACACACCACCTTGTTCCCTACATGTAGCAAGGTGACGGCCGTAACGGTTTCCCCAGGGAAAAAAAGGGCAATTAGCGGTACGGTCTAGTCCCGGCTGTGGGGATTCCGACCGCGATTGCGCGGAGATGGACACCCCAAGGGTTTTAGTCAGGGTTTGAGTCCCACACAGCACCTTGTTCCCTACATGTAGCAAGGTGACGACCATGACGGTTTCCTCTGGGAAAAAAGGGCAATTAGTGGTACGGTCTAGTCCCGGCTCTCGGGTTTCCGACCGCGATTGCGCGGAGATGAACACCCAAGGGTTTTAGTTACGTTTTGAGTCTCACACACCACTTTGTTCCCTAATTCTTAAATTAATTAATTAAATTAAAATTAATTAATTGAACTAATTTCTCTAAAATTAATTTTGATGTGACATACTTTTTAATTGGCTAAGTAAGAGTTTAATTTTTGAGTATTTTGCATGAACTTTGAAATACTGTAAAGTTTGCTAGAAATAAATAAATAATGTAGCAAGGTGACGGCCATGACGGCTTCCCCAAGGAAAAAAGTGGCAGTTCATCTCGTCTGTCTCCAGCCTAACTCTCACAGCGTAAACGAGGGTTTCTGAAATGCGGTGACCCTCGATATTGGCGCAGGTATTGCACGATGTAGACCTCAAGTTTATGATCGGGTATCAATGGGTTTTGATTCTAGGAGTTATGGTATTACGGTTCAGGTGGTGTGTGTAGGTATGTATCGGTATTAGGTGCTTACCTACCTAAGTATAGGGAATGCCTGCGCTTGATACTTTTGATACTAACATTACTTGATAAATAAAATTAATAAAAGTATTAGTTAATTATATTTTATTACTGAGTATTGTTTTATAGTTTTTTAGATTTCCGCGTTGCATTATAACTATAATTAATCAAGACGGGAATTAACACGATATTTATTATGTGATACAACATTGTGTACTCACATATTTTACTCGACGTTTCGGCTACGTTACAGCAGCCGTGGTCACAAGCGTGGTCCGCTCGCGACCAGCCCTTTTTAACATTTCGTGTTGAAATAAAAAGCCATGAGCTTTAGTACTGTAATAACTTCAGATCTGACTTCCTCGGTGGCGCAGTGGTTAGTGGGTCGCACTTTAAAGCGACGGCTGCGCAAGAGGTCCCGGGTTGAATCCCCGGGTCGAGCCAAAAAATTGTACCGAAGTTTTCGGTAAGAAATTCTTAGTGGCAGCCCGGAGTCTGGAAGCGCTAACTTCTTGTACCCCCGTGACTCGGAAAGCACGTTAAGCCGTTGGTCCTGCGCCTAATCCCTCTCTGGTCGTGTCACAGTAGTGTCCCATCGGAATATGAGTAAGGGAATAGAGAGTGCACTTGTGTTTTCCACACACTTGAACACTATAATATATCCATTGTGGCTGATCGTTGAGATTGGCCGCCGTAGCCGTAATCGGTTGGGATATTATTATATTAACTTCAGATAAATAAAAAAAAAATCTTTCAATGTATGATTCTTTTTGCAATTTATTCTTAAGTAAATAACGCACTTAAAAATGTTCGACAGTTTTCGGGTGGGACTCGAATCCACGATGTTTTGCTAACCGGGCAACTGCTTTACCGACTAAGCTAGCGGAGACCCTGGTATGTCGACGAATTTCGTAAGTGATTTTTGCTTTGCCGTGACCCGACGGTAGTTTCATCAATATTTTTATATAAATATCCAGTGGAAATATTGATAGGACAAACATTTTACCACCAGTTTAGATGAAACTTCTGAAAATATGATTTTTTTTTGGGTATAGCAATCTTTTGCAATTTATTCTTGAGGAAAGAACACTTACAAAATTCGTCGACATACCAAAGTCTCTGGTAGCTTAGTTGGTAAAGCTGTTGTCGGGTTAACAAAAGATGATGGGTTCGAGTCCCACTCGAAGACTGTCGAAAACTTTTTTATTCTTTCAATGATTGCATTTCATTATCATTTAGGTATGTATAGAAAAATATCTTTAAAAAAACCTGAAATTTCAAAAAAATATAATATTCACAAACATTTCTACCAGTATTCCAGAGGACTCAAGCCGGAAGCGGAAATGAGGCATCCTCGGAGGAAATTACACAGCTGTCAGACAAGGACAGCAGATATAGCTAATTCACTTAGGGTTCCGCACTTGATATGATCTCAAATTAATGGCTTGTAAGTGATGTGATGGGTCCAGGAAGAGCATCCCTTTGAGGGTATTAAGTGATGTGCTGAATTGCTGACATTCGCAACCCTTAGATGGGGGAACCAGACCAACTTTCACCACAGAATAATGGCTTTACCAGTGGAAGAGCCACCCTTCGGCATGAATGCGTTGACTTGAACAGAGTCCTCCTCATTTTAGCGTGACTTCTGTCCAAGGCTTAAGCTTGGATTCCTTCAAACGAAGCGTGAAGAATTATCTCGCGGGCTAGTAGTGCCGTGCCAATGGAGGTGATGCCTTGACATCGCTTTCGTTGTAATGAGCCCTCATTTGGAGGGCTAGATGGAGTACTATAGGAGTGAGGTCCATATACAATGTGATAGGTTATTTTCAAACGTGTTCTGTTCTGTAACATACCTCTGAACCCCCCTCTGAGGTCCTTACGTACATAAAATCACCAAACCCCCTACCCCCAAAAAAAAAATTTTTTTAATTTTATACATCTTACTAAAATTAACCATGCATGACTGCCTAAACTTAAGATTATTATTGTAATTTAATTTAGTTTAATTTTATCGCGGAGCAAATTTCAAAAATAATTTGTAACACTTAAACAACGAGCACAATAAAGGCACGGAACCAGTGTCCGTGGAATTTCATTACAAATAAAAAAAAAACGTGTTCTGTCAAAGTGTCAATTTGACAAAATAAACAACCATTGCGGTTGATGTAGGATCTCAGTCCAACAGTACGCCATCTAGCGGATTTTTCACACGCGATAACCCTCATTGCAACTTGGGCTCTTACTGTGCCTCTATATATAAAAAAGCTACCGCTCGGAGCCCGGGGTATGCCTAGACGATTATTCAGGGTTTGGGGAGTCTGGTAATTAATTACAAGGAAGCGACTGCCGACTCATCACCTGGATATATCGTCCATCGACTTGGCATCGCTGCAGGGAATCTGGTCTGTTCTAGACCAGATTTCAACCGAATCAAAGGCTTTCTCATAATCCACAAATGCTAGATACAGGGGCTGAATATACTTTTCTGTCTTCTGTATAATCTGCCGTACTGTGTGGATGTGATCTATGGTGCCGTATCCGCTCCGAAACGGTGCCGTCTGTTCAAAAATACGTATACCTCGGGCAGACTTTGCAATTGAGTTAAAACAACTTCGAGGATGATCCAGTCAGTTTCGAAAACTACGTCGTGTCTTCGTATCGTCGATACCACAGTGCCTAAAGACGAAAGTCTTCAATCAGTGCGTCCTACCCCTCATGACATACGGAGCCGAAACGTGGACACTTACGGTACGGCTGGTACCACAAGTTAAAGGTCGCTCAGCGGGCTATGGAACGAGCAATGCTCGGCGTCTCTCTCCGAGATCGAATCCGAAATGAGGTGATCCGGCTTTTTGTCTAGTTTGTATGGAGTTTTCTATAATTTTTAAGGTAAATACTCGCGGCAGATGGTAGCGCGCTGAAACAAATGATATTTACCTACTTCATTTATTGTGTAGCGAGACCTTGAGTTTACAATGGTCCGTATTTTTTTCAAAGGGGAACCTTATTACCCTAATTTTAATGCGGGCGAAGCCGCGGTCAAAAAGATAGTCAAGTAATAATACAATGCGATTTAATTACTATTTGTAAATATATATTATGTTACCTGTACCAACTTGATAAGCACTAACATTTAAGCTACTGTTACACTGCATTTGTAGTATGCTTTTCAAGCATGCTATAGGCCATATATTACCATGCTTAAAAATAAGTAAACCTGTTTACCCTTGCTAAAGCACTATGTTAAGTTTGTCCTTACATGCTACTAAGTAGCACTTGCTCAAAAGTAGCATGCTTTAAGCATGAAAATAAGCTTGTGTAACTGTTTTTAATAAACTGTTCACATTTGCTATGAATAAGCATGCTATTAGCCATCTATTAGCATGCTTAAAAATAAGCACTCCCGTACCCTCCCCCTTCCACCCGCACTGGAGGTAGCATGCTCAAAAATCAATAGACGTCCACTGCTGGACATAGGCCTCCCCCAATGTTCTCCACACAGATCGCTCCTGTGCCGCCCGCATGCCCGCGATCTTCACCAGATCGTCGGTCCACCTTGTGGGGGGCGCCACGGCTGCGACATCCAGTACGTGGCCTCCATTCAAGGACCTTTCCGCCCCAACGGCTGACTGTTCTCCTCGCTATGTGCCCTGCCCATTGCCACTTGAGGCATGCAATCCTTTGAGCAATGTCTGTGACCTTAGTTCTCCTGCGGATCTCATCATTTCTATTCGATCACGGAGGAAGACTCCGAGCATAGCCCTCTCCATTGCTCTCTGGGTGACTTTGAGCCTCCTTAATCGGCACATTGTAAGCGGCCACGTTTCGGTTCCGTATGTCAACACTGGCAACACACACGCATTGAAGACTTTCGTCTTGAGACACTGCGGTAGATGGGCCGAAAATATGCTGCGTAGCTTCTCGAACGCTGCCTAGCCGAGTTGGATTTGTCGATCAATCTTTTTCTGGAAGTTGGACTTACTAAGCTGCACGCTGCATTAATAGCACGTCTGTCCACATATGCTAGTAAGTAGCACTTGCTCAAAAATAGCATGTGTAACAGTAGCTTAAACTGTAAAACTTCCATAAACGTGCTCAACCGCCATGTACCCGCATTTGACCCAATGAGTAAGTTACAACTCAAACTAAGTGTCCGTTTGCATAGACATAATCAGTTACCTAAGCCGAGAGCATACATGGTGAGAGATCAGCGAGCGAACTCGAAGTGGCTTTACATCTTTTTTATATGACAAATGGGAGACGGGCAAATCCCGCCACCAACCCATGGTCCTTCCTACCATCTTGGTATACGGACCGAGTCTTGGGAGACGCTCACCAGGTCAGCGGTAGATTACATAATATTTGACATTCATAAATGTTCTGTATGGACTTAAATTGAATAAAGACATTTTTATTTTTGATTTGATTTGACTTGCTCTGGGCTCTTTTCCCGGTGCGTTTCTTCACTCCCTACAAAGTCTATGTCTTGTCCCTTCTCCCCAAATGGGCGTGAAACACCACAACACAAGACTCACGCTCGGAGATTTCCTCATCAATTAGTCAAACTCCTTCCTTATTTCAAGCCTTTTATATGCAAAGATTGTACTATTTCAACCATCTCTTGATGGTATACTGGTCCTTTTTTTTAAATTATTGCAGACAAACGAGACAGCTCACCTGATGGGAAGTGATTACCGTCGCCCACGGACATCTGCGACACACGGGGCATCACAGATGCGTTGCCTTAAGGGAGGTATAAGCTTTTTCCTTGAAGATCACCAGGTCGTATCTGTTCGGAAACACCATCGTTGGTAGCTGTAGTAATCCGAAAACATCAACGTTACGTTACTGTATTCTTCGCACTTTGTGCGGTTTTTACCCGGGCGTCATCTTATGCCCGTCTCGGCATGGTGCTCGTTCCTCCTGGATGGGAGGCCTCCCGACATGGTGCGGCTGGGGCGGTCTTCGACCTTCGTAAGGCCTCAAACATCAAACGCTTGCGAGATGTAATAAACATCTAGCGCCATCTATTGGTATAAAGTGGAACTAACGTCCCTAAACAATGTGAAAGGCGGGCCTCTAGTACATAGTAAAGATGTAAGAGCATTAGTTGCCCAATTCTCCAGGCCTGTATTCCCCTGTGGACTACATTCCGGCCTAGTCAGACATTAAAGGCCGTAGCTCATGCTATCTGCAGATTTATGCGGTACTTCTTGCTTCCTCTGATAGCTGACGTTAAATAATTGCACTGGGTTTGAGAGTTTTAAATAGCAGGAACTATGTCGCGAGAAATGTGGTGTTGGAAAAAGTTGTGATTATGAGTGGGACAACATATACGAAAGTTAAAACTGGGTTGTTTTGAAATACGGCGGTTCAACGATTAGCCGGATTGAATGTGGCTGAATAAAACACATCCGGAATGTATTCAGCGTCATACGTTATTCAACACGGCTAGTAATAAAACGAGAGATTAGCCTTCACCTTGATGCTTTTTAGTTCCGATTCTTAGCACTCGTGGCGCTGCTGGATATAATAACAAAAATGGCGTTGGATACAGAAAATGTTTTGCTAAATTGGTGGTTGTTGCTATAGGTTGGGCGACCATTGCGAATCCAGTTGCAGACTGATCCTCCGTTCGTCGATTTCTTGTCTGGTAGCCATGGGTCGATATAGTTACATATTTATAGGTGCATAATAACTGTATGCGCGCGCTAGAAGTTGTTTTGATTTGTTAGCCGTAATAATTGTATATTTAAACTGTGGATCCTATTTATTCATTATAATAATTTAATAGTATGTATCTCATTATTATTTGATATTTTCTTCTTAGTAGATTTATATACCCACATTACACATACACGTTAGGTACACAAAGTACACTAGACAAGCGTCCGTGGCACTCATTCAGCTGGTCTCACTGAAAACCAGCGTCATGGCCTTTGTCTGGGCTGTGACTTAAGCTGAGTGAGGGCCATTTATACTAGACGTCATAACACATCATAATATTCAGTTGGCACTGTCTGGACATGATTGAAAATAGTTTTGTTTTTTTTTCCTTTTGTTTTATTTATATGTATTTTTAATTGTTTTATGTTTTGTTTTCTGTTTGTGCCAAATCGTGTTCTGTTTACAATTGCTATAAGTTCTGTGTTGTGATGTCTATAATAATAAATATTTTCTTTCTTTCTTTCTTAAATTGCGAATTTAGATGAGTGAAGTAGAATCGCTATTTTTTTTCAACGTGGAACTGTAAAATAACCATCGACAAAGGACCCAGTTTCAGAGCTTAGTAAGTACGATGCGGCTAAACATGGGCCGCCTTATTGAAGAATGACGATCCGGCGAAAATCGTTGAACCACTGCATTTTAAAACGGCCCTGTTTTTGATAACAAGCTAGCCCAAATGTACATAATACGGAGGATTATACAATCTGACTGTGACACATATACAACTATCATCTTGTCAACACAAGTGGTGTCCCAGAACCGAGCCTCCCCATGAAGTCTATACCACGTCAAATAAAGTTGTTAAAAACCGTAACAACACACTATAAACCCGAGGGTTTGTCCCTCGAACCCGCGTTAATGGCTACTGAAGCCGCAAGTTCGGACCCATCTACCTGGTAGGGTAGCCATGGTGAAGGAACAGCTCGGAGTGATCGGGAAAATGTTAAGTTCCATAATAAAAGTTTTTTAATTTTCACATTAAGGTATTTTTGGATTAATCTATTTTATCTTACTATTTATAAAGAGGCATATTCTATAGAAAACGACAAGTCTTATATAGGCAATCCGAAAAAACGTGATATAATCGACACTCAACGCCATCTATTGATTTTGTTTGGGACTTAGTCCCGAAACGAAGTGAAGGCGGGCCACTAGTTTATAGTAAAGAGAAACAAACAACACACCAATCACGTCACCCAATTGGTGATGGAAGGTGATAGCCGCCGCCGATAATTATCTGCTATACTTACTAGATGAAATGCAGATGCATTTCCGGCCTTTAAAATCTCTATTGCTTACATACAAGTACTTACTCTGTGAGCTCTGACTAGTGACAAAATTGAGATATTAGGTACTGTAAGAGTCCTTACAATATATGGTTAGGCGGACGTGAATCCTCGCACGTCCGCCTAACCCTTACATCACTTTACTATTTTTACTGTGCGCTGACTGTGCGCGCTCAATTGCTGGATAAAAAACTCATCGTCGATGGCGGCAGCCCTTACCAAGTTCTCTTTAACACTCCCGTCAGAAGTCCATATTCAAAAGGATAAATTTTCTTCTAAACGACTAACATTAAACCGACAGCCAGCAACGAAGGAGTTCACCATCGTTACAGTACTTACATTACAGACGTCCTTCTGGATTTTTGTTGTATAAATATCTTAAATTCACTACATTTAATAAATATTGATTGGCGTCGCTAATGTGCAGACTGCACAGCCTTACCTCAAGTCCATAAAGATTATTAGTACTTTTGTTCAAATTATCCGCGAAAACCTAAATGGACCTCCACCCTACAACACAAAGTATGGGAAGTTGGAAACTACATTTTTTCCTCACTACAAAACAAAATGGCCACGTTTTATTATTGTCCTGTCTTTTAGCGACATTAGAACAAGTTTATACTTCGCTAGATAATAATTTGTTCGGCTGTTGTAACTACAAACAACTGTTAAACGAAAACCAACCTTACTCCAAAACTGTAAGATTTTTTTTTCAATAACAGAAATATACTCTTGTTACCTATTGTATAAATATACAAATGCATTTTAAAAGAACTAGTTCACCAGTGGAAATGAAACTGTAAATCCCTAAAGATACGACTCATTATAGGGTGCCCTCGAGAAATAAGTTTAGTAGACTTAAAATTACCCACAGTACAGAGTAGGAGAGTAACCCGACTTTAATTTAAAGGAAAAGGAGGCATGCGTCAAAATGACATTTAAATGCAGTAGTTACTCGTCCGGAACGCGTCGGCTGATGCAATTCAAAGGTAAACAGGTAAACTTGTATTTTAGGTTCCACTAAGTGAGTTTTTTAGTGAAAAATTTATACATCATTTCATACATTGACATGACTCTGTACTATTGTGACACAAATATCAGACAACAGAGAAATTACAGATGTAATACTTGTATATAATAACCACCCGATGTAGTCTCGGCGTGGTTCGGACAAGAATCGGTATACCCTATTAATCGTTTTCTGTTCCCCACAGGACAGGCTTGCCTAGTGTGGGGAGCAGCAAAAATTTATATGTATGTGCAATTTTTGGTTAATAGCTACTTACTTACTTACTTACATACTACCTAACGCGTAGGTAAACGAACTAGAGCCTATATTCTGTGTTTTTTTTTATGCTAGAGGCGGACAAACGAGCAAGCGAGTCACCTGATGGAAAGTAATTATCGGCCCCCATGAACATCCGCGAAATCAGAGAGATCGCTAATGTGTTGCCGGCCTTTTTAAAACAGAGTACGCTCTTCTCCTGAAAGTTGCTAAGTCGTAGCCGTCCGGAAATACTCCTGCAGCCAAACCGTTCCACAGAACTGAGGTACGTGGTAGAAAGTTCCGGGAAAAACGCACAGTATTAGACCGCCATTCATCGAGATGATGAGGATGGAATGACAATCGCTTGCGAGTGGTTCGATGTAAGAATTCGGCTGCAGGGAGTAGATCAAACAGTTCTTCACAGCACTTCCCATGATAGATGCAATTAAATGTGTCAATTTTTTTTGAGGTTAGTTCCACGTTAATAGGTAAGGCTTTTCTGAAAATAGGAGATCACAGGCACTTTAATCTGTAAGACATCGTAACCCTGAAACGAGTATCTCGTGAGTAGGAGTGCAAAGCATAATCGCAGGTACAGAAGATCTCAAGTATGGCTGATGTGCTCTATGAAAGCAGGCCCCTAACAGATAGGTAAGAAATATATTATCTTTACCATCACTCTATATCCTAGAGATTGTAACATTTGTCAGAAAACACATATTATACTTTAATTACACAACCAGTGCCCGTCGTAATACTAAATTATTGCTTCCAGAACCAATAAGCTAACCATTTTCAAAAATAGCCCCTATTACAGATCAAGTAATAATATATAACAAGTTACCAGATTGTATCAAAAGTCAAGAAAAAGACCAGTTATTCTGTAAGCACCTGAAATTATTTTTATTAAAAAAATGCAATGACAAAACATCCTAGATCTAATACGTAATTATTAAGTTAAGATTAAGATAGTTTTAAGATTATTTTAATTCTGTTGCAATACTTAACAGGGTCATGTACATACATAGCCCTAAGAATCTGTAAGTAAGTGTCATATGTACATTGTGCAATATTAAATAAATAAATAAGAGATATTACTCGTTACTAAAATAAGTGTATGCGCTGTGTTTCGCTGCGTGAGTGAGGCTACCGGAGGCCCAATCCAGGGGAAGGGAGGTTAAAAGGTAAGCAGCGCACTTGTGAGACCACTGGTGTTGCGAGTGGCGGTAATCGCTTACCATCAGGTGATCCGTCGTTGTGCTGGTTTCTGCGTTAAAAGGTTTACAGTGCACTTGTGACTCCATTGGTATCATCATCAGCAACCCACACTCGTCCACTGCTGGACATAGGTCTCCCCTAATGCACGCCACTGCTCCCGATTTTCAGCCACTCTCATCCAGCCCACACCAGTTAGCCTTCGAATGTCATCATCCCATCTTCTCGCAGGGCGTCCTACACTACGCTTACCTGAGTCGCGGTCTCCACTCAAGGACTTTGCGGCTCCAACGGCTGTCAGTTCTGCGGCTAATATGACCAGCCCACTGCCACTTCAGTTTGCTAATTCGGTGGGCTATGTCGGTGACTCTGGTATCGCAGGTGTCCATTGGTGGCGACAATCGCTTACCATCAGGTGATCCGTCTGATTCTCTGCCACCTATCCCATAAAAAAAGAACCTAACTTCACGTTTCTCTCCAGGCAGGAGACCCGGTGACACTGCGGGCCTGACACTGCCACACTCTCAGGATCCTGGCTATGTTTGAGCTGTGTCGCGTGTATGTGAGGAGTATTTTGAAAAGTTCTCATTGTGGGAACGACCACACTTTTCGGTTTTATTGCCGCGCTGTAGGTACTATTCCTTTGTGTGACGTCATTACGCCCCCATTCCTTAATATTGCAGTGGCTCGGCTTATGTATGCATGGCCGCTAATTGTTTGGTTTAAAATAGTTTTTACATTTATTTCTAAAAAGCTTAAAAACTTTTTATAAAAGTAAGCAAGATAAGAAACGCCCTTTTGGTCTAACGCCCTGTTAGTCTAGTGGTTAAGTACCGGGCCGTGAAATCAGGGTCCTGGGTTCGATTCCCGGGTCGAGCGAAAAGTATGTTTCGAATTTTTCGGACATAGCTCGGGTTTGTGATCACCAATCCGCATTTGGCAAGCGTGGTGATTAAGCCTAATCCCATCATAGTAGCGATAACTTGATTTCTATGATGGAGGCCTTTGCCCTGCAGTGGGACAGTTTATAGGCTGATTAAAAAAAAAGCAAGATAAAACACGGCTACAAAATCACGTTTATTATATATGGAACTTCTTAAATCCCTATTTATTTATATTTTTACATTATGATGGGCAAACAATCAGACGGCTGACCTGATGGTAAGTAATTACCGCTGCCTATGGACATCTGCGGCATATAACTCATCATAGAGGCGTTGTATAATGTATGTATATGTGTGGCCTTACAAGTGAGACTGCCTCGGTGGCGCAGTGGTCTGCGCAAGAGGTCCCGGGTTCAATCCACGGGTCCACGGGTTTTGGTAGAAAATTCTTAATATCAGCTCGGAGTCTGGAAGTTGTCGATCTTGTACCCCCGTCCCTCGGTAAACACGTTAAGCTGTTGGTCCTGCGCCCGATCGCCGGTCGTGTCACAGTAGTGTCCCATCGGAATATGAGGGTAAGGGAATAGAAAGTGCACTTGTGTTTGCGCACACAGTTGAGCACTATAATTTACGTGGCTTATCGTTGTGATTGGTCGCCGTAGGCGTAATCGGTTGGAAGATATTATTATTTATTATGAATAAAAAAGAGAATTTTAACGAAACCAGACAGACTATTTTTTTTCACTAAATTAAGTATGCATAAAATAAATCACAACGAAGTGTAATAAAGACAGAGAGATACGATCTGATAGGCGAGTGAGGGAGACCAGTGATGTCTTTGTTCCCTAACCCTAAATCATTCGGGTGACAATGAGTCGGCGAAATTTTAGGGACAGTAACATGACTCGCGATAAAAAGTGATATCTGTGTTTATGAAAGGGATGCGACAGATTTCGTAATGAATGCTTCAAGTTTTTCATTATTGTTGTGGAAATTAAGACAAATTGAAGTTGGGGAGGCCAAAGGTTTAGTTTTAGTGGCCGCCAACGCATCTCCACTCCTTCTGGTGTGACTGATGCCCATGGGCGGCGGTGATCAATTATCATTAGGTCCCTTGCTTTCTCCCTTTCCAAAAAAAAAACTGGTGTATTAGATAAGTTTATGTATTAAAAACAACCCACATAATATCGAAGATATTATCATTATTTGTTCTTTCAGAAAAAGTATTGAATTTTTTTATGAGATAGGTGGCAGACGAACAGACGAATCATGGGAAGGCGATTTTTTTCTATTTGACATTAGACCCTATGTTCCTTGGGGATCAACAATATAACATAATAAAATTTAATCAAGAAAGACTTATCTACTTATACTAAGGTAGCTAATATTAGTTGGGTGCCTGTTTGTATTCATTAGTATAATGCATGTGATGTTGTGAAATATTTATTTATTTAATTCCCTCTAGAAGTTTCTCGCGTATTCAAACAATCGCAGTTTATATCCATTTCTCTAAGCGTTAAATCCTGTTTGCCTGAAAATTTGATGCTTTGGGGTCGCGGGTGCTCATTGGGAATAA
The DNA here is from genome assembly GCA_019059595.1 of Marasmia exigua. NCBI lineage: Eukaryota > Metazoa > Arthropoda > Insecta > Lepidoptera > Crambidae > Marasmia > Marasmia exigua. The sequence continues at coordinate 1,202,040 of CM032487.1, read as the reverse complement.
ATGTTTGTTTTCATTCGTGTAATGCTGGTAAATAAGTAAACAGGTGCTGCCATACCGACAGCTAGTTTGAAATACATGCCACTGCGCCAGCCAATAATAGCGCATGCTGTTTTAACTGCGTTCTCTTCTCCTCTATTTCGTTCTCTCTCTCACAAACTAAGAAGAAGGCACTGTTGCGATTGTGTCTTCATTTTTACGAGTTGAAGTTGAAGATGCTTTCGAGAAATTTGTCGGGTATTCAAAAAATCACAGTGTATAGGAACCGGTCTGAGAAGTCCGACAAAGTTAAGACGCTTGGCGTCCCTAGCCCCGCCATTCGATCGCATTTTTTCCCTATTTTCCATGAAATTTCCTTAGAAAACAGATTAATTAGTGTAATGGCTAATTACTCGGGGAAATAGAATAATCGCCTACTTGACCCGACCGTTGCAATAATGGGTTTTTAATTGGCCCACTACTCACAGATTTGCCTTAATGTTCCGGGAAATTCAGGAGGGTTTTTGTTTACTTCCTCTTTTTATTTTGTTTTGAAAGATGCCCTACTAACTGCTTTCTTCGTCCGTGGTGTATTGTAAAGAGTGATGCGTCATGAACCCGGAAAATTTGAAAGAAAGAAAAAAAAATCACAACACTATATACGAGTTCAACAGCGGTTTCAAAAGAAAAAAACAATAATCATCATCGTCATCGTCATCGTCAGCCCATTTAAGTCCCCACTGCTGGGGCACGAGCCTCCCTCAATCACATGAGGGGTAATTGCCATACTCACCACGCTTGGCAGACGGGTTGGCGAGGGTTTTGATATAAATGCAGAGTTTTCCTTCTCGGGTGCTGATGATCGTGCCAGCAGCTTTACCTTAGTCGCCTTTTACGACACCTCGGTAAGAAAGAGGGCGGCCTATTCTACTCTGCCGGGGACCACACGGCCAGAATAATAATAAGAGAAAATATAATACAGAAAAAAAACAAAGCAAGGGAAAAACAATATAATAAGGGTACAAATAACCAGGCTGAGGATTTATGTTGTGTGTTGTGACCTCCAACATAAAGGGAAAGCTGGTTTCTTATCTAATGATACGTATCTCAATCTCAAAAAAAAAAATGCATAGGCTTGTACCATAGACTAGTTGTACCTATGTATATAATGATTCCATTTTTTTTAAGTGGCAGACGAGCAGACGGATCACCTGATGGTAATGCGATTGCCACCGCCCATGGACACCCGCAACACCAGTGGAGTCAGAAGTGCGCTGTCAACCTTTAACCCCCCTTTCCCCCGGATTGGGCCTCTGGTACCCTCACTCACAGGGTAACACAGCAGCGAAACACAGCAGAATGCAGCTTCACGCCGTTTTCTGTGTGGCCATCTTGATCGTACACAGCACTTACAAATCGTATCAATCGTTAGCCCTACAATACTATAAAAACATTCAAAATTTTAAGGTATTTAAAAGACTCATTGTAGAGCCACGATTCGGCATAAATGGGCCGGCTAAACCGGAGTGATACCACGGCCTCACAGAATACAGGCCTCAAGAAACACTGTACTATGCTGTGTTTCGCTGCATGAGTGAGGGTACCGGAGGCCCAATCCGGGTGTGTTCAAAGGGTGGCCGCAGACTTGTGGCTCCACGGGTATCGCTTATCATCAGGCGATCCGTCTGCTCGTCTGCCACCTATCAGATAAAAAAAAGTAAAAGATAAAGATTTCTTTATTGGGCACAGAATACAAATTTAAACCCAAGTGACATAAATACATAAATAAAAAAAAATACTGTAGCCAACAAGGCCCAACCCTGAGGTTGGGCCTTGTTGGCTACAGTAGCCGCTGCAGAGCTGGTTTTCAGGCGGAGCCTTGGGCTACGTGCGTGCACACATACATACAAGAGGAAGAAAGACAAAACATAGAAAATAGTTACAATAGAACCAAAGAAAAAACAATATTATTCGAGGTTGCTATCCAGGATCGACTGGAGTACATTGCCAAGCATACTTTTTGACGGAATTCCAATCCCCTATAGCAAAGCGGTAAAGAACCTTGGAATTCATATCGACAGCTCCCTATCCTGGACTACTCAGACCACTGAGGTTAGTAAGAAAATGTTTGCAGCAGCTGGATCCCTAAATCGACTCCGTAATTTCCTACCAATACCCACCAAAATAGCGCTAGTACAAGCCTTACTTTTCCCAATTCTCGACTACGCCGACTGTTGCTATCTCGATGTAAATGAGGTTTTACTCAACAAGCTCGAGCGTCTCCAGAACTACTGCATACGTATTATTTTTGGCTTGCGTAAGTATGACCACATATCTGAGTATCCAGCTCGTCTCCAATGGCTGCCTATCCGTCTTCGTCGTGACTCTCACATTCTATCCTTACTATTTACTATTCTTTTCAGTCCCAAATCTCCACCTTATCTTAAAGAGCGTTTCCAGTTTCTCCAGCCCACCCGAGGTCATATGCGTTCTTCCAAACTTCTTCATCTTAAGTTCCCTCCTCATTCATCTCAATCCTACTCCCAATCCTTCACCGTGCAGTCTATCCGACTTTGGAATGCTTTACCTCTGTCAATAAGGCAATCCAACTCCCTACCCATCTTTAAAGCCCAAGTTAAATTACATTTCCTTAACCTCTGAGACCACACTTTCTCTCCCCATCTCTTCCTGTCCTTTAATTAAAACCATTCGCATACTTTCAGATCCATTGTTATTATTTGTAGTTGCAATATCCAATTATCTATATATGTAAGTAGCATATCAAGCATATGTAAGTAGTTTATGATATTTTATGCAGATATGTATTAGTATATTTATATTTTATTTATGTATTAATATTTAAACTTTGTATGTAAGTATATAAATATTAATATTGCACTGCCCTACACCTTCATCAAGTGTCCTTTACCCAAAGGTTGCCTGGAAGAGATTGCTCACAGTAATAAGGCCGCCTTCGTTGTACATATCCTGTAATACCTAGTATTAAGTTTTCTTACTATACTTTGAGTGCAATAAAAGTATATTCATTCATATTCAATATTAATAACATAAACTCTGAGTTATCCACAGTTAAAACCTAAAAAGGAAAACCCGATGATATCCAATTAGGAATGAATGAAAAGTTAAGCTGCGCCTACAGAAAACTTGGAAACAGATTTCGCCTAATCTATTTATTTATTTGGTATACAAAACATATTACAATCTAATAAGAATAAATTATACAATACATACGACAAGTCCCCGATTGCAATACAAAAACATGTATACACAGACAGAAAATCAATCAAAAGCTAACAGTTACAATAAAAAATTCCCCATAGCTCACACTCACCCACACGCATACATACAAACACACACACACACACACACACACACACACACACACACACACACACACACACACACGCACGCACGCACGCACGCACGCACGCACGCACGCACGCACGCACGCACGCACGAACCGGAGCAAATTAATCATTAGCACCACTTATTATATTCACTCATAGTTAGTGCGATACAGGTCTGCGAGCCTAGTGCAATATTAATGCAACTCGATACTTGTAAGGGCTTTCATGAAATAAACATTTTTTTTATTTTAATTAAAAATTAAACTAAAATTAACTTAAAACTAAAATCCACAGTTAACCCTCTCACATGCAAAGAGGATAAAGAGGAGGGCTAGTGTCTTACAACGCACCACAGATGCATTGCAAAACAGACCTCTTGAACTGATGTAGGTTGCATGTGTCATGTTAATCATGATGCATGTGGGTACTTCTAAATCCCTTTCTAAGAGCGGATAACATTTTGTCGCTTCTTATAATTGACGCGTGGGCGCAAACATATCGCACGGCATTACACTCTGTGGGTGACACCCGAAGTGCTGGGTGTGGCTCACTGTTAGCGTTAAACAGTTAAGGTGACGGGTAGGGCACAATAGCGACGCCAATCGATTTTAATTTTTAGCTATAAAACCGGATATATTTTAAACAATTTCGGGGATACAACCTCTCGGCAAACACTTATACTATTTATTAAATTACCATGCACTAATGTTGGGTCCGTTTTTGTACGCGAAAAATTGATTCACGCCAAAAGTGGCCGCTTTTTAACGTGAATCAATTTATCGCGTTCGCGTTGAACCTAAAGTTTTTTCATGCTTTTAATAAATAGTATAAGTGTTTGCCGAGAGGTTGTAACCCCGGAATTGTTTGAAATAGATCCGGTTTAGTAGCTAAAAATTAAAATCGGTTGGCGTCGCTAGTGTGCCCTACCCGTCACCTTAATTAATTCACCTCGTAAACCTCATGACTGAGGGCCGTGATCCCCCTTTGGAAGCATCGTACAGGGTCATTTCACTTAGTAGAAAATAGTTCAGCGGATTTTGTTAGATGGAGCTTGTAAAAAGCAAATGAAGCTTTAAAAATCAATATACTCTCTATTTCACTCCACTTACAATTTCTGTCCTGAGTCACGTCTATAAGTTGTTCTCAAGAATTATTTCGAATTGCCTTACACGAAGACTTGACGAAGCTCAACTCTTGACGAAGTTATAGCACCATAGACCATATTCACATAGTGAAACAGGTTATATCTTCTACATAACCTGTCTCACTGTGTGAATAGTATAACCAGCCCCTGTGCATGGCGTTTGTGGACTATGAAAAAGTTTCTGACTCCGTCGAGACCTGGTCTGTTCTAGAGGCCTTGCAGTGGTGCCAAGTCGATTGGCGACATATCGAGGTGTTGAGGTGTCTGTATGACGCCGCTAATATGTCCGTAGTAATGCAAAATGGCCAAACCGAGCCTGTCCTGCTGCGACGTGGTGTAAGACAAGGAGATGTTATATCTCCGAAACTCTTCTTCGCTGCGTTGCAGGACTTGTTCAGAACGCTAAACTGGAAAGAGCGCGGAATCAATATTAATGGCGAGCACAAGTCACACCTACGATTCGCAGACGACATCGTCATTTTGGAGGAAACCCTACAAAACCTACAGGAGATGGTGAGCAGCCTGGTTGAATCTTCTGAACACATCGGTCTTCGGATGATCTTGGATAAAACCAAGGTCATGTTCATCGAGCTCGTTGATCCCGGACCGCTCACTGTTAATAAAGTACCTCTCAAAGTTGTTCAGGAATATGTCTATTGAGGACAAACGCTCCAAGCCAATAGAAGAATTCATCTAGGCTGGGTAGCATTTGGTAAGGTTCGTCAAGTCTTCTCGTCACCCATCCTTCAAAAGTCTTAAGTGGAAAGTCTTCGACCAGTGCGTCCTCACAGTCATGACTTACGGTGCCGAGACGTGGACACTCACAGCTGGACTAGTCCACCGGTTCAAAGTCGCTCAAAGAGCTATTGAAACCTCACACACGCCGGTTTTCTGTGAGGCCGTGGTATCACTCCGGTCTTGCGGGCCCATTCATACGGAAGCGTGGTTCTCCCACCGTCTATTCAAAAAATGACAGTGTAAAAACAAAATATCCGCCGAGAGCCGCTAACAGTGGCACCCTACGCCGCCTGTCCTACGCACACCCTCCCGCCCTGATGGCGCACTCTACGATACAATGTTGAAACATTTTTACGAATCACGAAGTTTGTTTGTGTCGGGAATATTAAACTTCTATTTTGTTACCAGGCGAACTAATCACTGTCTAACTAGTACCTACATACATTTTCTTGAAAAACATTTTTTTTTATGTCATAGGTGACATAAGGAAAATGCATCAGCTAGAGGTTTCGACCGATCCTGTCATCCTCATCTTAATTAGCGTGTAATTCCCGGTTGCGTCCCATTGGACGTCATGCTGTCGCTTTGGAGCCCGGGGTACGTTAAGATCATGAATCAGCATTTGGACAGTCTGATAATTACAATGAAGCGACTGCCATATGACAATCGCAACCATTAATCAGGGGAGTCAGACCAACTGAAACATGGTTACACGTTTCAGAGATCATTAAAAAGGTGCAGGTTTCCTCGCGATGTTTTTCCTCACCGCCGAGATAATGGTAGAAATACGCACATAGATTTGAAAAATCCAGAGGTGCATGCTCTGATTGGAATCAGGACCCCCCGTATGGAAGGCGCGTTCTTATCCACTGAGCTACCATCGCTCTACCGATGCCGTCTGACTTTCACAACCCCTGAGGATGCCTTCGATGATCGCCGTGTGGTCCCCGGCAGAGTAGAATCTCTTCAGAGTAAATCCTCTTACCGAGGTGTCGTAAAAGGCGACTAAGAATAATATTTTAATAAAATAAGAAGAGGACAACCCTATACCGTAGGCACAGCCGTAGGTAACTTTCTGTCGAAAATGGCAGAGTGCCGATACTGCTTTAGCGTATTTATCTACTGAGGTGTAGGGCTGGCGTTTTGTCAACGTAAGATTATTAAACTCCACTCTATTAAAGAAGTGCCATGGTAGCGCGCTACATCAACATTGAATTTTGAGCTTTATTTTCATAGACACAAGCCCTCTTATTCCAAAACGTGGTTTAAAATAAGTAGTGGGATTAATACTGGCAATAACTAAAGAATTAGAGTAATCATTATTACAAAATGAAGTTTAACGTTATTTAGTATATCAACTTAAGTTAAACCACCCGGACCCCTAGTTTAAAATGAGTACTAAAATAGTAACCTCAAAATATCGGTTCAGTAACCATGACAACTTATCCCTGTGACAGTTCATTTCATTTTACACCAAAGTTATTTGTGAGAAAGTAGGTAATTTATTTTTTGGATGTAATCCCAAAAATATAAGTAATTCCTATGCATATTACTTGGAAACCTTATTTAGGTTAATATTTTAATTTATTGTTGCTTAAAAACAATTCTAAAATATTTTTACTTCAGACAACAAAATAAGGTTATGTAAAATGATTCGATCAACTTTGACAGTATAAATAAAATAAATAAATAAATATGTCACAACTTCACATACATTGAACTGACTCCGAGATAGGTAGCTCAAGCACCTGTGTTACGGACATCAGAACCAACAGTGGGATTAGAAATATATACATATGTATAATACTTTTCTTTTGTAAATACATACTTATTATACATAGAAAACACCCAGACCAATACAAACAGACATGTTCATACACACAAATGTTTGTACAGTGCGGGGATCGAACCGGCAACCCTTGGACCAAAGGCAGCGTTCACTACCATTGTTCCAAACGGGTCGTCCTAGTATCCTGCGGTACTAAGTGGTCTATGGTTAGTCGAGGATTTGTAATAAAAATTTAAGAACTAACATTATTCCGTAATAATCATGAATTTGCTAGTTTAGGATTATAACCGGTATCAGAGCAGTTTTTTGTAATAAGAGGGAAAGAATCTTAAAAAATTTGATCTTCTTTCGAGGACTTGGACTTCTTTCGAGGTGCGAACTCTAAAACTGTTGGTAATAATATATTTAACCCTGGCATGGGCTAGCTCGATTGAAGTGATACCACGAAATGACAAATATTTCACCTGGGTCACCAAATAAAAATATGACCACAAATAAAAAAGTAGCGCTGAAGCTTTCGCCAAATGAGTGAGGTTACCGCAAACCCAATTTGGGATGATGGTTAAAAAGATTCACACCTTACTTGTGACTCCACGTTATGGCGACCCCCATGTGCGGCGGATATCGCATGATCAGATGACCCGTCTGCTCGTTTGCCACACGTTCTCATTCAATGAGCTATCATCGCTCGTATCAGCTATTTCAGCCTCAGCTTTCAGATTTACGAGCTATAAAATAAAAGCTCGCCATGAAGGAAAGAGGCCTGATTAAGCCCTTATTATTCAGCCCGTAAAATATTGAATCTATTACTTTCAGGTTAGTACGCCTTTTCATGGTTTTGTTTATGAAGATCGTTGAAATTTTGTAAGATAATTTGTTACACTTGAATCCAGTTACGGGAAGCTTAAGATGACGGGTATGTCAATGGATTTTAATGGTTTGCTACTAAACCAGATCTATTTTAAAAAAATCGGGACTCCAGTCTCTCGTCTAAAACCTATATTATTTATTTAATAATAATAATTAACTATTTGGTTTGCTTTTGCAGTTGAATTGCGGCCACTTTTGGCGTAAATCAATTTTTCGTTTTTTGTACAAAAACAGACACAACATTTGTGCATGGTTTTTAAATACATATTATAAGTTTTTGCCCAGAGACTGGAGTAACGAAATTGTTTAAAATAGATCTGAGTTAGTAGCTAATAAATCAATTGGCGTCACTAGTGTGCCCTGCCCGTCGTCTTAATGAAGATTTTAAGGCCAAGCATCATGGTCACGCGGAGAAGAACAGTTGGTAAGATCGAATTATTTAGATAATTAACTCAAAAATGTCGTCGAAGCATCGCTTCGGCATATGCTGAGTGCAAACCTTTTTTTTATGTGATAGGTGGCAGACGAGCAGACGGATCGTCTGATGGTAACCGGTTGCCGCCGCATAAAGCCCTCCTTTAAAAGATACCTTCCGCAAATAAAATAGTACAAAACTGAATTCAAGCACCCAATGTAACCGCTCAACATACTTTTACAAGAAAAAGCTACTGAAAACACTTGAAAGCTCAGTTCACTGGCTCTTACAAAATTTTCAGGATAAAATCTCAGTGTCACGATCATGAAAATAACACCTTTCTAAGCGGCTCTTATCAAAAACGAATAACTATTGAAGAGGCCCATTCCGAACAGACTGCTCGACAAAAGGGCAGGAAAGAGCAAAAAGGATTGAGAGGTGAGGATTCCGTATCTTTTTTTAAATATAAATCTATACTATTTATAAAGAAGTAAATCCTAAGGACAGTGGCTATGCTCATAAGTAAAACACGAAATGCTTGTGTGATGTAATCGGTACCTAGCGCCATCTATTGGTATAAAGTGGAACTAATTTCCCGAAACTATGTGAGGGCGGGCCACTAGTATTAAATCAATATTATTTTCACAACATCACATACATTGATCTGACTCAGAAATAGGTAGCTCAAGCACCTGTGTTACGGATATCGGAACCAACAACGGAATTAAAACATATACATTTTATATTTTTCTTTTGTAAATATATACTTATAATACACAGAAAACACCCAGATCAATACAAACAGACATGTGCGTACACACAAATGGCAGCGTTCACTACCACTGATCCAAACGGGTCGTCGGGTTTCATATGATAAGTGGTAGACGAGCAGACGGATTACCTAATAGTTAACAATTGCCGCCACCCATGGACACCCGTAACACCAGTGACCAACCTTTAAACTCCCCTTCCTTCTGATAGGAGGCCCTATCTAACTCACTCTCACTTTACTCGGTGAAAATTAGACACTGCGTCACACCGGTTTGCCGTGAGGCTGTGGCATTCTCCTCTCACTCCGTTAAGCCGAAGAAGTGCATGGCGAAGCGTGGCTTTCCCCAGCAAGTTTCATTCGAATATGTCCATTAGTTTCCAACTTAAGCATAAGAGAGATAGACAAAATCTTGAACAACCCACCACCTCCCATGGCCATACCAACACTATGGTTATACTAGCCGAATCGTGGGAGATGTGCGCGGATATTGCGTGTCCTTGGGACTATTGCACTCCACCGCGCACAATTCTTGACTCCCTACAAGTTATTAATCTATGTCCTTGTCCCTAATTGTGCGTTTCTCCCCCTTCTGGGGCCGCAGACGCCACATCACAGGTGGCGCCCTCTAGCGCCGAGCAGTCCGGGTCGTTTCTCCGTCTGTGCCAGCCATGCGCGAACTCCCGCAGCCTGGCGAAGTTCGCTTCCGAGGACACAAGGTCCGGGTACCATATTGGTCCAGGTTCGTCAACCACAATCCCTTTTAGCAGCTCCCCACGTAGGTCCTGATATACTGGACAGCACCACAATACATGATGTCTGTCCTCCTCGCGTTCACCACATATACACGAACTATCATCCCTGAGACGCATATCACACAGGCGTTTGTTAAAACACCCATGCCCGGTTAGTATCTGGGACGTTACAAAATCTTGAACAGTAAAAACTGCAGTTACAGAAAAGTTGAACGGTTTTTACATTTAGCGGCGGAATACCAAAAGTGCTAAAGATAACGCTGCTTGATACCATCGCCTCTCCCAGGGGAGGCGGCTATCGGCTAAAACTTATATTTTCACAGCTTCTCCACAATCTTCTATATCCTTTCTTTTGTAAACAGGAACTACAGTATTTTTTTATGTAGAAGACAATTTGCCAATGTCAAGTAACTTATTGAGAATAAGCAGGTAGTCAACAGTCGAAGTCAGACATAGTCACTCAATATACGAACCTGGGACCTCTTGCGCAGTCGTCGCTTTAAAGTGCGACCCACTAATCACTGCTCCACCGAGGCTTGACGTATAGGTGATATAAGAAAACACAAACCAATATATTGTTGTACCAATATTTTAATGTACTAACTTCCGACTGTACTCTTTATACAATATTATTTTTCAGTGCAAAACTGGCGAGCATTATAATTCTTACTCTTTCTGTGTTTAGAAGTTTTTTTTTTATTATGGTTCTACCCGAAGATAATTCGCCAATGTCAAGTAACTTATTGAGAATAAGTAGGTAGTCAATGGTCGAAGTCAGTCAAAGTCACAGACACTCAATAAAACGCCCGTGTTTTACGTTTTATCGACCTACGGATTCAGCGGATATGACTCTAAAAGCAATCGACTCTATTCGGTCGAAGCAAGTTGTCACGAGACAACTCACTCGACACACAATAGCAGTGTTGAAAACGATACAATCCAACGATTCTTATTATTAGGATCACTTTTCAGCACTTCACTGCACAAGTAAACACCTAATTTGTACAGTAAATACCACTAGACACTAATTTAAAACATTTGAATTGCATCAGCCCACGCGGCTTGTTTTAGCTCTATCCGCCGAATCATTTTCAAATGTGGGAGAGCCACGCTTAGGCATGAATGGGCCGGCTCGACCGGAGTGATACCACTGCCTCACAGAAGACCGGCGTGAAGCAGCGCCTGCGCTGTGTTTCGTCGTGTGAGTGAGGTTACCGGAGGCCCAATGGGGGCGTAGGGGAAAAGGTTGGCAGCGCACTTGTGACTCCACTGGTGGTGCGGGTGTCCATGGGCGGCGGAATTGCTTATCATCAGGTGATCCGTCTGCTCGTCTGCCACCTCTCATAAAAAAAAAAAAAACTAAAGTATACTGTAGACTGTAAGATTGCCGTGTGGTCCCCGGCAGAGTAGAATACGCCACCCTCACTCTTACCGAGGTGTCGTAAAAGGCGACTAAGGTAAAGCTGCTGTCATGATCATTAGCACCCAGAGAAGGAAAACTGCATTTATATTAAAACCCTCGCCAACCCGTCTGCCAAGCGTGGTGAGTATGGCAACTACCCCTCATGTGATTGATGGGGGCCCGTGCCCCAGCAGTGGGGACTTAAATGGGCTGATGATGATGATGATGATACTGTAGACAAACAAACGTCAAAAACGGTGATGACATGAAAGAACGTCAAAAACAGAGACGTCACGAGCGGGTGATGTGCACAGAATACCTGATCTAATAGAAAAAGTTTACGGTTGGAATTCGTGATTAGAGTTTGCCACGGACGAGTGTCCAAGGTAAGGTAAGATATTGTTATATAAATGGAATAAGCTGAGAGATGCAGACACTGGAGACATAAGTCATGGTTTGGCCCTGCCACTCGGCGAAAAACAGCTTAAGCGCTGCGAGTTTTAACCCTTAATCATATATAATAATTCTCACAACATCTCATACGTTGACCTGATTCCATACAAAGTAGCTTAAGCACTTGTGTTGCAGATATCAGACAACAGAGGAACACAAATATATACTTAAATACATATATTACACCCATACACTGAACAAACACAAGTGTTCATCGCACGAATGTTTGTCCAGGGTGGGGATCGAACCCACGACCTTTGGCGTAAGAGGCAGGGTCACTACCAATTGCGCCATCTGGTCAGTCAAAATAGTATAATAGTCAAAATATATGAGTCACTGAAAAAATTCATTGGTTTTCGCTCTTATGACATGACATATAAAGTTCAAAATCTGATGGGAACTATTTTACCATTGTCCGATTAAGGATATGTATGTGCGTTTGTGTGTACTTTCACAACTAGCCTGGCGTTGACGGAAACAGCTCGTCCAGCAGTTTATTAGTATTGGATTAAGTAACTACTACTCTTTGTGACATATGAGGGGAACCTAAGTAGTCATGCTCACTCAAATGTCTCTGAGGTGGTGGCGCTATGTGGCGGTTCATTACATTCCCTCTTAAATGGTTGAGTGAAATGATGGCTGACACATACGTCATACTTGTGAACAGATGTCACCTTTGGGGACCGGTCTGCTTCGGTTTACCTCGTAATTAATGATTAAACGAACTTACCTGTATGTGAAGTTCTATCATAATTATGCGAAGTACCTCGTCCGAGTAGATGTAAATATGTAGTTACATGCAAGTGACACCACTCATACACTGAGTTTAGAGATTTACTGTAATAATAAAAAAATGTTTTTTTTTTTTTTTTACTGTAGATAGGTAAGCGTTTGACCATATTTCACCTGATGGTAAGTGATAATATGGTCTAAGATGTCGATTACCTAGAAGATACCTATTCACTCGCGCTTTGAAAACCCCCAAAGCCTGTAGCCTCTAGGGAACACCTCTTCAGGCAACTGATTCCACTGTTTCGCAGTACGAATAAGGAAACAGGATTCAAACCTCTTTGTGTGGACTTTTGGTATTTCTACCATGTACCGGTGTCGATTGAGGGTCTGCCTGGTGGAGTAGTGGAAGAACGGAGATGCTCCAATGGCATTGTACAGTACATTGTATTTGTTTTAATAAAATATTTTTTGTCATGGTACCATTTTTATTACTTGTCACCCCGATCTCATAGTTACGTCATTAAGTTTAGAGTTAAAGGATTAATTATTACGTTTCTTAGGCATTTATGGGTAGTAGGGAGGGTGGGAGTTTTGTATCTACTCGGACGAGGTACTTTGCATAATTATGATAGAACTTCACATACAAGTAATATGTTCAAAATCATCAGAACGGCGTCTTTTAGGCATGATGCCTCCCTAATTTAATAGAAAATACACTTTTCACAGTAGATTACACTATTTTAAACGAAATTTATTTGAAATAGTGTTGAGCGGTGTAACACTGAAGAGTGAATGACGTAACTTTGCGATCGGGGTGACAAGTAATAAAAATGATATCACGCCAAAAAAATTTTTTATTAAAACAAATAAAGACATTTTTTATTATTACAGTAAATCTCTAAACTCAGTGTATGAGTGGTGTCTCTTGCGTGTAACTAAATATTTACATCTACTCGGACGAGGTATAAGTATAATAATATTATAAAATATATATTATATATTTTATTATTATTTTATTTTGTGTTACAATTATTGTATGAAAGTTTGGCGATTAAAAAGAGTAACTGGCGAGTTTATTGCCGGATCTTCTTGACCAGAAACCACTTTTCGACCCGGTGGTAGAATCGCATTATGTTTATTTATTTCTTTAGCATATTTTATGTATCAACATAAACATGTATTAACATGTAAATTATACATAAGTACTAATAAATAGTTATAAGTCATTCAAATGTATGACGATTTGTAAGTGATGTGTACAAGCCTATGCAAATAAAGAATATTTGAGTTTGAGTTTGAGCTTTGTGAAGCAATAACTTTTGATAGAATGGGAATGACGCATTGAGGTGACATGACACTCAGTTTAGAACGAAGAAGCACACAAACAGAACATTCCTCTACGATATTACGTCAATAAATCCTTTCGGGGGATTACGCAGTTTTTCCTCCGCGATTACAACTTGGAATTAGTTTCGCTGAGTTTTCGCAACTGCTCCGTACGAGTAATTCTGAACTATGTCTATACTGTTTGGTTCAAGAAAAACTAAACTTCAGCGATGCTCACTTAACTCGATGGTACACATTATAAAAAGCGGTAAAAGCGATTTATATGATAATACATTGCTCCTTAATATGATTACTTAATGTAACGAAACGCAACAAAAGGTGGTACGCTAATTGTAATTAGTTTTTGAACGCTGGCGCCGAGCCAGTCGCCATCTTGAAACAGAGTCAAGCTTAAAACTGGGTTTAATTTTAAGGCCCCGTATACATGTTCTACTTACATGCTCAGATGTAGATAAACTTGGCTTTAGAAGAAGGTTTGATGCTTGGGCCACAATACAGGGGACCAATAATTTAAAGCAGAGGTTACAACTGAATCGGAGTTACCTCTCTTTCACACGCGCTGTGTGTCTCCTTTGTTTAGACGCGACAGGTATATTCTTTTTCATTACGGAACGGCTTCAAAATAAGGCACAAGTTTAGACAGGGGCTACGCTCATAAGTAATCCTAAAACACGAAACGCTTGCGCAATGTAATGTACACCTAGCGCCATCTATTGGTATAAAGTGGAACTAATGTTCCGAAACGAAGCGAGGGCGGGCCATTAGTAATTTACATATAAAACGGCACACTGCGATGTGAATCGCATCATGAGTGAGGGTTCCTAAGGCCCCATTCCGGGAGATATGGATATATCAAAGTAAAAGTAAAATGTGGGAGAGTCACGCTTAGGCATGAATGGGCTGGCTCGACCGGAGTGATACCACTGCCTCACAGAAGACCGGCGTAAAGCAGCGCCTGCGCTGTGTTTCGCCGTGTAAGTGATGTTACTGGAGGCCCAATGGGGGGAAGGGGAAAAGGTTGGCAGTGCACTTGTGACATCACTGGTGTTGCGGGTGTCCATGGGCGGCGGGATTGCTTACCATCAGGTGATCCGCCTGCTCGTCTGCCACCTCTCACATAAAAAAAAAAACTTACGGGGGTGCATGGGTGGCTAAGAGTTGAGCTGTAGTTAAGTTCCTATTTTAACAAAAGTATACGGTTTTCTAATCACTATCAGCGGTCTGTTTTAGTCCATTACTGGACATAGGCCTTCGACGCTGAATATTACGTCGCTTTTTTATGCTAGAGGCGGACAAACGAGCAAGCGAGTCACCTGATGGAAAGTACTCAACGCCGCCCATGAACATCCGCTAAATCAGAGAGATCGCTAATGTGTTACCGGCCTTTTTTAAAAAAAATACGCTCTTCTCTTGAAAATGCCTAAGTCGAAGCCGTCGGGAAATACTCCCGCAGCCAAACCGTTCCACAGAACTGAGGTACGTGGCTGAAAGTTCCGCGAGAAATAAACAGTATTGGACCGCCGTCCATCGAGATGATGGGGATGGAATGACAATCGCTTGCGTGTGGTTTGATGTAAGAATTCAACTGCAGGGAGTAGATCAAACAGTTCCTTAAAGAATTCCCCAAGGAAGCTATATCCTGCTGCAGTGCTAGAGGATTAAGTCGACTAGAGAGAGTCAAGTAACCGACAATCACCGACCGTTTAACTTAGACTTTGGCATGACGTTTTTTTTACAAGATAGGCGGCAGACGAGTAGACGGATCACCTATGGTAACCGATTAGCCGCCTACGGACGCTTACAACACGAGACCAGAGAAGTTTCAAGTGCGCTACCAACCTATACCTGAAGCTTAACTCTTCTTCCACCTTGATTGGGCCCTCACTTACTGAATCCCGTTTCATATTCTTCCTGCGCAACCCTAAACCGGCATGCATTTTTGTGATTTGTTACTGTTCACTGGACTCTAAATTATGTTTTTTGCTATCTCCATAAACTGTAGGTGCCGGCACATTGGACACTTGGCACCAAACTCAACACTACCGACTTGTAGTTTCTTTAGAATTTCTTTGGAGAAATAGTGCACAAAGTGCTAGCGTTAGTAGGTCGAAAAAAGAACAAGGTACAGAGGGGCAGTTTGCAAATAGGTCACACTCACATTTTGACTTTAGTGCTTGGAAATACGGTCGAAAAGTATACAGAAATGTCTTTCATAGGACTTCGAAAATAAACTGATTTTTATGTGCGCACTCAGATTCGTTCTCTTCGAATCTTTCCTTCAGTCATCATCATCATCATCATCATCATTTCAGCCAATAGACGTCCACTGCTGGACATAGGCCTCCCCCAATGTTCTCCACACAGATCGGTCCTGTGCCGCCCGCATCCAATGGATTCCCGCGATCTTCACCAGATCGTCGGTCCACCTTGTGGGGGGCCTGCCATGGCTGCGACTTCCTGTGCGTGGCCTCCACTCCAGGACCTTTCTGCCCCAACGGCCGTCTGTTCTCCTCACTATGTGCCCTGCCCATTGCCACTTGAGGCATGCAATCCTTTGGGCTATGTCTGTAACCTTAGTTTCCTTAAGTAGGCGCATGTGTATCCATACTTTTATATGACGACGTTTGGAACAGTGGTAGTGAACGCTGCCTTTGGTCCAAAGGTTGTACGGGTTCAATCCCCGCACAGTACAAATATTTGTGTGCATGAACATGTCTGTTTGTATTGGTCTACACAAATACAAACAGACATGTTAAAACACCTATGTAGAAAACACCTACGTGTTTTCTATGTATTATAAGTGTTTATTTACAAAAAACAAAAAGTATTATATTTGTAATCCCACTGTTGATTCTGATATCCGTAACACAGGTGCTTGAGCTACCTATCTCGGAGTCAGATAATAATAATAATAATAATTCTCGCAACATCTCATACGTTGACCTGATTCCGTACTAAGTAGCTTAAGCACTTGTGTTACAGATATCAGACAACAGAGGAACACAAATATATACTTAAATACATATATTACACCCAGACACCGAACAAACACAAGTGTTCATCGCACGAATGTTTGTCCAGGGTGGGGATCGAACCCACGACCTTTGGCGTAAGAGGCAGGTTCACTACCAATTGCGCCATCCGGTCAGTCAAAGTATAAGATCAATGTATATGATGTTGTGAAATATTAATTTATTTCTAGTCCAGGGATACCTAGTTACAATGGTACGGCCACGTTTTACGCAAACTGGGCAACAAATGTCTGGCCATGCCACCATCGCAGGGTCCCCGTCAAGTTTGGTTAGGGTGAGTAATTACAATGAAGCGACTGCTGTCTGCCAATTAAGGAGGCTCAAAGTCATCCAGAGGGCAATGGAGAGGGCTATGCTCGGAGTCTTCATGCGTGATCTTATCAGAAATGATGAGATCCGCAGGAGAACTAAGGTCACAGACAAGCCCAAAGGATTGCATGCCTCAAGTGGCAATGGGCAGGGCACATAGTCAGGTGAACAGACGGCCGTTGGGGCGGAAAGGTCCTCGAGTGGAGACCACGTACAGGAAGTCGCAGCCGTGGCAGGCCCCCCACAAGGTGGGCCGACGATCTGGTGAAGGCCGCGGGAATCTATTGGATGCGGGCGGCACAGGACTGATCGGTGGTGTGGAGAAATTGGGGAGACCTATGTCCAGCAGTGGAAGTCTATTGGTTGAAATGATGATGAGGATGACCGCCGTATGACCTTCGCAGCTCTTTAACAGGGGAACCGAACCAGGGGACTACGGTGCGGCGGCCTCCTCGTGTGGCCCTTTCGGTAGTATTTTTGCTCTGTTTGGAGCTGCTACCGAAAGCAGGTCCTGGCGTCCCTGGGCAACGGCGGGTAGTAATCGGCATCGCCCATTGCTACTCGACGGCTGACAGCTGCACACACACGGGAGGGCTCCTGGAGTCGTTTCGTCGACCCCCAGTTGAGCCCCCCCGGGGCCTAGGACAGGCCTCACGGTTTAGGGCATCGGAAACCCTTCTCCTGTGGCCTTTTTTGTTCTGGGCCCGGGGCCCTGTCCGGCGTCACGCTACGCGTGATAGCGTTTTCGACGTGGGCCCCACTGGATGGAGAGCCTTCGGGCTCAGCGGCCGTAAGGCCATGTGCTGGAGGTCCGGCGTTGGGTCGTCTAGCCAGGATGGCTCAATGTCGACCGGTGGTGCCAATTTTCTCGGCTCCGCATCCAGCGGAGTTGGGTTTTGCGGCGTTTTCGTTGTGGGTTTTTATTTCCCCAACCCACTCTGCACTGCAGCCAGTAGTGTATGGGTGGGGAAGGGTACCCGCAGTCCTCCTCCCGGTGGTGTTGCACTGCAGCCAGCAGTGTGGGCGCCATTCGGGGGCGGTGTTTGGTGGGCCGTGGGAGAGGCCCTAGGTCCGTTGGACCGGTGTGTGGTAAGAGGCCGTACTGGCGAGCCTCTTTCGCCCTGAGCGGGTTCGCGGTGACAAGGTTCGTCCTATAGCCCGCGTTCCCGCTCTGAGAGTTTCTACCGGGCGAGGGATGGAAACTGTCGCAGAGAGTTTAGTGGGTATACCCCTAGGAGCACCCCAGGGGAGAGCCCCACACTACCCGGCCGACTCCCAGCGGCCGGGTGTGCATAAGGCGGCGCCGACCATCGGCGCCGACGTCGGTTCCTTCTGAGCCGGCGGCATTCTCTCTGCGTTACCAAAAAAAAAGGGAAACCGAACCAACTGAATTATGGTTACTCATTTCAGAACTATCCGAAACGTGCGCTTCGTGCCGAGCTAACGGTAGAAATACGCCAAAGTCTATATTTTATCGACTAAACTTACCTCTCAAAGGAACAGTAACCCATTTAAATCTTTATTCTTTCGCACTATCCTCTCCCTCGCAATTAAGACAGCCACGGCATCTGATTTTTAATCGCGTTAAACTCTGGCGCAGAGCCAAAAGCTAGGTTGTTTTACAAGAATGTTGGCTTTTAAAGTTTGCTTTTGAATTAGTGAATAATCGATATGAATGCTTAGTAGGGCTTCCAATCCCGCAATACCGAGATCTCGGTATTCCGGGATCCCGCATCATTTTACGTCCCGGGTGCTGCGGGATTATCCCGCGGGATTTGTGAGACTGTAAAACAACATGCGCATGACCATTCGAGACCGCGATCGGTCGGCTACTGACTGGTAACGCGGCGCGGCTCGACGTGATATCGAAATTAATATCTCAAATTTACTTAAAATTCTTTAAAAGGAATACCACCGACTAGTGTGGAAGCCGAAAGAGCCTTATCTGCTGCTGGCTATCATCATCATCATTTCAGCCAATAGACGTCCACTGCTGGACATAGGCCTCCGTAAATGTTTTCAATACAGATCGGTCCTGTGCCGCCCGCATCCAATGGATTCCCGCTGCTGGCTATATTGCCTCCAAAATACGCTGCTGTTTGGCAGACGACACTTAAGACATGCTCATGTTTTCGTCGTAAACATTTCCAATTGAATGATAAAAAAATATGAAAGAAACTAAATATTTTTTTATCATTCAGCTGAAACTGTTTTTTTTTCTATTTTACTTACTTTTATATTTGATCTCAGTAATTGAAGTGTAATTTGATTGATCTCATTTAACGATAAATAAAGTGAAATTACTAAATTGTTTTATTTGCCTCACATAATATTTTTCATTATTATATGCGGGATCCCGCCAATACCGGGACCCCGCGGGATTTGAATTCCAACTCGCGCCAACACTGGGATCGAGCATGGGGTGCGGGATTGGAAGCCCTATTGCTTAGTGCACGATAGCACTCGCCTTTCATACAAAAGTTCGCAAGTTCGATCCGAGCATGCTATCTTTTTCAAAATTAGTGCATTTATCTGTGTTGGTATTGGCATCCAGCCACGTTGTTCCCTGATCACTATGACATGTCCTTTTTTAAACGCGGTTTGAAAAGAGTTCTTCTTTCACGGTAGGCAGCGGCATGACTGTCCTCCGGCATTGTTGATGTCTATGAGCGGCGGTTACCGTTTACCATCAGATGGGCTGCAAGCTCGTCTGCCTATTATAGGCAAAAACAAATCCTACGCTTACCATCAGGTAATCCATCTGCTCGTCAATCATAAAATATATTGAATACATAATATACAAGTGCTTAAATTACGAGCAGACTTATCACCTGATGGTAAGCGATTGCCTCCCATGAACACCCACAATACCAGTGGAATCACAAATGCGCTACCAATCTTTAAACCCCCCTTTCCCCATTATTGGGCCTCCGGTAACCCTCACCTACGCAGAGTCATTTCAGTTGCAAGGTATACCAAACTTGGCCACTTTGAATGACAGGTCCTAGTATTCACTTGTATGATTTGAAATCGATTTCTAACCGTGGCATGAATGGGCCGGCTTGACCGGAGTGATACCACGGCCTCACCGAAAACTGGCGTCAAGCAGCACTGTGCTCTGTACCGGAGGCCCAATGCGGGGAAAAGGGAGGTTTAGAAGTTGGCAGCGTACTTGTGACTCCACTAGTGTCACGGGTATCTAGGCTGCGGCAATCGCTCACCATCCGTCTGCTCAGTTGATCCGTTTGCTCGTCTGCCACCAATCGTATAAAAAAAAACTTCGAAATTTAAACCAAAAGACGTTTGAAACGTTCGTAAAAAACTTAAAAACTTAAGTTTTCTTCCGCACAATACCTCATTCTCCAGAACCTTTCCTCTTGGCAATTCTGTATCCTTCCCCAGTATTGTTATGGTGATTCCAAAGTATTTATTCCTCATTACAAAATAGGGATGCCCAAATGTCGATAGTATTGTAAACATACAAAGAAGTTACGCTTTGTTGCACATAACATACAATCATACAATGGATAAAACAAAATGTTACGTAGAAATTATGTTTATTTATTTTTGCATTGCATATCGATAGTCGTGAACGATAAATTGAATAATGAGCAAAATATTATTAGCATCGCTACTAGATAGTTTTAAAACGTATTTATTTAGGTTCACCAAGTCAATCAATCAATCAGCTAATTACCGTCCACTGCTGAACGTAGGCCTCCTGCAAAGAACGCCAACCAACCCGGTCCCGAGCGCGGTCCGCATCCAGCTCACAGCAGCCATCTTTCTTAAATCGTCAATCGGTTCACCAACTATTCATATTTTATGAATTTATAGTAAGAAAAGTTTTAGGAAAACAGAAGCAGTTTTTTGTTAAATTTAGCAAATATAAATATGACAGTTGGCTTTGATCTTAAAAAGAGTAAAATTTTATAACATTAAAATTAAGATTCAATTCTTTTTAATTTGAGAATATTTTCATATACTGGATGTATTTGAAAATATCAAGATATGACATGGTATGAACAATAGTTTTGAAATAAAATGAAAATTATGAAATGAAGTTTATTGTACACAAAATTTAGATTTAACAAAATGATTATATGATTAATTGTTATTTTTTATTTTAAACACATAAATGATTACTGTTGTTAGGGAAATCCGATGTCAAAGTTGTCTTTATATCAATGTCGTAACTCAACAATATTATTGACTTATCGTAAATTATCGACAATATATCTGCGAGTAATAAACAGCACTATACAATATTTCCCCCGTTCCCCCGCCATCAGGAGCGCATCAGAAATTCTCTCGGCACATTAATAATTTATGACTTGCACCGACTTGATACTGAGTAACGCTTCAGATGAGGATATTTTTCAGATATTTTCTATTATTTGTAGAAATACGAGAAGAATTGGAAAGATATATATTTTTGTACTGAATACCTGCATTGTTATATTTCTATGGATAAGGAATAACATAGGTCCTAATTTCGAACCCTGGGGTATACCTATGACAATTGACTGACTGTGGGACAGTGCACACTTTTCGCCATGAATGTCTTGTGGAAAACCGGCAAGATGCAGCTAGTACTGTGTTTTGCCAAATGAGTAAAGGAAAGGGAAAAGTACACTTGTGATTCTACTAGTGTTGCTAGGTTATCCGTCTGTTCATTTGGCAGAAATCACATTTTTTTTTAAGTACACTGAAGGTTGCAAACATGCGTGCGGCTCGTCTGGGACTAGAGCAGATTATAGATGCCTGCAACTCTAGAGGCTTACATAGTGTTGTCTACTCTTTAAAAATCTTGATAAAGATTATCTAATGGTCAGTTTAAAATTCAGTTGAATCTCAAATGTAAGTTCACTGCAACCTCTTTGGCACTGCTCCCTTCGTTTCGTACCCAAGTCCATGAAAACAAAGCTTTCCCATCAACGGTGACCTAACGCTTTACCTACAGTGGGGCGAGGGTCCGGCGCGCCGTCTGCACATGACGCGTCATCCATCAGACGAGACGCGGGTGTCTCTTTTTGGAATTCCGATGTAAAATGTATGATCCCTGAGACAAATGTCTTACGAATGGGGAATTAATATTCACACATTTCAAACATGCTGGTCTCAAGATCTTGGTTTCGGTCCCGATTTTTTGTAGGAGAAATATTAGAACAGCGCACACGCCCTACTAAAAGTCGGCCATCATTTTTATGAAAAATCAGCAAAAATGTTTATTGGTCCGACAATTTTTTTTTATTTTTTTTTTTACATTACAGCGGATAAACGAGCAGACGATATCGATCGTGGGCGGAAGGGGAAACATAGACACAGAAGTTCGGCTATAGATGAAATTGATGTCGAAAAGTTCGTTGACCAACGCACTAGGCAGTATATCGTATCGTGTCTCTCCCGCACACTTTCCGCATAGTCTATCTCTGAGTCATGTCGAACCACCCCGAGATCACTATACGCGCGCTTGTATGTGTGCATACCCTGTTTAGCACGCAATGTAGCCAGCCAGCGTTCTGTTTCTACTATTTCTTAAGCAAAATAATTCTTTTTGGGTGATAGTCAATAAATGAATGAGACGAATGAATAAATGAAGACGTGACTCTTTACTGAAAATACTCAGTGATCCGCTTCAGATAGATGATACACTGATCCGAATCACGAATGTTTGCTCTACAGTTTGCCAGGTCTACTTTACTGCACACAAAACATAGGTATCACCATCATCTTTTTTTTTATACGTCCGTGCATAAGGCGTCCCCCCAAAAAACGTAACATAGGTCACAAGAGTATTTATTGTACATAAATGACAACGAAGCTGTCAGTTATCATTAAATTAGTAAAACAAACGTTTCAAATATATATCTACCATAAAAAACGTAATGGGAAACGAAAACATAGACCAGTATGCTCCCTCATTATACGAGGAATATGCAAATGAAAACGGACATGGCAGCAAACTCGTCTCTTCGAATAAGTTAACAGATGTTTTTGCTTGATGTAAAACATTTTTGCTTCGTTTAATTTTAATCATAATAATTAATATGTAATTACCTACATGTGAAAATTAGCAGTGTCATTGTCGACGCTGGCAGACTTTTGGCTGAGTCAAAGAAATGTACAAAGGTACACCTAAGCCATTCATTTATTTCTTCACTAACGTTCGCCCGTGACTTCACTCGTTCACCATCCCTTAAACTATCCCCTTTTTATTAATAATCACGTCAATCCATTGCTCCGTTTTGCCGCAAAAGATGTACAAACAGATAGAGAGAAAGATCCACCTTCAACCGATTACGGCTTCGGCGAACAATCTCGACGATCAGCCGCGTACGCAGGATATATTATAGTGCCCAAGTGTGTGCGCAAACACAAATGTACTTTCTATTCTCTTATACTTATATTCCGATGGGAAACCAGCGTGACACGACCGGAAAGGGATTTACAATTATAATAATAGTATGGATATCAGTCCATGTGGCCGTGTGGTGCCCGGCAGAGTAGAATATGCCACCCTCACTCTTACCGAGGTGTCGTAAAAGCCGACTAAGGTAAAGCTGCTGGCATGATCATCAGCACCCAGAGAAAGAAAACTCATTTATATCAAAACCCTCGCCAAAGGAATGGGCTGACGATGATGATATCAGTCTCGGATTTATATATGAGGTTGAATCTGTGTGTTGTATGTTATCTTCCATTTTTAATAAAAGCAATTGTAGATTAGATATTGCCTTAATAAATTCATTATTTTTTATTAACAAATTTAAAGTATCAAAGCATGCCACGGTGTTAAGCGCACGTCATCGACCAATCAGCGTCAAGTATTCCACCGACCAATAGTAGTCGAGTAGAACTAGGGAAGACAGTCGATGTCAAAGCGATGCGCTGTCGCACCGGTGTATTCGAGCTCCGACTCTTGCACGAGTCATTACTCTGTTGTTACTCTCCTGGTGATATCGTCGATAGTGTTCAGTATATTCCGAGAAATTACTCAAAAGTGAAGTGTTGTAATGTGTACAAGTGCGTGATTTATTATTTCAGATTAAACTGTGGGTTACCCTGAATGTTATTTTATTTCGTATCCAACGAACCCACTTTAACACACATACTGGAGGTTGAGTCGGTCTTTAGGTGGTTATGGGAAACAACAATACAATAGTAGTCTTTGGGAAATAACCAGAGATCTAGAAGGTATTGGAAATTTTGTTATGGTCTTTAGGTGGTTGATACTAAGACCTATTCTTTCTGCCGCTTTCTCTAGGTTACAGCTATCAGTGGTAACTCCTCCTTACTCTCTCCTAATAAAGCAAGGTGATCCGTGTATCCTATCACCCTATGCTGTCCGTTCTACTGCACCTCACCATCCAGAGCTAGGACTTGTCTCATTACGTCCTAATAGACAAAGGCCAGTCGGCCATTCAAAATACCGCTGGAAAGATGAGGTCGATAAGAATTTGCGCGGACTTTTGGCGGATGACTGGCAGGAAGTGGCGCAAGACCGACCGCGATGGAGGTTCTTATTGTCAGAGGCCAAGACTCACTATGGGTAGCTGCGCCCACCTAGTTAGATGAATCTGTCATCAGAGAGGTCGTTGAAGTATTGCCGGTATTTTAGGCTCTCTCCTTTTGAAGGTCTCTAAGTCGTAACCATTAGTAAATACTCCTGCGCAGACGAAGCGTTCCACAGAACTAAGACACGTGGTAGAAAGTTCTGACAGCACTGGACCGCCGTCCATCTAGAATGATGATAAAGGTATGACAATCGCTTGCGTGTGGTTTATGGAAAAAATCAGCTGCACGAAGTACCTACTTAGATCGAACACTCCTTGTGATAAATGCGGTAAAAAACTGCAGAGAGAAGCTATGTCCAGCCGCAGAGCTAAAGGATGAAGCCGACATTCTTTTATTTTTTTTATGTGAGCAGACGGATCACCTAATGATAAGCAATTGCCGCCGCCCATGGATATCCACTACACCAGTGGAATCACAAGTGCACTGCCAACCTTTTTAGCCCCCTAACTTCCGGATTGGGCTTCCAGTCACCCACCCTCACTCACGCAGCGAAACACAGCACAGTGCTGCTTCACGCCGGTTTTCTGTGAGGCCGTGGTATCACTCCGGTCGAGCCAACCCAGTGATGCCGAAGAGTGGCTCTCCCAAGGTCAGAACACTTAGTGTCCTCAGAACACTCCTTGTGATAAATGCGGTAAAAAATTGCAGAGAGAAGCTAGTCCCGCCGCAGGTCTAAGGATCAAGTCAATTTTATTTTCATTTTATGCATCATCTATCTAATTGGCATTACTTACTTTTCCTCACGCAATGAATATTTTAACAGTGGGAAGGCCACGCTTCGGCATAAATGGGCGGAGGAGTGATACCACAGAAAACCGGCGTGAAGCAGCACTCTGCTGGGTTTCGCTGGTGAGTGAGGGTACCGGAAGCGCAATCCGGGGGAAAGAGGGGGTTTAAAGGTTGGCTTGTGAATCCTCTGGTGTCGCGGGTGTCCAAGAGCGGCGGCAATCGCTTACCATCAGGTGATCGGTCTACTCGTCTTTCACCTGCTAAAAAACTTGCTTAACTTTAAAAGGCAGCCACTACTGCTAAAAACTTGGTATCCTATGCAAGGTTAGGCGATACTTCACGCCGGAACAGGTTCTCAAACTCTATCAAGCTCAAGTTCGGTCGTGCATGGAGTATTGCAGACACCTATGGGATGGCTCTGCCAAGTATCAGCTGGCTACCCTCGACTCGATTGAGCGTCGAGCCATGAAGTTAGTTGGTGACGCAGAATTAGTGGAGGGTAAATCCCAAAGCCTCGCTCACCGACGTAGAGTGGCCTGTCTATCGGTTTTTTATTTGATGCATTTTGGAGAGTGTTCAAATGAGCTTCACGACCTGATACCACCTTCTCCTTTCTACCACCGGACATTACGGAAGACGACAGGAATCCACCCTTACACTGTGCAAGTTCCACCAGCTCGTACTAAGCGTTTCGCTTCCTCTTTCTTGGTACGAACTGCTAAGGAATGGAACAACTTGCCGGCTTCTGTATTCCCAGAGAGCTACAATTTGGGTGTCTTTAAGTCGAGAGTGAATAGGCTTCTTCTGGGTAAGCACGCTACATCTTAGACCTTACTGTCACTTTCCATCAGGTGAAATGAGGTCAAGTGCAAACCCATTTAATATATAAATAAATAAAAAAACCTATCACATAAAAATAATATATGTACGAGTACATAGGTACGGAACTCCGGATGGACTAGAGACGTCAGTATATTCTTCTGGAGTGCGGACAAAAACTTTATTATTTAGCACCCTCACCGGCTGCGAAGGTCGTAAATATCTAATAAAATTATCAGAACTTATCCGGTTATATGATATTAAATAAAAACCATGAAAGTTTTTTTAAGATGACGGGTAGGGCACACTAGCGACGCCAATCGATTTTAATTTTTAGCTACTAAACCGGATCTATTTTAAACAATTCGGGGTTACAACCTCTTGGCAAACACCTATACTATTTAACAAATAACCATCCACAAATGTTGGGTCCATTTTTGTACGCGAATAATTTATTACCGCCAAAAGCGGCCACTTTAAGCGTGTATCCATTTTTCGCGTTTGTGCACGGGCCCAATATTTGTGCATGGTTATTTAATAAATAGTATAAGTGTTTGCCGAGAGGTTGTAACCCCGAAATTGTTTGAAATAGATCCGGTTTAGTAGCTAAAAATTAAAACCGATTGGCGTCGTTAGTGTGCCCTACCCGTCACATCAACCATTAGATCATCAGAAATAGCGGTCCTTATAAGTTTACTCCGACGTTATGCTAGGTTACAGTTATACCTAGTTTTTAAGTCGTGATTTTTCATATTCCAAGTTTAAACTGAGCATAAGTTTTTATACTCGGTTTATAAGTAACACAGTTTGTGTTATCCCTTCTGGTCGCACTATCTATACTTATAAAAAATACTTCTAGCTACAAAGCGACAGCTCCAAAACTGTCCAACTGTCCCCGGTTGCGTTCAAATAATCCAAAAGCACAAAACGCTTGCGCGATGTAATCGACACCTAGCGCCATCTATACGAATAAAGTGGATACGTCCCGAAATGAAGTGAGGGTGGACTAGTAACCTATAAACATCAACAGTTACTTTATTGTTTATTTTTCGTTCTCGTATTAAACTTAAAAAGGCCCCCTTTCAAAGGCACAGATGTTATCTCCGTTTAATTTTTTCATATCAAAGGCGGTATTTAATAGGATTCCGATACGCCATATCCGGAGGGTGAAAACGAATGAAGGGCGACTCGGAGGGAGAATTTGTCAAGATTATTAACAGGACTGTGCTATACACCGTATTTTTTTATCGTGTATAAAGTCCATTTGGCATTTTCGATCAACAAAGTTAGCGAAAAAAATTTCTGCGAAAAAAACCGCCTTCAATAACCACGAACTGAAAAGTGTACGACTTCGGTAAAATCTTTTCTCGAGTGTACTGTTATAAAATGTTACTTATTTGAAGTGTATAAAATGATTAAAATATTATTTTACACTTTTCAGTTCGTGGTTATTGAAGGCGGCAAGCATTTTAATGTCTCATTTTTTGCCAAAAAAATGAGACCCTTGCCGAGAGATTGTAACCCCGAAATTGTTTAAAATAGATCCAGTTTAGTAGCTTAAAATTAAAATCGATTGGCGTCGCTAGTGTGCCCTACCCGTCACCTAAAGCCTAATAGTTAGCGCTGACTCTTATAAATGTGGACTGTTGCCCTAATGGACTTTCGTAATTTAAGACCGGATGATAAGACAAAAATCGAGCTTTGATACCCGGTGATGAAACCAAAACCTTACATTTAAAATTTAATTATTTTTATAAAATATTTTAATATATAAAAAAAACAACATTTGTGGCGATTGGAATGTATATATACAGTCCAATCGCTACAAATGTTGAATTGTGTATCGTGTTAGTACATACTTATTTTTTTATTAACTTTTCTGTTTACGCATATTTTTGAATTGCAATCTAGATCAAAAGTGTTTATTTTTATAATAGCATAGTTCTGTAATGGTTGTAATTTGTCTGTGTGAATAAATAAATAAATAAATTATGATGCTAATAAAAAGGGTTTATTTCCGCTGTCCACCCTCTGCTTGTCCACCCCGGGTGGACAGTGAAACAATTGTTAAAAAAAATCCCGCTGTCCACCCACTCTTTCAACCAAGAAGCGAGAATGGACAAGATAAGGAATGAGTATATTAGAGGAAATATGAAAGTGGCCCCCATCATTGATAAATTGAAGGCAAATCGTCTTTCCTGGTATGGACATGTAATGAGAAGAAGGAAAGAACATGTTACCAAAAAAGTGATGAGTTTAAATGTAAGTGGGTGGAGGAACAGAGGACGGCCGAAAAAGAAGTGTGATATATAATTTATTATTGAACGCCAAAATGGCAGGTTGTAGTGATACAATATTAATGTAAACCCTAGAATGAGATCTTGAATGTAACCTATAACTAAAGCAATAAATTACTTTTGATTGATTGATTAAGAGATGGATGGATTGTGTGAAGAATGACATGATGGAAAAAGGGGTGGACGATTCGATGACGAATGACAGGGACGTATGGAAAAGGAAAACATACTGTGCCG
Source organism: Marasmia exigua (assembly GCA_019059595.1). NCBI lineage: Eukaryota > Metazoa > Arthropoda > Insecta > Lepidoptera > Crambidae > Marasmia > Marasmia exigua. The sequence goes on along the minus strand of CM032487.1, from coordinate 1,173,281 downwards.
ACCCCAGATAACCTGGGAAAAGGGCAGGAGGATGATGAGGCTTAAGTAGGGTATTGGTCGCCCTCATCAAACACCTGCATTATAATCATGTAGAATTTCACGGCAAAACGGTGACGGATTGACATCATTTTTTCAGTGGAGATTTTTGAAGGTATGAACAGTTACGCAATCTACTTTTTTACTCTTTCTAACGCGGGCGAAGCCTCGGGCAAAAGCTAGTTATACAATAAATCCTCAACTGACCTTTTCACTTGGACCCCACACCACAGCTTTGAGTATCTTGACTTTGATCTGCCACCTGTAAACACGTTTGATCATGAAGCAAAATATAACACAATATTTTACAGAATGCGGTAAAAAAAACACACCCCTTTTAAGTGAGTTTGGGGAGCTTAGAAACTGTTTAGTAATTTACATTGTACTCGTACATACGGCGTCACGTCGAGTTGCTCTTGTTGGACTTTGGATCGTCCTTATGTCTGAGACGCAAGTGTTATTTTTGCACTGCGGAGGGTTAACTTGAACAGAAGCTGTCTGTACAGTCAATTGGTGAGTGCTAAAAATTAATTTGCCTATTTAATAGCAATTACTCAATATGAGCATAGACGTTCTCAGCGCTTTTGAGTTTTTAAAATCATGTGAGACATAGACAACTGCGTTATAAAGACTCAAATACATATACAGGTTGTATTGGTGGACGATCCGTTTGGATCAGTGGTAGTGAATGCTGCCTTTGGTCCAAGGGTTGCGCGGTCGATCCCCGCTCAATATAAACATTTGTGTGCATAAAAATGTCTGTTTGTATTGGTCTGGATGTTTTCTATGTATTATAAGTATGTATTTACGAAAGAAAAATATTAAATGCAAGTCCGCTGTTGGTTCTGATATCCGTAACACAGGCTTAAGCACCTGTTTAAGCTACCTATCTCGGAGTCAGATCAATGTATGTGATGTAGGAGATGGGATCCCATCTCCTGCAAAGTGACCCACACGCGGTGGTAGCCATCTCCAGACACACAAGAACTTGTTTATATTATACAGATAACGCCACTAACGACGCCACAGCGCGCCTAATATCCATGGCATCGAAGGCCACCATCGAAAAAGTAACCGAGTACAACCTCAAAATGGCGATCCGCCGGGGCGATGATGCGGTTAGGGGCAAGCTTGCAAATAAAAGATAAATTACTAACATACCCCTGAACCCCCCTCTGAGGTCCTTAACTACATAAAATCACCATACACCCTACCCCAAAAAAAAAATAATGACAGTACATTTTATACATCTTACTAACATTAACCATGCATGACTGCCTAAACTTAAGATTGTTATTGTAATTTAATTTAGTTAATTTTATCGCGGAGCAAATTTCAAAAATAATTTGTAACACTTAAAAAACGAGCACAATAAAGGCACGGAACCAGTGTCCGTGGAATTTCATTAGAATTAAAAAAAAATATGTGATGTTGTGAGATGTTAATATTTATATATCTATTTGACAAAACATTTGTTTTAAGGGCAATTTATTACTGCTCTAGTTAATTATTACGAGCAATTAAAATTTAAAGTAAAATAAGAAATAAGTAGGCCACATATTTTTATGTTTCTCGACAAAGTATTTAAACCCAAGCGTGTCAAATCGTGACTGGCTTAGTTCAAGAGCTATACATTATAATATCTATGGGTATACTAACTCCTATATTATAAAACAAAGTGCCAATCCTCATCTTAGCGTGTACTGAGTTCCCGGTTGCGTCCAACAGGGTACGATTAGTAAGATCATGATGTAGGATTTAAGGAGGGAATTCTCCTATTTTTTCAAATATTTTTTATAATGCTCATATATATCAGATAATGAAGCATTATTTTTATTTCTGCAAAATATGTCTCTTAAATGTTATAAAAAAATTATCAAAAATTTGACGTAAAATATACGCGCTAAAACACCGACCACCATGATGGTGACAGCGCAAGACGTCACTATAACTAAATCAAAGGCCATTGAACTAAAATTGAGAAATGTCAAAATGCTAAAGTTTGTCTTGTAGGCAAGTAAACAAACATGTCAAAAAGATGTTTTAGTTTAATGACGTCACATCATGGCGGTCGGCGTTTGAAATCACGTGACATACAAATACTAAAACCTCAATTTTGATTTTGAAAAATAAAATTTATCTTAGGATTTCATGGGAAAATAACGTTATATTTTCATTTCCCGTGATGAAAACTATGCATGTAATATAATTTCATAATTTATTGTTGATAGGTGAAAATGGCCTATTACCTACAATGAAGCGACTGCCGTCTGACCTTCGCAACCCTAACAGGGGAACCAGACAAACAGAATCATGGTTACACGTTTTAGAAAGTATCCGAAACGTACAGGTTTTCTCATGATGTTCTTCTGATCGCCGAGCTAATGGTAGAAATACGTAACACTGATTTGAAAATTGTAGAGGTGCATGCTTGGACACGAAATCGGGCCGTGGTGGAAGGCGAAACCAGAGTACCTTACCTACCGATGTGGTAATAAAGATAAATAAATATTTTACAACGTCGCGTACATTGATTGATCTGACTCCGAGATAGGTAGCTCAAGCACCTGTGTTACGGATGTCAGAATCAACAGTGGGATTACAAATATATACATATAATACTTTTCTTTTGTAAATACATACTTATAATACATAGAAAACACCCAGACCAATACAAACAGACATGTTCATGCACACAAATGTTTGTACAGTGCGGGGATCGAACCCGCAACCCTTGGACCAAAGGCAATATAATATAATATAAATATAAAGGTAAAGTTATTTCATAATAGATAGAAAATATTTATTCAACAAACAATAACTTATGAATAATTACATTTTAATCTTACATAACTAGTAAAATAATGTTTTGTGCCGAAAAGGTGACCCTCCGTATAATAGTTTTTTAGATTTTCGCGTTGCATTATACTACAATGTACCAATACGGGGATTTTGTCGGAGTAGCTTCACTGACAATTCATCTAGTGGCGAATTAATATCAAAAAATGTGAGGGTGTCCGAAGATTCACAGCCCGGCCCCAGCAGACGACGGCCGTGCTCCGCCAGTCCGCTCGTGACCACGGCTGCTGTAACGTAGCCGAAACGTCGAGCTAGATTATGTGAGTACACGATGTTATTTCACATAATAAATATCGTGTTAATCCTCAGTATAATGCCAAGACATAAATAATGCCGAGGAGTTGGTTTTCAGGGGTACCTACGGGTAGGTTACAGATGCACTATGCATAAAAATTAACATAGCTGGGATGTACAAGAACGCATAAAACAGAGGTGTAGCACAGTACGATTAGTGTGACAAGAAGAATTAAAAAAACAAGGAGATGTTTAAACACAGCAATAAATAAAAACGATTACAAATTTACTAAGTATAAATAATTTGAATAACATAATATAGGCTGCCACTTTTCAACCCACAATGTTGAAACCGTGCGAGAGTCTCGCTTTCGGCATATAAATGGGATGGATCGGAGTGATGGGATCAATGGGCGGCAGCAATCGCTTACCATCAGGTGATCCGTATGCTCGTCTGCCATCTATCACATAAACAAAAACGGAATATATTAACAGTCAACGCTCGCCCGTAGACAAACGATACACCTGACTACCACTTAGGTATTTTATTTATGGTCCATGTAGAATATAGATAATCTATCAAAAAAAAAATTAGTAATATAGGAAGTATTAACTTATAACTTTAAAATCCCCTAGCCCTTAGACTAAAAAATAATAATTTCAGTATAAAAAGCCTGTGTAAACTCAAAAAGACTAATATATTTTCTATAGATTTTCGAAATGGCGCTACGACTTGTAATTTTTTTAACATTCTCCATTGTAGCCATCGGATATCCTAAAAGTATTAAATTACCTAAAACCAGTAAAAACGAAACGACAGAATTTTTTACTACTACCAATGAAATAATGAATAAAGAACACAAAACATCTCCAAAAGAAGCCATAAATAACATCGAATCTCTCCAAGAATCAAAGTCTAAGGGACATGAATCACCGGTCATTAGAGATGAGAATGGATCTCGATGGGAAACATATAGCCACCAAAATAAAGGTGGGAAATTTGCGTGCTCGTGGCATACATCTAGCTCCGAAGAGTTTTACTCATCAGAGGAATCTTTTTATGAGTTTTGTCCAGAAGATATGTTTATTGAACACCATGAATGGCGATTGTAAAATGATATAAATGAGTGAGCGTTTTGATAAAAAAATATTCCTTGTCAATTACACTATTTGTGACAGAACATCAAAATAATGATAAAAATCAAAAGTCTTTTATTGGAAATTAATAATTTCTGGTAATACATTTTATTACGCCGTGTGGTCCCCGGCAGAGTAGGATAGGCCACCCTCACTCTTACCGAGGTGTCGTAAAAGACGACTAAGGTAAAGCTGCTGGCATGATCATCAGCACCCAGAGAAGGAAAACTCTGCATTTATATCAAAACCCTCGCCAACCCGTCTGCCAAGCGTGGTGAGTATGGCAATTACCCCTCATGTGATTGAGGGAGACCCGTGCCCCAGCAGTGGGGACTCAAATAGGCTGATGATGAATACATTTTATAGAATAAATATTAAAAATATTTACTCAGTGAATATACAGGTAACAAACCATTTAAGAAGAAAAAAAGGGTTTTATGAAATTTAGCCACAATTTTTACTTTGCTTATTCTACTTTTTTCGGGATATTGAGAAGAAAATAATGATTTGCGTATTGCATCTTCAGCAGCTAATATTGAAAACTTAACATTTCAGTAAAATATATTTTCAGTGGTTTAGATCATCATCATCATCAGCCCATTTAAGTCCCCACTGCTGGGGCACGGGCCTCCCTCAATCACATGAGGGGTAATTGCCATACTCACCACGCTTGGCAGATGGGTTGGCGAGGGTTTTGATATAAATGCAGAGTTTTCCTTCTCTGGGCGCTGATGATCATGATGTGTTTGATGTTTTGTGTGTTTGATGTGCTCTATCAACTTTTAAAGGTTTTAGCTTAATCTAAACAAAAGTCAGTGGGAGACCGTGGGAGAGCAACGCTTCGGCATGAATGGGCCGGCTCGGCCGGAGTGATAGCATGGCCTCACAGAAAACCAGTGTAAGGCAGCATTGTGCTGTGAGTGTCCTCACTCACAGCACCGGTACCGGAGGCCCAATCCGGGGGAAAGGGGGGTTTAAAGGTTGGTAGCACACTTGTAACTCCACTGGTGTCGCGGGTGTCCATGAGCGGTGGCAATCGCTTACCATCGGGTGATCCGTCTGCTCATCTGGCACCTATCACATAAAAAAGTCCTGAGCCCTTTTCTTCAATCTATTCTGACGACCCGATTGGAACAGTGGTAGTGAACGCTGGCTCTGATATAAGGGTTGCGGGTTCGATCCCCGCACAGTACAAACATTTGTGTGCATTAGCATGTTTGTTTGTATTGGTCTGGGTGTTTGCTATGTATTATAAGTATATATTTACAAAAGAAAAGCATTATATGTATATATTTGTAATCCCACTGTTGATTCTGATATCCGTAACACAGGTGCTTCAGCTACTTATCTCGGAGTTAGATCAATGTATGTGATGTTGTGTAATATTATATTATTGCCGTGTGGTCGCCGGCAGAGTAGAATAGGCCACCCTCACTCATACCGAGGTGTCGTAAAAGGCGACTAAGGTAAAGCTGCTGGCATGATCATCAGCACCCAGAGAAGGAAAACTCTGCATTTATATCAAAACCCTCGCCAACCAGTCTGCCAAGCGTGGTGAGTATGACAATTACCCCTCATGTGATTGAGGGAGGCCCGTGCCCCAGCAATGGGGACTTAAATGGGCTGACGATGGATTATATTATTATTATCATCTTAATGTCCGAAATAGTAACTAACCTTTTTTCGGTTGTCTGTACGTACATATACAAAAATATATCATAAGGAAAATAATTATTCATAATTATTTTACTTATAACCAGTTTACATAAAATCATTACCCATGACTTAGACAGAGGGCCCCGAGTCTTATGATATCACTATAATAATAAAATTTATTTAAAATTAATATAGAAAAACATTTTTAAAAGACGAAAGTAATTTGAGACTGCAGCAGTCATAGAAGCATAAAAAATACTATCTTTCTTAAAGCAAAGTCTCTGGAATCCCTATCCGAGGAGAAGGGGAGTTCAAAGGTTGGCAGCGCACTTGTGACTCTACTATAGTCGATGACAGTAATTTAGCCTCAGGTGATCCGTCTCCTTGTTTGCCACCTGTTACATAAAAAGAAACCATTAGGTTAAGGCCAAGGGAAATTTCTTGTTGTAATTTACTCTTGTTATTTAATTATTTTCTATTCTTTAATAAAAATGATTTAACTTAAATCATGAAATGAAAATAGTTTATTAAATTAAGGTCCATAGTTTATGAAAGAAATATGTAGATTTATTTAGAGATAACAATTACACAATTTATCAAAATGGTATACAAACTAAAAAAAAACTTATAAACTACAAATAGTACTCTGAATAGGCTACCTACTCAACATTGTCGGGCGAATGCTCGCCACGACGCTGATCTTCCGTAAGTACTTTTACTATGTGTGAGTAAACATTAGTGCGCGCAACAACGACAATGCAAGTTATGAAAATACAGTGCAAAATATTAATAGATTGGATACTCTTTTGTAGGTTGTAAAAGATACTTTTTGAATTTGATTCTAAAAGAACCATTGTCAAAGCGGAGGTGGAATATTATTCCAGCACTTCGTGGCAGCGTAACGAAAGCTGCCACGAAATGCTGCTGACTTGGACAAACTAGCCGTGATGTAAATCTTACTTGTCGCTGGGAGAATGATAGTTTCTTGTACAAATACGAGGGTGTTTTAGCCAGAATTGTGCCAAATAGCAAACAAGCAGAGTGCAGTGAGCGTCTGGATTGCATATTTATAAGACTACATTGGTTGAGGAAAAGAATTACATGGGCACGCAAACTTGAACGCAAGCATTCTGGACGCGTCGCATCAAATTTTTCGAGTAACCAAAAAGACACTCACCTGTCACAGTGTCTGCATAATTAAGTTTAGACAGTTATATTGTTCCACACAACTTAATCCTCACATCCACATCCAGAAAGTCACGCACACGATATAAGACTTTGGGTCTGTAGTAGCAGCTTCGTCGTTCTTCTGTCGTGTCTAAGACGTACTACGACTTTACGACGACTACGACTTTTACCGTGGGTGATCCAAGCTTCGGCATGAATAGGCCGGCTCGACCGGAGTGATACCACGGCCTCACAGAAAACCGGCGTGAAGCAGCACTGTGCTGTGTTTAGCTGCGTGAGTGAGGGTACCGGAGGCCCAATCCGGGGGATAGGGGGGGTTTAAAGGTTGGCAGCGCACTTGTGACTCCACTGGTGTCGCGGGTGTCCATGGGCGGCGGCAATTGCTTACCATCAGGTGATCCGTCTGTTCGTCTACTATTACACCTATCTACCTATTGCAAAAAAAAATAAGACGTGCTTATGGAACTTCCAGTCGCTGTCCATTAGTACTCCTAAATTAAGGGTTTCGGTTGCAAGTTCCACGGTCACATCACAAATTTTTGTCAACGTATCACAAATATCCATTTAATTTGAATATTTGGACTTGGCTGGGTCAAGGACCAAACAATATCTATTTTCCCAGTCCTGTATTCGCTCTAAGTCATAATTTATTTTATTTACGGCTGATAAAGTATCTCTTGGTTTAAAGAAAGATATACTTGTAAATTATTAATATAGACATGATAGTTGCAGTTATTTATACAGCCAGTCAAAATGGCACTGTACAAGATGAAGAGGATATAACCTAAACTGGAGCCTTGTAGAATGCCCCTAGTCTGAGAGGCAGTTTTGAAGAATTTCCTATATTCCGTTTCGTCCCCCACTTCAACAATTTGTGATCGACCGCTAATGTAGCTGGTAAACCACTTCAAAACGTCAATATTGATTCTATAATATGACAACTTGGACCTGAGAAGGTTATGGTTTATAGTATCGAATGCATGTGAGAAGTCTAGCAGAATTATAATTGATCCCTCTTTCACATCCTCCCCCGCCAGGATGTCGACGACGACTGCTTATGTGTTAAAATATTATTGGAATCCAAAAAATGCATCGACTGTTGACATACGATTTTTCAATTATTTTTGATAAAATCGGAAGGATGCTAATGGGCTTGAGATCATTTAGCACGTTAGGGGAGGTTTGTTGGTATAGAGCTAACAATCGATTCTTTCCAAATATCTGGGAAGATGCCAGTGCGGAGAGATGTATTAATATAGGACGCGATTACTCCGAGTGTACCTGGAAATGTTAGAATGATCCGTGTTATACCGTCTTCGCCTTCAGCATTAGACGTAATATTCATGATTATTTTTAAAATGGCAGCCTCAGCAACCGGTGTGACATTAAAAAATGCAGGGCAAAATCGGTGGTATTTAAAATACGTAAGGTTAGAGATCAAACATCATTTTTACCAGGAACATTAAGAACATAGCAATAAGGTCTAGGTTGCTTAGATTAGGGGGTAAAGTACGTACGTCTTTTATTAAAATCTACTGTGTTGCTTTTAATATTCTTCCATAGTTGCTTAGAGTTATTCACATAAAGTGCTTTATTTACAACTGATTTTTTATTTTATAAATACTGTTTTTATGAATGTCAACATGTTTACCACTCTTTTCTTGCTCTGAATGTAGCAAGTAGTCTAATTTCTGAATTGACATGTAGTCGAGCCCTAGGACTACTTAGAAAAAATTTAGCATCAAAACATCTTCTCATATAATTTGAGCCACAATTACGTTCTTATTCATAGTTTGACTTTTTTTCATCATGAACACACGCTTTGTCTTATTTGTAGTATGCGTTGCTTACGTACACTCGGCACCTTCAAAAGATAAAGGGGTAACAATCGATCCAGAAGAATTTTGTGAAAACAAAAATTATGAAAAGTTAGCGAAAACAGTGGAAGAATCAAAACTTAATGACAGTGAAAACAAATTAAATGCAAAAAATTTGAAAATAGAGACAGTGACTCCTGACGTTGATGGAACCAGCACGAAATCTGGAGAAAAATCCTTGCACTCTGCAAATTTGACTCAGCAAGAATCTTTATCTAACGTAGAATTAATCAATCGTGCAGTCCAAGAATCATTAGACAAAAATGTTGAACCATTGAATTTGGATCGTATAGAAACTATTGTTACAGTAAAAAATAAAAAAGCTGGCACTGAAAAGCAGTTCTTTTTTAAAAGAACAAATAAAATAAGGAATGGTCAAAGATATTTGTGCAAATTAGGATTCAATAAGGATAATCTACTTTTGTATCAAAGATGCCTTTGGATTGGGTATGTTATTTAAAAGATTTATTTATTTAATGTTAGGGAAACACACAGTACACATAGAGTTTACATAAAAATGTATATAAGTTATACTTAGACCAGTTAAGTTTCCACTTATTCAAAAAACATAATTATATTTTTGCGGTCATCTACAGCCAAGAAATGTGACAAAATAGACAAAATAAAACATTTTCCATGGTAAAAGATTAAGAACTAAGAATACATTAAGAATACAAAACAGACAGTTAGTTGACAGACAGTGTCATTATGATTTATTTCTCTTTAAGAGCCTTTTTATCCCATCGTAGAACCATCCTCCACTTAATAGAATAAATTATGTAGGTAGGAATTGTGTATTGTTCGTTATGCACTTTGCTTAACTTTAACATCGACTCAGGTCGCGCCATCACAAACCATAGTGGTTTAAGTGCGTGATTATTTTAAGATAATTTGAAATGTATTTTTATATGATAAATAAATAAAAATAAAAAAAAACAAAACATGTCTATATTTTGAAAGTATTGATTATAACTACGACATGAGCGCAGCAAGAATGTATTACCAGCATAATTGGTCGACACTGTCGGTACGTTGAATAAAAGATGGTGACGAGAGTTCAAACGGGGACATCTTAGATTAATATTACTTAAAAGAAATGAGTCAATGTTATTATTCAAAATTTTTAATAAAAACATTTGGTCTGAAATGATCCAGAATGAAAATTTTCTGGATAATCTGTGATCTGTGTTAAAAGATCACAGATTATCCAGAAAATTTTCATTCTACTCAATAAATATTCCAAATCCTATTTTGTTTAAATTTATTTTTTCAGGACTACTAGTTTCCCTGAAGAAGATAAGGACGATTTCTTTGACATTGAAGAAATGTAGCTAATTAAAAATATAAGACATATGAAGCCATGCCTACAATGCAAGGATGGGAATTCAAGAATATATTTTAATTAATCAAATAATATAAACGAACACAAAAAATTACAAACAACACATTCAAAATTTTAAATAAAGATGAAAAAACAATATCTTTTAATTTAAAAACAACAAATTACTTAAGAATTATAATTTTACATTTTTATTTTATTTGCTGAAATAATAAACCGAGTATTAATACCATATGGAAGAAAAATAAAGCCTTATAATTTCTAAATTAAGCAAACAATAACAAAAAATATTAGTAAATCAAACAAAGTTCAATAGTCTGTGGACCAAAGTTATGATAATATAAAAGAAAAAAACTTCCAAGTGAGAGTCAGACTCGCGCATCAAGGGTTCCGAAAGTATTAGTTATAACTATGAAACTGCCGTTTTTTTTCTAGACACAATAAGATGTATAACTCCTTTAGTAAGCAAAAAGTCATAATTATTATTTCTTTTTATTTAAAAGTCTATTTAAGGTGTATATGAAATAGAGATCAGATATATATAACGGAGGCTGGTCGAGCTCTTCGTCATCAGTTAGGTTGTGCAAGATAGCAATATTGAAATTAGAGTCCACAAATCACAAAGCGAAGTCAATTCGGAAGTTTCAAGCGTCTATTGAACAAACTTTCAACATACAACGCGAAAGAACACAAAGGAAACGCAGCAGGTTCGGCATAGCGATGATTATTCTACATTCGTCTGCATTTGTTCACTGCGCGATCCCACAGTCCGTTCTGGTATCACCACCATCAAATCCCATCACAAAATCGAAGCAAACACCAACTTTTACTAAGAAAACACACACCGAATACCTCTAGCGATTCCCGCGTGTCTCCAGTCCAAATGTCAAACTAACAGCTCGCTAAAATCAAAGTAAATGGCAATGGAATAACCAAATTGTACCAATACATCGCTATGCCGACTCTGCCCAAGGAAGTTCCTTGACGTTTCCAAACATGATATCTAAATGTGGGAGAGCCATGCTTATGCATGAATGGGCCGGCTCGACCGGAGTGATACCACTGCCTCACAGAAGACCGGCGTGAAGCAGCGCCTTCGCTGTGTTTTGCCGTGTGAGTGAGGTTACCGGAGGCCCAATGGGGGGGAAGGGGAAAAAATTGGCAGCACACTTGTGACTCCACTGGTGTTGCGGGTGTCCATGGGCGGCGGAATTGCTTACCATGAGGTGATCCGTCTGCTCGTCTGCCACCTCTCATATAAAAAAAAAAATGATAGAGGGCGCCACTGTGCTGATGCTCCGACATATAATAATTGTAAGTGTGATGCAAGTAAGAAAAAAAATATTTAAAATGATTTTTAATTGGTCGAATTTTGTATGGGAGCATCCCTTCAATATTTATTTTATTTTGATCTTAGTATTTGTTACTATAGCGGCAACGGAAATACATAATTTATGAAAATTTAACAAAAAAAAATCTACCTACCTATCGCACTTGTATCTCAAGTACTGCGATACTACGATGCCTGGAGACAGACAACGGGCAGAAACGAGTTTTTGTATGGGTGCCCTCTTAAATATTTATTTTCTTTTGGTTTTAATATTTGTAGTATAGCGCCAACATAAAAACTTCATCATCATTACTTCAGCCAATAAACGTCCACTGCTGGACATAGGCATCCCCCAATCTCCACACAGATCGGTCCTGCGTCGCCCGCATCCAAGGGATTCCCGCGACCTTTACCAGATTCGGTCCACCTTGTGGGGGGCCTGCCACGCCTCCACTCGAGGACCTTTCTGTGCAACTTGCGCCATGCAATTCTTTGGGTTATGTCTTTGACTTTGGTTCTCCTGCGGATCTCATCATTCCTGATACGATCACGCAAGGCGACTCCGAGCATAGCCTTTTCCATTGCTCTCTGTATGACTTTGAGTCTTCTTATGCGGCTCATTGTAACATAAAAACTTAATTTATGAAAATTTCAACAATCTAGCTGTCGCGGTTCTTGAGATACAGCTTAGAGATGGAAAGAGGGACAGACGGATATCGAAGTCGCAGTAATAGGGTCCCGTTTTTATCCTTTAAGAACGGAATCCTAAAAACGATATTTTATTAAATATTTTTTAAAAGAGCTACATCACTGCATATTTTAATAGCAGGTAAGTCCGGTTTGATCGCAAATACCCATCCCAAACATTTAACAAGGCAAGAAGTCGCGTTTTCCTCATTGCCGATTCACTTAGTAGCATTGACCATGACTAAGAGATAGTGAGCTTGTTTATCATCATCATCATTATCTTATGCCAACTTCTACTAATTGGTGTAGGTTTACTTAGCGCGTAGGTAATGGACAATTACAACAAATATAACGTCGAAATATAAGGAAGAAGGCTATTTCGTCTTCTTTAAATGTTGCCCTCCCCATACATAGTATAATAACTCGCGGTCATTGCTGTAACTACAATTATGTTTACAATCACAATTTTTTTGGTGGTATAACTACTTAAAATTTAAAGCTTTTCGGAATTTTTCTGTTACCTGTGCTGTAAGCTATTGCTTCTTACCAAATTTCGAGATTCTATGTCAACGAGAAGTGGTCTTTAGGTTTTAATTCCCTTACGTGTAGTTGCGAGTTTCAAAATATGCGGTATCAATGGTTGTACTTTTGCGTTTTGCGTTTTTGCGTTGACTTAGAATTTTTTTTTTTTATGGGTTAAAGGCAATTAGATCTAATTATTTGATATGAATTTCAACTTGATAGCTCTACGCGTTCATGAGGAAAAAAGTAATAAGTTTATATTTATTAAAAAATATATATTTTGTAATGTAACTAAAAATTTAAGGTTTTCGGAATTTTTCCTATATGTGTGCTATAAAACGTTGCTTCATGCCAAATTTCAAGATTCTAGGTCGACTGGAAGTACCCTTTAGGTTTTGATTCCCTTGCGAGTACTTGCGAGTTTCAAAATATGCAGCTTAAATTGCTGTTTCTTTTGATTGCGTTGACATAGAAGTTTGATTTTGTTACAGCTTAAAGGTATTATAGACCTAAGTATTTGGTATGAATTTCAATTTAATACCTCTACGCGTTTATGAGGAAATGGGTAGTAAGTGTAAAATTATTAAAAAAATATATATTATGTGATGTAACTAAAAATTTATGGTTTTCGTAATTTTTCCTTTATCTATGCTATAAGACGTTGCTTTGTACCAAATTTCAAGATTCTGAGTTCACGGGAAGCACCCTGTAGGTTTTGATTCCCTTGCAAGTGTAAACATTTGCGGCATAAACGGCTGTATCTTTTGATTGCGTTAGCTTAGAAGTTTGATTTTTTCACAGCTTCAAGGGACAGTAGACCTGAGTAATTGATATAAATTTCAGCATCATACCTCCACGCGTTCCTGAGAAAAAGGGTCTTGACAGACGGACGGACGGACGGACAGACGGACAACAAAGTGATCCTACAAGGGTTCCGTTTTTTCCTTTTGAGGTACGGAACCCTAAAAAAGAGAAAAAAGATGAACCATATTTGTCAGTTATCATTAAATGTGTCTTTTTATAAAAATATATATTTTTTTAATTAAATTAATATCAATCATTAAAATCATATTCACAAATATGCCGGAAGTAACGTAGTTCCGAAGCTCAACGTATTGTGATGTCGGTGCTTTATGTCCAATAAAACTTGATGACTTTAAGTTACTTTTTTATGTGATAGGTGGCAGACGAGCAGACGGATCACCTGATTGTAAACCATTGCCGCCGCCCATGGACACCAACAACACCAGTGGAGTCTCAAGTGGGCTGCCAACCTTTTAACCCCCCTTTCCCCCGGATTGGGCCTTCGTTACCCTCACTCACGCAGCGAAACACAGCACACTTCCTGTCACTGTCATTATTTTGTCTTGTCATTTTATGATCAGATATTTTACTTTTTTTTAAGGCGACGGGTAGCCTAACTAGCGACACCATTCGTTTTTAATTGTTAGCTACTAAACCGGAAACACTTAATACTATTTATTAATTAACCATGCATAAATGTTGGGTCCGTTTTGTACGGGAAAAATTGATTACCGCCCACTTTTAGCGTGAATCAATTTTTCGCGTACAAATTGTTGGGTCAGCATCTGTGCATGGTTATTTAATGAATAGTATAAGTGTTTGCCGAGAGGTTGTTACCCCGAAATTGTTTAAAATAGATCCGATTTAGTAGCTAACAATAAAATCGATTGGTGTCGCTAGTGTGCCCTACCCGTCACCTTAAATCAACGTGAGCAAACGTGTTATTAATTTATCGGCGGCATTGTGATGACGTCATAGGAGGATTTTTACATTTTAGTATCTTTTCCATTAATATCTTTTTAAACATTCTGTTGGGACAAAAATTTGTACTTACCTAAGTTAGCGGTAGAAATTCTTAGTGTAAGCCCGTAGTCCGGAAGTCTGGAAAGTGGTCTTGTGCCCTCGTGCCTCAGAAAGCGTCGGTCCTGCGCCCAATCCCTCTCCGATAGTATCGCGCTAGTGTCCCATCAGTTTATGAGTGTAAGGGAATAGAGAGTGCACTTGTGTTTGCGCACACACTTGCACTACTATAATATATCCTGCGTACATGGCTGAACGTTGAGATTGGCCGCCGTAGCCGTAATCGGTTGGTGGATGTTTATTATTAAGTTTAACTAACATTTATGAATAACACCCTAAAAGTTTAAGGTATAAAAAACTAATTCTAACTTAGCTCTTCGACTACTTGTTGAGAAAAAAATATTACCTATATCGAGACATCTTCTTATATAAACTAGACCACAAATACGCTGTGCTCACAACTTAATATAATTTCAACATGTTTTCGCGTCTTGTCATATTTTTAACATGTGCTGTTTACATACATGCATCACGTTTAACAAAAGAAGAGGCGGATGAAATAGCTATCAACCGAAACGAATATCTTAAAAATGATGATGACGGATTTGCACCTTTAATAGAAGAATTAATGATAAATGATAAACAGACTCCAACTGATGACATTGAAGAACTGATCCTTGATGTACATAATGGTACGACAAGACAAGATTTTAATGTAGAATATTCTAAGAGTGTGTCATCAGAATCCTCTGACAAAATTGGAATTGTTAGATCAAAACGCCAAATAAAAAAATTGAACTGGGATGAAATTGACGTCATTCTAACAGTTAAAAATATCAAAAATGGCATCGAAAAGAAAGTTTATTTCAAAAAAATTATAAAAATAAGTAATGGGCAAAAATATATATGCAAAATAGGACGCAACGAGGAGAATTTGATGATCTATCAAAAATGCAACTGGCGAGGGTAAGTTACATTTACATCTAATATATAAAATTCTCGTGTCACAGTTTTCGTTGCCATACTCCTCCGAAACGGCTTGACCGATTTTGATGAAATTTTTTGTGCTTATCCGGTATCTATGAGAATCGGCCAACATCTATTTTTCATCCCCCTAAATGTTAGGGGTAGTCCACCCCTAAATTTTTATTTTTATTTTTTAGACAAAATTTTTAATTTCTTTTTTTATGATACGATGATTTTATGATGATTTTTTTATGATACAACATACAAAAATACATACAATCCTCAATTTTCACCCTTCTACGATCAACCCTTTTATTTATATGGCAAAACAACGTTTGCCGGGTCAGCTAGTAATATATATTAGTTACAGTGGTATATAACAAGTTATAGTTTGTTACAATTAAAGATGATACAAATGTTAATTTTTAAATGTGTGAATGCGAATACGAATGTTGTGTCATCAAGTATAAAAAATAAATAAATTATAGTCCATTCAGTATCTGATATATTATCTATTCTAATTTGATATTAAAAGTGAGATGCTCCTTCTAAACCTAACCGATATTTTAAAGAATTGAGAATATTTTCTTAAGATCTAATCGACTCTTTATTTGTTTGATTTTTAATTTTAATCAAAATTTTATCTATGAATTTGAACTTTCTGGACATGGAATACCTATGTAAATATTCTTATTCGTACACACGCAATAAATCACAAATAATTAAATAATATGCATATTTTTCATCTAAAAAATAACAACACTCGCTTGACGTGTCGGAACCGCCTTCGTCACCAAATAAAATTACTAGTTCTTGGTCCCTAATGCAATCTATGCTGACATACATATTTTACACGAGACAATAATCGTGATTCGATGGTAATTGGTAAGGTGGTCGCTATACCGATTACTGATTTATTGCGATTGTTTGTGCCAATCCCTATGAGAAAAAAATCCGATTAGCGCATTATGCAATTCATAACATTTTTACACATTTCAAAGGTAATAACTATTTTAAGTTCTTGTTCAAATTAATTAAGAAAAATTTTTAAAAAGATGGATGCATGGTACGAAGCGTTTGAACTGTCCTATTCACCTTCAGATACTGAATGGACTATAATTAATATTTCTTTAAATTACTAATACTTTTTATTAGGTACATAATACAATAGAGAGAGTCCCAGTTGCGTCCAAAGCTGTCGGAGCCCGGGGCTTGCTTGGACCATAATATAGGATTCGGGAAGTTTGGTAATTCTAATTAAAATGAAGCGACTGCCGTCTGATCTCCGCAACCATTTAACAGGGGAATCAGACCATTTGAATCGTGGTTATACGTTTCAGAAGCTATCTGAAATGTGTCTGTTATATCTCGTTTCCTCACAATGTTTCCCCTCACCACCGAGCTAACGTCATTACGCGCATAGATTTGAAAAATCCAGAGGTAAATCATCATCATCATTTCAGCCAATAGACGTCCACTGCTGGACATAGGTCTCCCCAATGTTCTCCACACAGATCGGTCCTGTGCCGCCCGCATCCAATCGATTCCCCCGATCTTTACCAGATCGTCGGATTGTCGTAAGATGTAAATGCTCGTATCTGAATCATGATCTAAGCATGGAAGACATCCATGGAAGTGACCAACAATAATTGACAAACATCAGATTATTCCCAATAATTTATTCTTAATAAGTAATTTCTAATAACTGATTTTTTTTTCAGAACAACCGATATCCCTGACGATGAAGACGACGAGGAATTGAATTTAATTCTTTGATGTTTTATTACAAAACAAGATGGTTTCGAACCTCAGTAGAACTCGGTTTACCATTTATGATTACATTGTCATATACATTCACGAAACTGAACCGATATTTTCAAATTTGTATGAAAATCATTAAGAACTTTTCACAATAAAAATCAAGTTTAAAAACTAAAACCCGACTACCAAAAAACACGCTCTAAAAAGTACGAAACAAGAAAATGTCTCTGCTGAAATTTTTGTGCCGTATCGCCGTGGTCGTATGCCACATTGATTTTATTTTGTTACAGAATCTGTTTTGCTACAGTAGGTGGCATACGACCACGGCAATACGGCATAATAATTTCAGCAGAGACAATTTTCTTGTTTCGTACTTTTTAGTGCGTATGTTTTTGTTTATCGGGTTTTAGTTTTCACCTTTATTTTTATTTAACATATTTTCAGTTATGTATATAAAATGACATATTTGAAATGTGCTAAAAAGCTCTTTCATTTGATACCCCACACGGTACCGTCAAGCAGGAAGCAAGAAGGCGCTGTAGTCAATTTAACGTGACCTCATGTAGTCTATAACCAGATGACAATCAAGACGCTTCTAACGACACCACATTTGTTCAAATATGATAACTAGTTTAGAAGTAATGAGGGAACAGATGAAAAACCATACATACATACATACATACAGGTCAAAATCGTAACCCATATTTTTGCTTCGTCGTAGTCAGGTAAATACAACGATAAATTGGAGCATCCTATGATGAGCGCACGCGCACATGCGAGCGACAACCGGACAGGAGCCCAATTCTCGTGCTCATGATATTTTTAAGACATGGCGCATATCACCTAAAAACCATAAAAAAAACTGTGTTTTCGTGATATAAGTCGTATGAAAATAAATATCACGAGCACGAGAATTGGGCTCCAAGTCAAGCTTTTTTCACGCGCCTAAGCACATCAACACCAATGCACCGCGCCCCACGTCAGGAGTTACCGCTGTGCGCGCGCGCAGTACATTTTTTGTTATACGAGTAATATCTGTCAATGCCTATTTTGTCAGATTAAGGTGACGGGTAGGGCACACTAGCGACGCCAATCGATTTTAATTTATAGTTATCAATTTTTCGCGTAATAAAACGGACCCAACATTTGTGCATGGTTATTTAATAAATAGTATAAGTGTTTGCCAAGAGGTTGTAACCCCGAAATTGTTTAAAATAGATCCGGTTTAGTAGCTAAAAATTTAAATCGATTGCCCTATCCGTCACCTTAAGGGTTAAATTTATAAAAATGTTAAAAAACTTGTTCTTGTTTTAAAATAAGGAGAACGTATAGCAATTTTCAAGATTCTTACTTTAAAATGGCGAAACCCCCATACTGGCATTTCATTCCCTATTTTACCCACTTTTAAGAGTGATTTTCTATTAATTATCATAATTTGGTAACATTTCAAATAGGTTTTTCAAATGCGTCCTAATAATTACCAACTTCAAATATTTTTATTTTAACTTTATTGCGATATTGTCGCCCCCCTATGTCACTGAAGTACCTTCTGATCTTGGTCGGTCTGTTAAAGTTCTAAAGCGATCTGAGAATTGGAAGGGGGATTCGGCGGATAGGGCTAAAACAAGGCGCGTGAGCTGATGCAATTCAAAGGTTTTAAATTAGTGTCTAGTGGTTTTTAGTGTACAAATTTGGTGTTTATTTGTGCAGTGAAGTGCCGCAAAGTAATCCTAATAATAAGAATCGTTGGATTATATCGCTTTTAACACTGCTATTGCGTGTTGAGTGAGTAGTCTCGTCAACTTGCATGGACCTAATAGTCTTAAAACCCGCGATTGCTTTTAGAATGATACACGCTGAATCCGTAGGTCGATAAAACGTAAAAATACCGGTGTTTTATTGAGTGACTGTGACTTTGACTGACTTCGACTGTTGACTACCTACTTATTTTCAATAATTAAGTTACTTGACATTGGAAAATTATCTTCGGGTAGAATAAAAGAGAACTGGAAGAGACTAAAAGTAAAACTCCTACACAAAATCAAACAGCAATGTCTATTATATACAACAGAAGTACCTAATTAGTTAATCAGCAGACTCGCTGGATTTTTTAAGTCATAGTTGTATCATTCTAATAATCTTTGGCTTTGGAAAATGTGGCCGTGAAGTACCTAATGCAATTTATTTCTCGTGTAGAATTCTACAAAAGTAGATACCTTCGCACAATAATCTCATTTTGTTATTTTCTGTTGATATTGGGCATTGATTTTTTATAATAACTACAGCAGACATTATTGAGGAATGAGAGAAATATATGAGAAAACTGATTATGTTAACAAAACAATTGTAGTTAGTAAACCAATATTCAACTAATTAAATCAATAACTAATAAAACGTATAGTTAATTTCGAGATTGCTACCATGTATGTACCTACTTGCCTCATTTTTGAGTTTCCAATATTTTGGTTCTGTTGCAAGCGCCACGGTCACGGAGTAACTGAAGTTTAAATTGCGGGTAAGATGTTCCTGGCAGACAAATCGGTCTACCCTCCTTCGCAGTGTGTTACTACGCGCACCTGCGGTACCAGTGTTTACTAATTCACTATCTTTTCGCACCTGTTCTCGACACAAAACACAGTATCTGACCGCCAAATGACGATTTATTTAGATTTCGGTTCGGCCTACGAAGAAGGTGGAGGTTCCAAAACATTATTAAAAAGCATGAAAATATATAGTTTTTAAATAAACCGTATGCATGAACACACCCTCGTAAAAACAGACATACAGACATACACACACACCAGACACACATACACACACAACACCCACGAACCCATACACACACGCACATACAACATAGACAACGCATGACACATATCACATAGTACTAGGCATAACATTTTTGTTCCTTTTTAACTTTAGTGCCTAATGCAATTTCCTCAAAATTGTACTAATCCTAATTAATAATGTTTAAATACTTAAAAATAACCATTTTTTAAAATGTTAATCCGACCCTATTGTCTAACGCCACCAGCAAGTCAACACTGTAAATCGTTCTTGGCTGCTGCGACACAAACAATTCTGTTTAGTGCAGAGCCAATAGAAATAAGTGAACAAGACTGTACTTTTTATGGCAAATAAAGATTTTAAATAAAGATTATATTATATATTTTTAACACTTTATACACTTCAGATAACATTTTATAACAATACACTCGAAAAACGATGTTACTAAAGTTTTTGAAGGCGGTATTTTTACATTTTCGAATCACTGGATTCCAGTGTTTCAGATTAGGCTTTCGGTTCCGTCATTCTCGCGGTATCACACAGCGCCAGCGCTACTTTACGCCTATTTGACCGTGGAAATGGGCCGGCTGGACCGGAGTGATACCACGGCCTCCCAGAAAACCGGCGTGAAGTAGCACTGTGCTGTGCTTCGCTGCGTGAATGAGGAACGGAGGCCCCATCCGGGGGAAAAGGGGGTTTAAAGGTTAGCAGCGCACTTGTGGCTCCGCTGGTGTCGCGGGTGTCTATGGGCGGCAGCAATCACTTACCATCAGGCGATCCGTCTGGCTCTCGCACGGACGGTGATTAAGGGTGTGCAGCGCATGGGGCTTATAGGCCTATAGGCCTTCCGCTTACATTTCCAACTAACCATTCTAAACAACTTATTTTTTCAACAAGCTTCTAAAACTTTTGGAAATTCGCATGAAAACTTCAAAATTTTTCATACAAAGTCGGTCACATGACTTGTAAATATTTTGTATTCTTTTTTAATCAGCCTATAACTGTCCCACTGCAGGGTAAAGATCTCCGTCATAGAAATCAAGTTTTCGCTACTATGGTGGGATTAGGCTTAATCACCACGCTTGCCAAATTGGTGATCAAAAACCCGAGCTATGCCCGAAAAATTCGAAACATACTTTTCGCTCGACCCGGTAATCGAACCTAGGACCATGAGATCACGGCCCGGTACTTAAACCACTAGACCAACAGGGCGGACTAATATTTTGTATGGACAGTCGAAAAGGAATTCTATGAATTTCGAAAAGTCATATAATTAAATTAAATATTGCTTGGTATAATGTGAGGACACGTGGTACAAGGATATAAATGTTTACAGATTCACATTGTATGTACTAGTAAAAGTATGGTAAGGTAAAGTCAAAGAACCGTTTCGTTCCTTGACTGTACCTTCGACAGATTTAAAATTGAATCGTTTGATACGCTATGAGCACTTATTACCTTTCGTAAATTTGTCAGAGTAATACCTGTTGCACAGAAAATTATGCTTAACTGTTAAATTAGAAAGTTCAGATTTGTTTGTAGGAACATTGATTCCTTTTGATGTAAAGAAAAATTTAAGAAGGTCGGCAGATCTTTTTAAAACGGTATGTTGGTATTACTGATTCTTGCCGTGCAAGCGAAAATTTACCTAAAGGTGACGAACCTTTTTATTCTCTGTACCGTACCTATATACTTTCCTTAAAGCCACGAGATATCAAAAGGAACACTGTGTTTATGTATATGAATATGTATGTATAAGTTTTCCTCCAAAGATGAAAGTGAAAAATTGTATTGATATTAACAAATGACTCATAGAAGCCACTTAAGGTTTTTCGAATCAAGGGAAAACTGTTACAAAGTGAAGGTACCTTTTGTGTCATCTGTAACGATAAATAAGAACATTAAAGGTATGACATATATTTGTATATTTGTACGTCTTCTTTTTTTATCCAGAAAATAGGCTTTATCGCACATGCGATTATGCCGCCTGAATTTCACATACAAATTCTTATTTATTAGCCATTATTAAATCTATAACATCATCATTTCAGCCAATAGACGTCCACTGCTGGACATAGGCCTCCCCCAATGTTCTTCACACAGATCAGCCTGTGCCGCCCGCATCCAATGGATTCCCGCAAGCCTGCCACGGCTGCGACTTCCTGTACGTGGCCTCCACTCGAGGACCTTTCCGCCCCAACGGCCGTCGGTGATGTATTATTTTTGTAAAGTGTCCTGGCTGTGTCCGACAGGGGCTCAGCCAAGACACTATTACAATTTTCAACTTTTTGACCCGCCCGGGGATTGAAACCGGGATCTCTTGCGCAGCCGTCGCTTTAAAGTGCGACCCACTAACCACAGAGCCACCGAGGCAGTCATATATAGCAGGAGCAGTATATAGGTGTAGCTAAGGATACGACAATAAAACCTAGTTACATATCCTTATATATATTTCTGTTGACACATAATTAAGTCACCTGACTAGATTTTGTATCAACCTACATGCCTATCTATGATTCAAATCTAGTTTGAATTTTTCCCATAAACAAGTTCTTAGTCTTAAGGATAAGTATTATGTTTTATTTACTACTTTAGTTACTACGGAAATACTATATAAAACGTTCCTAGTAGATTAACATTGCATTATATCTTGAACTATCACAATGTCAAAACGCACTCTTTGTTTATTACTGTGCATTTGTTTCATGCATGTGAGTGCATTTCCTGCACCTCAAAATGACTCTGATAATATAACTCCTCCTAGTACAGATGTGAGTGAAACTACAGTACCTCAAGATGTAACTCCAGTGGAGCAACCCGAAGAATCTCCTGTTGAGAACCAACCAGATACTTCAAACCCAGCATCTGATTCTAACAATCCAGATCAAGAAAATCAAGAAAACACAGAGAATCCAGCACCAAACGCAGGAGACGAAGACGCAGGGACTGATAATCAAGAAACAAATGCCAGTGATCAAGAATCAGGCACTGAGGATCAAGGATCAGATGATGGCAATCAAGAGGCAGGTACCGAGAATCAAGATTCAGATGATGGCAATCAAGAACCAGGCACCGAGAATCAAGGACCAGACGCCAACGATAAAGAACCAAGCACTGATAATCAAGGAACAGAAGTCAATGAGCAACAACCCGGAACTGAGAGTCAAGGACCAGATAGTGAGAATCAAGGTCCAAATGCTGATGAAATATACCCTGAGGCAGAAATCAGCATTGATGAAATACTAATCATTGGTGATAACAGTAGTGATGATGATGGATTGAACCCTCGGCCGTTTGATGTTGATCCTACTAAGTTGTTTGTTAAAGGACCTCTTTTACCAGGCCCGATACCAAGATTCTTAGGCGTCACCAATGCTTTTGGTATGCACATGAGAGCAATAAGCGAAGACAACGGCTTTGAAACAACAGTGTGTCATGAACTATTGGATGGCCATTTCAGGCTTGTATCAGGAAAATGTCATAAAGTACCAATGTAAGTACTATTTGTATTAATAATTTATATTAATGTTTTTATTGTGCCTTCTAATTGTGGCCATTATCAAATGATTTAATTAGGTCAAATTATAAAATAAAGGACATGTCCAGTATCTGGCTAGGATTGGTACATTATTCCAAAAAATCAAGAAAATTCTGATTTCGGGAAAAATATAAAATAAATCATCCTTCATACAATTATATCGTGCAAATCCGAGAACAGTTTAATAATTTTACTTCCAATTAAGCATACAATATGGCGTCAGATGAAAAACGATATGAACCATAATGATAACCACTATCAAATGTTATTGGTCACTTTGATAATACCAATATGTTTGTATTGTCAAACCTAACAGTTGACAGAGGCAGATGTCATTATCAAAATGTTATTCTTATCAAGATGGTTTTGGTTCTCTGTATTGCCATATTTTTCTGTAATTTTTATTTTTGCACCAGAAAACAAACCTATAATAAATAAATATGATAGTGACAAAGTGTTGTCGGTATATTGGCAATTTTTTTGTACAACTGTACTAGAGCCTAGCCAAGGCACTGTACAATTTTGGACAAAATCTTTTTTAAATTGTCTTGGATATAGCAATATAACATATGACAGGATAGACCCCCGGCTATCTTTATCATACAGTCTTAGTTCTACCAATCACCGATTTCAGACTTTATGATAGACTAGTGCCCACCTCACGCCGTTTCGAGACATTAGTTCCACATTATACAAATAGATGGCGCTAGGCGTCGATTACATCGCGCAAGTCATGTTTTGAGATTAACTCTAAGCGTTGCCGCTGTCTATAGGATTTCATCATCATCATCAGCAACCCACACTCGTCCACTGCTGGACATAGGTCTCCCCTAATGTACGCCACTGCTCCCGATTTTCGGCCACTCTCATCCAGCCCACACCAGTCACCCTTCGAATGTCATCATCCCATCTTGTCGCAGGGCGTCTTACACTACGCTTACCGAGTCGCGGTCTCCAATCAAGGACTTTACGGCTCCTAGTTATCCAGCTATAGGATTTATCTCTTTATAAATAGCGTTTTTTTTTTTCGTTTACATCCCGAAAACCACATCAGAGGTATCGTTAATAAAGACCATTTAATACGTTAGATCAACAAAATAAGCGAAAAAAAATATCAGCTGTTTTCCATCGGGCGATAATGAATGAAACAATATCGCCGGGTTGGATTTTTTTTTATGGAACAACTGAATATTTTTCGCTTCTTTTGTTGATCTGACATGCTGAATGGACTTCACTCACTATACCTATTAAGTATGTGGTTTTCTAGATGGAAACGATGAAAAATATAACGGTGTAGATGCATTTGTCTGGCGTATTTTATTTAGTAATTTCATCTCTCAACAGCTTCTCACCTCACAACAGAGAATTCGTAGCAGAGAGAAAGAAGAAAATCAACGGTGACAAGTTTATTTGCCAAGAACTACACTTAAATTCTGTTCTCGGAGCCCTTCAAGAGTTTTGTGTTTCGTAAGTATCCATCATCTCCGCTTGTCATTCCCAGTTGCGGCCAAAACCGTTGCATTGGAGCCCGGGAACACGGGGATCATAATCCAGAATTTGGGAAGTCTCGCATTTATAATGAAGAATGACAGTGGGAGAGCCACGCTTCGGCATGAATGAGGCATCACAGGAAACCGGCGTGAAGCAGCTCTGTGTCGTGTATCGCTGCGTGAGTGAGGGTACCGGAGGCCCAATCTGGGAGAAAAGGGCTTTAAGGCTGCGTTTCTAACAGATATGAGCGAGGATATGTTGCGAGGAATTTGCATTTCAACAGCCAATAGGATCGCTTCATTGGTCTAGCTTCTCTTAGTGAAGCGATTCTATTGGCTCTTAAGAAACACATTCTTCGCAACACATCTTCGCTCATCTCTGGTGGAAACGCAGCCTAAAGGTTGTCAGCGTACTTGTGACTCCTCTGGCGTCGCGGGTGTCTATTGGCGGCGGCAATCTTTTACCATCAGGTGATCCGTCTGCTCGTCTGCCACTTATCACATAAAAAAAGCTACTGCTGACTGACCTTCTCAACCTCAAGGAGGGTTTTAACAGAATTTTGTATTATCCTGCTATAAATAATAATAATTTTCCTATTAGATATTATAATAGCCAAGTATACAGGAAATGTATTAAGGTCACCTACAGGAAAAACAAAGTGTAGATGATCATGTGCAGAACACCTTTGGGTCAGGTGCAGTAACAATTTGCACAAGATGGCTGCCCGGTTTTTTTTTAATCGTAGCATAGTATATTACCTCACCTTAGTCTGACAGTAAGGAAAAGGTGAGCCCATGCTAGAATTACAACCACAGAGTAATAGCTGTTACAACGGTCATGATTACACATCCGTTGGAACTGCCATACTAGCCCTCGGAATGCTTCTGCACGTTTAATTTGAAGTATATAATACCCTCCAAACAAAGTGCCCAAGTGTGTGCGCAAACACAAGTGCACTCTCAAAGTTCAAAGTTCTTTATTTGCAGTAAATATGGTAACAAATGATCTTATAACGTAAGTTAGCGCACACACTTAACTGTATAACAGCATGCAATTTTTTTTCTGGTTATTGAAGAATTTGAATAAATCTAAAATAAAATTGGTACCTACATTGGTCAATCAATACATATTAAATCAAATTTAAAGTATTTAACAATCATGTCAATTCAATAATTGTATTAGGACATTTAAAATTTGAATTCAAAATATTCATTAATGGAGAAAAAACATTTTTCAATTAATACCGTGCGCAGTTTGTACGTAAACTTGTGGTATGGTAATTCTTTCAACTCATCTGGTAAATGGTTAAATATCTACACACATCATCATCATCATCATCATCAGCAACCTACACTCGTCCACTGCTGGACATAGGTCTCCCCTAATGCACGCCACTGCTCCCGATTTTCGGCCACCCTCATCCAGCCCACACCAGCCAGCCTTCGAATGTCATCATCCCATCTTGTCGCAGGGCGTCCTACACTACGCTTACCGAGTCGTGGTCTCCACTCAAGGACTTTACGGCTCCAACGGCTGTCAGTTCTGCGGCTAATATGACCAGCCCACTGCCACTTCAGTTTGCTAATTCGGTGGGCTATGTCGGTGACTCTGGTTCTCTGTCGGATTACATCATTTCTGATGCGGTCCTTCAGAGATACTCCGAGCATAGCCCTTTCCATAGCTCTTTAAGCGACTTTGAACCGGTGGACTAGTCCAGCCGTGAGCAACATTCTTTACACACAAGTATAGCAATTTCTGCGGCAAATATCTGTTAAACTGAGTGGCATCACCAAGCGATTTGGGTGCCTTAGATTGAAAGTACAGACTTCGTTCCATTTTTTAAAGAATAGGGGGTCTTTATTGCCTTACCCTCATATTCCGATGGGACACCAGTGTGACTCGATCGGAGAGGGATCGCGCCCAGGACTATCGGCTTAACGTGCTTTCCGAGACACGGGGGTACAATACCGGCTACTTCCAGGCTTCTTCCGGGCTGACACTAAGAATTTCTTAAGGTGACGGGTAGCCCTAACTAGCGACACCAATCGATTTAAATTGTTAGCTACTAAACCGGATCTATTTTAAACAATTGCGGGGTTACAACATCTCGGCAATCACTTATACTATTTATGACATAACCATGCATAAATGTTGGGTCCAACGCGTACGCGAAAAATTGATTACCGACAAAAGCAGCCATTTTGGCGTGAATCAATTTTTCGCGTACAAAAACGGACCCAACATTTGTGAATGGTTATTTAATAAATAGTATAAGTGTTTGCCCAGAGGTTGTAACCCCGATATTGTTTAAAATAGACCCGGTTTAGTGGCTAAAAATTAAAATCGATTGGCGACGCTGTGTGCCCTACCCGTCACCTTAACGAAAACATAAGTACAAATTTTTCGCCCGATCCGGGGATCGAACCCAGGAACTCTTGAGCAGCCGTCGCTTTAAAGTGCGACCCACTAACCACTGCGCCATCGAGGCAGTCAAAACACGCTTCGGCATGAATGAGGGTACCGGAGGCCCAATCCGGGGGAAAGGGGGGTTTAAAGGTTGACAGAGCACTTGTAACTCCACTTGTGTCGCGGGTGTCTATCGGCGGCGATTGCGTCATCAAAATCAGCATCAAAAGTAGCTTAACACAATAGTACCATGTCAAAGTAACTCTTCTGTCAATTATAGTTAGTTTCTAAGGGGTACGTACAAAATGTTACTTTGAAATGGTACTAATGTGTTAAGCTACTTTTGATAGCCAGCATCAATCATACCTAGCTATATATTATTTAGTAAGAAATTATACATGGATTATTTTGCTTTCAGGAAAAAGCGTTGGGAGTTCCATACACGTGATTCCGGTATATATGTGTAAGTCGCTATCTTTCATTCAAAGTCAAAAGTCAAAGTATTTGATGTAACAGTTACAATAATAATCTTAAAATAAATAAAACCGATAACAGTAAGAAAAAATTACCTTGTTATTAAAGTAAATTCATCATCATCATCAGCCCATTTAAGTCCCCACTGCTGGGGCACGGGCCTCCCTCAATCACATGAGGGGTAATTGCCATACTCACCACGCTTGGCAGACGGGTTGGCGAGGGTTTTGATATAAATGCAGAGTTTTCCTTCTCTGGGTGCTGATGACCATGCCAGCAGCTTTACCTTAGTCGCCTTTTACGACACCTCGGTAAGAGTGAGGGTGGCCTATTCTACTCTGCCGGGGACCACACGGCTAAGTCGAAAATGTGAGCACATAATGTTGTATCTCATAATAAAGTTGATGTTAATCTCCGTCTTAAATAAGTATAGTTTAAATGCAACGCGAAAATCTAAAATCTATTACCGACATTTTAGTCAAAATTTTAATTATTTAACAATCGTTTAACAAATTTATGATGAAATATATAAGATTGCTGTGAAATGGTATAAAACTTGAATGAAGTTGTAAATGTTAATTTTCTTTGTTAACTATTTATTATTGAAAACTTTAATTAAGTATTAAAAATTATTAAATTAATGTAATATGGTTTATGTTTGTTTTATTTTCACCTTTACGCAGCAGTGTTTCCGAAACGGCCAAGTGTGTTGTGGAGTCGCGCACGAATGGTTCCGTATACAATATTTACATTATACAATATACCTATCGCACTTTAAAGCGACGGCTGCACAAGAGGTCCCGGGTTTGATTCCCGGTTTGGGCCAAAAATTTGTACCTAAGTGAGTAAGAAATTCTTAGTCAGCCCGGAGTCTGGAAGTCGGCGGTCATGTACCCACGTGCCTCGGAAAGCACGTGAAGCCGTTGGTCCTGCGCCCAATCTCTCTCAAGGTCGTGTCACGCTGGTGACCCATTGGAATATGAGTCTAAAAGTATAGAGAGTGCGCTTGTGTTTGTGTACACATTTGAGCACTATAATATATCCTTCATACGTGGCTGATCGTTGGGATTGGCCGCCGTAGCCGTAATCGTTTGGAGGATTTATTATACCTATATAATATTAGACCGTTTTGTATGGAATGTTATATGGGACACCCAATTTTTTAATTTGTTTGATCAAAACTTATTCTGTGCATATTTCAATATTGAACCTCTCAGTTGCGGTTATGTACCTATTGAGTTGTGTAACTAATTTTCTATTAATATTTCAATATGACATATTTGTTTATGTCATTCATATGCAGGCCTGTTATAACTATACAATTTAGCTTGCAAATCATAATCATTACATCCTGATAACTATGTTTTGATTAGTAATTCTAATTATAAGTCATTATAAATATTTAAAACAGCCTACATAGTATAATTCATCTCATCATCGTGAGCCCATTTAAGCCCCCACTGCTGGGGCACGGCCTCCCTCAATCACATGAGGGGTAATTGCCATACTCACCACCTTGGCAGACGGGTTGACGAGGGTTTTGATATAAATGCAGAGTTTTCCTTCTCTGGGTGCTGATGATCATGCCAGCAGCTTTACCTTAGTCGCCTTTTACGACACTTCGGTAAGAGTGAGGGTGGCCTATTCTACTCTGCCGGGGACCACGTATAGCTGTCCGCATTATAAATGTGAATAATACATTATGAATTACACGCTAAGATCAGGAGAAGAGATCTCTATCTTATTGCTATGCAGTTCCGACCCAATAGGATGTAAACCAAGAAATCAATATACAATATTGTCAGGGAACCCTTCTCCAGCGGTCAAGCCCTTGTCAACCTAAAACCAACTGTGACCTACGTAGTGTTGGGAAAATGCAAGACCACGGCAAGACTTAGCTAGTCTCATATCAAGATGCCAATAATAAAAAATATGTTAAATTCAGCAAGAAATTCTTAAATGACATCCATGGATTTTCATATATTTTTGGTCCAAATATGAAAGTGCCACCCCAAAAAAAATATTAAATGTATTGCTTGCGGCCTTGCCCCCCTGATATTCAAAAGTCAATATTTGGATTTTTTTTTAGGTGATAGGTGGCAGACGAGCAGACGGATCATCTGATGGTAAGCGATTGCCGCCGCCCATGGACACTCGTGAGACCAGATGAGTCACAAGTGCGCCGGATCAGATTAACACCTTTTTCGAGTGTACTGTTATAAAATGTTATCTGAAGATAATGAAGTGTTAAAAATCTTATTTTAAACTTTTCAGGACGTGGTTTTTGAAGGCGGTTTTTTTCGTAGATTTTTATTTATTTTACTATTATTATTTTGTTAACTACTACTTATATTTGGTGTTGTTCTGTGATCTTGTCAATTTGCTGTACATACCTTTTAATTTTTCCGGGTTTATCCAGCCCAAATACAGTCCAATAGTCCACAGACATTTAGCACCACCGAATTAGCAAACTGAAGTGGCAGTGGGCTGGTCATATTAGCCGCAGAACTGACAGCCGTTGGAGCCGTAAAGTCCTTGAGTGGAGACCGCGACTCGGTAAGCGTAGTGTAGGACGCCCTGCGACAAGATGGGATGATGACATTCGAAGGCTGGCTGGTGTGGGCTGGATGAGAGTGGCCGAAAATCGGGAGCAGTGGCGTGCATTAGGGGAGACCTATGTCCAGCAGTAGACGAGTGTGGGTTGCTGATGATGAAGTGTACTTATGTACTTTATGATGTCGGCACGCACAGTGACGTAGTTAGTTCCTTGGACTCCACGGAAGACCAGCATCGGGGTGTCCTTTAGACATTGTGATAGATGCTGAGTGGAGCCCATTTCAGTGCCATTCTAATGTACATTTCGTTCTATTTTTATTTTGTGTAATGTTTGGCGCTGAATAAATTATTTTATTCTTATTCAAATGGATCTCGAGTCCGATTGAACCGAATGATGCGAGTGAGCCGAATGAGCTCAATGATCCGATAAGTCGAATGATCGGAATGAGCCGAATGATCCAAGTGAGCTGAATGATCCGAGTGAACCGAATGATCTGAATCAAGGATCTATCTGAGAATATATGTTCCAAATAAAGCGTTTTACTGTTCTGCATCTCTGCACTGATCCAGATGAAAAATGTTCCATTCTTTTAAAATATACGTTTTTCTTCACATGTTTTTTTTAATATACATTTTGATATTTTTAGATATAACAATGTAATCTCATAAGACTCTGTCTCTTGATACTTTTTATACCATTATGTATCAAATTTCAATACTGATTTTTGACAGCACTAAACCACAGGACTCCAAGGGCCTGGGGTGGGACTAAACTAGTGGCGCGCTCTGGCGGAATAATATGGAATTAGGCGCGTCCCCGCGGGGCTGTTTGTTTCCCGATTACATTATCTGTATTTGTCTATGGGTTTATTAGTTTCAAATGGCAGTAAAGGAGAACACACACCGATCAGAGTCCTTCACATCTGTGACATAGTACACACACTGCAAGAACATAACGCCCAGACACAGAAAAGCTTCACTTAAGGTGACGGGTAGGCAACTAGCGGTACCAATCGATTTTAAGTTTTAGCTACTGTCACCCCGAAGTTGTTTCAAATAGATCCGGATCTATTTATACAATTTCGGGGTTGCAACCTATCGGCATCTTGTGGAGACCGCGTCTTGGCAAACGTAATGTAGGGCGCCCTCTGGCTAGGTGGAGGAACGATCTGCGCAGGATGGCTGGCAAGAGCTGGATGCGAGTAGCCATGGATAGATCACGGTGGCGAACAATTGGAGAGGCCTACGTCCAGCAGTGGACTGTGATACTCTGAAGATGATGATTAACCTGTCGGCAAACACTTATACTATTTATTAAATAACCATGCACAAATGTTGGTTCCAACGCGTACGCGATTGATTCACGCCAAAAGTGGCCGCTTTTGGCGTGAATCACTTTTTCGCGTACAAAAACGGACCCAACATTTATGCATGGTTATTTAATAAATAGTATAAGTGTTTGGCGAGAGGTTGTTACCCCGAAATTGTTTAAAATAGATCCGGTTTAGTAGCTAAAAAATTAAATCGATTGGCGTCGCTAGTGAGCCCTACCCGTCACCTTAAATATGTTAGCAGAGACAATATCACTTGAGCAGCTTTCAAAGACAAGTTCAATAGTTTCAAACAATAAATAGTTAAACGACTGAGCGCAGGCGCATCTATTGTTTGTTTGAATACTAATTCCTGAAACTGAATATTCTCGCCCGTAGAACAAGTATTTGTCTAGTCAATTCAGAAGCAGGTCGGATCAGATGATGCGGGTATCTTAGTTGCTAGATAGATAGATAGATAGATAAAACATTTATTCGCATTTAAGTTCACACAAATAAATACAAGAAAAAAAAACAAAATTAAAAATAAGGTACAATTAATAAAATTTTTTTATGATATAGGTGGCAGACGAGCCGACGGATCACCTGATGGTAAGCGATTCCCGCCGCCCATGGACAAGTGCGCTGCTTACCTTTTAACCCCCCTTTACCTGGATTGGGCCTCCGGTACCCTCACTCACGCAGCGAAACACTGTGCATGCACTGCTTCACGCCGGTTTTCTGTGAGGACGTGGTATTTCTCCGGTCGAGCCGGACCATTCATGCCGAAGCGTGGCTCTCCCACTGTTAGCAAATAGAACTGTTATCTCCCACTGTTACGAAATGCAAAGAAAAAAATTGTCAAACAATATGCATCATAAGATGCATATTGTCAGAAGCAATTCTTCTATTATATACTAATGGCCGGCCCTCACTTCATTCCTCACTCGTTCCACTTTATAATAATAGATGGCGCTAGAGGTCAATTACATCGCGCAAGCGTTTTGTGTTTTCGGATTACTTATAAGCGTTCCCGCTATCGTTATATGTAGATAGGATAGAAGATCAGATAATCCTACTTCTTACTATGTTATGTTTGTTAGGATGTATGAATTTAAGTATGTTAGTTGCTCTTTCACACAAAAACTACTGAATGGAATTTGAATGAAACCCGACTCCACCTTTGGACAGTTCTTCGCCCTCCCGGAAATAAAGCAGATTCCCGGATTTAAGGATCATCGCATACTCGCCCTGTCGTCCGACTTCGGATAATCCTACGATACCCCAGTGAATTCTGCTTAATTCTTCCTCTAGTTCCAGCAGCTTCTCTTCGGTCGGCAGTGTGCGTGTGTTGTACGTTGCCAGGGCCAAGGTTGTTTGACAGTAGGTATTTGCCACCCGGGGATTCTTGGCACCCCTGGTCCCGGCGCCTCGCCCGCTTCCGTCACCCCCGGCTCGGTCTCCGGTACCGCCGGGCACTTGGGGCCTTGTATTAGTTTTACTAAACATAGGGGGGGTTTGGGCCTACACCCACCACGCTGGCCCAGTGCGGGTTGGTGGGGAACGCCAGAGCCTCGTCTGTTGTGCAGCAGGGTGTGCCACGTCCAGGTGAGGTTGACTTAGGCCCCGTTAGATATTGGGCGGGACCCCAACACCCCTTCAAACAGATTCATTATAATAATAAAATAAAAACCACAGCGATACGGCATAATAATTTCAGCAGAGACAATTTTCTTATTTCGTACTTTTTTAGAGCGTGTTTTTTTTGGAAGTTGGGTTTTAGTTTTTAAACTTTTTATGAAACAAAAAGAGACAGTGTTTGTAATGTTTAATTGTTAACAGTCAGTTGGTTCACAGTCCATCGGATGCTCTGATTAACTCGCATTGCATCAAAGATTTAATTAAAGCCAATGCAAATGGCGTCCCCCCCCCTCCTCCCCCCTCCCCGCGGTGGGTGACACCCGCCATGAATAGCAAATGATGTATAAACGCAAGCATTACTGGAATCTACGAGTATTTGTAGGTTCCAATTATGGTCTGTTGACTGTATACCTCTGGTTTCGTGTTTGTGGAAATTATTTTGAAAATACATGTTAGGTTTGAGTAGACAATCATTGGTTTTGAATGAACCTATAAATAAATCTCTTACTCATTCCAGCGTGTGGTACGGAACCCAAATAGTTCCGTAGCCAAATGGCAAAAAAACGGAACCCTTATAGATTCGCCATGTCTGTCCGTCCGTCCGTATGTCACAGCCACTTTTTTCCGAAACTATAAGAACTAAACTATTGAAACTTGGTAAATAGATGTATTTTCTTAACCACATTACGATTTTTACACAAAAATTGGAAAAAATAAAAAAAATTGGGGGTCTCTGAAACTCGAAAATTTTATTTTTCATCAAACCTATACGTGTGGGGTTTCTTCTATGGATAGGTCTTTAAAAATGATGTTGAGGTTTTTAACATCTTTTTTTTTCTAAACACAATACTTTGCGCAAGAGACGCTCCCAAAGTATTAAATTGTGTGCTGTCTGCCACCTATCACATAAAAAAATAGGTACATCATATAGTCGAACATACTAGAACCACCTCCTTTTATGAAATCGGCTAAAAAGAGTGGCTGTTACTAAAATGTCATGATCCCCCTCGGCCACAAGATCTCCAAACTGTTTATTGCTTTCACAAATGTTACGAAACAGGTGGAAATATTCCAGTATATCATGTTACCCTCTTGGGTACAGCTAACCATAACTAACCATCAAGTGAAATTGCGACTAAATGTCTGGCTATTCAAAAAAAAAATAAGGCGGTCTGTACACTTGAAGCGATTTCTTCCAGACTAAGGTTCGAAGTTGGTTTGCATACAGGTTTATTTATCTCTATTGATACCCTCCACCAATCTCCAAGCCGCTGAGCTAAGGGCAGTAACTCACGCTTAGGTCGGCGAGATTTATAAGTCACCTTCTGTGTGCACACACCCTTATTTATAGGGGTTTCTAATATTCAGGGATCTGTGGTAAAATAAAAAAAGAGACAAGAAAGTGGTGATTTTTTTATGTGATTGGGGGCAGACGGATTGCTTACTCAGTGGCCAGTGTCGTGAAACTGACAGTTTTATCACATCATTTTTTTAGGGAACAAGTTGAACGTGGGAGAGGTACGCTTCGGCATTATTTGACCAGAATGATTCCACGGTCCCAAAGCAATGCGGCGTAAATCAGTGCCTGTCTTACATTAAAACAAAATAGCGGAAGATACGGTACGTCCCTTCAAAGGACAACATTTCAAAATTGCTAAGCTATGAAACAAAAAATACCAATTCTTTATTTACTTTTCCGCTGCTCGAATATATATTTATTTATTTTTTATATTGCTTATTTACTGAGAAAAAAATTAAAAACTAAAAAACGTAAGATGACGTCATCGGACGGCAGAATGTAAAATATTTCTTTGCTTAGCACATTATAGTTTTAAATTTACGAAATGCCAAACTTATGACATGCAACTTTAAAAAAAAAAGACAACTTGTCAACGTTGAATGAATGAATGACGTTGACAATGTTGACACTAGTATTATTTACCTTTGACAGTAGTACCTTTTTTAAGAAAGAAAATATGTTTTATTATAGACATCACAATACAGAACATAAAGCAATTATAAACAGAACACAATTTGGTACAAACAGAAAACAAAACATAAAATAATTCAAAAAACCTAAAAATAAAACAAAAGGAAAAAAAAAACAAAAACTATATTCAATCATGTCCAGACAGTGCCAAATGAATATAATGAATATAATTTATTATAACAATGATAAGCAAAGGAATATCGCTGTATTCAGCCGTCCGATGACGTCATTTGGCGCCTACGTCTATTTATAATATAAAGAATTTCAATAATTATTTCATGCATAAAAATGGCCAAATTTGAAAAAAGAAAAAATAAGGGTCTGTTCATTTTATGTCTATTTTCATATAAAAAAAAAACAATATGGACATGTTAAAAATATGAAATGTTGTCCATTAGACATCTGAAACGGGCTCGATGCACAACTACATGCACACATACTCACATCTCTATGATACATTGGTCAAAAGTTGTACGATATTGGAAGACAGAGACAAATCTATCTTTTGACATAAGCGTGAGTGAGTCAAGCGTACTTCGCCCAGCTACGCTTCAGAGTCATTCCTATAAAAACCTCTTAACTCATCTCACCTGAATCTATCGTATATTTCTATCTCACTCTGCAAAATGGTGACCAAAACATCCATGAATTTAGAAATATCATGAGAAATTAAAACTTCTCTTTTACTTATGAGTGAAATGTGATTCATCCATCCATCCAGTCCATCGCGCCGCAGGGCGTCCAACACTGCGTTTCTCCACGTGGCGACCACTCCACTCCAGTACGTGTCGACTCAATCTTTCATCAGTACGTCTAGAGACATGACCGGCCCATCTCCACTTCAGCGGGCTGATCCTGCGTGTAGTGTCTAAGACTTTTATTCTCTGACCAATCCGGTTCTGAGTTGTCTGCATCCAGCTCACACCAGCCATCTTTCTCAAATCGTCAGTCCATCGCACCGCAGGGCGTCCAACACTGCGTTTCCCCACGTGGTGACCACTCTACTTCAGTACGTGTCGACTCCATCTTTCATCAGTACGTCTAGAGACACATGACCGGCCCATCTCCACTTCAGCGTGCTGATCCTGCGTGCGTGTCTATGACTTTAATTCTCAGAGCAATCCGGTCCTGAGCAGTCTGCATCCAGCTCACAACAGCCATCTTTCTCAAATCATCAGCCCATTGTGCCGCAACGCGTCTAACACTGCGTTTCTAGACGTGGCCACCACTCCACTCCAGCTCGTGTCGACAACATCTTTCAATAGTACGTCTAGAGACATGACCGGCCCATCTCCACTTCAGCGTTCTGATCCTGCGTGCAATGTCTATGACATTAGTTCTCTGACGAATAACTGCGTTACAATTTTTACCCGCCAGAGAACCTCAGAGGATAGCAGGCTCCATCGTCCGCTGAGGTACCTTAAACTTGTGGATCAGCCCCGCAGTGATGATATATACGGAACTCTATAATCACCACCACTATAATTTGGACATCTTTAAGGCAAGAGTAATCGGGCATCTTTTGGGCACACGCGTATCATCCTAGATCTCATCGTCGCTTTCCATCAGGTGCGATAATGGTCAAGCATCTTAATGCTTGACGCTTACGTCATGATCATCATATCAGCCTACATCCACCCACTGCTGAGTGACTCTCTGAGTGACTAAGCCTCTTGTTTATCACGCCATTCCATTCAGCCCCTTGCCAGCCTTATCCATTGTTTCCCCACTGCCGTCACAATATCGTCGGACCATCGGGCAGGTATCGGTATCGGGCTCTTACCGAGGTGTCGTAAAAGGCGACTAAGGTAAAGCTGCTGGCATGATCATCAGCACCCAGAGAAGGAAAACTCTGCATTGATATCAAAACCCTCGCCAACCCGTCTGCCAAGCGTGGTGAGTATGGCAATTACCCCTCATGTGATTGAGGGAGGCCCGTGCCCCAGCAGTGGGGGCTTAAATGGGCTGATGATGATGATGATGATGATCGGGCAGGTCGTCTACCCACAGGACGTCGTCCCATTCTTGACTGCCATTCGGATCCAAGCTTTATAGTCCACCTATCATCTTTATGCCTTTCTAGGTGTCCTGCCCATTTCCACTTTAGCTTACACACTCGCGTGCCAACGTCTACTACTCTGATTCTCTTTCGAATTTTATAATTGGTTAAGCGTCAGGTCGCCAATTTTTCAAAATTTTCTTATAGTAAACACAATTAAAAAGAAAGCCATATGCACCTACATTTTTTCTTCCATACGGAACTCTACATAGCTCTCCCCTCACCGCTCTCTCACCTCTCTTTGAATACTGATAGAGCGGTATTGGAAGCGGCACTAATAAATATAACTCATGTAGAGTCAGGAGGTGCTCTAGTCTCTACAATGAGTTATAGCTATAGCCTAGAGCCTGTTATTGACTCTATGGAAATTGAAATTGTTTGGCGAAGTATTCGGGGCTACCTCAGGTGTTTTTGCTTGTAGAGTTCTTTTTTTTTGTGATAGACTGTGACACTCGGACTTCTTCGAGAACAGATGGAGATGAAGA
The DNA here is from genome assembly GCA_019059595.1 of Marasmia exigua. Taxonomy (NCBI): domain Eukaryota; kingdom Metazoa; phylum Arthropoda; class Insecta; order Lepidoptera; family Crambidae; genus Marasmia; species Marasmia exigua. The sequence continues at coordinate 1,135,128 of CM032487.1, read as the reverse complement.
GAGATATACGTAGATAAGGCAATCGAGGATAGATAGATAGATAGATACTCTTTATTGCACAAAAAGAAAATACAAGCATGATACAACAACAACAGACAGTACAATAAGGCGGTCTTATTGCTTGTAGCGATTTCTTCCAGACAATTTCTTTTTTCTTTTTTCCTCGATTGACTTTACTAGCGAACGGACGTGTTGAAGTATTTTTAAATCAATTAATATTTATTTGGTGTGACACTGGTGGAGCCCCGGAGCTTCGCCCCTTCTGTTACTACGACTGCAGGACTGCGCCCCACAACCTCATCGCGCACTTCTCAACCGAGCTGTCGACTATAAACTTTTTCTCGGACGGGCTGGGATTGAACTGCCGACCTCTCGGACTACAGGTGAGCGCTCGAACCACTGAGCCACAACACCAGGCGCGGTGCGGCCGAAATTAGCGACTGCTTGCTATACAGCTTACGTCATCAGACCGCTTCATATCGCGCGTGCCTGCGCGCACTGTTGCCGTCTCCTTCTCGCTCCGCTGCTACGTTCCGTTAGATTGCTGTTGTTGCGCGCTTACTTAACGCGAAATATTCTTAGTTAAAATGCTTTGCCATGCTTGTAAATCGGCTTTAAAGGACAAGAATTATTTAAATTGTAATACATGTAAGTCGGACTTATGCTTTACATGCTTAGGTCTAACAAAGGAAATGTGCAAGTCACTAAATAATGAGCAGATAAAATCATTGACTTGTCCATACTGCAAGAACGTGAATAACAAACGCCGACAAAGAATTATCAATGATGATACTCCATGCCGGCAGTTATCTCATGAGCAATCGTTTAATGAGTCTGCTGACGCTTCGTTCACAATCCAGGACACCGGTACGGGGCCTGCTACAATGGGTGAATAAAGCAATTGAGAATTTGAAGAGCGAATTTACAAGCACAACAGATTATTTATCTGCTGAACAAAATGACTTGAGATCTGAAATTTCAGAGAAAGACAAAGAAATAAAAAAATTACAATCAGATCTCACTAAATCTCAGGACTCTCTTGCTAAGCTACAATCTAGGGTGTCAACTATTGAGAAAATATCGCGTGATTTAAATCTTGAGATCCATGAGGTCCCGGAGAGCAAGAACGAAAATTTAATGGCTGTATTCAAGAAACTTTGCGAATGCGTACAGGTTAACATTCCCGACTGCGATGTGAGAGCTTGCCGTCGTGTCGCTAAAATGGATGCTACCTCTAAGAGACCACGAAATGTTCTGGTCACTCTCTCATCGCAGCGTCTCCGAGATCTTGTTCTCTCATCAGTGACTCGATATAATAAGGCTCATCCTAAGGAAAGACTCGCCTCCACTCATATTGGCTTCACGGGTGAAACCCGCAGAATTTATGTGGCTGAGAATTTATCTCCCGAATCAAAAGAGGTCCACAGTGCAGCAAGAAAATTTTGCAGAGAAAATAATTTTAAATTTGTATGGGTGCGTTTTGGTCAAATATACATCCGCAAAAATGAGCAAAGTCCTCCTGTACATGTTAAAAACATAGACGTCCTTAGTAAACTTACGTAATTTAAAAAATATATATATCATGTGCCTGTTTAAAAACTATCAAAATTATTTTGTTTCCAATAATATTTCATTATGTTAAGTGTGTATTACCAAAATGTTAATAGATTTCGCTCTAAATTATCTGATTTTCACCTCAATTTGTTAAACCATGACTATGATGTGATATGCCTGACGGAAACAAACTTGAATAAAAGTATATTTGATGGAGAAATTGTAGACGCCCGCTACAACCTTTTCAGGAGAGATCGATTAGACACTACTTCTTCAAAGAGTGAAGGCGGCGGTGTTCTCATTGCAGTGAAAAAAACATTTCAGGTTATCCGACAGGCATGTTGGGACAGTGGCTTAGAGGATGTCTGGGTCACCATAGTACCAGACACACGTAATGCTCCTAAACTTAACCTATGTGTTTGCTATCTCCCTCCTGATCTAAATTGTTCAAAATTAGACAACTTCTATTCTAACTGTCAAAATGTAATTTTGAATAACGATCAAGAGGACAAATTTCTGGTGATAGGAGATTTTAATACACCTGATTATACTGCCACTCCTCTTGATACTGATGAGCCGTTACTGACCTCACCTAGTAAGAAACTATTACTCTTACGTGAATTTCTTTCACTTTGTCATTTGTGTCAAAATAATAGCATCGCTAATGAAAATGGTCGCACCCTTAACTTAGTACTTTCAACGGTTGAATCCCTGACAGTTAAGGAGGCTGATCCATTAAGTTTAGTGGATAAACACCACCCTGCCTTAGAGGTCGAACTCCCCACGATATCCTTTAGTGTAAAATGTCTAAAAAAACCTAATAAGAAGCAACTTAACTTTAAAAAGTGCAACTATGAAAAAGTACGGCACGAACTGAGCTTAATAGACTGGCATAACACTTTGTCGGATTCTGACCCAGACCTATGCACTAACATCTTCTATGATAAGCTTTATGAAATAATAAAAAAACACACGCCATTTACAACCGTTAAATCTCATAACTATCCAAATTGGTTTAGCACACCGTTAATAAAATGTAATGAAGAAAAGAACAAATACCATAAACTGTACAAAAAATTCAATAACCCCCGAGATTATGATTCTTTCTCCCTATTACGAGACAGATTTAAAAAAATGGCCAATCAGTGTTATAAAAAGTATATAGCGTCAATAGAAGAATCGATGGGCGATAATATAAAACTTTTCTGGTCATACGTGAATGATAAGAAGGGTCATGTCTCAATACCACATGTTATGAGATTTGGTAACTGTACGTCATCTAGTGGGCATGGTATCTGTGAACTATTTTCAACCTACTTTGCATCGGTATTTGAAACAGATACTCAGAGTCGACCTGATGAGCCTATCGAGAGTAGAGCGGCTGATACTTTATCACACATCTGGGTGACTGAAAGAGACATAGTATCTAAAATTAAAAATATTGATAAAAATAAAGGTGCTGGCCCAGATCTGATTCCTCCATTATTTATCAAGGCATGTTGCGAGGAGCTAAGCATTCCATTAAACATATTATTTAATAAATCACTTGCATGTGGAATCTTCCCCAAGCAATGGAAGGTAGCTCACATAATTCCAATCTTTAAAAATGGAGACAAAGGCCGCTGTGAAAATTATAGGCCAATCAGCATTTTATCTTGTTTTGCAAAATTATTCGAATCCTTAGTTTATGACCAACTATATAGGCATTTCAAGCCTCTTATATCCTTAAAACAGCATGGCTTTGTAAAAGGCAGATCTACTGTCACCAACCTTTTAGAATATAAGAACTATCTGTGCAAAAGCTTTGCCACTGGTGGTCAGGTTGACTCTGTCTATACAGATTTCTCCAAAGCTTTCGACAAAGTGAACCACAGGTTGCTTTGTGACAAACTTGCATCTTACGGTGTTCATGGTAGTTTGTTCCGCTGGATGACCTCGTACCTCAGAAACCGGAGCCAACTCGTCGCTTTAAAAGGGTTCACCTCATCTCCAATATTAGTGACCTCTGGAGTGCCACAAGGGTCGCATTTGGGTCCCCTCTTGTTTGTAGTTTTTATTAACGATCTTGTGGAGCGCTTATCATGCGAATGTTTGTTGTATGCGGATGACTTAAAGATATTTAATTCCATTACTTCCGTAAATGACTGCCACCTATTACAAAAGGATTTGAACATTGTTTCGAAGTGGTGTATGACAAACCAAATGCATCTCAACATCAGCAAGTGCTTCACTATAACGTTCACCAATAGGCGTTCAGGGATCGTTAATGATTACACTATTAATGGCCAGGTTCTTTGCAGAACCAGTATTGCTAAAGACCTCGGAGTTTTATTTGACGACAAGCTGTCATTCCGAGCGCATTATCAGCATATTACAACGAGAGCCAATCAACTTTTGGGCTTTGTTTTTAGATGCACTAAAGGTTTTAAAAACCCTCGATCCCTGTTGTATTTGTTTTTTACTCTTGTCAGAAGCGTCTTGGAATACGGCAGTCTTGTCTGGTCACCACACTATAAAGTACATTCTGACGAAATTGAAAGAGTGCAGAGGAAATGCTTGCGAATGATATGCTACCGTCAACAAACAGGTCGACTGTATTTCAATTACGATACTAGGCTATTGAAATTTAACGTACATAAGCTGGAAGCACGTCGAACATACTTTGACTTCATTTACTTTTATAAATTGATCCACTCAATAATAGACACCCCTTACTTACTTTCCGAAATTTCATTTAATACTAAACATAGTGCGCGTAGGTCTAATAAAACTAATCTTTTCGCTTTACGAGTTTTTAAAAATAATACCTCTTTTTACAGCCCCCTGGTTAGAATGGCTCGTCAGTACAACGAGGTGGCAAATGCCAACCCTAATCTTGATATTTTTACTCCCAAACTATCCTATTATATAAAAATACTTAAAGACATCCTCTACGCCACTGAACCCACACCGGCCGAACCTGGCCGAGGAACTGTGGCAGTCAAGCATCCGTGCTGAATCTGACTGCCCTATCCATATTAGTAGTAGTACTAGTGGTATGGATAACTAATTTCACCTGCACATGTCTTATATACGTCTGACTTTAATAATATGAAGGACGCGGATAGTAATCTGATTGTAGATCTTTGTTTGTTTAGTGTCTATGTTTGTTCTGTTTTTTTTTTTTAACTTGATTTACCTTTACTTATAGTTTAATACGTTTGATTTTTCTGTGTACACATGTTTTTGAATTACAATCCAGATCAAAACTGTTTATTTTGTAACGATCATATCTCTGTAACGGTTGTAATTTGTTTTGTGTGAATAATAATAAATAAATAAATAGACAACCATAGACAGACAGAGGATGTATTGAGAAACCACGGTCAAGGCCACAAAAAATCTCAAAGGGAATCGCACGATCTAAGGCCATAAATGGCGAGGATAGCTCTCTTTTTTTTATGTGATAGGTGGCAGATGAGCAGACAGATTGATTGCCACCGCCCATAGACACCCGCGACACCAGTGGAGTGCTGCCAACCTTAAAACCCCCCTTTTCCCCGGATACTCTCACTTACGCAGCGAAACACAGTTCAGTGCTGCTTCACGCAAATTTTCTGTGAGGCCGAGGTATCACTCCGGTCGAGTTATTTTATATTTAAAAATTCGGCTGGGTTGTTAAGGTTGAATATTGGAACACACAAACATATTTACATAGTTACAACTGACTGCTAAAATCATAACCCTTCCTTTTTGGCTTTGCCGTAGTCGGGTATAAAAAATCATGACGAACATTATTTTTCTCAACTTTTTTTATGTGGCAGACAAATTATCTGATAATTAACGATTGCCTCCTTTGAGTTTGCCTCCCTTTATAGATATCAGAAATATCAGTGATTTTATAAGTGTGCTGCCAACCTTTCTCTATTTCCCCTCTGATCGGGCCTTTGGCAACCTCACTCAATCTGCGAAATCCAGTACATGAGCTGCTCTATGTCAATTTTCTGTGAGACCGTGGCATCAGACTGGTCGAGCTAGCCCATTCATGTTAAAGCGTGGCTCTCCCACAGTAAATATATTGTTAGCGGATCCCCCTTCTCACGAGCCTCAGCCTGGGCGCACGCCACGTAAATAGCAGCGCTGAGCGCCCGCGCGCTCACTTTTTGCGGAGCAGTCGGACAAGCCGGACGTCGGGATATAAGCAAAGGGTGTTATAGGTTTAGTTGGGTGTTCTAGGTATCCTAGGAGTTCTAGGTTCCAATTAGTGGTTCTAGGTTTTAGTCTAATCAGATTATATTTGCTATTTGATCAATTAATCTTAATTTTGTAATTTCAACGTTATTTTTTAAAAACTTACCCTCACTTCTGGTTTGTAAAAATATAATATTTTCTGTAAAAATAGCATAAACAGTCAAAAACCGAAAAGGTTAATTAGTTCTCAAATCGATTCGTTTGATATGCTATGAGCACTTATATTACCTTTCGTAAATTTGTACAATACAAACAGACATGTTCATGCACACAAATAATAATAATAATTCTCACAACATCTCATACGTTGACCTGATTCCGTACTAAGTAGCTTAAGCACTTGTGTTACAGATATCAGACAACAGAGGAACACAAATATATACTTAAATACATATATTTCATCGCACGAATGTTTGTCCGGGGTGGGGATCGAACCCACCTTTGGCGTAAGAGGCAGGGTCACTACCAATGAACAACATTTCATATTTTTAACATGTCCATATTGTTTTTTTATATGAAAGTAGACATAAAATGAACAGACCCATATTTTTTCTTTTTTCAAAATTTGTCCATTTTCATGCATAAAATAATTATTGAAATTCTTTTTATTCTAAATAGACGTAAGCGCCAAATGACGTCATCGGACGGCTGAATACGGCGATATTCTTTTGCTTATCATTGTTTTAATTAAAAAAAGGTACTACTGTCAAAGGTAATTAATACTAGTGTCAACATTGTCAACGTCATTCATACATTCAACGTTGTCAAGTTGTCTTTTTTTTTGACAGTTACATGTCACGGGTTTGGCATTTCGTAAATTTAAAACTATAATGTGCTAAGCAAAGAAATATTTTACATTCTGCCGTCCGATGACGTCATCTTACGTTTTTTAGTTTTTAATTTTTTTCTCAGTAAATAAGCAATATAAAAAATGAATAAATATATATTCGAGCAGCGGATAAGTAAACAAAGAATTGGTATTTTTTGTTTCAGAGCTTAGCAATTTTGAAATGTTGTCCATTGCGCCATCCGGTCAGTCAAAATGTTGGTACTGTGCGGGGATCGAACCAGTAACCCTTGGACCAAAGGCAGCGTTCACTACCACTGTTCCAAACGGGTTGTCAAACCACATTTTACCTTAACCTTTACATTTTACCATATGGTGACGAACCATTTATTCTCTGTATCGTACAATATAAATACTTTTCTTTCTAGAATGTATGACTGTAAAATCCTCATCTTAGTGTGATTCCTAGTTGCGTTCATAGCTTTTGCCCTGGAGCCCGGGGTACTCTTGGACCATGATTCTTGATTTGGGGAATCTGGTTATTACAATGGAGCGACTGCAACCCTTTATCAGGGGAACCAGACCAACTGAATCATGGTTACACGTTTCAGAAGCAATCCGTAACGTGCAGGTTTCCTCACGATGTTTTCCCTCAGCACTGAGCTAATGTTAGAAATACGCACATAGATTTAAAAAATTTTAGAAGCGAATGCGGGATTCGAACCCGGACTTCCCGTATGGAAGGCGCGTTCTAAACCACTGAGCTAAGTAACTCAATGTAAAACTGTAAAATGTCTGTAAAAAATAAATGTAACATTTTTTTTTTGTTATGGTATTGGTATTCATCTTCACCAGATCGTCGATCCACCTATTAGGAGGCCTGCCACGGCTGCGACTTCCTGTACGTGGCCTCCACTCGAGGACCTTTCCGCCCCAACGGCCGTCTGTTCTCCTCGCTATGTGCCCTGCCCATTGCCACTTGAGGCATGCAATCCTTTGGGCTATGTCTGTGACCTTAGTTCTCCTACGGATCTCATCATTTCTGATACGATCACGCAGGCGGGAATCCATTGGATGCGGGAGGCACAGGACCGATCTGTGTGGAGGACATTGGGGGAGGCCTATGTCCAGCAGTGGACGTCTATTGGCTGAAATGATGATGATGATGATGATTGGTATTCATGAAAATCAAATTTGATAGTTGGTCAATCAAGTTTTTATTTGTCAATACATTCGGGATTTTGTTCATCTATCAGTTCTTGCCGGTCAAAGTACAACCATTTATTTATTGTACACTGTGGATCGTCATCTCTGAAAAAAGATAAAATAATCTGTGAAAACATTTTACACGTCACTTACATTATACAATAATACTAATAATATTATAATATCCTCCAACCAATTACTCCAACGGCGGCCAATCTCAACGATCAGCCACGTACGCAAGATAAAAGATAACACTCTTAATCCGATGGGACACCACCGTGACACGATCGGAGAGGGATTGTGTGCAGGACCAACAGCTTAACGTGTTTTTTGAGGCACGTGGGTACAAGACCGTCGACTTCCAGACTACAGGCTGACACTAGGAACTGACTGACTTAGGTATACATTTTATGATTAACCAGGGGTTAGAACCCGGGACCTTTTGCGCAGTCATCGCTTTAAAGTGCAACCTTCTAACCACTGCGCCACCGAGGCAGTCAATAAAACTAAACACAAGAACTCGCGGCAGACGGATGATAGAGTCATGATTTATAATGATCAGTTTATTTTTAAGACCATTTGTAACACTTTTTGTGCTGTACACCATAATACTTGTAACATCTTGTAATAAACACATGTACGGTACAGAGAATAAAAAGGTTCGTCACCTTATTAAGGTAACTTTTCGCTTGCACGGCAAGAAACAGTAATACCAACCATAGAGCAACTTATATATACTGAGATATAGGTAACAGTCGACTAGCCAGAGCTAGCACCATCTAGAGGAAAACGATACTCAACAGCTATGTAAAACAGCCACCTTCAGATCAGAAATAATTTATTTGCTAATTAACAAAATTCACAATATATTATGGCACTCTGGTTTGTTTCCCGTTCTTTTTAAAATTATTCATGTAGATAGATATTCTTTATTGCACAAAAATAAAATACAAGCATGATACAACAACAGCAACATTGGTTATTATGACAATATTGGTTTGACACCCGCGAATGCCATTTTTTTGTAGTTTTTTTGTTTCTTTTTTTTTTGTGTGTGTGTTTTTTTTAAATATAATTTTAATGTTTTTAAATTGATTATGTATGTATCTCTGTGTTATTATTTCTTTGTTTTGTATATGTAATTTTTCATTTCCTTTTTACTTGTATATATTGCATGTCAATCTTTTATAATATTTTTTTTCAATGATGGCGTCACCCACGGTCCAGCCTGAAAATCAGCGCTGCAGCTGCTGTGTGTGGCCGCTGCAGCCTATGCTGAGGCTGAGCCTTGTTGGCCGCAACTCTTTGTCTCTGTACCTTGTTTTCTCTGTTTTGTTCTGTGTGTAATGTGTTGTGGTCAATAAATTGTTTCTTATCTTATCTTATCTTATCAACAGACAGTAAAATAAGCCGGTCGTATCGCTTGTAGCGATTGCGCATGTAGGTCGGAGATCCAAAGACTCGTGTCAATCAGTGCCTCATTTCATTAATATTTACAAAATACAAATACCTACGTAACGTTGTAAGATGTAGATATTAAAGTTTCTTACGTTGTCTAAATGCACCAGGCATATTTAAGTATAACTATCACTTCGTTTTGGGATAATAGTTCCTCATTTCACCAGCAGATGGTTTACATCACGAAAGATTTTTGTTGCTATAGAATTTGTTTTTTTATAAATAGTACAGGTTCTACTTACGACGAGACACATAGTCTTTGCAGAGGACCTTCTGTGGGATGGCTGATTTCTTGGCAAAAGTACTTCTCTTCATGTATTTCCCTTTGAGCGGAAACCACCTCTTCGTCGGTTATTTCGGGATTAGGGGGCCTTAAATTTAAAATTGAGCTATTATTTTACCGCTGAAAAGATGAGGTCGATAAGGATTTTTTTTTATGTGATAGGTGGCAGACGAGCAGATGGATCACCGGCGTGAAGCAGCACTGTGTTGTGTTTCGCTGCGTGAGTGAGGGTATCGGAGGCTCAATCCGGAGGAAAGGGGGTTTAAAGGATGGCGACTCATTTGTGACTCCAATGGTGTCGCGGTAGTCCATGGGCGGCCTTGATTATTCTCCATCAGGTGCTTCGCTTACTCGTTTGTCCGCCTCTAGCATAAAAAAAATATGCCATCGGGCCATTCCAACTAGGTCAGCCATTAAAAATTTATTGAGCCATACATTTTTTGCTTTATATCATATAATACATTTGCGATGGGAAAATCGTGAGGAAACCTAACATTTTAATTGTTACTCAAACTGGGGATACTCACATTTTTTTTATATGATAGGTGGCAAACGATCAGACGGATCACCTGATGGAAAGCGATTGCGCCGCCATGGATACCTGTGACACCAGAGGAGTCACAAGTGCGCTGCCAACCATTAAACCCCCCTTTCCTCACTCACGCAGCCAAACGCAGCACAATGCTGTTACACGCCGGTTTTTGTGAGGCTGTGGTATCACTCCGGTCGAGCCGGCCCATTCATGCCGAAGCGTGGCTCTTTCACGGTAAAAAAACATTGCAGAGATAATAATACTGTACACGAATCATTTATCTAGTTGTTTTGGTTCAAGTCAAGTCAAATCATCTATTTTAAAACTGCGAAGCTGTCTGAAGCTCTGAAGGATAGAATGTACCTTTTTTTGGTGAAAATCTAGGTGAAATGCCGCCTTAAAGGCGGCGCCTCATGCACATTGCACACCCGCCGGCTGGAAGACCGACAGGTAGTGTTGGGCTTTCCCCTGGGAGGATCCCAGGGGCCTATCAGTGCGAGTGGGGCATAGGCTCGTAGCTCGAAGCCTAGCACCCCACCCACGAGCAGGAGGCATGCCAGCGCAGCCTCGTCCAGTTGTCTGGGGCCTAAAACCCACCGGGCAGCTTCCAATGCCCTCCGCAAAACCCACTCCGCTGGATTTCGTGCGGGCGTCACCAGAAAAGGGTTCCTGCAGAACCCCCTCGCAGACCCGCACCCTGCTGATTGCAGGGCAAGGAGAGGATAGGGAACCCACAGGCTCCCGTCAATGCCCCAGATATCTGCCCGTGCTATCTGAGTGGGTAGGTCAGAAGGTACCTAAGTATCAGATTTGCCAAATTTTGGATCTTGGTCCCTCTAGAAACGGAAACGAATCAATAAACCTTTAATTTATTCTAGTTGTTTTGTTTATACGGATATATTGAAAGTTATTAAATCTTGACTTAATGAATGCATCAAATGCAATGCGTGGTATATATGAATTGAAATTCCGTTTTGTCATATTTACAAAGTAAACATACCGTTTTACTATCTACTGAACCTTAAAATTGTATATATTTGTATGAATTGTATATGAATTTACATACATAGCATGTAAATTCATATGTGCATGCATTTATTGTTAAAAGATTTTTTTAAGAAAACTTTAAGGAAAGCTAAGACTGGTTCCGTGACTTGTGGTTCTATAGTGAAACCTTGACTCCAGATTCCTTGAGTCCTTTGACCCTTGAGTCTTTTTGATGTCTTTGATCACTTTCTCTTTGGAGTCCAGATTTGCTTGGACCATATTCGTCAATTTAGTGACGGTAACTTGCTACCATAACAACTAGATCATGATTATACTCATTTGAATCATATTAAAAAAATGTGTGAGTCCACAGTGTGAGAAGCAATGTAGAACTTTTCGATATTTTCCCTCAATGGAAAATGGTGAAAAAATGTGAGTATGTGACAATTTTCAAAGAAATTTTAAGTTCAAAAGTAAATACTCACTCATAGGTGACACATCCTTTATCAAGAACGTCTCCACTATTATCGTACAAAGTTTGACAGATCAACTTCTCCGAGCCTTTGTACGTTGAAACTGCTTTTAACTCGTAGCATCCGTTAACAAGCGTGTCTCCTATAATTACTTGTAGATCATCAAAACCATCGCATGGCTCAGCCAAATCTTCACTGTTAGATTTCTCGTCATTGGATTCACAAAGATCTGATTCTGGAACCTTGTCGTCATTGGTTTCTTCCCCACTTGATGCATCATTAGCATTTGATTGTTCGTTTTCATTGGTATAATCTTCGTTGTATGCTTCATCAGGGTCTGATTCTTTATCTCCAAAATCTGGAGCCTTGTCGTCATAAGATTCTACTACACTTGATGATTCATCAATGTTTGATTCATTGTCTTCAATGTCAGATTCTTCTTCATATGATTCACCAGGGTCTGATTCTACACATTCGCACTCTGAAGCGTCGTCGTCGTCATTAGATTCTACTGCACTTGATTCTTCAGCATTTGATTCTTCGTTTTCATTGGTAGGTTCTTTTGTATCAGTATCATAACAATGATATTCTTTATAAGCTTCATCCGGATCCTCTTCATCATCTTTACTTTCTTCTGCTACTTCATCACTCGATTCTTGTATGTATTCCTTGGCATCTGGATCACCTTCTTCTATATTTGTTTCATCTTGTGTATCAGTATTGAAATCGTCAGACACACCTTGAGCCGCAGGATATGCTCTCACTTGCACTAATGCTATACAGACTAAAAAATAAAATGAAATAACAGCCATTGTTGCTGTCACAACATAAATGACTACTTGTAACAAGTTTTATGATTTTATATTATGGTTTTCTTGCATGAGTAATTAATAAGCAGCTATCTGTTTCATCGCATGTAGTTTTAACTACGTCGTTCATAAATAAACCAACACAAAGATAGTCAGTAGCAAGAGAGACCGTGTGAGAGTCACGCTTCGATTTGAATGGGCCTCCCGGACGTGACACCACGACCTCCGGGATACAGGTGTGAAATAGCGCTTGCGCTGACTTTCGCCAAACACGGGAGGGTTTCAGATACTTGAGCGGAGAGAACAGAGGGATAAAAGTTTGGCTGGGCACTTATCCATTCAAATATGTGGATCTATGGGTCTTGGCAATTGCTTACGTCTCTGTCTACTTGTTTACCACCTATTCACAATAAAAATAGGACGTTTTGATGAGTGTCTAATGTGAAACGAATCCGTAAGTCTCCACCCCAGAAACGATTTTTTTTAACCCGTTGGAAATGAGGACTCCATTGTCATGCGGAGGGAAACTTCTCATCGTCCACAGTGGGGGAATCGTGTTTACGAAGCCAGGTCCTAACTTGAATACGTATATACTTACCTATTATTATATTACTTTTATATGTATTCTACCGCTTATATTATTGGGAATGCTCTGATTGAGGAATTGTTCGGACTGATTCCAGCCGCTTCATTCCGTCATCGCTCCTCTCGTAAACAGTTCCATGCCTATCATCTAGATGGTTGGCAGTCTCTAACTATGCAATTCTCAAGAATCTTTCTATCTCGAACGACGAAACTGTGGAATGAACTATCATCTGCGGTGTTTCCGGACCGATACGACCTGCAAACCATCAAGAAAAGAGCGTACTCCCTTTTAAAAGGCCGGCAGCGCACCTGTGACTCCTTTGACGTGGCAGGTGTCCATGGGCGGTGGTAATCGCTTGCCATTAGATGATACGTTTGCTCGTCTGCCCCATGAATCATAAAAAAACTTAAGCAGATTGTACCATTACAAGTGTGTCGAGAGTTACTGGCTATTTTAACACTATAAGTTTTATATGACAGTTCGCATTTAGATACCGTTTAGGTATAATAATAATAATATCCTCCAATCGATTACGGCTACGGCGCGGCGGTAAATCTCAACGATCAGCCACGTACGGAGGATACACTATAGTGCTCAAGTGTGTGCGCAAACACAAGTGCACTCTCTATTCCCTTACCCTTATGTTCCGATGGGATACTATTTGACACGACCGGAGAGGGATCGGGCGCAGGACCAACAGCTTATGGTGCTTTAGGTATATTATGTAGGTGACGCACCAGCGGGACGGAGCGGGGTTATTCCATTTTGCAAACATCATCATCATCAGCCCATTTAAGTCCCCACTGCTGGGGCACGAGTCTCCCTCAATCACATGAGGGGTAGTTGCCATACGAGGTGTCATAAAATATTAATATTTTTACAATCTTTAGATTAGTCAAACACCCTTTTATCCAAATGTATAAGACATCTTAAATCGACTCTCATCTTAATGTAAATATCTCACAACATCACATACATTGATCTGACTCCGAGATAGGTAGCTCAAGCACCTGTAATAACGATATCAGAACTAACAGCGGAATTACAAATATATACATTAAATAATTTTCTTTTGTAAATACATACTTATAATACATAGAAAACACCCAGACCAATACAAACCAACATGTTCATGCACACAAATGTTTGTACTGTGCGGGGATCGAACCCGCAACCAGAGGCAGCGTTTACTACCAATGATCCAGACGGGTCGTCAAATGTCAAATACATTAGATTCAATATCAAAGACAGATTGTAATAACTCGATGTGAGGCTGACTGTACAAACAGATAAGGTAATTATTGGGCGGGTATTAAGTATTAATAACATTCCATGTGCAGCACTATGATATTGGTTTATACGCGAAATTAGTTGTGTAGAATATTAAATACGAGTACCAAGGGCAGACTATTTATTTATTTGTACGATTGTCACATGGTAGATAGATAGATAAAACTAACATTACTATACGTAATTAGGTTTAAGAGTCTGTGTAATTGAATGAATAAATAAATAATAAATAAAACATTTATTAGCATTCCAGCTGACACACATTAACACAAAAAAAGCAAAATCAAGGATAAGGTACAATTAAAAGAGTACTTGTTTTATGTGCTAGGTGGCAGACGGGCAGACGGATCACCTGATGGTAAGCGATTGCCGCCGCCCATGTACACTGATTAGTGACCAATTAATTGGTAATTACAGTTATTATTTTCAACGAGGGAGAGCCACGCTTCGGCATAAATGGGGCGGCTCGACCGGAGTGATACCACAGCCTCACAGAAAACGGGCGTGAAGCAACAATGTGCTGTGTTTCGCTGCCTGAGTGAGGGTACCGGAGGCGTGATCCGGAGGACAGGGCGGCTTAAAGATTGGCAGCGCACTGGTGTCGCGAGTGTCCATGGGCGGCGGCAATTGCTTACTATCAGGTGATCAGTCTGCTCATCTGCCACTTATCACATAAAAAAAATCAAACCAAACAGTCACTATAAAGTGGTTTTCATAGGAACTCGTTACCGGCGCATGTATTTCCTCCTTCATACAATATGGATTCCTTCTAAACGAAAGCGTGAACAATGGAACTTAATTCCTTAGAACCATTAAGTAAACCGTCTACTCGTGCATCACTTACCACATTCATCATCATCATCAGCCCATTTAAGTCCCCACTGCTGGGGCACGAGTCTCCCTCAATCACATGAGGGGTAGTTTGCCTATACAAGAGGTGTCATAAAATATTAATATTTTACAATCTTTAGATTAGTCAAACACCCTTTTATCCAAATGTATAAGACATCTTAAATCGACTCTCATCTTAATGTAAATATCTCACAACATCACATACATTGATCTGACTCCGAGATAGGTAGCTCAAGCACCTGTAATAACGATATCAGAACTAACAGCGGAATTACAAATATATACATTTAATAATTTTCTTTTGTAAATACATACTTATAATACATAGAAAACACCCAGACCAATACAAACCAACATGTTCATGCACACAAATGTTTGTACTATGCGGGGATCGAGCTCGCTACTCTTGGACCAAAGGCAGCATTCACTACCACTGATCCAAACGGATCGTCCACCAATACAACCTGTATATGTATTTGAGTCTTTATAACGCAGTTGTCTATGTCTCACATGATTTTAAAAATTCAAAAGCGCTGAGAACGTCTATGCTCATATTGAGTAATTGCTATTAAATAGGCAATTAATTTTTAGCATTCACCAATTGACTGTACTGACAGCGTCTGTTCAAGTTAACCCTCTGCAGTACAAAAATAACACTTGCGTCTCAGACATAAGGACTATCGAAAGTCCAAAAAGAGCACCTCAACGTGACGACGTATGTACGAGTACAATGTAAATTACAGTTTCTAAGCTCCCTATACTCATCTAAGGGGTGTGTTTATTTTTACCGCATTCTGTAAAATATTGTGTTATATTTTGCTTCATGATCAAACGACACGACCGGAACGGCAACCAGAGGCAGCGTTTACTACCAATGATCCAGACGGGTCGTCAAATGTCAAATACATTAGATTCAATATCAAAGACAGATTGTAATAACTCGATGTGAGGCTGACTGTACAAACAGATAAGGTAATTATTGGGCGGGTATTAAGTATTAATAACATTTCATGTGCAGCACTATGATATTGGTTTATACGCGAAATTGGTTGTGTAGAATATTAAATACGAGTACCAAGGGCAGACTATTTATTTATTTGTACTAGTCACATGGTAGATAGATAGATAAAACTAACATTACTATACGTAATTAGGTTTAAGAGCCTGTGTAATTGAATGAATAAATAAATAATAAATAAAACATTTATTAGCATTCCAGCTGACACACATTAACACAAAAAAAGCAAAATCAAGGATAAGGTACAATTAAAAGAGTACTTGTTTTATGTGCTAGGTGGCAGACGGGCAGACGGATCACCTGATGGTAAGCGATTGCCGCCGCCCATGTACACTGATTAGTGACCAATTAATTGGTAATTACAGTTATTATTTTCAACGAGGGAGAGCCACGCTTCGGCATAAATGGGGCGGCTCGACCGGAGTGATACCACAGCCTCACAGAAAACGGGCGTGAAGCAACAATGTGCTGTGTTTCGCTGCCTGAGTGAGGGTACCGGAGGCGTGATCCGGAGGACAGGGCGGCTTAAAGATTGGCAGCGCACTGGTGTCGCGAGTGTCCATGGGCGGCGGCAATTGCTTACTATCAGGTGATCAGTCTGCTCATCTGCCACTTATCACATAAAAAAATCAAACCAAACAGTCACTATAAAGTTGGTTTCATAGGAACTCGTTACCGGCGCATGTATTTCCTCCTTCATACAATATGGATTCCTTCTAACGAAGCGTGAACAAGTGAACTTAATCCTTTAGAACCATTAAGTAAACCGTCTACTCGTGCATCACTTACCACATTCATCATCATCATCAGCCCATTAAGTCCCCACTGCTGGGGCACGGGCCTCCCTCAATCACATGAGGGGTAATTGCCATACTCACCACGCTTGGCAGACGGGTTGGCGAGGGTTTTGATATAAATGCAGAGTTTTCCTTCTCTGGGTGCTGATGATCATGCCAGCAGCTTTACCTTAGTCGCCTTATACGACACCTCGGTAAGAGTGAGGGTGGCCTATTCTACTCTGCCGGGACCACACGGCCACTTATCACATTAAAAAACCCTTGTGTACATTTTTGCCCTATGCTGCAACTAAACTTTGCAACATTTGCAGCATTACCCTATCAGTTGCTTAGTAACGTTGGTTATTAGGTAATGTCTGTTCTGTTGAAAATATCCAAACTCGTATCTCATCATCATCATCAGCAACCCACACTCGTCCACTGCTGGACATAGGTCTCCCCTAATGCATGCCACTGCTCCCGATTTTCGGCCACTCTTATCCAGCCCACTCCAGCCAGCCTTCGAATGTCATCATCCCATCTTGTCGCAGGGCGTCCTACACTACGCTTACCGAGTCGCGGTCTCCACTCAAGGACTTTACGGCTCCAACGGCTGTCAGTTCTGCGGCTAATATGACCAGCCCACTGCCACTTCAGTTTGTTAATTCGGTGGGCTATGTCGGTGACTCTGGTTCTCTGTCGGATTACATCATTTCTGATGCGGTCCTTCAGAGATACTCCGAGCATAGCCCTTTCCATAGCTCTTTGAGCGACTTTGAACCGGTGGACTAGTCCAGCCGTGAGTGTCCACGTCTCGGCATCGTAAGTCATGACCGGAAGGACGCACTGGTCGAAGACTTTTGACTTAAGACTTTGAGGGATGGGTGACGAGAAGACTCGTATCTATTAGTTCATAAAATAAATAAACTGTTCTAAATTTCATATATTTTATATTACCATAACTGTCTGTATAAGTGTATTTTTATCAGCGCGAGGTGTCTAAAATGAATAAAACTTGGTCGTGATATACTAATTAATGTTAAAATAGATAGTTTTTTAGATTTTCGCGTTGCATTATAACTATAATGTATTTGAAGTACTCGAGCCAAATATATGAGTAGGTACACAATGTTGTATCACATAATAAATATCGTGTTAATTCCCGTCTTGTTACAATATAGTTAAAATAGATATTAAAATTACTTACATGTGGGACAGAATAAATAATACGCCTAGGTTTCGGGAATAAGGCTTCTATATTAATTATAATCGTCTTTACGTCTTTACACCTTTTTTCAGTCGTCGGCCATGCGTCGTCTATCTCCCTCTCGCACGTCATTCCATAATTCAAATATCGATCTCTTACACGTTCCTTACCATGCATCTACCGATCACCAATCCTACATACATGTTATAATATTGTGTATAAACGCAATTAAAAATAAAGCAAATAAATTTATACAGACGTTTAATGAATCTTCATGTTAAAATAATCTTTAGCAAGATCCAAAACAAGTGGCCACGGGACAGCGGCATTGCTTATAGGTTATCCGAATACACGAAACGCTTGCACGAATTGCGACGTGAGCCCACAGATACGTAGCATCCTAAGCACGTATCCCTACGACGCATCTTTAGCGCGCAACCGTAGCACGCATTCGTAGCACGCATCCGTAGCACGCATCCGTAGCACGCATCCGTAGCTCGCATCCATAGCAGGCATTCGTAGCACGTATCCCTACGACGCATCTTTAGCGCGCAACCGTAGCACGCATTCGTAGCACGCATCCGTAGCACGCATGCGTAGCTCGCATCCATAGCAGGCATTCGTAGCACGTATCCCTACGACGCATCTTTAGCGCGCAACCGTAGCACGCATTCGTAGCACGCATCCGTAGCACGCATCCGTAGCACGCATCCGTAGCTCGCATCCATAGCAGGCATTCGTAGCATGCATCCGTAGTACGCATTCATAGCATGCATTCTTAGCACGCATCCGTAGCAGGCATGCAGAGCACGTATCTTTCCATACAAAAGCTTGGTTTAACCACTTAGCTTAGTTGAACCACTGCTAGGCTACGTGGGTCAATGATTCCCCCCTCTCATCTTAGCATGTAGTTCCAGGTTGCACCCACGATGTATCCAGCTTGCACGATGTAATCGGCACCTAGTGCCATCTATTGGTATGAAGTGGAACGAATGTTTCGAGGCGAAGTGAGGGTGGGCCACTAGCCTCCTATATTGATCATTCATCTATGTGCCAAAACAATATAGTTCTGTTTCTTGACCTAATTCCGTACTATATAGCGTTATCACTGTGCTAGGGATATCAGACAACAGAGGAATCACAAAATTAATAGGTAATAATAATAATATCCTCCAACCGATTTCGGTTATGGCGGCCAACCTCATATCTATCAGCTACCTACGCAGGATAAGTGTGTGCGCAAACACAAGTGCACTTCCTATTCCCGTGCCCTCATATTCCGATGGGACACCAGTATAACACGACCGGAGAGGGATCGGGTGCAGGACCGATAGCTTAACGTGCTTTCTGAGGCACGGGGATACAAGACCGTCAACTTCCAGTTGACAGTGAGAAATTCTTAACAGTAAAACTGAGGTACTCATTTTTTCCCGACCCGGGGATCGACCCCGGGACCCCAAGCGCAGGCGTCGCTTTAAAGTGCGACTCGCTACCCACTGCGCCATCGATGTAGTCTGGACAATAGGGCATCATAGTCAGCCCATTTAAGTAAGTGCTGGGGCACGGGCCTCCCTCAATCATATGAGGGGTAATTGCCATACTCACCACGCTTGGCAGACGGGTTGGCGAGGGTTTTGATATGGAGTATTGATTTATTTGAAGACAGTTTTGGTCAATTATGTTACAAAGCTCGTTTATATATTGACGATGAGAGCTGCCTTTAGATATACTCGTACTTCGACTGTGCTTCTCACTTTATTATACGTAATTATTATAATTTTTGCTAAAAATATATTTTAACATTCAGTAACACTATGTAATTTAATTTTGTTTGACAGATAATATTTTTGACATTGTATTCGTATTGTATTATTGACTTTATTGATAATTTATTTATTTGACTGTCTATTTTCGTTAGGCGTTTGACTATTTACTGTGGTTGGCATCCTGAATTTTCGGGCATGCTGTTCGCCTAGTACCTAGAGTCTGTTCTTGAATATTAATTTACCGAAAACTTTATGTATGTATGAATATTATTGAATTGTATAACGCTTTGGTATTAAACTGTAATGTTATGCAATCGTATGTTAATAATAAATAAAAATAAATGCAGAGTTTTCCTTCTCTGGGTGCTGATGATCATGCCAGCAGCTTTACCTTAGTTGCCTTTTACGACACCTCGGTAAGAGTGAGGGTGGCCTTTTCTACTCTGCCGGGGACCACACGGCCAGGAGAATAGGTACTTAAATACAAACCTTTATTGCAGACACGGAATAAACACTGAAAGTATTAATCACACGAATGTTTGTCCAGGACTCTACCCTCAGAAACCCCAATTTTTTTATATTTTATAATTTTCGGAGAGAATTCTTCTGAGCTGCAGAAGCTTATTCTACCATCCCCTTTTTCCTACCAAGAAGTTTATTACCTTTTCTTCATAAACATTTTGCTATTGCGTAGTCAGTTCTTTTCTTCGAACAATCGATGTAATATTTCATAGTATTTGTGTTAATATAATGACATTCTCAAATGGGGCAAAATGATAAGAAACCCACAAACCAAAAGGAAGCACGATTTATCTTATAAACTCTACTATTCCCTATTTCAACTACGCAGTCACAACATAAAAATGGCAGTAAGCCAGTCTAAACGTTAGGATGAGACAAAGCAGACAATAGGCGTCTTTCCACCACAGATGTGCTACGATACTAGGCCATGCTACTGAAGATGTGGCAGCTACGCTACGAAACTATGTTCCCGTTTCCACCAATACTTACGACTACGACTGCCTCGGCGGCGTAGTGGTTAGTGGGTCGCAATCCAAAGCGACGGCTGTGCATGAGGTCCCGGATTCGATCCCCGGTTCGGGCCAAAAATTTTCACCAAAGTCAGGAAGTTGGCGGTCCCCCCCCGTGCCTCGGAAAACACATTAAGCCGTTGGTTATGCGCCCAATCCCTCTCCGGTCGGGTCACGCTGGTGGCCCATCGGAATATGAGGGTAGGGGGATAGAGAGTGCACTTGTGTTTGCGCACACACTTAAGCACTGTGATGTATCCGGCGTACGTGGCCGATCGTTGAGTTTTGCCGCCGTAGCCGTAATCCGTAGGATTTGTTATTATTAAGCTATGTAGCTGGGCAAAAAAAATGCCTTCTGTAGATGTACATCCGCGAGGTAGCTGGGAAAATAAATTGCGATACGTAGCATTCTAAGCACGTATCCCTAGGACGCATCTCTAGCGCGCAACCGTAGCACGCATTCGTAGCACGCATCCGTAGCACGCATCCGTAGCTCGCATCCATAGCAGGCATCCGTAGCATGCATCCGTAGTACGCATTCATAGCATGCATTCTTAGCACGCATCCGTAGCAGGAATGCAGAGCACGTATCTTTCTATACAAAAGCTTGGTTTAACCACTTAACTTAGTTGAACCACTGCTAGGCTACGTGGGTCAATGATTCCTCCCTCTCATCTTAGCGTGTAGTTCCAGGTTGCATTCGAAGCTTTTTGGAGTTCAAGGTACGCTTAGAGCATGATTCAGGATTTGGGGAGACTGGTAATTACAAAGAAGCGACTGCCGTCTGACAGGGGAACCAGACCAACTGAATGTGGACCAATGATTATGCTGTGCCAATGAACAACTTCATGTTATGACAAGACTCTCAACAGTCTGCTACCAAAGAATTCTGAACTATTTTGGTCATTTCGCTCGCCGTCAACTGGTTAACCTTGATAGTTGTGGTGGGCAAAGTGGAGGGCAAGAGACACCGCAGCCGATCGCCCAGTCGGTGGTGTGGCCAAGTTACGACGATAACTTGGCTTCCCGTAGTAACCACCCTAAGGACAGCCGAGAACCGTACTAAGTGGAAGAGCCTAGTGTACGAAGATACCAGAAACTTTCAAGGACACAACCTACAGAATTGAATAACCGATCACACATACTATAGCAACGTAACGTAGTACATCTTTGGTGGAAAAACCCTTACTCTCATTTACTTTACTGTACCCAAACCTTATCCCTAGGGAAATGAATCCACACATCTTTGCCAATGTAAATCGGGGCTTATCTGTTTTGGGACACACTAGGTACTCCCCTGGCTTTGCTTGTGTTTTTTTTATTATGGGAGCAGATGAGCAGACGGATCACCTGATGGTGCGCTTGTATTTTGGATATCTTTTTTATATTTGAGATTCAGAAAATTTAAGTTAAGATTTAGTTACAAAAATTAAGCATTATGATGCGTATTATCTATTTTAATTGCTGTCTGGCCCGCTCCGCCCAGTCACTCTAACGATAATAGCTAGGTTGCCAAACCCTTGTAGTTCAATGTCCTGTTTAGTCTGGTCTTAACTTAGTAGACAGAAAATATATATATTCAAAACTGGTTGTTATGTATTGATCCTTACACCCAAATCTTAGTCTGTATTTGAGCACTCAGAGGCATTTACGACCACGGCAATACGGATGATTTCAGCCGAGACAATTTTCTTGTTTCGTACTTTTTAGAACGTGTTTTTATGGTAGTCGGGTTTTAGTTCTTAAACTTTAATTTTATTTAACATATTTTTAGTTATGATAATACATACAAATTACATATTTGAAATGTGCTATATCCAGAAGACAATCAAGATGCTTCTAACGACACCTCATTTGTTCAAATATGATAACTAGTTTAGAAGTTATGAGGAAACAGATGAACAACCATACATACATACAGGTCAAAATCATAACCCTTCTTTTGGCTTCGCCGTTGTCGGGTAAAAATGAGAGTTTCTACTTTACAAGGTTGGCAGTGCCCTTGTTACTACATTGGTGGCATGTGTCCATGGGTAGCTCCAAACGCTTACCATCAGGTGATCCGTCTACTTATCTACCATCTATTACATAAAAAAGACAGACTAGGAAATTAAGATTTCATAAGATTGGTAATTCATTTGTAGGAATGAGTATTAAAATATTAAATAAGTTATGTACCACAAAAGCTTGTTGATTTACCAATGTTTAAATTTAAAACACATGTTAAAAATTATTTAATGGCAAAAGCCTATTATAAAGTCAATGATTACTTAAATGACAAGAATTTGTGGAAATGATAAACAGTTCGCATACACCCATGATACTGTACTTATAAAAATTTTGGCGATTAAAAAGAGTAACTGGCGAGTTTCTTGCCGGATCTTCTCGTCAGAATCAACTTTCCGATTTTGGTGGTAGAATCACATTATATTTATTCATTTCTCAGTATATTTTTGTATCGACATATATGTTTAATTGCATGTATAATATACATAGCTATAATTTATATTTATCATGTATGACGATTTGTAAGAGCTGTATTTAAGCCTATTCAAATAAAGTACTTTTGAATATTTTTTTTTAAATTCAAACTTTCCTGTTAATAAAATGTGACATGCAAAATAAATATTTTTTTACCCAAATACAGACGGACCAATTCCTTTTTAGATGGTGTTTAAATTCCCAAAAAATCCGAAGCAATCATAGACCCAACATTCATATTTGACAACCCCAACTTTTCGTATCAAGACTCTACCCTAACTCTATAGCAGTAAAGATTATTAACATTCGAGGTCTTGTCAATGAAAGGAACCTTAAGGTTGTGGAAATAAAGGTTATAAAATAAATTGTTCCGGCACTTCCGATGAAGGTTAAGCCGGGATTATTTGGCGTTTAAAGTCAACAATAATTTTGGCAAAATTTGCCTGAGGTTAGGTGTTTTCAATAAAGAAATCGGAGTGAGTAACGCACTTGGGAATTTATTAAACGACAAAAAAATTACCTACCTGTATTGTATGTTGGGTGAACGTATATAGTACTTCAGCATGTATGGGCCGGCTGTGATACCACGGCCTCATAGAAAACCGGCGTGAAGCAGCACTGTGCTGTGTTTCGCTGCGTGAGTACCGGAGGCCCAATCCGGGGGAAATGGGGGGTTTAAAGGTTGGCAGCGCACTTGTGAGTCCACTGGTGTCGCGGGTGTTCATGGCCGGCAGCAATCGCTTATCATCCGTTTGCTCGTCTGCCACCTTCTAATCACTAAAAAAATTGTCTGTAAGATCGTTGGTATCTCACTATTTGGATTGTTCAGATCTATGTGCATATTTCTACTATTCGCTCGGCGGTGAGGAAAACATTGTAAGAAAACCTCCAATTTTCTGGTAGTCTTTGTAACCATGATTCAATTGATTTGGGGAACCAAAACTTCACTCACCCTCTTACATGCTCCTGTGGAGAGTTTCTGGGATCCCTGGTCTACCACGGTCTGTCGTATGCCCGATGCGCCGGCCGGATCCCTCGCCATGCCTACCTGAATGACATCCTCCGCCGGGCCTTCATATCAGTCCGCACTCCGGCAGTCCTAGAACCCCTAGGCATATGTCGGAGCGACTGCAAAAGGCCCGATGGGGTGACCCTCATTCCATGGAGTCAGGGCAAGGCATTGGTTTGGGATGCGACCTGCGCGGACACGTTGGCCGCTTCCCATGTCCACGCCACTTCACGGGGCGCGGGTGCAGCAGTCCATGCATACCCCAGGCTCGGAAGCAACGGCTTTGGAACTGGGGATGAGATGCTGAGATCTTGATGACCTTCTTTAAACTTTGACGACCCGTTTAGATCAGTGGTAGTGAACGCTGCCTCTGTTGTAGGGTTGCGGGTTCGATCCCCGCACAGTACAAACATTTGTGGGCATTAACATGTCTGTTTGTATTGGTCTGGGTGATTTCTATGTATTATAAGTATTTATTTAACAAGTATACATGTAATGTTATTCGTAATTTTGCTGTTGGTTTTGATATCCGCAACACAGGTGCTTGTGCTACCTATCTCGGAGTCAGATCAATGTATGTGATGTTGTGAAACATTTATTATTTACTTTGAACATTCCGGTCATTTCCCATACTGGCGTCATTCAGACTCTTCGTGAGATACCAGTATTGAGGATTTTTTTAGGTGTAAAAACTGAATAAAACACCATTGGAGTGACGTCACAATTTCAAGAAAAACCTTTAGACTCCTAATCTCTATAACATCACGATTCATTCTCGACCCTCGACCCCATAACTTGTCATGCTCTCGAATTTTGCCAGGTGATTTTGAAACCTATTCTATAAGAGGAAGGATGGCCGTTTCAAAGGACGTATTACGGGGCATAGCAGATCCTTTAACAAGGTTTCTGGAGTGGAAATTGGATTTGGTGCTGGATTCAGTATTAATGTTTATTAGAGGAAGTCGGAGTCTCTGATAAATATAGAAAGGTCTTCGTAATTTGACTAACTTGAGCATTCTGAAAGGGAGCTCGTAAGTTCAGAGCTGAACATGCATATTCGAATTTTCAAATCTAGGCGTGTAAACACTAAAATTACAATGTAATTTATTACTTACTTACTAAGTATTTCTACTATTACGAAAACATCTTGTGGAAACTTACATGTTTCGGATTCCTGCCACGATGGCGCAGTGGGTAGCGGGTCGCACTTTAAAGGTTCGACCCCCGGGTCGGGCCGAAAATGTGTACCTTAGTTTTCGGTATGAAATTCTTAGTGTCAGCACGGAGTGTGGTAGTTGGCGGACTTGTACCCCCGTACCTTGGAAAGCACGTCCTGCAATCCCTCCCCGGTTGAGCCACACTGGTGTTCCATAAGGAAGGTAAGAGAATAAAGAGTATACTTGTGTTTACGCACACACTTGAGCACTACAGGGGACTATTTTCGTATTACAGAAGAGAGCCATCCGCGCCATTTATGGCCTTATATCGCGCGATCCCCTTAGAGATTTGTTTAAAGAAATTGACATACTTACCGTGGCTTCTCAATACAGCCTTGATTGCCTTATCTACGTACATAGAATCTCCATCTGTTCTCGAAGAAGTCTGACAATCACAGCCTTAACACCAGAAATAAGTGAAAAATTTGCCGTTGCAAATATCAGGCTCCATATTTCGGTCGGCAGTTCATCGTTTATACGATTGAGCATAAATTTTTTTAATAAGTTACTTCAGATAATTATTGACTGGCCTACATATACGTTTAAATTGTATATAAAAACTGTTAAATGAAAAAGGCTGTACTATCCACCTAATTACCGCACAAACAAAACACGCGTATTATCAATGAACTGTATTAAAAACTCAAATGAACAAAAAAACATTAGCCGCTTAAGGGTAAACAAAAAAACGAAATGCTTGCGCGATTCAATTGTGCACAACGCCATCTATTGGCGGTCGTTGCACTTCACGCCGCTCACGCCTAATTCCCATCGCCAAAGGCTATTATAAAATAGACAATTTTTAGAATGACAATAATTTAGGGACATAGTAACATAAAAAAATTACTTTATTTTTAAGTTAAAAGTGATATTTTGTAAAACAATTTTTTTTTAAAGAGTAAGTTTCTTGCTAGTGTCTTCTTGGCAGAAAACTACATTCCGAACCGGTGGTTCATAAGTGTTCTGTACAAGCCTGAATTGAATGAACTATTTTCATTTTTTCATTTTCACTATAATATATCTTACGTACGAGGCAGTTCGCGTTTTTGCGATGGGCCGCCGTAACCATAATCGGTTGGATGATATTATTTATATGTAGGTATTATAAGTATGTATTTACAAAAGAAAAGTATTATTCTGCATATATTTGTGATTCCGCTGTTGATTCTGATATCCGTAACACAGGTGCTTGAGCTACTTATCTCGGAGTCAGATCAATGTATGTGATGTTGTGAAATTTATTTATTTATTTATTTTTATTATAATTTACTTAAAATTATTATGAATAGTTCAGATAATGATTCTGAACATGTAAAAGTGTTTCTGTTGATCTAAGTCCCTTGTCTAAGCAGCCTCGGGCCCCCACGGTCACAAGGTTTCCACGCCGAACGGAGCGAATCGGTAACAAGTGACTTTGTTTCTTTTACGGGTCTAAGGGTTGGGAAAGTCAGACGATAGTCGCTTTATTATAATTACCAGACTTAACAAATACTGGCTTAAACACGTTGAAGATGAGATCGTCATCATCATCATCAGCAACCCACACTCGTCCACTAGCTGGACATAGGTCTCCCCTAATGCACGCCACTGCTCCCGATTTTCGGCCACTCTCATCCAGCCCACACCAGCCAGCCTTCGAATGTCATCATCCCATCTTGTCGCAGGGCGTCCTACACTACGCTTACCGAGTCGCGGTCTCCACTCAAGGACTTTACGGCTCCAACGGCTGTCAGTTCTGCGGCTAATATGACCAGCCCACTGCCACTTCAGTTTGCTAATTCGGTGGGCTATGTCGGTGACCCTGGTTCTCTGTCGGATTACATAATTTCTGATACGGTCCTTCAGAGATACTCCGAGCATAGCCCTTTCCATATGATCCATGATTCAATTCAATTCAATTCAAAATGTATTTATTTCCTCATTTACACTTATATGATCTTAAACAATCTCGGTGTCGCGGGTGTCCATGGGCGGCGGCAATTGCTTACCATCAGGTGATCCGTCTGTTCGTCTGCCTACCTATTGAGTAAAAAAAAACTAAAAATCTAGACTAAGGTAATGTCCACTTTTAAAGACCCAAGTGTGAGAGGCTGACGCTCGATATAGGTCTTAGAAAATACCTGTGTTACGAGTCGCCATGCCTGCCTCCTCGGCGGGACGTGTGTATGATGAGATCGTATAAACATTTAAATGTTAGTAAGAATGTTTTAATTTGTTCTTCAAAAGACGTTATTGTCCAACCAAAGCGAACCCCCCAGACAGGGAGCCCCGACTCATGTCAACTCATTTCGACATCCATTTAAAAAAATCTTCAAACTTCAGTTCAAAATTGAATTTCGTCGGTTTAGCTATGTGTATTTCCAATTAGGGTGGCCTTGTCTGTCTGTCGCACAAAGGCTATCGGGGTTGCGAAAAATCGCACGGAAAATTGAACCGGGGTTGTAGGTTCGGGGATAGGGGAGGGAGTTATTCGGTCATTACTTGACTTTTTTTATGATAAAGGTGGCAGACTAGCAGATGGATAACTTCATCATCATCATCATCATCAGCCTTTCGCAGTCTACTGCTGGACGTAGGCCTCTCCAATTGTTTGCCACCGTGATCTATCTATGGCTTCTCGCATCCAGCTCTTGCCAGCCATCCTGTCCAGATCGTCCCTCCACCTAGCCAGAGGGCGTCCTACATTACGCTTGCCAAGACGCGGTCTCCACTCTAGAACTCGTTTACCACATAGGTTGTCGGTTTAGCGGCTAATATGACCAGCCCTCGGGAAAGCCCCTGATAAGCTATTTTCATCTCTTTCTGCGGTCAGTCCCCCATGCCTGAGGATCGGGGTCATCAGTGGATGTGGATGGGTTGCACCTCGTTTGTGTGATATGCCTCTACCGGAGCCTATTCTCTGGCAACCACATAATACATAAAACAGAACATAATAAAGAAGATAACAAAACAGGTACAAAATTATCCAATACATAAAGACCGACCAACATTTATTTATTAATTTATTGCATAATCACATTACATAATTATATTAAGTCTTAAAAGTAGTATTGCGGTATACATGTGGAGTGGCGTGTTAATAGCCTAAACTAACTCCAGGCATATTTCGCACGCGGACTATGATTAGGACTCGGGAACAAATTCTCACTTACCTTGGGACTGCCTGAGATTCCGCTCCTCCCTTCTTTCAGGCGTCGCAGCTGCCTCCAGCACTTCACTAGCACTAATAAAACAGTCTTTGAATTGTTCAATTAATTATATAAGCTAATTGTAAATATGCTTCGTGAGGGAAAATCATAGCGGGAGAAAATTATGTTATAGAGATATGACATGAGGGAATAGATAATTAGATGAAGAAAAAAAGGAAGAAATAGGTGGTATACCGCGTAGGCTCCCTTATGTGCCTGCAGAGCTAGCCCGTAGTCAGGCATCGCAGACCCCACAAACAGCACCAAGGGGTGAGACAGCCACCAAGTCCGTCCACGCCATATACGAGTAGGCGATGCGCTTAACCAACATGTGACGCCCTGCAAGGGCATAGCAATTTGAATAGGTGGACTAGATGAGATTTTAAATACATTAATTAATACAAAATAATGAATAACAAATGACGATTCAATTTACAACACTCAACAAATATGTAGATATCAGATGATCAGAAGGCATTTCAGTGACAGTGTCAAGAGGGCGTTGTACAACGTATTTTCTATCCGAAAATGTCATTACAGCATTAGTTCCGACTTTTGCCACGTGCCAATTAACCTTGATCAAACTTTAGTAGGTGGTATACCATGGAAACACTGAAAGAATAATACTTTGTTAATATTAGTCTTAAGTTTAATGGTCTAAATAAATATTATTTTCTTTTCTCTTTTCTATCATAATAAAATAAAAATACAAAGAAAACATTAAACGAAGTCCTAAAAAATCATTGCCAACAGTCCAATACGTTGGACACAGTGTCGCCATCATTCATTCGCTTTCTAAACTAGTACATGCTTTATTGTCTGTGACACAGTATCAAAAGAGAAAAGAAAAAAAATTGACAAAAATGATGCAGACGTTTGGAAAATAATAAATTAACAAATTAGCACTCGACACTCGAAGACTTGTTTGATTGTGCTCCTCTCACTCGATCGATCATTTCATCACGATCAAATAGGACCATGTCCCCTAGCCTACTCGATGGGTACAAAGGCTCGTCTCTACGGCAATTGGACGCGGATGGCTCGCTCTGATCGAGGGGACCCGTTGACACGCTGGGAATCAATTCCGACAAGTTTTGTCAATAGATTGGAATGTAAAATACGTGGTTGTTGCTGTCAATTTAGAGAGATTGGTGTAATTATAATACTTCATACCTATGTTTTTATGTGATAAGTGGCAGACGAGCAGACTGATCACCTGATGGTAAGCGATTGGCACCTTCCATGGACATCCGCGAGAACAGTGTATTCACAAGTGCGCTGCCAACCTTTGAACCTCATTTTCCCCGGATTCGGCCTCCGCACGCAGCAAAACATAGCACAGTGCTGCTCGCACGTTCGCGATCGTTCTCGTTCATCATCACGTTCGCGATTCACCCAGAGACACCCGCGACGCTTGTGAATGTTACAGGTCATTGTCATCATCGTCAGCCCATTTAAGTCCCCACTGCTGGGGCACGGACCTCCCTCAATCACATGAGGGGTAATTGCCCTACTCACCACGCTTGGCAGACGGGTTGGCGAGGGTTTAGATATAAAAGCAGAGTTTTCCTTCTCTGGATGCTGATGATCATGCCAGCAGCTTTACCTCAGTCGCCTTTTACGACACCTCGGTAAGAGTGAGGGTGGCCTATTCTACTCTGCCAGGGACCACACGGCAACGGCACGGCGGCACCGTGTGGTCCCCGGCAGAGTAGAATGTTACATGTGGGTTGCCACCATTAAACCCCCCGTCTCCCCAGATATTCCCTGGAATATTTGAATACTTACTTACTCCAATGGCTTGGCGACCCAAAATGAGTCTTCGCCTCCGATATGAGATGTCGCCATTTGTATCGGACTTGTGCAGCTTGATGCCAATCTCCTGCCTCTAATTCTTGCAGGTCCGCGTTCACTTCATCTCGGCCAGCGGTAGCGTGGAAGACCAACTGACCGACGACTATTATGGTAGGTTGTCGGAGATATTTGAGATTCTTGGCGCCCCTATCTGATACAGTGGTCGAGCCATCGGAGTCTAAGGCCCTTGAATCTCCCATTGTTTAAATGTCCGCCATCAGTTTAGCATTTTAATACGTCACCATAAAATCACAATTTATTGTGGTAGAGCCCGGCTTTAGCATGAACAGTCGGACTCGACAGACGTGATAATACGGCCTTAAAGAGAACTGGCAAGAAGCAGTGCCTGCTCTATTTTTCAACATTTGAGTAAGCAGAAATTTAGAGCACTTGTGGTGTTGCTGTAAGTGTCTATAGCGATAGAAGAATGAATGATGATGATGAATGATAGAATGGTAAGCGTACCATCATCGCGTGGTCCCCGACAGAGTAGAATAGGCCACCCTCACTCTTACCGAGGTGTCGTAAAAGGCGACTAAGGTAAAGCTGCTGGCATGATCATCAGCACCCAGAGAAGGAAAACTCTGCATTTATATCAAAACCCTCGCCAACCCGTCTGCCAAGCGTGGTGAGTATGGCAATTACCCCTCATGTGATAGAGGGAGGCCCGTGCCCCAGCAGTGGGGACTTAAATGGGCTGATGATGAAGCGTAACATCAGGTGATCCGTATGCTCGTGTGCTACCTATCAGATAAAAATGTAGGATAGGTATAAAGAGAGCACTGATATCTGCGCACACGCATTTATGGCGGATCGACTCATAGATCTTAAAAAGTGTAGCTTGACATCGTAAAGAATGGGGGTGAAGAGGAAAAGGTTGGCAGCGCACTTGTGACTCCACTGGAGTTGCGGGTGTCCATGGGCGGCGGAAATGCTTACCATCAGGTGAACCGTCTGCTCGTCTGCCACCTCTCATATAAAAAAATTGCCACTAGGGACGCACAAGACCGTGCGAAGGGGAGGGTTCGAAGTTGGAAAGCGGACCCTGGGCTCCGAAACAACTAGTGGTTGGCATTAATAGTTTTTTTTATGTCATAGGTGGCAGACGAGCAGACACCTGATGGTAAGCGATTCCCGCCGCCCATATGGACACCCGTGACACCATTGGAGTCAAAAGTGCGCTGCCAACCTATAGACCCCCTTTTCCCCTGGATGGGACCTCCGGTACCCTCACTCACGCAGCGAAAGACAGCACAGTGCTACTTCACGCTGGTTTTCTGGGGAACTTTGGTATATCTCCGGTTATTTTTTACAAAGTTATTATTTTTACACACTTGTTATTTTTATCATTTGTTATTTTCAAAGAATTGGTTATTTTTATTACCTATAACGAATAACAATTAACATAACCGGTAATTTGTTTAACATTTAAGAATTAACATGTTAATGCTTGGGACGCAACCTGGACAAAGTAAGTAAGTAAACATTTATTGACCACATAAAAGATTCACATAGACAGGACACATAACATAAGCATAAGGAGATTGCAAAGTAATACACAAATATTAAATAAAAACAAAAAAAAAGTTAATATATATAACCTGTGCGGATAAAGAATGGGATCAGAAATGGCGGCGCATCTATTCACTTCTCGCTCGCACACTATTTGCGTCTATACTCGCACTCGTGAGTATAGACGCAAATAGTGTGCGAGCGAGAAGTGAATAGATAAGCCGCCATTTCTGATCCCATTCTTTATCCGCACAGGTTGTACACTAGTGACAAAGGAAGAAGAAAAGGAACAAAGTGAAGTGGTCCACAAGGTCCAAGCTCAGCATGTGCTGCAGCGGTTTGCCGCCGCTGCCGCGCTGGTTTTCAGTTTGCACCTTGAGTGACTGGCGAAATTAAATTTGAATGTGACAGATAACAAGGAATGTGAGAAATAATCAAAGATAACAAAAAGCTTAGACAAAAAGAACGAGGATACAAAAAAGCAGTAGTAATTTTCTATACATATAATACAATTGTCCGTCTGTGTGTCCGTCCATATGTCACAGCCACTTTTCTCCGAAACTATAAGAACTATACCATTGAAACTTGGTAAATAGATGTATTTTGTTAACCGCATTACGATTTTTACATAAAGATTGGAAAAAATCAAAAAAATTGGGGGGTCTCCATACTTGAAAGTAAAACTTAAAATTTTTTTTTTCATCAAACCTATACGTGTAGTCAGCCGTGTGGTCCCGGCAGAGTTGAATAGGCCACCCTCACTCTTACCGAGGTGTCGTAAAAGGCGACTAAGGTAAAGCTGCTGGCATGATCATCAGCACCCAGAGAAGGAAAACTCTGCATTTATATCAAAACCCTCGCCAACCCGTCTGCCAAGCGTGGTGAGTATGGCAATTACCCCTCATGTGATTGAGGGAGGCCCATGCCCCAGTAGTGGGGACATAAATGGGCTGACGATGATAATACAGTGATAGACTTGGTGATGGCAGACCGCGCGCCACCATCGCCAAAATATCGGCAGGATAACATTATTACTGTGCGTCATGTAAAGTCGGTAATGCATGGCCGCTTCCGCGGAGTCAGTGGGGTTCGAGCCGGGTTGAAGTCGGGTTCGAGCCGGGTTCGAGCTCGCTGTGATCCTATAACGCGGACTAATAGGTTTATCCTAAACAGATAACCCTAGACTACAATAGGGCTGCCACTAGTAACCAAAAGATTCATATGAAAATCAAATGTTTCGTAAAATCCATTCATGGCCCCGTTGGTCTAGTGGTTTAAGTACCAAGCAGTGATCTCGGGGTCCTGGGTTCGATACTCGGTTCGAGCATGTGATCACAAAGTAGCGATGACTTGATTTCTATGATGGTGGCCTTTGCCCTTCAGTGGAAAAGTATATAGGCTGAAACTATACGAGGGTCGTGATTCGAATCCGAGCATGCGCCATTTTCAAACCTATGTGCCTATTTATTCCCAACCATTAAGCGGTTGTGTCCAAAGCTGTCACTTTGGAGTCCGGGGTGCTCTTATACCATGATACAGGATTTGGGGAGTCTAGTAATTAAATACAATGAAGCGATTACCGATTTTTACGATAAGGGGTCATTTTTAGAGCGATCTTGCGCTTATAATAATAGATTAGCATTAGGTGTTCACACGGGTTTTATCACCCTGAATTCGGTATCGTGTTTTTAAAAACTCAAAGTCGCACATATTATCGCGTTTTTGATTTAGCGTATACAGATACATCAAATCCGACAAAACACGTTCCAGAAACTTATAACGTGCAGGTTTCCTCACGATGTTTTCCCTCGCCACCGAACTAATCGTAGAAATTCGCAAAAACATTTGAAAAATCCAGGGGTGCATGCTCAGATTCGAACCACGACCCCTGCATGGCAGACGCGTTCATATCCATTAAACTAACCATCGCTCTCAAATTTCTAACGCAATCTATAGTTACATACATTTTTGTTTCCAAATTGCCATCAAACCTAGGAGTGACTAGCGCCATCTGTCTAGCTCTTGTGTCCGGTGCAGTAATTCTTAAGTCGCAGCCATCCGATTGGGGTGCTCGTTAAACGCCGGCATCCAATAAGATGCCTAGGCCGATAGTTGTATCTATTGTAAAATGTCTTCAAAAGAGATGCAACTTTCGTCTGATTTATGGATTTTTTCCTTTATATTGGTTACTGGTAGAAAGTAGCGCAAAACCAGTTATATAGTAGTTATATAGTAGATCAAAATCACTTTGGGTCGCTGCGCCAACCTATATATACATAACTTATGTTTCGATACTGTCAATATTTCTCGGAATATTTCTCGGAATTGCCTTGGATGAACGCTTAAGCTGGCATAATCATACTGACATGTTGACAAAAAAAATTAATAAATTTGTGTTTGCACTCAGAAAGGTAAAACACATTATATCTATAGATGCGGCGCTCATGGTGTACCATGCTTATGTGGTTTCAGTACTGCGCTATGGAATCGTTGTTTGGGGCAATTCATCCACTGCCTTGCGGGTATTCCGAATCCAAAAAAAGTGCATTCGAGCAATCTGGGGTTTGAGTTGGATGGACTCCTGCAGGCCAGTCTTTAAAGATAAAAAATTGCTTACGTTGCCTTCTCTGTATATCTTGGAAACAGCCAAACTAGTCAAATCCAACTTATCCATTTACGAAACTAGAAAAACAAGACGAAGAGCTATCAATAATGAGCCTCTCAAAATGCCAGTGCCAAAGCTGGAACTCTATAAACGGAATTCCCATTATATGGCACCGCGAATTTACAACTCTCTACCAGAAGGTTTTGCTGGACTTCCCTATGGTAAATTCTGCAATGTGCTAAAGAAATGGCTGCTCGAGAAATGCTATTACTCAATTGACGAATTTTTTAAGGATAGTAATTATAGAATAAATAAATATAATACTAGTTAGCCAGAAGTGACATGTACCTTTAATTATTTAATGGAATAGTGTAGGAATTTTAAGATTTTTTTAAATTTTTGTATTGTATGTACTTTCCGTGGGTTTTATTTATTAATTTATTATGAACTTAACAGTCCATTAACTTTAAATAATATATTGTATTGTAATAATCGGAATATTTTGAAAATTTGCACGTCCATTACGACGGAATATGTTAGCACTATGTATATGTTAAGACCAATTTATAACCATGTTCTATCGCAAATAAATGATTGATTGATTGATTGATTGTCGGCGATACTGAGGCCATTATGCCTGGCTCATGTATTTGCGGTAATGCATATATTGACCTGATTCTGCCCTAAGCATTAGCTTAAGCACTCGTGTTACGGTTAAACTGGACTTTGTTACTAGCAAGAATTGGAACAAGATCGACCAAGATGGAAGCTCTTTTTCTTTCGATACTGTCGGCAACCCTAAGGAGTAACTAACGCCATCTGTCCAGCTTATGTATCCGGTACGATAATGCAAACATCGAGCTGATTCCCTCCTAAGTAGCTTAAGCACTCTTGTGTTACGGTTAAACTGGATTTTGTACTAGCAAGAATTGGAACAAAATGACGACCCGTTTGGAACAGTGGTAGTGAACGCTGCCTTTGGTCCAAGGGTTGCGGGTTCGATCCCCGCACAGTACAAACATTTGTGTGCACAAACATGTCTGTTTGTATTGGTCTGGGTGTTTTCTATGTATTATTAGTATGTATTTACAAAAGAAAAGTATTATATTTATATATTTGTAATCCCCCTGTTGATTCTGATATACGTAACACAGGTGCTTGAGCTACCTATATCGGAGTCAGATCAATGTATATGATGGTGTGAAATATGTATATTTATTTATTTATTTAAAATCGACCATGATGGAAGCTCTTATTGTTTCGATACTGTTGGCAACCCTGAGGAGTAACTAGCGCCATCTGTCTAGCTCGTGTGTCCGGTGCGGTAATGCCGCTGCATTTGCTCAGGCTGCGTCTACAATGCAACGACCATCTATTGCCTTAGTTTAATATTGAGCACTGCGCACAATATGGCCGCTCCATGACTCCCGCTGAAACGGGACTCCACCATTTTGGCGTTGTTTTTAGTGCCTCACTTATGTTCTGACTACACTGGTTTCGCGGGCGTCCATGGCGGCGGCAATCGCTTACCATCAGGTGATCCGTCTGGCAGACGAGCAGACACATAAAAAAAGAATAAAAACACGGTTTCTGGGCATCATAATAAATGTAAGAACACTTGCAAGCGTTAATGATCTATAGATCCTAAGTTAAAGTAGTTCGTTGAACTGCCATCAGATGTCACTATGCTAAATTGCATCGCACCAGCAAAAGGTGTTTTCGGATTAGATATAAGGCAAAAATTAATTTGTAAAAATTTGCTATCCAATAAACCTGTCGTTGTACCGAGCTTTTTTTTGGTTTTATTTTATCGGCTGGTACATCCTCGAAGTGACCTTAACCAGGGGGTTAATCATAATAATTGTAGGTATGCCGCATTTTGACCGTGGGAGAGCCACGCTTTGGCATTAATGGGCCGGCTCGACGGGTGTGATACCACGGCCTCAGAGAAAACCGGAGTGAAGCAACGCTGTGCTGTGTTTCGGTGCGTGAGTGAGGGAACTGGCAGCCGAATCAAGGGGAAAGGGGGGTGTCAAGATTGGCAGCGCACTTGTAACTCAACTGATGTCGCGGGTGTCCATGGCCGGCGGCAATCGCTTCACATTGTCAGCTACCTATCACATAAAAAAAACATAATATTTAAAAACAGAACGACGGCTGAATACATTGCGCACACGTGCGTACGCGCATTACATTGATCTCAGTATGGTTCAGAAAAATTGCTCAAGGCGACAAACGAGCAAGCGGGACACTTGATGGTAAGTATATAACACCGCCCATGAACATCTGCGAAATCAGAGAGATGCGTATAAATACACAATTTTGAGAATCTATCGGAAAGAAACGAGCAGGTTTCCTCACAACGTGTGGTAGAAATACGCACATAGATTTAAAAGTCCAGATGTTCATTTTTTTAAAGGCGGGTCACCTGATGGTAAGCGATTGCCGCCGCCCATAAACGTCCGCTACACCAGTGGAGCCACAAGTGCGCTGCCAACCGGGGAAAAGGGGATTAAACCCTTTTCCCCGGATTGGGCCTCCAGTTCCCTCACTCACGCAGCGAAACACAGCACATTGCTACTTCACGACGGATGTCTGTGAGGCCGTGGTATCACTCCGGTCGAGCCGGCCGAATCATGCCGAAGCGTAGCTCTCCCTTCATGCTCTCGAAATCGAACCATGACCTCCCATATAGAGTCTACTATTCTACGACCGCTCCAACATAAAGATACACCGTTAAAAATTAGTGCCTGCATATACAATGACGCAACCGAACAGGCTTGGGTTGCGAATCAGCTGTCTGGTGACGTCACAGGCGCACGCGTGTTTCATATAATACGTGAGCGCGAGTAAGTGGCGCGGGGTGAGAGGGCACTGAGGGGACGAAATATCTGTAAACACTTTTCTATATTAAAAAATAATAAATATTTCATAACATCACATGCATTGATCTGACTCCGAGATAGGTAGCTCAAAGCACCTGTGTTACGGATATCAGAATCAACAGTTTTTTAGATTTTCCTAACGTAGCCGAAATGTCGAGCCAAATAATATGCGAGTACACAATTTTGTTTCACATAATAAATATCTTGTTAATTCCCGTCTTGATACATTAAAGTTATCAGAATAATTAACAGCGGAATTACAAATGTATACATATAATACTTTTCTTTTGTGTTCAGACATGTTCATACACACAAATGTTTTTACTGTGCGGGGATCGAACCCGCAACCCTTGGACCAAAGATCAAAATTACCTAGTCAGAACTAAAGATACCAATGGAAACCATTTTATTTATTCACACAAGACAAATTACAACCATAACAGAAGTATGATATTATAAAAATAAACAGTTTTGATCTGGATTGCAATTCAAAAATAAAGATAGATAGATACACTTCATCATCATCGTCAGCCCATTTAAGTCCCCACTGCTGGGGCACGGGCCTCCCTCAATCACATGAGGGGTAATTGCCATACTCACCACGCTTGGTAGACGGGTTGGCGAGGGTTTTGCAGAGTTTGCAGAGATTTCCTTCTCTGGTTGCTGATGATCATGCCAGCAGCTTTACCTTATTCGCCTTTTACGACACCTCGGTAAGAGTGAGGGTGGCCTATTCTAATCTGCCGGGGACTACACGGCAGGTCTTTTAGTATTTTTATGTAATAGTTAAGTTTCGGGGTGAAAATATCTAGTGCAGGGTAGTTATTTGTCATTTCATTGTACTGACGAGCCATTCTTACCAGAGGGCTGTAAAATGAGATGTTATTTTTAAATTAATTTTGACCGGAGGAACTAAAGATACTGGACAAACACCGGACAAGCTAGTGGTAGAGCCACGCTTTGTCATGATTGGCCGATTGGCTAACTAAAACCCCTGGGGTGTCCTACTTCGCGCAATCGCGATCGGAAACCCCACAGCCGGGACTAGACCGTACCGCTAATCGCGCTCGCCGCTTCACCCCTATACAGCCTTTCAACGCTGTACGACCTACCAGGACACCCAGTAATGTCTTCCCCCGCGGAGTCGTATGCTGCCATCAGTGGATACGCTCACGTACTCCGAAAGCCCGTTTAGTAGCCTCTTACGACAAGCTGGGAAAACCTTGGCAGTATTCTTAAACACTCCAAGCCACAGGGCGTATCTCACCTTCCCTCACCGAACCTCATCAAAACCAGTGCATGTTTTACTGAATGAGAGTACCTGAGGATGAGAGGATAGTCTGGCTGTGATACTCAAGTGGTTAAACCAAAACCTATTAACCCCTAATCATAAAAACTTCTTTTCTGGCTTTCTACAAGACTGCGGCCTCCAGACCTGCCTCCCTACAAATATTACAACTCCACGACTATGAAACCGCTGACACCTCCTGCAACTGCAACATAATCAACATCAACGATAGTATAAAATACTTGGGTGTACACATAGACAATCAGCTCTCCTTTAAAAAATATATGTCATACCTAGCAAGTAAAATCAGGAAGACTATATACAATTTGAAGGCCCTTCGTTCATGCGCTACAAGGGACACGCTAATGTTGGTGTACAAGGCAATTACCCAGTCCCTCATATACTATTGCACGCTTGCCTGGGGAGGGGCTATAAAAACCATGATAGAAGTGGAAAGAGCGCAGCGTGCCGTGCTAAAAGTCATGCTGCAGAAATCCTTCCTATACCCCACGGATGAATTATATAGAGAATGCAAAGTGTTACGCGTTCGTCAAGTATTCATCTTGAAAGCCGCTCTGCACATGCACACTAGGGTACTCAATTCTCCTGACTTTGCCATGCTGTCGCAGCAGAGACGGTTTCGCATCCCAACTCCTACCACATACTCACACAAACCCACTCACCCGCACACACACATACCTAAAGTGGTACTATTTCAACTCAGTGTTTACTTTCGTTTTTTGACTACGAACTGGTGTCTGTACCTAAATGTTACCGTAAAACGATACGGTTTCGGCGATACAAGCCTCGTGCTTCGTGCAGAAACCAACGGCATTATTGTTATATGTACAAATTTTCCTGGTCAATAAATTTATTTCTATTTCTATTTCAGAAAGACAGATAAATGACAGAATAACAGAATGTTTATCTAAAACATTCTGTTGGTGATAAATTGTGTTTTTTATGTGATATAACGGTCAGGTGATTTAAGTCCGTAGTATCATCGGACGGACGGACTTACATCACATGATCGTTTTAAAAAAAACTATTTTTAAACAGATAAATTCTATAAACAACAAATTACGTTTATAGGTAAACCGAAAAGGCGGAACACTTGCGCGATTCAATCGACGCCTAACGCCATCTGTTGGTACGATTTGGAACTAATGTCTCGAAACTAAGTGAGGGCGGGCCTCTGGTATGCTATACAGGGTGTATCTGTGAACATTTACATCCCTATAACCACGTGTTCTATCAACCATTCTGAACAACATTTGTTCAACGACTTTTCGGAATTCATCGAAAAATATTTCGACTCCCATACAAAATGACCAAGTCACGTGACCGACTTTGTATGAAAAGTTGACATTTTTTCATGCGATTTTCCAAAAGTGATAGAACAAATGTTGTTCATAATGCTTAGTAGAACACGTGGTTAAAGGGATGTAAATGTTCACAGATACACCCTGTATGTCAAGCTGTCAGTCCTTTCACACTAAAGTGGTCTATAATACAACAAATTCAATGGGTGAAATTAATATCAATATTAAAAAAAAATTACTGACTAACTACCGGGTTACCGCCCTTGACCTGGTGGACCAGTTCAGCCAATCTAGTTAAGAAGTCCCAACTGCCTGACCCGACAACACATCAGATCATCGTCAATATGTAATTACAAAAAATCATAGTGAAGCAACCGCGGGTCATTTTGGATTTTTTAAGACGTATAAACGCTTGTCTTTAAGATACTTTTGGCCTGGTATGCATCAGGATGTAAGTAAATTTGTGACCACTTGTGAGATTTGTCTGCAATACAAGTATTCTTAATCATGCAACTCTAGGAACAATGGGGCGACCAAAGAACTGCTGTCGCCTTTTCCAAATGATTAGTATTGACCTTCTAGGAAACAAAACACTAAACTTTTCTTTTAGTAATTAATTGCTGTTTTTCTAAATTTTGTTTAATGTTTCTTATTCGACGCGCTACAGCAGATATAATATTAAAAATATTAGAAGAAAAGGTTTTTCTAATACACGGAATACCCAGTACAGTAATGATGGACAATGGTAGACAATTCATCAGCCATACTATGAAAAATCTGTTCGCGTATTATAAAATACCTAATGTTTTATATACCCCATTATATACGCCACAAGTGAACGCTGTTATAAGATTGGTAATTCATTTGTAGGAATGAGTATTAAAATATTTAATAAGTTACCACAAAAGCTTGTTGATTTACCAATGATTAAATTTAAAACACATGTTAAAATTTATTAAATGGCAAATGCCTATTATACAGTTAATGATTACTTAAATGACAAGAATTTGTGGAAATGATAAACTGTACGCCTACACCCATGATACTGTACTTACAAAAATTTTGGTGATTAAAAAGAGTAACTGGTGAGTTTCTTGCCGGATCTTCTCGTCAGAATCAACTTTCCGATTCCGGTGGTAGCATCACGTTATATTTATTCATTTCTT
Source organism: Marasmia exigua (assembly GCA_019059595.1). Taxonomy (NCBI): domain Eukaryota; kingdom Metazoa; phylum Arthropoda; class Insecta; order Lepidoptera; family Crambidae; genus Marasmia; species Marasmia exigua. Next base: position 1,093,756 of record CM032487.1, on the reverse strand, counting down.
AGTATATTTTTTGTATCGACATATATGTTTAGTTACATGTATAATATGCATAGCTATAATTTATATTTTTCATGTATGACGATTTGTAAGAGCTGTATATAAGCCTATGCAAATAAAGCACTTTTGAATTTTTGAATTTTTTTTTTGAATTATCACAGCTGTTTCTTCCCTTATCGACAATGACCATAGGTCCTGGGATACTAATATCCCAAAGATCCAATTTGCTCTAAATAGTGCTGTAAATGAGGTGACAGGAGCTGTAAATGAGGACAGATTGTCCTGGCGCAGAAGGATGAGGAGAGCTGACCCCACCTAAAGTGGGAACAGCGAAGGAAGAAGAAGAGACTTACTATCGGGTTAGTCAATGTATTTTTAACATGGTGCATTTGGTATTGACTCGTCATCATACGCCAAAGGTCTTTGGTTTGATTGTTGTTCTAGAAAACACTTCCTTAGAAAAAAGCTACTTTCATAGACAAATGTGGGAGCTCCTGGTTTGAAAAGACCACTATATGAACCACTGACGTAGTTAAAATTTTAAAGACCACACTTGTATGGATTACAAAGATCTTCAGTGTTGCCTTAACCATCATACGTTACTCAATTTATAACTCTACGCTTATCTTCATAAAGTCTAAATTAGTCTGAAATAGAATCAACAACTTTGAATTTGGTAACTTCATAAGCAATATTGAGCATTGACGCTGACAAGTTAAGGTGTATTTTGGAAGGAAGGAGTTTTCATGAATATTTTCAGTAGTAGGTGTTTGATATTAAAGTCAAAGGTGAGCATTTTTAACGAGACGCGTGAAATTCAGGAATACGATTACAAAAGTACGTGTTTTCCTCTTCAGGTATGTGAAAATGAATATACAAAGTTATCTTTAGTACACACAATCATAATGTAGGTTTGAATCTCTCAAAATATTTCCTTAACTGCTCTACTTCTTAGCGCGTATTCCCAGTATTTTATGTGATATAATAAAATGATAATATCTTTATTCAATTTGGACTGGAATATGGACTTCCGTACAGAACGTTTATGAATGTCAAATATTATGTAATTTACCGCTGATTCGGAATGTTAATTTCGAGGAGCCTTACTATTCAGGTGCGTTTGTGCGTGCGTGCGTGCATGCGTGCATGCGCTCATGCGCTCATGCGTGCGTGCGTGCATTTGTACGTGCGGGCATGCGTGCATGCGTGCGTGCGTTCGTGCATTCGTGCGTGCGTGCGTCCGAGTGTGCGTCCGTGCGTGCGTTCAATGGATGAACCGAGTTTGATTTTATTGATTTATTAAGATCCCAACACTGTTTAGAAGGTGGATTAGTCGGAAGTGTTCTTAACTAAATTTGATGAAAATTGATCCAAGATGGTCGCCGCCATAAAATGACCGATTAACATATTGTATGAAAACCCCCCTTGATAGGTATAGAGTGAAAACGTTTGACATAATCCATCATGAAAATTTTAAATCCAAGATTGCCGCCCCCAAAAATAACATAACTATTATGTTATATGTCTGTTGTTGTTATATCAAACTTGTATTTTTTTTGTGCAATAAAGAATATCTATCTATCTATGTTTGACTAAGGTGTATTTGAAAGCGAGAACTTATTTTTACTTAAATAAATATTAGACAGTACCTTTAAAAGCAAGAAATAAAAAAGTATTAATGTAAAGATATTGTTTTTAACCCCCGACGCAAAAAATGTGTGTCTGTCTATGGCACCGTAGCTCCCGAACAAATAAACCGATTTTGATTATGTTTTTTTTTAGTTTGAAGATGAATAAGGAGGGAGTGTTCTTAGCTATAATTGATAAAAATCGATCCAAGATGGCCGCCGTTACAAAGATTTGGATTTTATGTTTTAACACAACTCCCACAATATGGGTATCATATAGGTAAAAGGGCTTGAGTAGCAGAATATATAAATTGTGAAAATTGTCAGAAAATGACGAATAACATATTGGTTTTTCCAACTGCCTATCAATATCGGTATCAAATGAAAGAGCTTTAGTTATGTCGGGGGTTTTTGAAATATTCAATTTAATTATTATATGTTATGAGGGTCCCTCGACGCAACATATTCATACGTAGGACAGTTTATGTACTTTTAAAATTCATACTTTTTAAATCGTTTTTGTCGGGGATTTTGTTTAAAAACATCGCATCGCGTCATCAGCAACGTCACATCATCTGCCTTGTGTGCGTCGATCGCACAGGCGTACCTTCCATAAATCCCTCCTTCATATCAGTTGGTCCATATTTCACGGGGTTTTTTGGACCCTCCACGTCAAATTGCCGGGTCATAAATCTTCCCAACGTGTCTCCACTATTAGGTCTAAACAGGCGCGTAAAAACATTACTTACCCGCGTCATAGTCGAGTAAAAAGGTTTGTCTTAAATAGTTTCTAGTATATATTTTTTGGTAAATAGCCTAACGCTTGGCCACAATCGCACCTGATGGGGAGTGACGATAGGTAAAGTAAAGTAAAGTATCAGCCTATAAACTGTCTCACTGCCTGCAGTGCATCTATATCTATGATGCAGGCCCTGGCCTCCATCATAGAACTCAAGTTATCGCTACTATGATGGGATTGGGCTTAATCACCACGCTTGCCAAATGCGGATTGGTGATCACAATCCCGAGCTATATTCGAGAATTCACAACATACTTTTCGCTCGACCCGCGAATCGAACCCAGAACCCAGAGATCGCGGCCCGGTACTTAAACCACTAGACCAACAGGGCGTTAGGTATAGGATGTTTTTTTTAATGTGATAGGTAGCAGGCGAGCAGGCGGATTAACTGATGGTAAGCGATTGCCGCCGCCCATGGACATTGGACACTCGCTACACCAGTTGAGTCACAAGTGCTCTACCTACCTTTCAATCCCCCTTTCCCCCGAATTGGGCCTCCGGTACCCTCACTCACGCAGCGAAACACAGCACAGTGCTGCTTCACGCCGGTTTTCTCTCAGGCCGTGGTATCACTTTCGGTCGAGCCGGCACATTCATGCCGAAGCGTGGCTCTCCCACGGTCAAAAAGATACGCGTTTGACTAACAGATGCCTTTTCACTCTTGCCTTAAAGATGTTGACCAGATTATAGTGGTCAAGAAAAACAGACCTGGGCAGGGAGTTTCATTCCTTAGCCGTCCGCATTATAAATGTAGATACTTATAAGTAAATAACACACTTAAAAATTTCATCTCGTGTTAAGGCGGGACTCGAACCCACACCTTTCACAATCCAACTAAAAAAATATCAACTATTGATTTAGCAGACTCACCCTTAACTGGTGGTCAAATATTTGTAATAATATTTCCACTGGATATTGTAAATATACCTACAATATTGACGAGACTATCGACAGCTCATATCGAATCAAGCACTTATAAATTTCGTCGGGTTAGTAACGCATTCAGTGGTCTAATTGGTAGAACATTCACCCGGATTGTGAAAGGTGTGGGTTCGAGTCTCGCCTGAACACGAGATGAAATTTTTAAGTGTGTTATTTACTTAAGAATAAATTGCAAAGGATTGCTATAAAAATATCAACCATAGATATTCATAACTCAAATAGATTCTCATTGCTGATCTTCTTCATCTTAGCGTGTAATTCCCGGTTGCATCCAAAGCTTTCTCTTTGGGGCCCAGGGTAGGCTATGACCATGATTCAGGGGGCAGACGAGCTGACGTATCACCTGATGGTAAGCAATTACCGCCGCCTATGGACACCTGCCACGTCGAAGACGTCACAGGTGCGCTGCCGGCCCTTTTAAAAGGGAGTACGCTTTTTTCTTGAAGGTTTGCAGGTCATATCTGTCCGGAGACACGGCAAGCGATAGTTCATTCCACAGTTTGGATTTGGGAAGTCTGGTAATTACAACGAAGCGAATGCCGTATGACCTACCCTTTAAACCGGGGAAACCTGGTCTGTCTCCCCTGTTAAAATAAAAAAAATAAAAATAAAAATGATTTATTCAGAAAAACAACATTACAAGAAAAAATAAAGAACTGTTCTCACATAAGGTCGCCCTGTATTGTGAGAGACAGGCTCTTTATGGTAAAACGGTGGCACACAATACACGTGTTTTTAATTATTACGTGTGTGTATGCGAGTGCATGTGTGTGTATGTGTGTGTGAGTGTTGTATACCTCGTAGTGTGGTGAATGAATAGTGTATATATGTATGTACTTTTTTATTTTATTGATTTGTCGACCCGCTTGGAACAGTGGCAGTGAACAAAAATATAAAATCATGCGAAACCATGATTCAATTAGTTAAGGCGACGGGTAGCCTAACTAGCGACACCAACCGATTTTAATTGTTAGCTAATAAACAGGATCTATTTGAAACAATTTCGGGGTTACAACCTTTCGGCAAACACATATACTATTTATCAAATAACCATGCACAAATGTTGGATCCAACGCGTACGCGAAAAATTGGATTTCCGCCAAAAGCGGCCACTTTTAGCGGGAATCAATTTTTCGCGTACAAAAACCGACCCAACATTAATTGTGCATGGTTATTTAATAAATAGTATAAGTATTTGCGAGAGGTTGTAACCCCGAAAATGTGTTCTATGTGTTTAAAATAGATACGATTTAATAAGGGCACACTAGCGACGCCAATCGATTTTATTTTTTATCTACTAAACCGGATCCGTTTTAAACAATTTCAGGGTTACAATCTCTCGGCAAACACTTATACTATTTATTAAATAATCATGCACAAATTTAGGGTCCGTTTCTGTACTCGAAAAAATTATTACTTACCACCAAAAGCAGCCACTTTTAGCCTGAATCAATTTTTCGCGTACGCGTTGGATCCAACATTTTTGTAGCTAAAAATTAAAATCGATTGACTAGTCGCTAGTGTGTCCTACCCGTCACCTTAAGATGAGAAATAAATAAATAAATATTTCACAACATCACATACATTGATCTGACTCCGAGATAGGTAGCTCAAGCACCTGTGTTACGGATATCAGAATCAACAGTGGGATTACAAATATATACATATAATACTTTTCTTTTGTAAATACATACTTATAATACATAGCAAACACCCAGACCAATACAAACAAACATGTTCATGCACACAAATGTTTGTAATGTGCGGGGATCGAACCCGCAACCCTTGTATCAGAGGCAGCGTTCACTACCACTGTTCCAATCGGGTCGTCAATAAAAAGAAAAGAAAAATAAATGAAGTAGGGTGTAAGAGTTACCCAAACACTTATTCGATTCAATGTTATTCTTTTATATGCTAGAGTTGAGAAACGAGCAAGCGATTCACCTGATGGAAAGTAATCAATACCGCCCATGAATAACCGCGAAATTAGAGACATCGCTAATGTGTTGACTTTTTAAAAAAGTGTACTTCGCTCTTCAATCCAATGAAACTCATTTATCAAGATTTATTTATAATAAATGTATGTCCCAAACCATTTCACAAATAAAAAGATATCGCATTATTTGAATCATGGAGTTCCATCTCTTTTTGGACGTCAGATTTTTCATAATAATAAAATATTTGACGAAAATATCCTACACGCGGTGGCCACTACATCTAGTTAAAGTAGACCCGTCCACTTAGCACTTTTCCTAAGTTTCACAATAGAAATCATAGCTCAACTTATATTAGACAACAAATGGATATCGTCAATTTTAACCTGACCCCCAATTGTACCTATTCTTTCATAAACGACAGGTCATCCTATACTAGCTACTAAGGAATGCGAATTGTCCAAATTGAGAAGATCTTACTTGTCAACGGTTGTTTTCGTAAAATGAGATCAATATATGTTGGTATTGAAATGCCAGTCAATTTATTGACATACCCCTTCCGAATGATATGCTGACGGTCAGTTCCTTCAATCATTCAATTCTGGAGTATTGCGAGGGATGGGATGGGATGATCATTTTGTTCGTTTGTCACGAGCTCAGAGCTAAGGTCCAGAGTCAAGGAATCGAACGCAAATGTGATTGAAAATGAAAAAGAAACGAAAGATCTAACCAAAGCGAAGTGTTACAAAGATGAACAAAACGTATATATAATATGATATTTCTGATAATATGTATTTCAGGGAAATTTATTGAGTTAAAGATAATTCAATGAGAGTCAATATAGAAAATGTACATATTTTATATCAGAAACATGTGTGACTATAAGACGCTCTAGGTAAGTGGATAATAAGGCGCCATCCACGATTTTTCAAATCTATGTGCTTATTTCTACCATTAGCTCGAAACAACGTGAAGAAACTTGCACTTATCGGATAGTTTCTCTCTGAAAACCATGATTCAGTTGGTCTGGAGATCAGACGGCAGTCATCCATTGGAGTTAATTACCAGACTCCCCAAATCCTGAAGCATTGTCTAAGCGACCCTTGAGCTCCAAAGCGACAGCTTTGGACGCAACCGGGAATTCCACGCAGAGATACAAAATATTTTTAGTTGCCCACGTATTTTTTAGGGTTCCGTAGCCAAATGGTAAAAAAACGGAACCCATATAGATTCGTCATGTCTGTCCGTCCGTCCGTATCTCACAGCCACTTTTCTCCGAAACTATCAGAACTATACTATTGAAACTTGGTAAATAGATGTATTTTGTTAACAGCATTACGATTTTTTACACAAAAATAGGAAAAAATAAAAAAAATGGGGGGTCTCCGTGGTAAATTGTGTGTGTCCCCCCCCCTCTAACTACCATAATAAATGAATTATAAAACTAAAAAAATATATGATGTACATAATCATGAAAACTAACAACGAAAATTGGTTTGAACTAGATATAGTGAGTAGTTTTGTTTGTACTATTTTTAATACGTTATAAACCGTAAACCGTAATTCACCTTCCATATATCTCACTTGCTGCTACAGAACCCTTCATGGGCGAGTCCGACTCGCACTTGGCCGGTTTTTAACTCCGAAAACTGCTTTATTTAAAAAAGCAAAATGGTGGCGGTTCGGCTTTGAACAATCAGTCCGTTCCGTCGGTTAAATAACCGTTATTAGCTGAATATTCAGGCTCTGAGAATTTCAAACCCAAAAATTTCCACAGTTTTGTGTAGCAATTATCGTGGAAGTGTTAGCCGTGGGAGAGCCACGCTTCGGAGCCGGCTCGACCGGTGTGATACCACGGCCTCACAGAAAACCATTGTGTGATGAAGCAGCATTGTGCTGTTTCGCTGCATGAGTGAGGGTACCGGAGGCCCAATCCGGAGGATGTGGGGCTTAAAGGTTGGCAGCGCACTTGTCCCCCAGATTGGGCCTCCGGTATCCTCACTCACGCAGCGAAACACAGCACAGTGCTGCTTCACGCCGCGTTTCTGTAGGTTTCGGTTTTCGGTATAAGCTAAACCGAAACACTTGCGCAATTTTATCGACGCTCAGCGCCATCTATTGGTAGGCTTTGGAACTAATAAGCCGAAACGAAGTGAGGGCGGGAAAGATAATAATGATGTTTTCGTTCTCATAATTTGATTTCGTTCACCTCTGTAAGACTTTTCCCTTTGTTACAACAGAATAAAATACAAGTTATATAATAGTCAGCATGCAACTGCAGAAAAAAAGAGCAAGATGGCCAACTCCTGAATAATGCACTCAGCCCGTGGGAAGAAATTTTGAACAACCAACGCCAAGGACCTACAACAAAACGAAATTCATTTTATTCCCGTCTCTATCACTTGCGCGAATCTCTTTGTTTATGCGACTAAGTATTCTAGTTCAGTTCAGGACGGTTTCGTCCCCGGTCCTAGTCTGAATTTTTGCTGTAGCTGGTAACTGATCACCTCGTGTTATTTTCGATTGTATTTTTTTTTATGTGATGGTTGGCAGACGAACAGACGGATCACTTCATAGTAACCGATTGCCGCCGCCCATGGACACCCGCGATATCAGTGGACTCACAAGCTGCCAACCTTTGAACCCCCCTTTCCCCCGGATTGGTCCTCCGTTGCCCTCCCTCTTGTTTTCTTTTAGCTTAAATGGTCCCACTGCTGACACTGCCTCCCTTAATAGCCTCTCCTCCTCCCCTAACTGCTCCCTACTCATTGCCAGCGTTTGCCAGTTACGGGAATATTGGTCCAGGTCGTCACGCCATCTCTTTTTCAGCCTCCCTCTTGGGCGACGGCAATCTGCACCCTGCCATTGCGTGACAACATGGGTCCATCTCTCCGGGTGCATTCTCACAGTATGGCCAACCCAGTTCCATTTCAGCTTTGCGGATTTTTCACCTATGCCCATAATTCCGGTTAGTGAGCAAATTATGGTATTTTGCACTCTATCTGCGAGTTTAATACCTAGGATGCTCAGCTCCATAGCTCTTTGGGCAATCTTGATTGAATTGTCTGCCCTCACTCACGCAGCGAAACACTGCACATTGCTGCTTTTTTTTTAAGAACTATAAACTAACCCTTGACCATAATATCACCTGATGGAAAGTGACGATGAGGTCTAGGATGAAATGCGTTCGCCTAGAAGATGCCTGTACACTCTTTGTCCAGATTGCAGTGGTCCGGAAAAACAGACCTTCACTTAATCACAGTAATTCTTTGCTGATATAATCAACGGTATTTTAGCTTCTGGTGTGCAGTCAGATGCACATTTTGTCGTTGTTTGCCGGACATGTTCCGCAACAGAAGAACTGACCACTTCGTTAGTTCGGACGCGTATTCACAGTCACTGGTAGTGACTTGTAGGCAATAAATGTTTATACTGAGCTCCAGGACTAGACAAAAAAACCGAAAAATGCCTGAATGAGGAATGCGTGATCTCATGTGAAGGCAAACTGAACTCGGAAAAAAAACTGAGAATTAATAACCTATACCACAACGTAAGCCTCGGAACTTCGCAATTAGTTGTACAATACCAGGCGCTAAAGTCCAAAGCTATCGAATACCACCATCACCTGCATACCTTCATTGCAACAGCTACAAAACCTACAGCAAGTTATTTACCTGTCCACAAACCCAGCCCTAAAGACAGCCTCTTTCTCTGGTATGGTCAAGAATTCCGAATCTAAATTTATAACCCCAGTTAGCTCAGTAGCAATTTATCTGGCTGATAAAAATAAATCAAGTGATTAGACCAAAAGCCTCGTCCAAAAAATTATTCATCCTGAAATATTTAAACTGCAGGTGAGAGGTCTTCGTAAAACAAAGAACGGTAGAGTAATCATCAGCACGGACTCAAAAGGGGACATTGAGCAGCTGAGTACATCTGGGCTTAACGTATATGAACCTCCAGAACGTAGGCCCAGAATCGTCGTGGTTGGAGTGCCCACTTCTATGCTGGAATCAGAGGTCTTTAAATACACCTTCCAACAAAACTTAGCCGATAAGCTGCAGAGCATGACTACGGAAAAAATTAGGTCCTCTATTAAACTTAGCCATAAGTCGGATAGGAAAAACGCTGAGACCTGCACCGATGTGATTGAGGTCGCAGCCGAGATTCATAAGGCCCTTATTATGAAGGATACATGTAAACTGGTCGTCACGCTCTGTGAAAGACTTTATCCTTGTAACAAGATGTTACAAGTGCCCGCAGTACGATCATGTCGCTAAAACATGTCGTGGCGAGAACACCATCTGCGGTCATTGTAAAGAAGATGGACACGACATAAAGGAGTGCCCAAAGAAGGCTTAAAAGCACTTTTTAAATAATAAATAATAATAATAATATTCTGTATTTTTTTTACATAAAACAATTACAGAGAAAATACAGAATTAAAAGAGGAGATAATTAAAATCTAGAATATGAATAAAGTGTACATCTTGCCGTTGATGCTGTCTAGCACTGGTGTAATTCCAAAACACCTTCTGACTGCCTTACGAACTCTCGATTACCCGAAAATATATACATGACAATGCAAAAGGCCGCTATCCTGAACACGTGTCGTATTGTTCGTAAGTTCCTGCAGGACGATGAAAATCATATGAACCCAATAACAGAAGCAAGGAAATACTGGAGAAAAAACTCTTGTCCCACATCACTAACTGTTTCCTGTAAGTACAACATCAGGTACATTCACTATAAAGTAGACGATTATTTAAATGATAAGGATTCCTGGACATTTGATCTCCTCAGCTGTGCTCTAATGTAGATATGATTTCATTTCATAATTTTACTTGGACGATTTATTTAAACGATACTGATTATAAGCATTGTATGTCATACTGTCATTGTATGTCATATTTTTTATAAGAAAAATATTGCATTAATTGTATATTAAAAATGAAAATTGAAATTATTTGAAAAGAGTAACAAGTGAATTTCTTGCTGATTCTTCTCGGTAGAAATCGATATTCCGAATCAGCGGTAGATTACATAATATTTGACATTCATAAATGTTGTGTATGGACGTAAATTGAATAAATATATTTTTTGATTTTGTACTTACCTACTTTGTTGCAAATTGTTGGTGGCTAATACCTAATACCACGAAATAACAGCACTGGTAGCTCAGTGGATAAGAACGCGTCTTTCATACGTGGGGTCATGGTTTGACTCCGAGAATGCAACTCTTTATTTTTCAAATCTATGTGTCTATTTCTATCATTAGCACGGCGGTGTGGAAAAACATCGTGAGGAAACTTGCACTTTTAGGATAGTTTCTGAAACGTGTAACCATGATTAAGTTGATGACTGACCGGATGGCGCAGTTGGTAGTGACCCTGCCTCTTACGCCAAAGGTCGTGGGTTCGATCCCCACCCTAGACAAACATTCGTGCGATGAATACTTGTGTTTGTTCGGTGTCTGGGTGTAATATATGTATTTAAGTATATATTTGTGTTCCTCTGTTGTCTGATATCCGTAACACAAGTGCTTAAGCTACTTAGTACGGAGTCAAGTCAACGTATGAGATGTTGTGAGAATTATTATTATTATTAGTTAATCTGGTTCCCCTGTCTAAGGGTTGCGAAGGTCAAACGGCAGTCGCTTCATTGTAATTACCAGGCTTACCGAATCCTGGGTTATGGTCCAAGCGTATGCTGGGTTCCGAACAGTTTTGGATGCAACTGGGAATCATATGCTTTTTTTATGACATAGGCTGCAGACGAGCAGACGGATCACCTGATGGCAAGCAATTGCCGCCGCCCATGGACGGGTGTCAGGGCGCAAAACCAGAGTCACAAGTGCGCTGCCAACCTTTAAGCTCCACCCCGGATTGGGGCTTCAGTACCCTCACTCACGCAGCGAAACACAGCACAGTGCTGCTTCACGCCGGTTTTCTGTGAGGCCTTGGTATCACTCCGTTGGAGCCGGCCAATTCATGCTAAGATGAGGAGGAGCTAGCAAGAAAATCCATCTTCTATACTAATTATCTTCCATACTAAAAAAATCACATTTTGCTCTAAAATTCTTCAATGTGCTTTTTAAATAGGGTCTTGTTGAATAATAAAAATGTTAGAAATAATTGTTGGAACTAAACAAGGCTGCAGCCCGAATAAAATATACACGTCTTTGTTCAATGCTAGAACTGTCTCGGGGTGTGGCGCAAGTTTATTTGTGAATGCTAATCTAATCTATTAGCATGCCATTCGGAATCAGTTTGTGACATTTAAAATAACAATAACTTTAAAATAAGAACAGTTTTTCAGAACGCATCCATCTAGATATTATTATAGTGATCTGTGCGCATCCAATCGGTTTCCAAAATCTGCCGCCTGGGACGCTGGCGTCGCACGCAATGTAGAACAGAACATAATGCTCAATATGTGTTTGTTTTTACATAAATGTTCTGTTGTTTTAATTGTAATGGTGAAAAACTCAATTACAAAATAATAAATCCAATTAAAATCTCACTTCAACAAATATTTAATTTAAAAAGTGAGACACACTCGATTTTGGCAAAGTTATAGGTAAATGTGTACGACATAGCCAACAGAGACCTTACCATGTGTTTGAAATACTATCCATTGTTTATTTATTTATTTATTTATTTATTTATTATTTATTTATTCTTACAAAATCCACAGCTCTTAAATATAATAGTTACAGTAAACATATTTTTCTTACAGCCAATAACGGACTTACATTTTATCAACATAACTTTTGTGAACGGTCTACAGCAAACATCACGATATAAACAATATAATCATACAACAACAAAAATTAATTCCTTAATAAAAATAGCTGCATGCAGTGTGTGAGCATGTGTTTGTGTGTGTGTGTGTGTAGGTGTGCGTGTATATGTGGTCGTGTGTGTGTGTGTGTGTATGTGTCTGTGTTCTCTTATTATAAATCATCTTCCGTAACCTCCAGAATCTGCCGTTTAAATAATCGCTTTGTACTACAGAAAATATCAACAGAACTAAACCTCTTATTGTAGCAGCTATGTAGTCTATTCACAAGCGAATTTTGTGCATAATTTGTAGTCACATGTGGTACCGAAAACAGCTTGGTATGTCTCGTACGGGTCTTTGGACAGCAGAAGCATAAGACCTTCGTAGAGAGATCAGAGCAATCTATATCTCCGTTGCAAATGCCATGCAGGAAAACCATGTCTGCAACATCCCGGCGACTTACCAAAGTCGTAAGACGAAAATGTTGACATGACTTCTTATAATCATGACTGAGGCCAGCACGAAAAGTGCGAAAGTTCAAGCTGTTTACAAATTTAACCTGGAGGCGCTCTATTTCTTCTTTATATGTAATATAGTGTGGGTTCCAGACAATGCTACAGTACTCTAATATGCTCCTAACGTAAGCAAAGTATAAAATCTTTAGACATCCAATGTCGGAGAAGGGACGACTAACACGCAGTATAAACCCCAGATTTTTGTATGCCTTGTTGGTAATGTTTGTCACATGGTCCGCAAATGTCAATTTCGCATCCATCACAACACCCAGATCTTTAGCACCTTCTAACTTATTTATAAAAGTATCATTAATACTGTATTCAAATTGCAAAGGTGTCTTTTTTCTGGTAAATGATATAAATTGACACTTGCTAGTGTTAACACCAATACGATTTTGTGCATAATAAATACTTAATCTATTCAGGTCACTTTGGATATTTTTGCAGTCGGCTAAATTGCGAACTTTCATAAATACTTTGGTATCGTCAGCATACATTAAAAACCTGGCATAGTGAAAGCATCTACCCACATCATACAAATACACAGCATACAAAAGGGGCCCCAAAATGGAACCCTGGGGAACTCCTGAGGGGACCTCAGTGAAGTCAGAACAAAATCCGCCCACAGTAACAGCCTGAGAACGCTTCTTCAGATAGGACTCCATCCACCTTAGTAGATTGCCACGTATTCCAAGTCTAAAAAGCTTTTTTAGTAAGATGACGTGATCTACACGATCGAAAGCCTTCTCAAAGTCAGTGTAGATCACGTCAACTTGTGAACCTTTATCCATATTGTTTGCCACGTAATCTACAAACACACCTAAATTTGTTGAGGTCGATCTTCCTTTAACAAACCCGTTAAAGGAACCTACTACTCGTATAAATAACATATATCCTTATTATGCCGCCTTCATAATATTCGAAATTAATTTTTAATTTGTCTATACTTAATACATACTTTAACTCAATACCTATATATATACAAATATTAAATTTGTAAGAGTATTAGATTTAAACATGATGTATGGTGCATTCTGAAGCGATCTCTGTTTCTGTTGTAAGTAACTTGTATGTGAAATATGTATTTTGTTAGGTATCCGCAGAATATCAGCGTCGAGGCTCTGTGTCTCGACAAATAGCTGAGCGGGGACCTTTTTGGCGCCACTTAGAATTTAAATACCTAGATTAGGATTAAATTAATAAGTAATGTATAGATCTATATTTTGTCATGTGTATTTTTGGTGCCAAATAAACATTTTTCTATTTCTATTTCTATATCCTCGCTATCCAAAACTATTTCTCTGTCTCTTTCATACGCACCACAATGAAAGAGACAAAGCGAAAGTTTTCGATAGCGAGAACAGTTTTTCAAACTCGTGGTAAGCGTACCTGTACCCTTACCACGAGTTTGAAAAACTGTTACCTGTAGCAGCCATCAAAAAGAAATTAAGTGTGTAATAAATTAGTAATAAATGATGTGGTCGAAATAATTGAATAAGAACCACACAGTTACAAAAAAAAAAACAACTAACAATAATGTGTTTTGGCTAGTTCGTGTTTTTACAATATTTCACAACATCACATACATTGATCTGACTTCTCTGATAATTAACGAATTTGTTGAGTGACTGCTACAATAAAAATCATTGTGAGGTACATAGGCGCAGCGATAATTTGATACAAAAATCATACAAATCTTTAGAATAGACGAGAATAAATGATTTCGCTTCTGAATCACAGTGACCATAGTTCGTGGGTTTGTTAACGGCCATTTGCGTGTCATGGGAACAACATAAGGTAAGTTTTTAATAAAGTAATAAGCTTGTATACATTTTATCGACGGTAGTAGAAGAATCGACGTATCGGCTGAAGTAATTCAAAGATTTGAAATTAGTATTTATTAAGTGGTATGGACAGAATCCGTAGGTCGAACGCAATACACCAGCGTTTTATTGAGTGAGTGTGACTTTGACTGGCTTCGACTGTTGACTACCCACTTATTCTCAATAAGTTAATTGACATTGGTAAGATATCTTCGGGTAGAGCCATATTAAATAAAAAAAAGAAATCAGTTATTAGTCAATAGTCAATTACGTTTATTGCATTCATGAATGAAGTTAAGGTGTTACAATTATATTCCTGTACATCATGTTACCCTTTTGGGCATAGCCTATGAACGTGAAATGGATTAATGATATTAATTTTAATGTTAATGTATTTATTTATTTTATTAATTTAAAATTTTTATAATGAAAATCATGTTAGTAATAAATTGTCGCTGAAAAATTCGTGCATATAATAATAACATTTGTCAATAAGTAGTACCCTCAGTTTTCTTTTAAACGTGTTGATATTAGTTTCACTTCTGAGTGCGTTTGGTAAATGGTTCTGTATTTTTAATGCATTACAATATGGGCTGGAACCAAACATTGCCAAGCGACTGTTTGGTAGTTTATATTTATTTAGGTTATTCGTACGTGGGGTGTATCTTCTATTACATAATGATTTATCAAAGATGTCAATGGTTTCATCTTAACGTGTAGTTCCCGGTTACGTCCAAAGTTTTGTCGCTTTGGAGCCCAGGGTACGCTTTAACCTAGATTCAGGGTTTGAGGAGTCTGGTTATTACAATGAAGCGACTGCCGTCTGGCCTTCGCAGCCCTTCGACAGGGGACCAGAGCTTAGGTGGCTACTCACCCAAAAATAACTCACCCAAGAATTTCAAGATTTTTTTGCTGGTCACTGTTGTAACTTAACCAAACCAATATTTTTTTTGTTTTGTTGAGTTTAGAATGTATTATCATCACAAATATATTGGTAAGGTTAGGTTGGTACAGTGACCAGCAAAAAAATGTCAAAATTTTTTGGGTGAGTTTATTTTATTTTATTTTATTTATTGGGACAACCAACAAGGCACACACTACACAGGTCTTAAGTCTAGCGCAGAGCTTATTCTAAGTGCTGTCTTAATTACAGGTTGCCACGGCATGCACCTAAGCTGGGACCAGACCTACTAAATCGTGGTTACACATTTCAGAAACTATCTGAGACGTGCAGATTCCTCACGACATTTTCCCTCACCACCAAGATAATGGTAGAAATACGCACGTTTGAAAATCCAGAGGTGCATGCTCGGATTCAAATCACTACTTCCCTCGCTTTTATTTAGCCCTTTTAAGTGTAGGTACATATTAAATGTGGGAGAGCCACGCTTAGGCATGAATGGGCCGGCTCGACCGGAGTGATATCACTGCCTTACAGAAGATCGGCGTGAAACAGCGCCTGCATTGTGTTTCGCCATGTGAGGGAGGTTACCGGAGGCTCATTGGGGGGGAAGGAGAAAAGGTTGGCAGCGCACGTGTGACTCCACTGGTGTTGCAGGTGTCCATGGGCGGCGGAATTGCTTACCATCAGGTGATCCGTCTGCTCGTCTGCCACCTGTCATATAAAAAAAATACATAATAATAAATAAATATTTCACAACATCACATACATTGATCTGCCTCCGCCGTGTGGTCCCCGGCAGAGTAGAATAGGCCACCCTCGCTCTTACCGAGGTGTCGTAAAAGGCAACTAAGGTAAAGCTGCTGGCATGATCATCAGCACCCAGAGAAGGAAAACTCTGCATTTATATCAAAACCCTCGCCAACCCGTCTGCCAAGCGTGGTGAGTATGGCAATTACCCCTCATGTGATTGAGGGAGGCCCGTGCCCCAGCAGTGGGGACTTAAATGGGCTGACGATGACGATGATGATCTGCCTCCGAGATAGAGGCGTCGCTAGTGTGCCCTACCCGTCACCTTCAAACAATATAGTGTTCAGTATGTCCAATGTCCATCATTATATTCATTTGGCACTGTCTGGACATGATTGAATATAGTTTTGTTTTTTTTTCCTTTTGTTTTATTTTTATGTATTTTTAATTGTTTTATGTTTTGTTTTCTGTTTGTACCAAATTGTGTTCTGTTTATAATTGCTATACCTATGTTCTGTGTTGTGATGTCTATAATAATAAATATTTTCTTTCTTTCTTTCTTTCTTTCAATGTTCTTCCATTTTTACATTTTTTACTTGTAAACGGGAAGACAAAGACATTGCAAAGTTACTACTAGTTAGTAACTTGCACCATCCCCTACGGAAATGTCGGCTGCGTGCACATGCACCCCCCTTCCCCTCCCGCCCTCTCATTAATGCATGCAGCAATGTATGTACAGTATAGTTAATAAGCTTTACTTTAGTCCCTCTTACTTACATTTAAAGTGAAAGAAAGAAAGAAAGAAAAAATATTTATATATAACAAAATTACAAAACATTATTAATCAATACAACGGATTGATGAAGAGGTCGGCAAGAGTTGATGTTTTTTCATGTAGCAGTCACAAATTTAAGAGGACTACACTTGATTCGTTCAAGTTGTAGCTGTCTGGTGCAATTTGGCTATTTTTAAATTTTGATATTTTTTATTTGTTTTATTTGATATCTAAATTTCTCTATTTAGTCTGCTCACATTTGCATGTCGTGACAGCCTGTAAGAGAATCTGCACTTAGCCTTATTATAGTACTTAAGTAAATACAATGTAGTTAGTGTAAGATTTGTTGGTTGTCCTTATTAAATAAATAAATAAATAAATCTTTAAAATTATTAAGATTAGGTATAGTAAAAGAGGCAATAAAAAAATGTGTCACCAAAAGATGAAAGATGAATAAGGGGGGAGTGTTCTAGCTATGTTGTATAACAACCGATCCAAGATGGCCGCCATCACAAAGATATGGATTGTATGTTTTAACACCTCCATTTCGGGTGTACCTCAGGGCTCTCATCTTGGTCCACTTCTTTTTAATTTATTTATAAATGACGTGGTTGCTGTTCTAAAGCATAGTGAAGTTCTGATTTACGCAGATGACATGAAGATATTCAAAAAGATTAGTACGCTTTCTGACTGTATTCTGCTTCAAAAATGACATTAATGACCTATATATTTATTGTAATAAGAACCATCTCATACTTAACCCAAAGAAATGCAACACAATATCGTTCACACGTAAAATGAGACCAATACTTTTTGACTACTATGTAGATAATGAACCTATCGTTAGAGTGACTGAGATCAGAGACTTGGGCGTTCATTTAGATTGTAAGTTGACTTTTGATTGTCATATTGACTTCATTACCACCAAAGCGTTTCGTATGCTTGGATTCGTGCTTAGGACGAGTAGAGATTTTAAACACTGTTCCACACTTTTGCTATTATACAACTCGTATGTTCGTACCATTTTAGAACTGTGTGGAATCCTCACTACCAAGTAAAAATTGAATGTATAGAGAAAATCCACAATAAAATGATCAAGCATTTGAATTTTAAAGCGTTACGTCATAACCAGTCAGTTCCTTCTACTCCGTCACTAAAAGATCGTCGCATAGAGAGAGACCAAATGTTTCTTTTTAAGATCATGAGAAATTTGGTTGACACTCCATTTCTCTTAGAAAATATATCTTTGAGATGCCCTCGGACAGGTTCGCGTTTACAAAATCTGTTTTCCGTCCCATTTGCAAGAACAAATTATACGGCTAACACTTTTCTTTTTAGATCATGTGCCTTGTATAACAGATCTTTCAATACAGTTGATCCATTTAATTGTAATCATATTCTGACATACAAGAAACAAGTGAGGGATCTGCTGTACTCGGCACAGAGACATTAAATAATAGTTTTATTGTTTTTTTTTTCTCTATTGTTATTATAATTTATAATTTATTTCATTTTTTTTTTTTCATGTATCAATTTTTATTTAAATTTAGACTAGATGACTTTTCATTACTCGTATTTTAATCTTATAATTTTTGACATATTTGTAATTATATTTTTGACATATTATTGTAAATTAATTCATTATTTTCTTTTTTTTTGGCATGTTAATACGTTTGTGTTATATTTTTTATGTGGAAACTTCACTGATTTATGTTTTTATTATTGTTTAATTATTTTAAGTTTTATGTAATTGTTTGTTTCCCTAAGAATAAATAAATAAATAAACACAACTCTCACAATATGGGTATCATATAAAAGGGCTTGAGTAGCAGAAAATATTGTGACAAATTTCAAATCCAAGATGGCCGCCGTCGAGGGTTTTTAAATTTTCAATTTAATTATTAAAAAATGTCTTATAATCGCACAATTAATACAAATCTACTAACAGCGCTACTTACGTCGTCACCTTAAGTTAATTTAAGGTAAACCCGTTGATTTCCAATATCCTTGCATTCAAACTGCAGATACCATTGCTTCGGATTGAAGTTCCGTAATTCGCAAAACAATTTCTGTACGTAGCGAAAAATTCTTGGCGAATGTAGAGAATAAATATATTTTCCAAGTAGATACAGGGTATTTTGCGAAGATAAGAAAAAGTTGCAACTTTCTCTCGCGCGAGTTGGCGCGGCGCCAGACTCGCAGGAAGCTCGATGGCTTCACATATCATATAGAAATTACTTCCTTTTTGACTTTTTGTGTATTTACTTTACGTACTTATATATGACGACCCAATTGGAACAGTGGTAGTGAACGCTGCCTCTGATACAAGGGTTGCGGGTTCGATCCCCGCACAGTACAAACATTTGTGTGCATGAACATGTTTGTTTGTATTGGTCTGGGTGTTTGCTATGTATTGTAAGTATATATTTACAAAAGAAAAGTATTATATGTATATATTTGTAATCGCACTGTTAATTCTGATATCCGTAACACAGTTGCTTGAGCTACCTATCTCAGAGTCCGATCAATGTTGTGATGTTGTGAAATATTTATTTATTTATGTTGTGAAATATTTATTCGTACCAAATTCCTCTGTTGTCTGATATCCGTAACACACGTGCTTAAGCTACTGCGGAGTCCGGAGAAGGGTGTAATTGATGGAGATTAAATTAGACACTCATGTTTAAAGTTTAGTTGTCGTGTTGATTGATTGATTCATTGATTCACAAATACATTGTATCGATAAACTTAAATAAATTACTTAGTCAGTAACCACGCGATCTACATACTACACTACTAAGTACGGAATCAGTTCCAACTATGATATGTTGTATTCACCCCGGGAAAACCATGCTTCAGCATGAATGGGCCGGCTCGACCGGAGTGATACTACGGTCTCACAATAACCGGCGTTTTGCTAAGTGAGTGAGGTTGCCGAGGAGAAGAACTTGCAGGTTTCCACACGAGGTTTCCCTCGCCGCTGAACTAAATGGTAGAAATACGCACACAGTGAAGCAGCACTGTGCTGTTTCGCTGCGTGAGTGAGGGTACCGGAGGTCTAATCCGGGGGACAGGGGGGTTTAAAGGTTGGCAGCGCTCTTGTGACTCCACTGGTGTCGCGACTGTCCATGAGCGACGGCAATCGCTTACCATCAGGTGATCCGTCTGCTCGTCTGCCACCTATCACATAAAAAAGCAAATGAATAGCGTGTTCTTATCCACTAAGCTACCATCGCTTTCTGCCTTCACTAAGAGGTAACTTTATTACACTATACTTGACGACCCGTTTGGAACAGTGGTAGTGAACGCTGCCTTTGGTCCAAGGGTTGCGGATTCGATCCCCCCACAGTACTAACATTTGTGTGCATGAACATGTCTGTTTGCATTAGTCTGGGTGTTTTCTATGTATTATAAGTATGTATTTACAAAAGAAAAGTATTATATGTATATATTTGTAATATCACTGTTGATTCTGATATCCGTAACACAGGTGCTTGAGCTACGTATCTTAGAGTCAGATCAATGTATGTGATGTTGTGAAATATTATTATTATATATTATATTATATTTTTAATAGTCTCTGATTTCGCGGATGCTCATGGGCGGTGTTGATTACTTTCTATCAGGTGACTCGCTTGGTCGTTTGTCGCCTCTAGCATAAAAAAAAACTTACTTATAATACTAATATCTATTTTGCCATTCATAAGTGTTCTGTAATTGATAAGACCTTACTTGAATAAAGAATCTATAGAATACACCGTTACAAAATTTCAAACAGACATGTTCAAGCACACAAATGTTTGTACTGTGCGGGGATTAGGGGGTTAGTAACAGCCTTTATACTGTCCCAATGCAAGGCTAAGGCCTCCATCATAGAAATTCAGTTATCGCTACATGATGGGATTAGGTTTAATCACCAGGCTTGCCTAATGCGGATTGGTGATGACAAACCCGAGCAATGTTCGAAAAATTCGAAACATACTTTTCGCTCGTCCCGGTACTTAAACCACTAGACCAACAGGGCGGCAGGATGGAAGCTACCTGTAATTAATATTGCTTGAGTACCGATACAATCGATAAATATTACTGATTTCTCGATATAATCGAAACTATCCAACGCTTTCATTTGGTTGAGTTGAGTTGTCAACAACTTGGAGTGGACTTGGCGGTTGTTTTATTTAATATCGGCTGGAACGTGGAAGTTCGCTCCAATATCTATCGTATACGCCAAGTTCGAAAAATCTGCAAATTACCAGTCAGGGTCGCTTATCGAGGATTCTGTACCAAAATGTACGGTTGTTCATCTGTTCCCTCATAACTTCTAAACTAGTAATCATATGTGAACAAATGAGGTGTAGTTAGAAGCGTCATGATTGTCTTCTGGTTATAGGCATCACGTTACGAATTGGTTTATTCCCGCTGTCCACCCTCTGCTTGTCCACCCCGGGTGGACAGTGAAACAATTGTTAAAGAAATTCCCGCTGTCCACCCCTTCTTGGTTGAATTTTTTTTAAGTTTTAGTTTCAAGTATGGTACCCCATACTTGAAACTAAAACTTAAAAATTTTTTTTTCATCAAACCTATACGTGTGGGCTATCTATGGATAGGTTTTCAAAAATGATATTGAGCATACTCTATTGAGCTCTAACTTCTATAGTAAGTGAAAACTAACAACGAAAATTGGTTTGAACTAGATATAATGATTAGTTTTTTTTTAAACTTTATAAACTGTAAACTGCAATTTACCTTCCATATATCTTACTTGCTGCTACAGAACCCGTCATACGCGAATCCGACTCGCACTTGGCCGGTTTTTTGCACTTATTAACTGGACTATACGCCATACCACGCTAAAACGAGGGGGGGTTAATACAAACTCCGTACAGTCTTGTTCTAAACAAACCTCATCAAAGTCTGTAAAATGAGCACGAGTCCAATCAAATGTCTCGCAACTCAAACACAGAGACAATTACGCTGTACAGACGCGGGTACACTCGGCAACGTTGCAAGCCTGCCGCTTGGGTGAGGATTGTAACATCTACTGCGCTTCGCGATTTATAAGTAGGTAAATTCTACTACAAGCCGTGGGGAGGGGAGCACGTTGTTACAAAATTTTGATAATTGGAAATAATATGACAAACTCTTTCAAATAATTTATATATTTTAGTGTTTTTATTGTTAGTATGTCTTTTTTTCGGGATCCCTTTAATTAGCATAAGTAATGTTGGTAAGGTTCGAGCTGGGGGATGCGTAAATGACGTAGACGAGACGTTTTTTGGTTTTAAGAGATCTATTTTTAGAAAAAAATTACAATAGAAAATATTACTCCGGGGTCCGCCGACCGAATGTGTGCAGTCAGGCGCACGCCGCAGGCACCGTAGGCTCCTTAAACCGGTCGAGCGTCGTATATCCATCCGCAGCTATAGGTGCTGTGCGTTAACATGCTCCCGCCCTTGGAATATTCTGTTCCAATATTGGTAGTGAACAGAGCCGGTTGAAGGCTCTTCTCATGGTTCCCGATGAAGTCTGGACGTCGGCCACCCGATTGACACCATCGCCGCCGGGGAAGACAGCTGTCACTCGACCCAGCAGCCATCTGTTGGGTGGTAGGCGATCTTCCTTGATAAGAACCATCTCGCCTATTCGTGGTTGTCCCCCTTCCTTGCGCCATTTGCTTCGCTTCTGCAATTCTGAAACGTACTCCATATAATAACGGTTCCAGAAGTGAGTTTTCAGTAGTTGGGTCCTGGCATATCTCGTGAGACTGTTGATGTGACCATCATGTACCTGGGGAGCAGGCGACATCGTTAATGTACGACCAATCAAAAAATGCGCAGGAGATAGTGGGATTAGATCTGAAGGATCGTTTGAAAGCGGACTTTGAGGTCTAGAATTTAACATAGCTTCAATTTCGACTAGCACTTAATTTAATTCCTCATAAGTAATATGCGTCTTTGATAAGACTCTTCGCAAATGATGCTTGATTGATTTTACTGACCCTTCGGCTAAGCCATTAAAATGGGGACTATATGCTGGGCTAAATTTGAAAATAATTCCCTTTTCAGCTGTATATGAAATTATGTTATTGCAATTGTTCTTTATAAATTTAGAAATCTCATTAACTGCGACAATGAAGTTCGTGCAATTATCTGAGAATAATATAGCAGGCTTGCCTCTGCGAGCAATGAATCTGATTCAGCGCTGACAGATAACCTTGTGTAGTTAAGTCGGTGACAAGCTCGATGTGTACTGCACGAACTGCCAAACAAACGAATATACATATATATGATTTTCGAATTCTTCATCCGCGCCCCTTCCTGTCAGCTATCAGAACTGGTCCCGCGTAATCCACAGCTGTATTGCTGAATGGATAATCTGAGTGCAGCCTCTCCGCAGGCAGATTACCCATGATTGGTTGATAAGTTTTACCTGCGAATCTGCAACATTGTAAGCAATATCGTGTTTTTTTTCGAGTTAGATTACGTCCGTTAACTATCCAAAATGTATGTCTTAGATTCAATGGAACTAACTCTTCTGGCGCCCCTCTAACCATGGGTGTGCCCCAGGGCTCTATATTGGGGCCCTTGCTCTTTTTAATCTATATAAATGACCTTCCCTACTATACCTAATGATCTATGTGAGATAGTGTTATTTAGCTGACGATACATCCTTGATTTTTGAGGTTGATAGACAAAAGAAAAATGTTGACGAAGTAAATAACACACTCTCTCGAGTACTACAGTGGTTCACTTATAATAACTTGGTTCTTAATTCAAAGAAAACTAAATGTGTTAAGTTCACAATGCCCAATGTAAGGCAGGTCAAAATGAATATTGTCATGAATAACGGACCTATCGAAATTATAAACTCCACAGTATTTCTAGGTTTCACTCTGGATACAAAATTGCAATGGAGCCCTCATATTGCTGTCTTGGCAGGAAGACTTAGTTCAGCTGCATATGCAGTTAGAAAGATAAGGAATCTGACTGATATCGGGACAGCGAGACTGGTTTATTTTAGCTATTTTCATAGTCTGATGTCATATGGTCTACTACTGTGGGGATCCGGTGCTGACTTACAAGCCATCTTCATTTTGCAGAAGAGGGCCATCCGTGCCATCTTCTGTCTTAGATCACGTGACCCACTCAGAGAAGTATTCAAGGAAATTAATATTTTAACCGTATCATCTCAATACATTTTTGATTGTATTATGTTTGTACGCAAGAACTTGCATCTTTACTCGCAAAAATCAGAAAAAGTGCTTTCCCAGATGTACCTATGCTATGTTTGCGCGGTCCGCATTCAGTGACTATGTGTATAGGGGTTTCATCCGCGTCGTTACATATTCTGACGATTCTAGTGTCGCTCAGTCCCATAGTTTAAGTAGCTTGGAATGGGGAAATCCCGTCTGGGTGTTAAAATATCTAGTTATTAATTATATTTGTGGTTCTTTCTTTGATTCTGATGCTCATTTTTTTTTTGAGATAAGTTGAAGACTGAGCAAACGTATCATCAATAGGTAAGCAATAGGCTATTTGACTGGTTTTGAAAAACCTTCTCATATTATTATTTATAAAAATAATATTTATTTTCATTTATTATGAATGTTTCGTTTAGAAAATCATTATATTATATAAGGATTACTCCTTTAATATGTTAAATACGCTTCATCCAGCAATATGGCGTCGAATCATTCAAGTGAACATTTTGTAAACAAGGAGGAAATTCGATAGCACACGATAAATTTGATAGACGATTAGCGTCCTGCATAGATAGAACACAATGGCGTCCAGTATGTCACTTATTTTGCTTACAAAAGGCTGACGTCACAGTAAAGAAAGGCAATCAAAACCGTTTATGGTCACGTGGTTCCAAGCACAAAATAAATTAATTTAATTTTGGTTTATTTGGTAAAATATTCAATATTTTTATGTATTTTATTGTTAATTCCCTTTTAAAGCTATAAACTACGCGGATGACCATAAATAAATCTGTATTTTTCATATTGTCAAAGAGCTTATTGCCGCTGCCAATGGACACCAGCAACACCAGTAGAGTAGGTTACCTTAAAATCCCCTCCCCCTCGGATTAAACCACTCACCTGGCGTAACACACCCCAGGGGCTACTTACGCCGGTTTTCTGTGAGGTCGTGGTATCACTCCAGTCGAGCCAGCTTATTCACACCGAAGCTCTCCACGGTCACGGCTTGGATTTTTATGTCAAAAATATGTTTTTTTTATCAATACCTCTATTTTAGGGCGATATGGGTCGCGGGCACGCGGGTTAAATTTGATCGCTCCCATCCACAGCGATCGAACCTCCGTGCCCGGACCAGCCGCAATTAGTGTAACCCTGGCCTTATAGCTCTGGATGTGTCTCGAACATCCATCCCTTACCCACCAAATATTGACAAGACATGCTATATAAATTTTAACAATTATTCACAAAATCTTAATATAAATTATCAGGGAAAAATGCTCAAGCAAGCAAATAATGTAAGGTTTTTAGGTGTATTAATAGATAACAAATTAGGTTAGAAAAATCATGTAGACTATGTGTGTAATAAAATTAATATATTTTCATTCGTTTTATATAAGTTAGTAAAACTGAATCAAAGGCCACATCCCCTACAGCTTACTTTGCATATGTAGAAACCGTGCTTCGATACGGGCTGATCATCTGGGGAAATAGCTGTGAGATACATAGAGCATTTATAGCCCAAACAAAGTGTGTACGGTCCATATTTGGCGTAAAACCTGATACGTCATGTAAACCTCTATTCAGATCTTTGAATCTGTTGCCGTTACCATGCTTATATATATTGGAAATTGATAAATTTGTTCAAAAAAATCCTGACCACTGTAAACAAGCAAAATACCTATATCCACGAAATACTAGGAACAGTTATAGATTAGTCCTTGACTTTATACCAAATAGCGCTTGTTTCCAAAACATCTGTTTTTGCGTGTGTGTAGCCATTTACAAAAAAAAAATCAGCATATTAAAGATCTGCCCTTTAACCAATTTAAGACATCATTTTACAAGTGGCTAGTCGCGCGCACTTTTACTCTGTGCAAGATTTCTTGAGTACCGGGAAAATCAGCAAATTGTAAATATAATTAATTAATATATTACCGTAGCAAAATTATATTCGTAAAGTTGACATTGTAATTGTAAATTGTATTTGCATGCTGTTTGTCAATGGCTGGATAGGCGATCATGATAACTGTTACCATCTACTTATTTCTACACCCTGTTCAAAAGCAAATAAACTATTTTATTCTATTCTATTCCAAAAGTTCGAATACGGGCATAGAATTATAATATGCACATAAATTAGAAAAATCCAAAAGTGTATGCATTTTTCTAATCTATGTGCATATTTCTACCATTAGCTCGGCGGTGAGGGATAACAGTTATCTTAGGAAATTAACTTGCTTACATTTCGTGAGGAAATTTATATATTGGCAATTGTTTCCAGAATGTGCAACCATGATTCAGATGGTTGGTTCAAATTATATAATTAAAATATTTTTTTTCATGGTATAGGAGGGAGATGACCAGACGGATCACGGACAGACCTAGGTACTGGTAATTTGCGCAATTACCACCAAATGTCATGTGTGCTACCAAACTTTTAACTTTTCGTATTGCAAGGCAAAACGGGTTGACGTTATTATTAAGTGGAGGGATGTAGTCACATACGCTATGTGGCGAAGCAAATGCCACGTGAACAAAACCCCTTCGGCCGCGTACGCAATCAGAGCTTAAACCAGATGTGATCGAAAACTATTTTTGCCTTGTACGAAACCGGTTGCGATCAAAATCTAATTGCTTTTTACTCGTAATCAGTTACGATCGAACTCTTCTCGTTTTCATACGAAACCTATGTCTGGGTAATCTACTATCGTAGCATTCGGTTTGCCATACAGTTTTAATTAAAAAGATCATCTATAAAAGTGTATATTTGTGTCTCTTTGTTTGTAGAAATTGACATTACGAATCAGCGGTAGATTACATTATATTTTGACATTCATAAATGTTCTTTATAGACTTAAATTTAATAAAGATATTTGATTTTGATTTTGTCTGCCTTTCACGGCAAAAAGAAGCGAACAATATGACGTGTTTTTTAAATGGAGATAGTTGAAAGGATATGTCACTACGTATGCAAACCGAATGCCACGCGGACATAACTACCGTGGCATTCGGTTTGCCACATAGTTTTTTTAAAGTGCTCATCTATGCCCTTAGTTCTTCGTATTCACGTTTTTATTACGCGAGTGGCGAGAGTAATGGATTTTAAAATGGATGACCCGGATCCAGCAAGATGTAAAACGTGAAGCTCAATGTATGCGGGTTCAGACAGGAATTTCAGACTACGGACGGGGGATGGGAGGTCTCTTACATACGTAACGAGGTGATTTAATCTTATTAAGTAATTTGAGAGGTCTGTGTTTCTATAGTGAGAGACCCACTTCGGCATGAATTAGGCTTGACCTGAGTGATTTATTTATTAAGGTATTAACCATGCATGAAAGTTGGGTCCGTTTTTGTACGCGAAAAATTGATAATCGCCAAAAGCGGCCACTTTTAGCGTGAATCAATTTTTCGCGTACAAAAACGGACCCGACATTAGTGCATGGTTTTTTAATAAATGGTAAAAGTGTTTGCCGAGAGGTTGTCACCTCAAAATCGTTCAAATTATATCCAGTTTAGTAGATTAAAATTAAAATCGATTGGCGTAGCTAGTGTGCCCTATCCGTCACCTTCAGGCACACTAACGATAGTTACAAATAATACTTATATACTACTTAGGTACCTGTAGCGGTGGCGTAGCGGTTAGTGGGTCGCACTATAAAGCGACGGCTACGCAAGAGGTGCTGGGTTCGATCCCTGGGTCGGGCCAAAAATTTGTACCTAAGTTTCCGGTAAGAAATTCCTAGTGTCAGCTCGGAGTCTGAAAGTTGGCGGTCTTGTACCCCCTTGTCTCGGAAAGCAAGTTTAGCCGTTGGCACTGACAATCCCTCTCCGGTCGTGTCACGCTGGTGTCCCATCGCAATATGAGGGTAAGGGAATAGAGAGTGCACTTGTGTTTGCGCACACCGATCGTCGAGACTGGCCGCAAATCTGCTCGTCGAGCTGGCCGTAATCGGTTGGAGAATATTATTATTATCTTTCTCTCATGCGGGAAATCACGGCTTGGAGGCCGGTCCTCTTGGAAGGCGTACGTGGTATACAGATACAGATCCAAAACGAAGAGGCCCCTTTAAGACACAAAAATGTAAGTGCGGATGTGTACACCTAGCGATGCTGTCTCTGTCTGCACTATTGAAGAGATACAGCCAAAGACAGCACCCGCCAGGTGCAAGGACTATTGCAGATCAGAAGGGAACTATGCCGGGTCTATGGATAGGATCTTGCTGAACTGGTTGCCGGGATATTGACGAGACAACGGGACGCCTGCCACATAAAATGTCTCATCTTTATAATCATGGCAGACGGTGACTCGCCCCCCACTAGATGGGCCCCGCAAAATCAGCCAACATATTAGGCGGCAAGGCGGGAACATCGGCGCGGTCAGCTAAGGGTGTAGAGAGGTGTGCATCGATTTCTGGATCCCGATAATCCGTTCAGCCGGTCCTCGCTATTACGCAGGTTGAGCACTTTCACCCTTTCGAGCATATAGCTCTTACGCTCCACTCGGGCCGGCCAACAAAGGTAAGCCAGAGGTGGGGAACAAATGGTGTTTCCCCCGGGAGTCTCGGGTTCGTGGTGTCGCCACACACCAACAGCTCGCCACAAGCTGGCCTGCGAAGATTGATTGCACTGATGAGAGTTGTTGTTCTTCATAAGTGAAGATCACCAGAGGGCGATGGGATCGTCATTTCCCTACGCATTATTGTAATTATTATTATTACTAAGATATAAGAATGTTGTGAATGCTTGTGAAGGCTTACATATAGGTCCCCAATAGACAAGTGCTACCTACGTAAATGTTTGTATGTCAAGCTGTAAGCATTCCTAATAAATAAATAAATATT
Source organism: Marasmia exigua (assembly GCA_019059595.1). Taxonomy (NCBI): domain Eukaryota; kingdom Metazoa; phylum Arthropoda; class Insecta; order Lepidoptera; family Crambidae; genus Marasmia; species Marasmia exigua. The sequence continues at coordinate 1,064,864 of CM032487.1, read as the reverse complement.
GTAACAGCAGTGGGGAAACAATGGATAAGGCTGGCAGGAGATCGAAGGGAGTGGCGTGATAAATAAGAGGCCTATACTCAGCAGTGGATGGATGTGGGCTGATATGATGATGATGACTGCTGTCTGACCTTCGCGACCCTAGACAGAGGAACCAGACCAACTGGATTACGGTTACACGTTCAGAGTCATTATCTAAAATATTGTAGTTACCCACCATCCATTTTAGAGACTATCCGAGATGTGCAGGGATACTCACGATTTTCCCTCACTGCCAAGCTAATTGTAAAAATACGTACATAGATTGTAAAAAACTCCAACGTGTATGACGTGTATGCTCGGATTTGAAACACCCCCAATGGAAGGAACGTTAATTTCCACTGAGCTCAAAATTCAAAATATCTTTATTCAATTTAAGTCCATAAAGAACATTTATGAATGTCAAATATTATGTAATTTACCGCTGATTTGGAATGTCAATTTCTACCGAGAAGAGTCAGCAAGAAACTCAGCAGTTACTCTTTTTAACCCCCGACGCAAAAACGACGGGGTTTTATAAGTTTGACGTGTATGTTTGTGTGTGTGTGCGTGTGTGAGTGTGTGTCTGTGTCTATGGCATCGTAACTCCCGAACCAACGAACCGATTTTGATTTAGTTCTTTTTTGTTTGAAAGATGAATAAGGGGGGAGTGTTCTTAGCTATATTGGATAACAACCGATCCAAGATGGCCGCCATCACAAAGATGGATTGTATGTTTTAACTTAACTCCCACAATATGGGTATCATTTAAAAGGGCTTGAGTAGTAGAATATATTTACTGTGACAAATTTCAAATCCAAGATGGCCGCCGTTAGGGGTTTTTTTAATTTTCAATTTAATTTTTATCATAATATAATATAGCAAATACAATTTTAATTTTAAATATAATGCAATATTCTTTCTTATAAAAATTACAGTTTAGATGAATCGTCAAAGTGAAATAATGAATAGAAAAAATACCTTTTCTGCCGTTATGTTTACTTTAAGACCATCTGTAAACAGATGATGAAATAAAGAATATGCCTATGACTATTAATATACCACCTATCAAATTAAAAAAGGAATCACGATTTCTATTATATGTTTTAATTCTCACTTTAACTTTCCGCTGAAACGCCATCCGTCAGTCGGCCGGAGCGTTGACGGGCAAAGTTCCGAGGTTTTTGGAACACAACGGAATAAATTACAGTGAAGTCTCCACTTGAACTGTTACGTTTGTGACTTTTTATGTGCGCCCTAGATAAGTTGCATTCTACTTTTTACCCGACTACGGCAAAGCAAAAGGAGGGTTATGATTTTGACAGGCTATGTATGTATGTATGTATGTATGTATGTATGTTCATCTGTTTCCACGTAACTTCTTAACTACTTATCAGAATTCGACAAATGACATATCATTATAAGCGTCTTGATCGTCCGCTGGTTATAGGCTATATGAAGTTTCACAAAATCTAATGTGGCGCCCTCTAGCGGACAAAACATACAGAGTAAAAAAATAAAGTTATGATAAATATGCCGTGTTTGGTATCATTTGAAAGCGCTTGACTTGTACATTTTGAATAAATATATATATATATATATTACTAGCACTTGGACACCAAAATAGTACAAATAAAATAAAAGTAAAAAAACTAAAACCCAACTACGACAAAAAACGTCGCTGAAAAAGTATAAAACAAGCCTTCGTTGTCAATTTATGCAATATTCACTATGTAGAGATAAAATTTCATGTTTGGAAAGGCGTAGTCACACGTTAAATATACTACCCTTTGACAACGTGTGACTGCGGATTTCCAAACATGAAATTTTATCTCTACATAGTGAATATTGCATAAATTGACAACGAAGGCTTGTTTTATACTTTTTCAGCGACGTTTTTTGTCGTAGTTGGGTTTTAGTTTTTTTACTTTTATTTTATACTGTGCATAACATTATATTGGCTCGCTTTAAACACCGTTCGTTTTTTCGATCCATACATGCCAAAGCATGACTCACCCACATTTCAAAAGCATATTAGCTACTATTAGGTGTAGGTGTATTCAAAAACATATATTTTTTATTGGATAGGTGGCAGCCGAGCAGCGGATCACCTGATGGTCTTGCGTCGCTTTAGCAACTTTGATTTTCCGTATAAAAGGTCACCAGAACGCCGCTCATCAAAACATTCGGTGTCTTGTTACTGGTTGTCGTTAGGGTCATTTCACATTGTAATTTTTTCCTTAGTATGGGAAAAATAGTTCAGCGGTTTTCGTTAGATGGAGCTTGTAAAAAGCAGTTGGAGCTTTAAAAAGCAATCGAGCAGGTGGTTCGGCGTTGTTTCGGTAGATGTCACTATGCATTTTACATCACGCTAGTAAAGCGTGTTTCCGGAACAATGACCTCAAGTCGCTGGCCCGCAATAGTAATTAAAAAAAAACGGGAAGCAAACCTGAGATCCAGAAAGTAATGTGAATATTAATATATATCAAATAAATGATTTCAGTTCTACATCATCATCATCATCAGCAACCCACACTCTTCCACTGCTGGACATAGGTCACTCCTAATACACGCCATTGCTCCCGATTTTCGACCACTCTCATCCAGCCCACACCAGCCAGCCTTCGAATGTCATCATCCCATCTTGTCGCAAGGCGGCCTTTACGGCTCCAACGGCTGTTAGTTCTGCGGCTAATATGACCAGCCCACTGCCACTTCAGTTTGCTAATTCGGTGGGCTATGTCGGTGACTCTGGTTCCGTTCTACATAGCCGTTGAGTATTGGTCGTTTTCCTCTAGATGGCGCTAGCACTGGCTAGCCGACTGATGCCTCTATCTCAGTATACATTAGTTACTCTATGGTTGTCGTTTTACTGTGCCATTATTTCACTGCTTCTATGTATACTGCGTCTCAGATATGATCTGGTAGATGATTTATAATTCTGTGCGTGACGCAAAAACTTCGTGACGTCATCAAGACTTCGCGTCGGGCTTATGTTTTATCTTGTAGTTTTCTCGGCTTTTTGCGGTTTTTCAGAGATGGTTTACTGAGTTCGGGGTTGATAGTGTATCGTAGGGTAACATTGAGTGGTTTTTTCTGATAAAATGTGGAGAAAATATACACACGGCGACACATGGGGCTCTTTTTAATGTGATAGCTGGCAGACGAGCAGATTAATCGCTTGATGGTAAGCGGTTACCGCCGCCGATAGAACTCCCTTTCCCCCGGATTGGGGCTACGTATGCCACTTTTTTACTATTTATAGTTGTATATTTATATGTTAGTAGCTATTTAGTTAACAATCAATCAATTAACATAGTCAGTGACTTGTGCACTAGGCTCGCAGGCCTGTGTCGCAGAAGCTAGTATACCGTAATACAATTTGATTTCAGCTTTTAACGTATTGCTTAAAATGTTTTTGCAGTTCTTTTAACTGCAAAAAAAATAAAAACAAAAGGGTTAACAAAATTAACTTAATTTAAAACAATGGACGGGAATAATGGATACAAAGCTAGGAAATTTATAGTTAAATAGCGATTGGTGTATACATAACACATTTATTTAAACATTTATTGCCTCAGTTGTAACAATTAAAAAGTAATTGTACAGAATAATTATTATTTCAAGAATAACGCCATCCAAGCAGACTTCTCAAGAACACTAATTACCCTATTCAGCGCCTTCTGTCGCCGTATTTCCAAACCAAAGCGCTAAATCAATATGTACGTATGACCTCTGTTGTCTAAAGTCGGCAATGCATAGAAAAACATCTTTAAGCAAGATTTACGTCTTCCACTCAAGCATAGATGTCGCTACTAACTCACAAATAAAAAATATCGTCTACTGTATCTTGACAGTTAGGGCAGAATTATATCTGTTTTAATAACTTTGTAACACAGACTTTTAATTTTTAACACAAACTTTTTAATAGCTTTGTAACACAGACTTATTTTTCAGTAACCTTTAGGGCATTTTTAATTTAGTTCCTTTGAACTTTGACATCTACTTTTCATGATCATCAGCACGCCATCTATAAGATAGTCGACGTACTTCTTAATTATGGTATTCAGAATGCATACGACTTCCTATAAATTAGTTAATCTTCTCGCCGCTAGTTTGGCGATACTGTGTCGTGGCATTAGCTGTTTCTGTCAATATCATCATTTTATTCAAGGGTTAAAAAGGAACAAAATACGAATAGAAATTCTAGAACAATTAGCTTGCCAAGGTTGTTTAAAGGTCATCTTTGGGCGGATGTAAGTTTTTTTGGAATAGAAAGAACATTCGAGTCCTTTTAAGCAATAAATAGGAGTGACGGTGGCTCGCAGAGGACACATCAAATTTTAATTCTGGAGGACCCATCCCTTGACCTATTTGTGATTCATAACCTTAAGTGTGTGCTGCATAAGTTTTGAGGTGAAGCATTTCGATTCGTCGTCTTAATCTTAACAAAAATAAGTGTTTGCTGTCGTTCCCCGTTTTGGGTAAGTACTCATATTGTCTTATTCGTTAAAAGGAATAATCCAAGGAATCCTTTTGTAGGGCGTCCTTCATATTGTGAAATCGTTGTTATATGGCCCTATGTTCCGGCAAGAACCGAGACTTGTTAGATTCATTGAGACCTACATATTCGACGGGAGCTTCCAAGGACAGAACCAACAGGCCACGCTGGAGGACAACAGAGTTTCTAGCACGACAGTTCTGGGCCTGCCAAGTACTAGCTTCCGGAGGGCTGCGTCGCGTTACCTCAAACACAAGTTAAGTCCCATACTTACCTAGAACAATATTTTAAACCTAACGCAGAAGTTCTGTTGAGCTAGGTCAGACACGCATTCCCACAATAATATGCAATAGCAGAGTCATAATTCCCTCCAGCTGGATCCATTGTTAAAACCCTTAAACTTAATTTAATTTGTTATTTGTAATATAAAATAAACAGCTGTAATGAGGTTTATAGGTATAATATGTATTTTGATTTAAACATTAAATTTGTATTCTTAGTTGCTGTGTAAAGGCTTAGTAATAAATTAATTAATAAGGCATATAAGTGTTTTCCTTCGCACACCTAAAATAGGCGCCCTAGGATCATAGTCTCTAGCTCTAAGACCGAGTGGCCGGTGAGGTAGTCTTTTTTTTTTTTTTTTTTTTGGTTTCGCAGGGGGAATGCCGCCGGCTCAAGAGATGAGCCGACTACCTTATGCATACCAGACCACCGGGGGGTGGCCGGGTTATGTGGGGCTCTCCTTTGGCGGGGGGCTTCTCCCAAGGAGAAGCCAGGCAAAGGCATACCCACTAAACCCCCTGCGGTTCTCCCTCATCGCCCATATTGGGGAGTATCATGGTGATACAGCCAAAGCCTCCCTCCACGATATTCCCCGGGCGGATGTCCGCCTATACGGCGGACTAGGCGGTTTCTCCCCGGACGTGCCGGGAGAGGGGATAGGGACAGCCGGGAGAACTGAGCCGTCCCTATCGGGCAGCAAAGGGAGCCTGTGCAATGCTGGTGCTGGTGCCCCCGTACCACGCACCAGCGGGCTCCCTTCGCGGAGAGGGGGGAGACGCGCATCTGCTCGGCGTCTCCTCCCCCTCCTCACCCTCGGTGAGGTAGCCTAGAATAAGGGGTTACACAGTTACATTTATTACATTGGGTAGATGTTAGCACCAATTAAATAAGTATAAACTGTAAATTTTGCACAGAAATATTTACCTATGAATTTTATTAAATTCCCTACAAATATGTAGGGATAGGAATCCCACCAGGGGCGTCCGGCTCAGCCGGTATAGACAGACATTGAAACCCCATCAGGCTCATCCATGATCTTTTAGTAATGTGGCGTGAGTAATCGGGGGGGAGACTAAACAAAAACACTTTTATTCGGCAATCACTTTAATTACAATTCACATTAATCTTGTTTGAAAATAAACACTCAATTTGTAAATGAAATAATTGCAACGATCGAGAAGTTCCGTGATACTCATAGCAGGCGAGTGCGTACTTATCGAGCGTACGTAAAGGTATGCGGGTCGCCCGCGCCATTTGAATTACAACCGACGCGCCTTACTAGCGTACCGCGTTACCTCAACCAAAACAGTTCGCTTCGATCGATGTAACTAGGTGGCTAGGTGGTGGTGTGCCGTGTGGTCCCCGGCAGAGTAGAATAGGCCACCCTCACTCTTACCGAGGTGTCGTAAAAGGCGACTAAGGTAAAGCTGCTGGCATGATCATCAGCACCTAGAGAAGGAAAACTCTGCATTTATATCAAAACCCTCGCCAACCCGTCTCCCAAGCGTGGTGAGTATGGCAATTACCTCTCATGTGATTGATGGAGGCCCGTGCCCCAGCAGTGGGGACTTAAATGGGCTGATGATGATGATGATGTAACTAGGTAAGTAACGACAAAACAATCAAAGCGCCGTCAAATACATCATAAGAACTAAATTCAGTCTTAACACTTAACACAATGAGATCATAATTAAAATTAACACTTGCATTGACATACCTGTTATCTCATTACAATACAATAAACGAAATTATTTTTTGTCATTGAAGTATTCATTAAGAGATTAATTTTTTTGGATAAATAAAAATAAAAGATAAAGATTTCTTTATTGGCCACAGGACACAAATGTAAACACAAGTAATATAAATACACAAATAGGACAGATTTTGTAGCCAACAAGGCCCAACATCAGCATATGCTGCAGTGGCCGAAGCCACTGCAGCGCTGGTTTTCAGGTGAAGCCTTGGGCAACGTACGCACGTACACATACATACAACAGGAAGTAGACAATTACAAAAAAAGAAAAAAATACAATATATATAAATAAAGTAAGATAATAATAGTCTATAAGTAAAAACGAAGAAACACATAGTAATGAAAATAAATAGGATTGTGTGTGTAGGTATAATAAATAAAATAATAATAATAAAGACAAATGTAGTAAACATAATAAATAAAATGAATTTGGCATTAAGGTGGTAAGGTAAGGGTAGGGCACACTAGCGACGCCAGTCAATTTTAATTTTTAGCTACGAAACCGGATCTATTTTAAACAATTTCGGGGTTACAACCTCTCGGCACGTTTTTGTACGCAAAAAATTGATTCACGCCAAAAATTGCCGCTTTTGGCATGAATCCATTTTTCGCGTACGCGTTGGCCCCAACATTTTTGCATGGTTATTTAATAAATAGTATAAGTGTTTGCATGGTTACATAACATTTTTGCATGGTTATTTAATAAATAGTGTAAGAGGTTGTAACCCCAAAATTGCTTAAAATAGATCCGGTTTCGTAGCTAAAAATTAAAATCGACTGGCGTCGCTAGTGTGCCTTACCCGTCACCTTAAAATACACGGTTCCACGCACAACGTGTGGAAGCGCCGCTCCGCGAACTCGGTTGGATAAGTAAATAAGTTGTTTATTTTGGTAATTATTCTTGCAGAGGGGGTGGGAGTAGCACGACTTTTTCTTCGTCTTGTTCAATTTGATATCTTTAACTGTAATATTGTATTCATCATCATCAGCCCATTTAAGTCCCCACTGCTGGGGCACGGGCCTCCATCAATCACATGAGAGGTAATTGCCATACTCACCACGCTTGGGAGACGGGTTGGCGAGGGTTTTGATATAAATGCAGAGTTTTCCTTCTCTGGGTGCTGATGATCATGCCAGCAGCTTTACCTTAGTCGCCTTTTACGACACCTCGGTAAGCGTGAGGGTGGCCTATTCTACTCTGCCGGGGACCATGCGCCAATATTGTATTATTATATAAAAACCGAAAAAATGTAATAAATAATAACGTGGCCATTCTAAATGGGATTAGAATTCGAGTATGCACCACCAACAATTTTTAAAATCATGTCGTATTTCTACCATTAGCTCGGCGGTCAGGGAAAAGATCGTGAGGAAACCTGCATGTTCCGTGTAACCATGATTCCATTGGTCTGGTTTCCCCGTAAAGGGTTGCGAAATTCAGACGACAGTCGCTTCATTGTACTTACCAGACTCCCCAAATCCTAAATCATGGTCTTAGCGAACCCAAAGCTCCAGAGCGGCAGCTCAAGACGCAACTAAGAATGTCACGCTAAACCTAATTACAAGAATATGATGGGATAGGATAATATTTCAAGATATATAGATACATTAGCAACACACGTGTGAACACAGACTTGAAAGGCGTCGCTATAATCGGATTATTTAAAACTTGCGTCATCTCGGTGCTCGCCGCAATAAATTTAATAACCCCACTGTACAACGCTGCAGTTGTGCCACAGTGTTATAAGGTGCAGTGAAGCAGACCATAAAGCTACAGCTTGCTTAACGTCTTCTACAGTATATGTTCTTCTTCTTCTGTGAGTGCCTCTTCAGTTCTGAAGGTTGGCCGTCAGCTTTCCCAAATCCTCTTTATTCATTGCGAGACGAAACAACCGTTCCACAGATGCGATGCTTTATATTGCGCAGCCACGCCATTTTTTCCTTCTTCCAACGCGTCCCCTCCCCTCTATTTTACCCATCATGATGAGCAACTTGTACCTCTCATGTCTCAGTACGTGACCTAGTATATCAATGATTGAAAAAATATAAAAAGTTTATTAGACTGTATCTCAATGACTTGAATTATTATGTGACAGACCAAAATATTGTTTTCAGTCCATGCAACACGTGGTGCTACACGTGCAATGCTAATCTATTTTCCTCTTCCTCATGAATTTGTTCCGTGGAAGAGCTTCGGCATGAATGGGCCGGCTCGACCGGAGTGATACCACAGCCTCATAAAAAACCGTCGTGAACCACCACTGTGCTGTGTTTCGCTGCGTGAGTGAGGGTACCGGAGTCCCAGCCCGGGGGAAGGGGGGGATTAAAAGGGGGGCAGCGCACTTGTAACTCTAGTGGTGTCGCGGTTGTTATTGGTCGGCGGCAATGGCTTACCATCAGGTGATCCATCTGCTCCTCTGCCACTTATCACTTAAATCCAAATAGGGTATTTGACTAAGCTCGAGATTTTACAAAATATAAATATTTTATCAAAATATAGGTAAATATGTGCGAATAGCAAAAATTCTCAATTAAAAATATAACGTCTAGCCGGTTTTATGGTCATTCAAAGATTCATGGGCAAGTCCATTTTCAAAGTATGAAATTTTTTTTTAATAATTATACCATTGAATAACCCATATAATTTACACCAACTATTGTAATGGAACCATTGACATAAACGAAACATTTGATATAGCTACCATACAAAATTCTAATGAAATGCATACAAAATACTGTCGTGTGACGTCACATCTCTGTAGCCATTTGTATGGAGCGTTTTGGGTTTGCCCAAAATAATGTGATTTTAAAGTTATGATATCCCAGGAGTAGGTGTTTTTTGGGCATTTCACTTCACTTGATTTTTTTCGAAATCGCTCTCTGCGTTCGCTCAGTCGCAAAAAATCAAGTTAAGTGAAATTGCCCAAAAAACAGATAGATAAGTGTTGATTTAAAATACGGTAACGTTAGATTTTAAGGTCGTTCTATATCGTTGTCACTGTCTGTCTACCCTGGAACGATCATTTCAGTGCCTAAGTTGAGGAATTTATTATTAGACGACCGATTGCACTGTTAGCTTAGTGGGTTAATAGTACTTAGAAACGATGATTCTCTTATTCAACAAAAACTGGAGCATAATGGGATTACGTCTCCGGACTGTTGTGACTTCGTTTGATTCGATGCAACTTTGCAGTCCGGAGACAACCATTATTTATTTTGATCCGTGTTTCATTTTTCGTCTTGTGTGCTTTACCGCGTTTAGCGTTTTTTACCAAACGTGGTGAGAGTAATCTTGTTCTGACTGATTTAAACCCAGCCGATCGCTCCGGGTTATAATCTATCATTACAGACATCTCAGATAATCACCTTAGTCTTACTACACCTTTTTAGAGCGGCCGTCTCCTACTGGAGTGTTTCGGTCTTAGGTGACATCCACTAAATCCATGTTTCAATTTTGTATATATACAAACTCCAAACTAAAACTTTGCCATCGCGATGCAGGAATATATCTATGTCAGCTAATTTTACGGTGGCGTGTAACGTGATGCACAAACACTTGCTTGTGACTTGGTAGATGTAATGTTTTTGCAGACAGATTTTTAATGCTTACGCATTTGAACAGAAAATTAAACTTTTTTGAAATTAAGTACAATATATTAAACAATTTAAGAAATAATATAATATCACAACGCTCACGCCTAAGAATTCCGAAGAAAAAAAAAATCCGAGTAGGATTTGAACCTAGAACCTCTGAATCATCACGAACCGTATTTAAAAATAATAATTATCTAACTAGTTTTAATTTGTTTTTTACTTTACTTGAAAGTCAAAGAGGTAAGTACAGTTAGCTATACATTAATGTAAACAAATCTGTAATCACCATTTTCACCTTTATGTCAAACCCGTTTGGTTCAATACCAATTGTATAAATTTGACAGAATGTGGTAACCTGATGTGGCGATGTACATTGTTTGTACCTATTATCACTCCTACAATGCATCATACAGAAAATGTAATTGAACTTTTATGTATAGGTACTTAGTATTATTTAGCACAGTGGTTTGAGTACTGATTGACACGCAAGGGTCGCAGGTTCATGATAATGTATGTGATGTTGTCTATATTTTCATACAAGATACGTTTCTGCTTAATTATTGTCTCACTGTAAGACATATGCTTTCATCAAAGAAATTGAAGTGAGTAAGGGTACCGGAGGTCCAATCCAGGGTAAAAGAGGTTAGAAGGTAAGCAGCGCACTTGTGGCACCACTGGTGTTGCAGGTGTTCATGGGCGGCGGTAATCGCTTACCATCAGGTAATCCGTCGGCTCGTCTACCACCAAATTTCATACAAGATGCATTTCATCTTAGGTAATTATTGTCACACTGCAAGACACATACATGCCTTCATTGAAGAAACTGAGTCATTGCTATTATTTTGTGATAAGGTATAATCACTATTTTATCAGTGGGAGAACAATGCTTCGGCATGAATGAGTCGGCTTGACTGTAATAATACCTCACTCTCACAGAAAACCTGCCTGAAGCAGTGCATGCGCTGTATTTCGCAGCGTGAGGGGGGTACCGGAGGCTCAATACAGGGGATGAGGGGTTAAAAGGTAAGCAGCGCACCACCACTGGTGTTGTAGGTGTCCATGGGCGGCGGTAATCGTTTACCATCAGGTGATCCGTCTGTTCGTCTGCCACCTATCGCAATAGCTAAGTCAAGAATATGAATTTTGTACATAATCCATACACACGTTGATTAATCTCTATCAATATTATCGCTTAAAGTCCGTGATTACACCCCAGCTCCAATCCTATTTTACCTTGGGTTGGGCCTTGGTACCCTCACTCACGCAGCGAAACACAACGCATGCACTGCTTTACGTCAGTTTTCTGTGAGGACGTGGTATTACTCATGCCAAGGCGTGGCTCTTCCGCTGTTATATACATATATACACAATATAGCAAGAGATCTTTCTATTATAGACAAAAATACCCAATACTCATAAATAAACTTATAGCATTAATATATACTAGGTAGTTTAGCAGAAATTATGAATGAATCGCTAGTATTATAAATATAGCTACCAATGTCACTCGACAATAACTCGATACATCACAGAATCAAGTCCTTAGCGCCGAGTTCACCAACTTTAACAACGGTAATCTCACTTTAAATATAGTTCAACCAAGGATTAGTATTTTTCAGGTACGGTTTAAATGTGATAACTATCGTTTAATATGTTGATGAACTCGGCCCTTAAATAAGCAAATCGAAAATAAATCAACGCCAAGTTTAAACTGATCTGTTTGAACAAATTTTTCTTGCTTAAAATTATTATGTTTTTATGATCGTTTGTTTTAGCCGCTGGTTTCTTGCCTGCAGAATAGTTATTACATCGCCACGGTGCGCACTAGCATGTGCGCGCGTGGCTAACGTATACACAAAGTCTTGATGTTTTCATGAAAGGTCAGTTAATTACTACGGGTAATTTAGGTAAAGCCTTCTCTGTATAGACGTTTTGTAATCGTTAAAATTTAAAAATAACATACTTACAAATTTAAATTAGTTTATGGTCAATGTGAAATAGTCTTTGTACATTCCGTAACGTTAGTTGCAATGAAATCTTTAATCAGCAATTAATAAAACATGCACACAAATAATTTCGCCGCTAGTTTTCAAGAAATACCATGTGAACAAAATTATTTTGCTGAAAACCATAAAAGTCAGAGGTAGGTAACCTGTTGATTTAGTAGTCAAATTAACTGACGAAATTGACTGAATATAAGTAGATGATTTATTTGCAGGTATTGAAACAACCAAACGCTGTGTTCGCTATTAGAGATATATTGATTTGAATGTTTGATGTAAATGCAAAAAAATATACTTATATTTTGAGTTTGAAAAGAGAAATACAAAACATGAATGTTTGTGTGTAATGATAGTCATCTATTTACCTACCTACGATGTTGTTATATTATTAAAGCTACTTAGTTATATGAAAGTTGGTACGCTGGTTCTAAGCAAATGTGAATGAATAAAGGTTTCTGAAAAAAAAAATAAAAAATAAAACACAAGTATACATTCCTACCGATTTTCAGACAATTGTACTACACTTAAATAGGTTTTTATTGTTTACTTCTCAAGAAGTATATTTTTCAAACTTCAAACGTGCCCTTCATATCTATGAATAAAGGTTGAATACCTCTGCTAAAATAATGCGCAATCTGCACTTTTCTATAATAAAAACGCAGTAAAGGATGGGTACCGTATCAGTACTCCCAGGAGACATCTAAGGAACAAGTAGTAGTGCTTCGGCGTCGATACTCTCTGACCTAGAAAACCAAGAAGACCCCAGAAACTCTGAAAAAATGTTCGTAAGTTAAACTTATTTATTGTCAAAATCATCTCTCTTTCCAGGTTTTATTGACGTATTCTATTTGTTGTCATAATCATCTGTCTTTCTATGTCTTATAATGCTAATGTTTTTTTATAACATTATTTCCCATTTTCGACAGATTTTCAAGACCTAATCTCCTGACTATGTGTGCTAAAAAACTTATGGATTTCAGGTCTGAAAACAAAGGAAACAAACGGTCGAAGAAGATCGTCGAATCAAACCACTTCTTCGAGTCAGAAGACGAAAGCTTAAGGTAATTTAGATATCCGTTTTTGTCTACTATTCATACCCACATCATCAATTTATTTTCTCTGTTTATCATACTTTATCTAGAACAACCACGTCCAGAATATAATGATAATAACTCCAAAAAATTTTTCAGTTTGAAAAAAAAGAAGATCGCAAAGGGCTCGCCAAAGAACACTAAAGCTTCGCCTAGCGTCGTTTCCGAGTGGCTCTTTGACTCGGAGTCGGACGACGAGGTAACGCCTGCAAAGAAAAAAGAGGCTCCTAGCTCGTTCTTCACCCGTAGAGTGCCAGGTGGAGTCACGCGTCGGACAGCGCAATTGGACGGGGACCTGCTGGCTGAGCTGCGTCTCTACAACGTGGAGGAGGTACGCAACCTAAGCGGCTTAGAAAAGTGCGAGAAGTCTGTTATTTGGGTTCGCCTGCAAGGGGAGACGGACTCACCAGAATTTAGTTTGCTAAAAAAATTTGTTAAATGTGCAAAAACTAAATTTACGGAAGAAGGAGTTTTTTACAGCAATAATAATAAAAAAAAATAAACTGGGAATATTTGAAGAGTGACTCCTTGTTCCGCAAATTTAGTTTGTATAAATTTGCGTACTTATTTCAATAACTTGTTTTGTTAGCACAGTGAAAGCATATCCACAATGTCAAACACCACTTTTTGTTCTGTATGCGACGTATCTGTTAGAAACAAAGTTTTTTCCGCTCACTTGAAAAGTATTTTGCACAAAAATAACAGTTCAGTTGTTGAAAGCGATGGTATAGAAAAAGTACACAGTGCTTTTCGTAGTCGCATCGCTTCTTACCGCGTTAAATGTAACAACGGTCGGGATGACGAGGACGAGGAGCACTCGTCGGTCTATCCTGCTGAATTTTTATCGCGATTGCGCGCACGCGTCCGTCTTTTGCTTTCGGCACGAATGCAAGCGCATTCTAGCATCAAAGTAAACTTTGAGTTATTTGCTGAATTTTTTCAGCATAAAAATGATTCTGTTTCAATTAAATCTTTTGCAACCGAAAATATAAACTTGCATCAAAATTATGATTTTGAAGAGACGTTTTTAAATATCATTCATTTACTTTGTAAAAAAATTGAAAATTTTGAAGATAGAGATAGTGGGTGGGCTTATCTGCGAAGTTTGTATTTAGAAGTAAACATTAATAAATACAACCCTTTGAGAGCGTCAAGTTTTATAGATTTGCCTGAAACCATAAAACATAAACGAGCGTGTATAAATATAAAAAATTCTGATAAATATTGCTTTTTATGGTGTGTTATGGCATCACTTTTTCCTGCTAAAAGTAATGCTCATCGAACGACTTCTTATCCGCACTTCAAAACTGTTCTTAATATTAAGAACCTTTCTTTTCCAGTTGGGTTTTCGGATATAAAAATCTTTGAAAAAAACAATCCTCGCATAAGTATTAATATTTATGGTCTTAAAAAGAACTGTAACGTTGTTGGGCCTTTGTACAAAAGCGAACGCCGAAAAGAACATCACGTTAACATTCTTTTCCTTGAAAGAGAAAAACGTACACATTACTGTCTTATTAAAGATTTATCTAAATTACTTCGCAAGCAGTTAACTAAACATCATTCGAAAGTATATTTATGTGAAGATTGTATGATTTTTTTTGACAACAACGATAAACTTGATGCCCACATTTGTAGTGGTGTGGCAACGATTTTACCCAATGAAGGAACTCGAATACAATTTGACCACTACGAGCGTATGCAAGACATGCCCTTCGTTTTGTACGCAGATTTTGAATCGTTGTTAGAGCCAACTGAATGCAATTCAGAATCAAGTTGCACAGCATCATTGCACAAACACACACCAGCTGCATTTGCTTACTATATTGTTTGTTCTTACGACAGTTCGCTCAACAAATTTGTCTCCTATCGCGGACCTACCTGTATTGAAAAGTTCTTTGAATATCTGATATCCGACATAACTAATATTTATAATATTTTGCAGTCACCGTTGCCAATAACGTTAACTGATTATGACAGAACAAATTTTTCTCAAGCAAAAAACTGTTTTCTATGTGGTAAAATATTATTTGATGATAAAGTAAAAGACCACTGCCATCTTACCGGACGGTATCGCGGTGCAGCACATTCTTATTGTAATATGAAGTATCGACTGCCTAAATTTGTACCTATTTTTTTTCATAACTTAGCCGGTTATGATAGTCATCTTTTTATACGAGAATTAGGAGAAATGCCAGGTAGAATTCAAGTAATAGCAAAAACTAAGGAAAATTATATTTCATTCACAAAATATTTCCAAGTAAATGGTACTGACATCATACCAGTTCGTTTTGTGGACTCTTTTAAATTTTTAGGCACAAGCCTTGAGAAGCTAGCAGCAAATTTAAATAATAATGATTTTAGTCATTTATCGCGGTTTTATCCATCTAATAAGCATTTTAATTTATTGAGACGCAAAGGAGTTTATCCTTATGAATACATAACTACTTGGACCACGTATGAGGAGGAAGAGCTCCCTCCCCAGGAATGTTTTTTTAGTAAACTGCATAATAGTAACATTTCGTCAGAAGATTACGAACATGCAACAAAAGTTTGGCAAACTTTTGAATTATCAAATCTTGGAGAATATACCGATTTGTATCTTAAAACAGATGTTCTTTTACTAGCAGACGTCTTCGAAAGTTTTCGTCAAACTTGTAAAACAAATTACAAGTTAGATCCCGCTTTTTACATAACAGCACCCAGTCTGAGTTTTGATGCTATGCTTTTAAAAACAGACGTTAAATTAGAATTAATTAATGACTTGGAAATATTACGAATGATTCAAAAAGGTATTCGCGGCGGAATTTGTTTATGTTCAACAAGGTATTCAAAAGCTAACAACAAATATTTAAATTCTTATGACCCGACAAAAAGAGATAACTTTTTAGTTTACATTGACTGTAATAATCTCTACGGCTTTGCTATGTGCGCTTATCTACCTCACTCACATTTCAAGTTATTAAATGATGATGAAATTAGCAGAATTGATTTTCAAAATGTGTCAATTAATGGAGACACTGGTTACATACTAGAAGTAGACATAGAATATCCAGAAGAATTGCATGATAATCATAATGACTTTCCTTTTTGTGCGCAAAAGTTTGTTCCACCGGGTTCAAAAACATGTAAATTAATCCCAAATTTATACGATAAATTTTTGTATGTCATCCATTATGCGCACCTGCAGACATGTTTAAAACATGGTTTATTGTTAAAAAAAATTCATAGAGTAATTCAATTTAATCAGAGTCCTTATTTAAAACAGTACATAGATATGAATACTGAACTAAGAAAAAAAGCAAAATCAGCATTTGAACAAGATTTTTTTAAACTTTTGAATAATAGTATTTTCGGGAAGACTTTAGAAGATACGGAGAAAAGGGTTGATGTGAAATTGGTAAATAAATGGAATGATGATAAGAATAAAACAAAGAAAAGTATTTGTGCTGAGCGATTGATATCTAGACCTAATTTTCACAGTGTTACTATTTTTACAGAAAAATTTGTAGCTGTTCAAATGAAACCTGAAACAATAACTTTGGATAAACCTATATATATTGGTTTTTCCGTTTTGGAAATATCTAAAAGTCATATGTTTGATTTTCATTATTCTATTATGAAACCTTTTTATAATGAAAAGTTGAAACTTTGCTATACGGATACTGACAGTTTTCTTTATTCAATCGAAAGTAAAGATTTTTATAATGATTTAAAGATACATTTCCTTCCTTATTTCGATACCAGCAATTACCCCTTAAATAACAGTTACAACATTCCAGGCTTAAATAAAAAAGTGCCAGGTCTTTTTAAGGACGAACTAGGCGGGAATTTAATATCTGAGTTTGTAGGTCTAAGGTCGAAGTTGTATAGCATTAAAACAGAAAAAGAGGAATATAAAAAAGCAAAAGGGGTACAAAAACCGGTCTTGAAAAATGTTCATTTTAAAGATTACTTTAAGGTATTAAATAAAAATATTTTTTTACGAAAAAAAAATATTATATTTAAATCTCTTAAACATGAAATATTTACCCAAGAACAGGAAAAAGTAGCTTTGTCGTCTAATGACGACAAACGCGTCATATTAAAAAATAAAATTTCAACCTTATCATGGGGTCATCGGAATAGCATATTTTAAGATTTATATTATTTTTAGAAATGTTGGTATGTTTTCACAGTGTTTTCTATGATAATAGCGTAGTATGTATAATGTAAAAAATAAATTAGATTAATTTCTGTAATCTAGGGACATAAACTAAGGTTAAACTGTAGATTTGAGTGGTAACCATGATAGTAGATATCGAACCTTTCCTACTTTTTTATTGTAAGCGCCTTTTTATGCAAACTCTATTTTAATTATTGTGTCGCTTACGTTTAAATACCGGGTAGGGATAGATATTATGTGAATAGGTACGTATCGTATCTTTGTTTTATATAGCTATAACTTTGTTTATTTTGTGTTCTTACTGAAGATGATAAATAAAACATTTAACTTTTTTATGAGGTCATAAGGTGGCCATTTTTAAAATTTGTTTTTGTTAAAATGATAACATAGAAAACCTAATTTAAAGAGTTGTGCACTCGACTACTTAAGACAAAATGTTGAAATGTTAATAACATTAATTATTATTTAAATGAATATACCTAATGTCGTAAATATAAAACGTTGTTTCATTCTAATATGATCTGATTTTATCAAGATTACAGAGAGAAAGTACAGGTACACATCAATGTACACAAATCTCTAAATTTCTTCAATCTATTCTCATCTTTACGTCAAACCTGTTTGGTTCAATATCGATCAAGAAAATTTAACAGATTGTGGTTACCTGATGTGTAGCTGAATGTACCTACAACATATTTTACATACAGTTTTAGCACAAAATCATGTCTGAACTTGTTTATTTTATTGGACACGTGTATTCTGATGAACACACACAGACCTACGTGTACACATGAAGAAAAAATGCACTGTGTCAGCTTTTAATTCCACTCACTTACAAACTCACACGTACAAATACTTGTGGTATATATTTCATTAAAGCGCATGAGAATGATACTTGCTTTGGAGACACGCAGCAATAAGTTAACAACCCATCTAATAACATTATCATCTTAAAACATGGTAAGTTATTTTAATACGAATACATTATTTGTCTGGAGAGTGCAGTCCATTTATTCATTTATTACGAGGTAACTTATTGTTTTCTTTTTTCAGAACACTACCAAAGCTACACGCGATGGCGAGCAGTACCCACCTTCGCCTCTGCAGGATGCGCAGGACCCCTTAGAAGGATGGTCCCAAATATTCCCACCTTGGTCGGAGGAGTTAGGAGAGGCGCCCCTGCAGAGGAAGATAATAAAGGCTCGCGCTCGCCGTTCTGCAAAGCGTGTAAATCCAGTGCGGACATCTTGTGTCAAGCACCGTCCCCACCCTGATCCAACATCGGTGTCATTTATAAGGAAAAGTACGTCGAGCTCTCGAGCCCGACGTATTATCCGGATTGAAATTGTGGATTGTGAGAAGGATGGTTGGGACGATGAGTCCGAGGACGTCCTTCTCTCCGCCCAGTATGTGGTGACGGATCCTATAGACCCGATATTGGATCAGACGGAGGGGGTGGTGAACACAATTTCAAAGAAATTGTGTGGATATAGCCTTAGTTTTTAAGGCTACAATCTATACTTTTCTTAAAATTAAACTTCTCAAATAGACTTTATGCGTGGGATATCTTGTCACGGATACGTCTATAGAGAGACATTTAAATCAAAATTAATGCATGTTTTTATCGTAATTTAATAAATAACTATGATGTAGTTATGAGTTTCATTTCCTTTAGTCATCAATTATTTGAGTAGGTGATAATTGGGCATTTAATAAAAAATACATTATTCTTTTTAAAAACATTTTATTAGAAAACAGACGTTGATAATTTATTTTCTATAATCCATTTTCTTACACAAATTACATTTCTTAAAGCGCAGTAGTTGCTATGGTAAAAACAATTATACATTAAAACGTCTTGACAATATAATTTACTTAAAGTGTCTAAATTAGGTATATCCCTAGAGCTTATATCTAACACATTTTCATGATCACATATTTCTCGTACCCATTTTACTTTTTCTTCTCCTTTTACTATGATTTTACATTTATCAAAATAGGGTTTTATAATCCTTTTAAATTCCCTATAGTCAATGTATCCTTCGCTCCATCGGAGTCCTCTGTTTCTTTCTATCCACCGTACGCGTTTCTTTTCCTCGATAGTCAGTGCCGAGAATGGACAGGGAGGCTTTATTAAAAATGTTTGAGTATATTCTTTTGTGCTAATTGCTAATTCTTTTAATATGAAATCATTTTTTTCATTTTTAAAGCCTTGCAGATCCACAATAACCGTTTTGCTATTCATGATAATTTCTTCACAATATTACTTAAAGGCTTGTATTCAAATAAGCAATCGTTAAGTATCAAACAATAAGCAGAAGTTTGATCGGGTATCTCCGCTTCAGCGTCTATTTCAACACGAACATCGACGACAGAATTTTTTAAATTGTCCTGTGATCTGGAACAATCGATGAGCAGAAGACAGCCGAACTCCTTAAATTCTTTAAAACTCAGCAACGGTTCAGCTCGGCGTCCGTAATAAGACTGTTGAAATCTTGCATATTGTTCGTATATTAATGAATATTTGTTTTCAGAGAAACTGATATTTAGGCTTTCGTATGGATAGTAGGTTGAATTTAGAAAAACCCTAACGTCACGTACAGAGCAATGATCGAATTCCGCCATTGACATGGAGGCATTATGTTTGCGATTTGTTTGTAAAGCAATCACAACCATTCGAGGTTTTTCAATCTGTGATGAAGTTTTAATAGACCAAGTATGTTTCCGGGTTTTGGGTAACAATGGATATTCGTACAAGTCCCAATTACGAAACGCAACTGTTATCGCTCGGTCTCTTTCTAAATGTTTTAGCAAATTAATTCTTTCGCGGTCTGATACTTTGACATGTGGGACTCGCCAAACTATTTTATTTATTATTATATCCTGAACAACTTCACCAGCACTTAACTTCAAAGCGTTAAGATTTGTGTTACTTCTTAAAAGAACTAATTCATGTTTACAATTTATAATGATTTTTTCATAATCTTCTGCGAAACCTAATACTTTATTTAATGGAATAGAGGCTGAAAATACACCATTATTAGTATTGGATATACCATGAGGGGACCAACCCCAAACATTGGCACATTTAGACTCGTTATCATTTAACGATAGATACGATTTTATTGTGGTTGTAATACCCGCATTTTTGATTCTATCTATTTCAATACCGTTTATTTCATAACGAATGTCTTGAAATAAAAATAAAGCGAAATTGTTGACAAAATGTACATTTGATACTCTTTCCTTTTCTTTTGTAGTACTGTTATGTTTATACACATCGGCTCTGCCTTCGATATACAAACTGCTGAGCGCAGGTAATACGTATAAATCTTGTTGATTAATGGGTATTCGTATTTCATCATTCTTGTTGAAACTTGTTACATATGGCTTGTAGGAATGAAATTCAAAACTTTCAATGCTGTTGTCATGTGACGGAGATTGTGCAATATTTAAAATGTTCATTTTATCAATCCAAGTATTTTCAAAAATGTCTTATTTTGTTTGGTCAGCTTCTTTTTCGTATAAAGTGGTGCTCTTTTATGCGATGTCCTCTTGGAACTGGTTTGATTTCGAGAGACCGCTAGGTTTTTATTGAAATTTAACATTTTCTTCTAAAGTGTAAATACAGCTGTACCTCTTCACCGCGTAGGTTAATTTGTTTATTTTCTCCGTCTAACAATCTTATACTGATAGCGGTTATTGAACTTTGATTGACAGGAAAGTAGATTAAGTTCTTAGGTATTTCAATAATTCGATAACCAGGTGGTACGTTTGGCACAAATTCATAAATTATATGACTTGCTTTTCCATTCACAAACGATCCGCTTACAACATCACATTCGATGCGTACTATTGTCGTTGGTAGAATGTTGACAGGATACGGAGACTCGGTTTTTATATTAGCTTTTACCGTTTCAAGACCAAAACCCAAAATCCTGCCAATCGAATCTGTTTTATCAAAGTCAACATCTTCTGAACAGAAAATACACGTTTTTAAAGTATTGTTATTGGCAGTTAACTTCAATGTAGCATTTTTGATGTTGCACTGAAGATAATCACAAATATCTTGTAATTCATACGATCCTTCGGGTATTTCTATTACTCCATTATTACCGTAATAAAATTTATTGTTTCTTTCATCTATATTAGGAATAGAGTTGAATGTAGAAAAATACAGAAGACCGCACTCATACTCTCCACTTAATTCTAATGTAGGAGAGTAATTTGTTATTGAAAAAGCGTCTCTGTCAGTTATAGACACAGTGAAAGACATTATTATACTGATAAAGATTATTTACTTTGTCCTTTATTTAAATGATTTTTCCAATATTTTTTTAAAAAATGTAAACAGAGATGACCACAATTCATAGTACCGAACTTTTGATACCGTGCAAAATTATAACTAATAGTCATGTTTTTTAAATAATTTATTAATTCTAATGGAGGTTTTAAGTCGCCAAAACTATCAAAGTATTCACAGTAATCATTTTGTTTGACGTAGGCTACCCAGTGTGTCCCCGGATTAGCAGAGCTATCCAAGTTTAGTACTGCACATTCCATTTTTCGAGGTTTTAATGGAAGTGTATTTCTCATAAATACTCCGCGGAAATATGGTATATCAGCAGCATGCTCTAATATATCTAAATCTGTTAGTGCACGTCTAGGCAGCCGTTTAACTAGTTTTTTGAAGGGTTCAAATATAACCCTGCGCCTTTTTTATGAGGTTTGATGTACAATCCTTTGCCAACCGCAACCGCTTCCATCATCCTGTTATGACGTTCAGACTCTTGAAGACTTTTCTGAGCTGCCTTAGAGTCGTTCACTGCTTTTGCTATACCGGCTGCTCCTCCTGCCAAGGAACCCAAAGCCGATAACCCTGCAAAGATCGGGATTAAAGGTAGCAGTCCACCACATTTTGGTAGAGGAATACAGCGCGGCAAGCGAGTGCCTTTTTTATTCTTAAATATTTTTTTGGCTGCGGCGTAAGCGCATTTAATTGCTGTAGAACTGCCTTTTGATTTCAACTTTTTCATTTGAGATTTAATTTTTTTCACAGCTGCCATAAATGAGCGAGTACCGGCACCTGTCTTTAGTTTTGCTTTCATAGCATTTTTTACTATCCACGATGCCACCTTTTCACCCTTTTTCGCATCTTTAGCGTTTAATCGTTTCTTAGCCATATTTAAAAGTTTCATATCAGCCTCACGTCGAACGTTTGAATCGTTATCGTTGTAAGCAATGTCGTGGAACATACAAGCCTTATCCAATTTATTTATACCTCTATCACCTCTTTTTAAACGTTTCTGTAGCTTTGTTCCGGGGCCACAATATTGATAACCAGGTAAATGTAGCTCGAACGGTAAATAGTTTATTACGTTGTCTATAATACCACTTCCCTCCTTCATTGATATGTTTAGAATGAATAGATTTGGTCTAAAAGTAAACTTATATTGCAAAAATATCTCATATTACAAAACTATCTCGTTTTTGTTTATCCAACTGTTCTCTTCATTGCTGAGACCTAACCATTTCACAAAATATTTATCTCCCTTTCTTCTAATAATCTTTTCGATGAGGTAAATATCTGGGTATTTAGTTTTTTGTAATTCATACTCATAAAAAGCCCCTAATATAACCTGTTTATTCTTATCTTCCAGAAGATAAGTTGGTGGATTTGTATTATTCACCTTTGTTACTGTAAATATTTCAGTAGACCAGTTGGGAGTATAACCTTTGTAAAAGTCTCCTTTAAATTTACTAATACGTACATGATTACCTACTAGAAACTTAGGTTTTAAGTGTTTTCGATTCCTATACGCTTTGCTAATATTACGCAATACAACCATTTCATTTGTATTATTAACGTCATTGGGTTTAAATTTAGTTATGCGATGAGTAGTGCTATTATAGTTATCTATCACAGTATTTAGTAATTTACCCAGCCATCGATAGGAACCGTATAAACTAAAAAGTTTAAAGATGTGTGATTTTAGAGTACGTATGACTCGCTCTACAATCGAAGCTTTTTTGATGGAGTGAGTAGAATAATGGTTAACATTATATTTTTTTAGCAGTTGACCGAAAATATCATTATAAAACTCTTTGCCTAAATCTGTTTGTAAATGTTTAGGTTTTCTAGATGAATTTTTAAATATTTGCTGCATTGCGTTAGCAACACATTTTTTTTTTTTAGATTTTAAGGGACTTGTCCATACATACTTTGACAAAGTATCTATCACCACTAATATGTAGTTGTGTCCTTTATTAAAATGTGAAAATTTTTGTAAATCTATGAGGTCGGCTTGCCAGAGATCATCAATTCCTTTTATAAATGTGCGTCTACGCGGAAAATTTCTTCTGACTGCTTTGTGAAGTTCATCAATTATGGCCTTTTTGCTCATTTTTGTTTATTTTTACATGAATTAAATTGTCTATTTCCGACTTTGAGTAAAATGATTTATTCAAATGTTCTGTTGTAACGGTTTCCAAGTTCTTCAAATGAAATTTTACTTCGAGCTTCACTTTTTCAATTTCATTTCGTAATTCTTGAATGGTTTTGTCTAAATAAGCTTTGTTTACTGCTTCATCGTCTTCGATTGGATATGATAGCCCTTTTAATTTAGAAGATTTTAAATCGTAGTGTCCGGTATCTGATTTCACCAATGTTTCATTGAAGTTTTCAATGTATTCTGTCAATCGTAAACGCTTATGAACATGATGTCCGAACTTGTCTATATTCATTGCTGTCTTGATGGGTTGACTACGGAAAGAATACTGCCCAATTTTCCTGGTTTTTTCTTTATATGTTCCACATCTATGATACCAGCTTCATGCAGTTCCGAAATAATAGCAATTATTTCATTATTTACACCAGTGTTACCCGCTTCCCAAGATGCAAGTAGTAACTGTAATCGTTCGACTAACTCGTTTGGATCATCCCAGTAAACTAAATCAGTGTTTGATTTTACTGTCTTTAAAAGAGAAATACCTTTACCTTGAGGAATACTTTCTACACTTGTAGTTGGATTTCGAGAGAATTTGAACAAAGGTTTAATTACATTCATATATTTAAATCCTTTGTTGCTGTTTATAGGTTTGGATGGTTCACAATTACGTCGATGAGCATTGGTTTCTATAAGAAGTAACTTGTAATTCTGTAAATCATCATATGTTACAGCATCTAAATTTGGTTTCTTTTTGAAAAGAAGTTCATTCAAGCCATTCGTTTTTTTAACAGTAAGTGCTCCTATTTTAAGAATAACGCCGTCGTCATGAACACGGGTTTTGCCTAGTAACAGTTTACCCCGCTCATTTCTGATTCCAAACGGAACATCTTTCATTACTTCAGACGATGTTGACCATGACAGTGATTGATTCTTAAGACTTGGCGATGACTGTACAGATTTGAATGATCCCACGCTTACGTTGTGGTCTTCAGACGGTGATACAACAAGGGTTTTGTTGTAATCGTTGTATTGTTCTTGTTCATCGTCTTCATCTTCTTCACTAATAGATTCATTGTAATCTTCATCAGAGACAAATAATGACTGGTTCTCGTCTTCAAATGATTGATTATTATCATTTTTAAACTTTTTCATCACTGGTTCAAAGTGCTCATCTTTGTTAAGTTGAGAGTTTTTTTTTTTATCTGTTAATAATGTAAGTGGATCAACAATAGGTTTCAATATTGTTTCTAATGTTTTATTATTAGTATTTTCAACATCTTTTATCATCGCAACTTTTCTTTTAACAGCTGCTGCTGATTTTACAATTTGTTCTTTAAGATTTTTCTCCATTTCAAAGTATTCCGCTCAGGTCTAAATCGTGAGTACGAGTGATTAAAAAATAACACAGCGGTCTTTATGTATGTTCATCTATTACTATGAATGTATCGAACTTAAATCGGTAGCATCCGTTATTTTTGTCACAATCCTTATTAATAACAAGATAGCTAAAGGGTTTATTCCAAACAGAAGAGCACATCTCACGAAATTGAGACCATGACATATCAGCACCAACATGCTCCTCATATACGTGCTTCAAGTTAACATCATCTTGCTTAAATAGAACCACGAGGTTTGAATTAGTCTCTGACAAGTTGTTTTGGAACTTTTGTATAAGTTTGATTGATATAGAAGCAATCTATATTTTTATGGCGTCCCATGGCGAAATAATCTCTAATGTTGTTTTGATTCTCACAAGCAACGTCGTCGAAAATGATGATCGAATCAGGTAAAGCATCATGTGGACTCAATATTTCACCATTATGATTGTATTTATTAAATGATGTTCCAGGAACCATGTCCAAAACCTTCTCAAGATATAAATATTTAGGCTGATACAAAGATTTTGAATACACATATAGGTTACGAAATCTTGGACCATTTTTATGTAATAATAAACTTATCACTAAATTGGTTTTTCCACTATTAGACGGACCACAAACAATACAACGTATTGTATTAGGTAACAAATTTCCGTGTCGTTTTGGCTCTTTAGATGACGCAGGACAGATGCATTCTAATTTAAGCGATTCTTTTTGTTTGACCAACTTCATTATATTGTTTATAACGTGTCTGCAGCGGTGTATTAGTCACAATAGAATGACCTTAAGATCTAACGTAACCGCATTTTAAATTAACACTTATCTATCTGTTTTTTGGGCAATTTCACTTAACTTGATTTTTTGCGACTGAGCGAACGCAGAGAGCGATTTCGAAAAAAATCAAGTGAAGTGAAATGCCCAAAAAACACCTACTCCCAGGTAGTTTAAACGAGAATCAACTAATTCTTTCAACGATGTTTTTATCATTGAGAGGTCTTTTGATTACACAAATGAAAAAAAATTTGTCAAATACCGTATTGTCCATGTTTCAGCTCCGAAAAGGAAGATAGGAAATCGTAAGCAACTCATAAGACGAACCTTGGTGTTTTTGGTTACGCGTTTATCTTTCCATATCTTCGTTAGCATGAAATATTATGGAAGGCGTAATATCTATCCATTCTGCATAAGTATAAGGTGCATAGTATATTCTAAATTATGAATTCATCATCATCATCGTCAGCCCATTTAAGTCCCCACTCCTGGGGCACGGGCCTCCCTCAATCACATGAGGGGTAATTGCCATACTCACCACGCTTGGCAGACGGGTTGGCGCGGGTTTTGATATAAATGCAGAGTTTTCCTTCTCTGGGTCCTGATGATCATGCCAGCAGCTTTACCTTAGTCGCCTTATTAAATTATGTTTTTTTTTTAATCAGCCTATAGACTGTCCCACTGCAGGGCAAAGGCCTTCATCATATAAATCAAGTTATCGCTACTATGATAGGATTAGGCTTAATCACCACGCTTGCCAAATGCGGATTAGTGATCACAAACCCGAGTTCGAAAATTTCGAAACATACTTTTCGCTCGACCCGGGAATCGAACCCAGGACCCTGAGATCACGGCCCAGTAATTAAACCACTAGACCAACAGGGCGTTATGAATTACTCACTGTTATTAATTTTGCTGTGTACCATTTCTGCACTCATCCAATTTTTTAATTAGGTCGATATGGTGATTAAAAATGAAGTATAATGGCTAAGCGCAGTCCTTGTGTCTTTGTTCTGGGTGTCGGGTAGTTTCAAAGATACGCTAGATAAATTTTATGGATTTATTCAACCCGATATTGTAGCATTAGATTAACGGAATTTCAACCTAAGCTAGTACTTTACCGAGGGTTCTTACGCTTCGGCATGAATGGACCGACTCGACCGGAGTGATACCACGGCCTCACAGAAAACCGGTGAGTGAGGTGTGTTTCGCTGTGTAAGGGAGGGTAACGGAAGCCAAATCCGGGGGAAAGGAGGGTTTAAAGGTTGGCAGCGCACTTGTAACTCCTCTGGTGTTGCGGGTGTCCATGGGCGGCGGCAATCGCTTACCATCTGCTCGTCTGCCACCTATCACATCAAAAAAGGGTTCCGGAGGCCCAATCCGGGAAAAAGATGGGTTTTAATGTTGGTGACCCCTTTGATGTTGTACATAAGTGAAGTAAATGCTTAGTGTTGTGAGTTTCCGGTACTAATCGCTTACCATTCAGTGGTCTGCCTGCTCATCTGCCACCTATCAAATAAAAAACCGGCCAAGTGCGAGTCGGAATCGCCCATGAAGGGTTCCGCAGCAGCAAGTGAGATTTATGGAAGGTAAATTGCGGTTAACAGTTTTTTTTATATGAGAGGTGGCAGACGAGCAGACGGATCACCTGATGGTAAGCAATTCCGCCCATGGACACCCTCAACACCAGTGGAATTACAAGTGCGCTGCCAACCTTTTCCCCTTCCCCCCATTGGGCCTCCGGTAACCTCACTCGCACGGCGAAACACAGCGCAGGCGCTACTTCACGAAGGTCTTCTGTGAGGCAGTGGTATCACTCCGATCGAGCCGGCCCATTCATGCGTAAGCGTGGCTCTTCCACATTTAGAAATATATTTTTAAGGTTTATAACGTATTAAAAAATAACTACTTACTAGATTTAGTTCAAATCAATTTTCGTTGTTAGTTTTCATGGTAATGTATTTATTTATTTATTATTCGGAAAACAAAACAGATAACAATCAGTACATCAATTATGAATGTGTATACATCCTACATAGGGCTCACATAAAACCAGCGCCATGGCCTGAAGGTACTCCTACCTAAAGCCATGGCCGAAGCTGAGTGAGCTACTTTTCACTGACTATCGCGACATACCTTACACACACACACACACACCTGTACGCAATTACTTAGTGCCCGGCTTAAGAAGCCGTATTATTACTTTGTTTTTTTTCCTCTTTGGGAACCGTTCACGGGGTCCCCGGCCGGCAAATAAAAGGCGGTTCACTTTCTTCAAGATGTATTGGAGATACAAACACCACGCAGGACAATTCCCGCAGTTACACCCACAGTAGTATTATGTATTAGAACAATTAGTTATTTAGGAGATTTTACTAACATCATTTTATACAGAGAGAAAAACCGCGAACCAGTCTGTCATGATCACCTTATTCTAACGTTTCACTGTCTGACACTGACAGATGGCACTCGCGTTCTATTTTAACGTATTATGGTGATACGCGACTCGGATGTGAATCGCCACACCACCCCCCTACGGAGAAAATTAAAATACACAAGTAATGATAATTACATAAATTTGACAATTATTAAAGTAATATTATCTAAGTAAAGTAAAAGTAACTATTACTATCTTTAAACCTAACTTGACGGCCAGACCGAGTGGTATAATTCTTCTTCGAGAGAATGGAGTCGCCAGGAAAGGCAGTCGCAGGTGTTTTAGCTTGGGGTGCCACAGTTCTATTGGATAATGGAGGATTATGAGTGGCTAGCCTTGGCTCGTAGCTTTTCGACTCTCCGACTTCAAGGTTGCGTTCCACGAAGGCAGGTTTGACGCGATCGCAGCTAACGACGATCTCTTTGCCCTTCATATTGAGTGTGAGAGTTTTGCCATCGCTGGCTCGACTCAAAATTTCGAATGGACCTGTGTATGGAGGTTGAAGGGAAGTCCGAACCGAGTCGTCGCGTAGAAATGCATGAGAAGCTGTTTTGAAGTCCTTGGAAATGAAAGTGGAAGTTTGACTATGACGCGAGGCAGGTGTTGGTCTCAAACGTCCCATGTGTTGGCGTAGTTGAGTGGTGAAGCTGGTGTAAGTTTCAGTTTGCTCAGGAGAGGTAGTAGATGGTACGACGAGTTCACCAGGCAGGCGCAGTGGTTCTCCGTAGACGAGCTCAGCTGATGAGCATTTAAGGTCTTCTTTGATAGCAGCGCGCATGCCTAGAAGGACCACTGGGAGTGCTTTATGCCATGACTCATCGTGGCACATTAAAGCGGCTTTCAATTGGCGGTGCATGCGCTCTACGAGGCCGTTTGCACATGGATGGTAACTAGTAGTGCGCACTCGCCTAGATCCACACAGTTTCATTAGAGACTGAAATAGGGCAGACTCAAACTGGCGTCCCTGGTCGGTTGTGACAATGGTAGGGGTGCCGAACCGAGATATCCAACCTCTGAAAAATGTTTCGGCACACTCTTCTGCAGTCATATTCACCATTGGCCAGGCTTCCGGCCATCGAGTGAATCTATCCACAGCTGTTAGACAATATTGAAAACCCTTGCTGCTAGGGAGCGGGCCAATAATGTCAATATGCACGTGGTAGAAACGACTAGATGGAGTAGTGAAGAATCCGAGTGGTGTAGACGTATGTCTGGACACTTTGGAACGCTGGCAAGCGACGCAAATTCGAGTCCACTCTCGACAGTCCTTTTTGATAGAAGGCCAGACAAAACGATCGGTTACGAGGCGAATGGTGGCTTTTGCACCGGGGTGACTGAGACTGTGGATCTTGTCAAACGCTCTACGACGAAAGGGAGGGGTCAAGTATGGACGAGGTTTATCCATAGATGTGTCACATAGTATGGAACTACCTGTTCCTGCGACGACGATTTCCTTCAACCGTAAACTGGAGTTTCCTCGACGCAGCTCGGCCAGTTCCGGGTCGACCTTTTGAGATTCGGAGAGCTCGTTGTAGTCTTCTTCTAAGGATATGGACTCAACCCGTGACATGGCATCCGCTACAATGTTGTCTTCACCTTTTATGTATCGAATATCCGTTGTAAACTGTCCGATAAATGACAGTTGATTAAGTTGTGAAGGCGGGAGTTTCTCTCGGCGCTGTTTGAAGGCGTATAGCAATGGTTTGTGATCAGTGAAAATTGTGACATGCTGAACTTCCAAGATATGACGAAAATGCTGTACGCTTTCATATACCGCTAATAACTCTCGGTAATACGCGGGCCACTGCGTCTGTTGCGGAGTCAGTTTCTTACTGAAAAAAGCAAGAGGGAACCACTGACCGTTCCTTTGTTGTTGGAGACAGGATCCAATGTGAACACTGGATGCGTCCGTAAACAAACCCAACGGTGCGTCGTTAACAGGGTGCTGCAGCAATGTGGCATTGGACAGGCTCGTTTTGCAAGCTTCAAAGTGTTTCAAGAGCTCCGGCGTCCATGAGAATGGTTTAGCACCCTTACCATTAATTGCTACGACAGCGTCGATTAATGGAGCCTGAGACCGTGCTGCGTTTGGTATAAAACGGCGGTAGTAGTTGAGCATGCCGAGAAAACGACGCACACCTTGGACGGTTTTTGGAGGGGGAAAGTCTAGCAAGGCTTGAATACGTTCAATAGGAGGACGCGTGCCCTCAGCGCTAATATGGTGTCCTAGGAAGACTACCTCTGAGGCTCCCAGTACGCATTTTGCTGGGTTGACTACGACGCCGTAATCTTGTAGGCGTTTAAATAAGATCCTGAGGTGTTGCTGGTGCTGAGCCTCGTCTTTTGAGTAGACCAGGATATCATCCACGTAAGGAAATACAAAATCTAGACCCCTAGTGACTTCGTCAATAAATCGTTGAAAGGTTTGCCCGGCATTTCTTAACCCGAAGGTCATAAACGGGAATTCGAAGAGGCCAAACGGGGTAATTATAGCCGTTTTTGGAATGTCCTCTTCGCGGACGGAAATCTGGTTGTAGGCCTTTACGAAGATCAATGGTGCTGAATACCTTGGCACCGGAAAGATTATGGGTAAAGTCGTTAATGTGCCGAACGGGGTACCGATCTGGTACGGTCCGTGCGTTCAAAGCACGGTAGTCACCGCAAGGGCGCCAAGTCTGGTCTTTTTTGAGAGCCATATGCAGTGGCGACGACCATGCGCTTTGGGACGGTCTCGCTGTGCCATTGCGCACCATATCCTCGAATTCTTTCTTAGCAGCGATTAATTTTTGAGGCGCCAGTCTACGAGGACGACTAGAAACCGGTGGGCCATCCGTGGTTTGTATATGATGCTCAGTGTCATGTTTGATTTCCCGCGGTAGTCCGGGTGGTCGTGTGATGTCCGGAAACTCAGCAAGCACTCGTGCGTAGGATGAATTCCCGGAGATCACGACTTTTACACTTTGTTGAGAAGACTGCGCTATGGAGGCGATGGTGAATAATCCGGTGTTTCCGTCGATCAGGCGCTTAGTGTCTGCAGTCTGGAAGCAAGTTATAGTAGCTGAGGAAATCGGACCCAATTATAGGTAAACTAACGTCGGCTACGATAAATTTCCATTGGAAGTCTCTGCGAAGCCCTAAATTGAGATGCATCTGAATGCCTCCATAGGTTGTGATGGTACTTCCATTCGCGGCATTTAGGGTGTAGTCTGCGGTAGTGCGCCGCTCTTTCAACAA
This sequence comes from Marasmia exigua, assembly GCA_019059595.1. Lineage (NCBI taxonomy): Eukaryota > Metazoa > Arthropoda > Insecta > Lepidoptera > Crambidae > Marasmia > Marasmia exigua. The sequence continues at coordinate 1,033,190 of CM032487.1, read as the reverse complement.
CCGCCGGGGAAAGCAACATAAGTCAGAACCAGTATCGATGAGATACTGGTGTTTTGACACCTGGTCTGTTATAAAGAGGCGACGACTGGGGTTAGGACAATCGGTTGCCGCCGTTACTGATTGTCCTTGGTGTTTACCTGTGGCTGATTCCATTTGCAGGGTGTCATGCACTTCACAGCTTTGTCGCCGAACTTCCAATGGTACCAGCATAGTTTTGCCCCGGATGGAGTGTTGTCACGTGACCTTCCGGCCGAAGAGCGGCTACGCGAGCGGTATCGCGGACGCGATGTGGAGAGTGCAGCAACTTGCTTCCCAAGCTCATCAACCCTTTGTATGAGTGAGTCGAGTGCTGCTGGGGGTCCTGTAGTTGCGTAAACTTGTCCGCTGTGACTGGGTCCAGCTACCTCACAAATTTTGTCAGCGAGTTCAGCGACCTTGTCTAAGCTCAGTTCTGCCTGTGTAGCAAGAATAGCTTGTGCTTGAGGTGGAAGCCGGCGCATCCACAGTTGTCGAATCATGCTATCATCTGACAAGACTTTACCAGCCAGAGAGCGAAGATGACGAAGGAACTGTGATGGTCGTCTATCTCCTAGTTCCACTTCACTTATTAGTTGCCGAACTCGTTGTTCTTCTGACATCGAAAGGCGCCTTATTAACTCTGCTTTCAGGGTGGCATACCGTTCTCCAGCCTTCGGAGGATTTTCCATGATATCCTCCACTTCAGTAGCTGAGGTATGGTCTAAGTGAGCAATTATGTGACTGTATTTAGTACTGTCAGAGGTTATGCCTGCGATGTCAAATTGGGCCTCTGCTTGACGAAACCAAATGGTGGGACGTTCAGGCCAAAACTGTGGCAACTTCACTGCTACTCTGGCTACTTCCTGTGGGACAGTTTGTTTCAGCTGCATCTGAAGAGCTGCGTTCTCCTGCTCTAATTCATCTAACCGTGTTTTTAAATCTCCCTCGGCCATGACTGTCAAGTTGGATTTAAAGACAGGAAAATGTATAACAATAGGAACTCGAGATAAATTGCCAGAATAAATTGGTAATGAATGAAAGAAAAAATGTTATATAGATGTTACAGACATATTATAAACATGTGATTATGCATGAAAATGTAGAGTAATAACAAAAAAAAAAAACCAACAATACAACATTCACAAATAAAAATTAACAGTTATGTATTATTTAGACATAAAATGTTAAATTATCTGGTTCCCATTTACTTATTCTGGACACATAAATTGTTAGTTAAGCAATAATGTAAAAAGAAAAAAAAAAACTTACCTATAATTCCTTATACCAACCTCAACATTATTAGCTCCTGGGGGTGGTGTTAATGCAGAACAGGATTTAATAATAATTATGCTTAAATACACATTGATGAATGTCAGTAACAATTGGTAATCAGGGAAAATTATTTATAGTCCAATATTTTGAAGAAATGCAGGTTCAATTTCACAATATCACTCGTGTTGATGTTATTGTTATTTAGATGTTGTTAATAAGCAAGGGGAAAATCACTTGTTAATAAGGACATAAAATATCACACAGGTAGCACGGTTCGCATCACACAGGCAGCGAGGTGTTAGTTAGCATACGTCAGTAGTTTTGTTTAAAGTATGCACATGCAGTGCACGCATCACATGCTCTAATGGTGCAAATAGTCTTCTTTGTACAGCGAAGTAAAATGTTAGGTTGACTTCGTACACGCACTCCTCATCGGCGTGAATCACTGCGAGATAGGTGTGTGATCGTGGTGCCGCGTTATAGTCGTGGCAGGACACATCGAAGTAACTCCAAATCGTAAGTTTCTGCGTCGGCTGGTCACCACTTTGGGAACCGTTCACGGGGTCCCCGGCCGGCAAATAAAAGGCGGTTCACTTTCTTCACGATGTATTGGAGATACAAACACCACGCAGGACAATTCCCGCAGTTACACCACACAGTAGTATTATGTATTAGAACAATTAGTTATTTAGGAGATTTTACGAACATCATTTTATACAGAGAGAAAAACCGCGAACCTGTCTGTCATGATCACCTTATTCTAACGTTTCACTGTCTGACACTGACAGATGGCACTCGCGTTCTATTTTAACGTATTATGGTGATACGCGACTCGGATGTGAATCGCCACAACCACCCCCCTACGGAGAAAATTAAAATACACAAGTAATGATAATTACATAAATTTGACAATTATTAAAGTAATATTATCTAAGTAAAGTAAAAGTAACTATTACTATCTTTAAACCTAACTTGACGGCCAGACCGAGTGGTATAATTCTTCTTCGAGAGAATGGAGTCGCCAGGAAAGGCAGTCACAGGTGTTTTAGCTTGGGGTGCCACAGTTCTATTGGATAATGGAGGATTATGAGTGGCTAGCCTTGGCTCGTAGCTTTTCGACTCTCCGCCTTCAAGGTTGCGTTCCACGAAGGCAGGTTTGACGCGATCGCAGCTAACGACGATCTCTTTGCCCTTCATATTGAGCGTGAGAGTTTTGCCATCGCTGGCTCGACTCAAAATTTCGAATGGACCTGTGTATGGAGGTTGAAGGGAAGTCCGAACCGAGTCGTCGCGTAGAAATGCATGAGAAGCTGTTTTGAAGTCCTTGGAAATGAAAGTGGAAGTTTGACTATGACGCGAGGCAGGTGTTGGTCTCAAACGTCCCATGTGTTGGCGTAGTTGAGTGGTGAAGCTGGTGTAAGTTTCAGTTTGCTCAGGAGAGGTAGTAGATGGTACGACGAGTTCACCAGGCAGGCGCAGTGGTTCTCCGTAGACGAGCTCAGCTGATGAGCATTTAAGGTCTTTTTTGATAGCAGCGCGCATGCCTAGAAGGACCACTGGGAGTGCTTTATGCCATGACTCATCGTGGCACATTAAAGCGGCTTTCAATTGGCGGTGCATGCGCTCTACGAGGCCGTTTGCACATGGATGGTAACTAGTAGTGCGCACTCGCCTAGATCCACACAGTTTCATTAGAGACTGAAATAGGGCAGACTCAAACTGGCGTCCCTGGTCGGTTGTAACAATGGTAGGGGTGCCGAACCGAGATATCCAACCTCTGAAAAATGTTTCGGCACACTCTTCTGCAGTCATATTCACCATTGGCCAGGCTTCCGGCCATCGAGTGAATCTATCCACAGCTGTTAGACAATATTGAAAACCCTTGCTGCTAGGGAGCGGGCCAATAATGTCAATATGCACGTGGTAGAAACGACTAGATGGAGTAGTGAAGAATCCGAGTGGTGTAGACGTATGTCTGGACACTTTGGAACGCTGGCAAGCGACGCAAATTCGAGTCCACTCTCGACAGTCCTTTTTGATAGAAGGCCAGACAAAACGATCGGTTACGAGGCGAATGGTGGCTTTTGCACCGGGGTGACTGAGACTGTGGATCTTGTCAAACGCTCTACGACGAAAGGGAGGGGTCAAGTATGGACGAGGTTTATCCAAAGATGTGTCACATAGTATGGAACTACCTGTTCCTGCGACGACGATTTCCTTCAACCGTAAACTGGAGTTTCCTCGACGCAGCTCGGCCAGTTCCGGGTCGACCTTTTGAGATTCGGAGAGCTCGTTGTAGTCTTCTTCTAAGGATATGGACTCAACCCGTGACATGGCATCTGCTACAATGTTGTCTTCACCTTTTATGTATCGAATATCCGTTGTAAACTGTCCGATAAATGACAGTTGATTAAGTTGTGAAGGCGGGAGTTTCTCTCGGCGCTGTTTGAAGGCGTATAGCAATGGTTTGTGATCAGTGAAAATTGTGACATGCTGAACTTCCAAGATATGACGAAAATGCTGTACGCTTTCATATACCGCTAATAACTCTCGGTAATACGCGGGCCACTGCGTCTGTTGCGGAGTCAGTTTCTTACTGAAAAAAGCAAGAGGGAACCACTGACCGTTCCTTTGTTGTTGGAGACAGGATCCAATGTAAACACTGGATGCGTCCGTAAACAAACCCAACGGTGCGTCGTTAACAGGGTGCTGCAGCAATGTGGCATTGGACAGGCTCGTTTTGCAAGCTTCAAAGTGTTTCAAGAGCTCCGGCGTCCATGAGAATGGTTTAGCACCCTTACCATTAATTGCTACGACAGCGTCGATTAATGGAGCCTGAGACCGTGCTGCGTTTGGTATAAAACGGCGGTAGTAGTTGAGCATGCCGAGAAAACGACGCACACCTTGGACGGTTTTTGGAGGGGGAAAGTCTAGCAAGGCTTGAATACGTTCAATAGGAGGACGCGTGCCCTCAGCGCTAATATGGTGTCCTAGGAAGACTACCTCTGAGGCTCCCAGTACGCATTTTGCTGGGTTGACAACGACGCCGTAATCTTGTAGGCGTTTAAATAAGATCCTGAGGTGTTGTTGGTGCTGAGCCTCGTCTTTTGAGTAGACCAGGATATCATCCACGTAAGGAAATACAAAATCTAGACCCCTAGTGACTTCGTCAATAAATCGTTGAAAGGTTTGCCCGGCATTTCTTAACCCGAAGGTCATAAACGGGAATTCGAAGAGGCCAAACGGGGTAATTATAGCCGTTTTTGGAATGTCCTCTTCGCGGACGGAAATCTGGTTGTAGGCCTTTACAAGATCAATGGTGCTGAATACCTTGGCACCGGAAAGATTATGGGTAAAGTCGTTAATGTGCCGAACGGGGTACCGATCTGGTACGGTCCGTGCGTTCAAAGCATGGTAGTCACCGCAAGGGCGCCAAGTCTGGTCTTTTTTGAGAGCCATATGCAGTGGCGACGACCATGCGCTTTGGGACGGTCTCGCTGTGCCATTGCGCACCATATCCTCGAATTCTTTCTTAGCAGCGATTAATTTTTGAGGCGCCAGTCTACGAGGACGACTAGAAACCGGTGGGCCATCCGTGGTTTGTATATGATGCTCAGTGTCATGTTTGATTTCCCGCGGTAGTCCGGGTGGTCGTGTGATGTCCGGAAACTCAGCAAGCACTCGTGCGTAGGATGAATTCCCGGAGATCACGACTTTTACACTTTGTTGAGAAGACTGCGCTATGGAGGCGATGGTGAATAATCCGGTGTTTCCGTCGATCAGGCGCTTATGTCTGCAGTCTGGAAGCAAGTTATAGTAGCTGAGGAAATCGGACCCAATTATAGGTAAACTAACGTCGGCTACGATAAATTTCCATTGGAAGTCTCTGCGAAGCCCTAAATTGAGATGCATCTGAATGCCTCCATAGGTTGTGATGGTACTTCCATTCGCGGCATTTAGGGTGTAGTCTGCGGTAGTGCGCCGCTCTTTCAACAACCGCCGGGGAAAGCAACATAAGTCAGAACCAGTATCGATGAGATACTGGTGTTTTGACACCTGGTCTGTTATAAAGAGGCGACGACTGGGGTTAAGACAATCGGTTGCCGCCGTTACTGATTGTCCTTGGTGTTTACCTGTGGCTGATTCCATTTGCAGGGTGTCATGCACTTCACAGCTTTGTCGCCGAACTTCCAATGGTACCAGCATAGTTTTGCGCCGGATGGAATGTTGTCACGTGACCTTCCGGCCGAAGAGCGGCTACGCGAGCGGTATCGCGGACGCGATGTGGAGAGTGCAGCAACTTGCTTCCCAAGCTCATCAACCCTTTGTATGAGTGAGTCGAGTGCTGCTGGGGGTCCTGTAGTTGCGTAAACTTGTCCGCTGTGACTGGGTCCAGCTACCTCACAAATTTTGTCAGCGAGTTCAGCGACCTTGTCTAAGCTCAGTTCTGCCTGTGTAGCAAGAATAGCTTGTGCTTGAGGTGGAAGCCGGCGCATCCACAGTTGTCGAATCATGCTATCATCTGACAAGACTTTACCAGCCAGAGAGCGAAGATGACGAAGGAACTGTGATGGTCGTCTATCTCCTAGTTCCACTTCACTTATTAGTTGCCGAACTCGTTGTTCTTCTGACATCGAAAGGCGCCTTATTAACTCTGCTTTCAGGGTGGCATACCGTTCTCCAGCCTTCGGAGGATTTTCCATGATATCCTCCACTTCAGTAGCTGAGGTATGGTCTAAGTGAGCAATTATGTGACTGTATTTAGTACTGTCAGAGGTTATGCCTGCGATGTCAAATTGGGCCTCTGCTTGACGAAACCAAATGGTGGGACGTTCAGGCCAAAACTGTGGCAACTTCACTGCTACTCTGGCTACTTCCCGTGGGACAGTTTGTTTCAGCTGCATCTGAAGAGCTGCGTTCTCCTGCTTTAATTCATCTAACCGTGTTTTTAAATCTCCCTCGGCCATGACTGTCAAGTTGGATTTAAAGACAGGAAAATGTTTAACAATAGGAACTCGAGATAAATTGCCAGAATAAATTGGTAACACAAAGAAAAAATGTTATATAGATGTTACAGACATAATATAAACATGTGATTATGCATGAAAATGTAGAGTAATGACAAAAAAAAAACCAACAATACAACATTCACAAATAAAAATTAACAGTTATGTATTATTTAGACATAAAATGTTAAATTGTCTGGTTCCCATTTACTTATTCTGGACACATAAATTGTTAGTTAAGCAATAATGTAAAAAGAAAAAAAAAAACTTACCTATAATTCTTTATACCAACCTCAACATTATTAGCTCCTGGGGGTGGTGTTAATGCAGAACAGGATTTAATAATAATTATGCTTAAATACACATTGATGAATGTCAGTAACAATTGTTAATCAGGGAAAATTATTTATAGTCCAATATTTTGAAGAAATGCAGGTTCAATTTCACAATATCACTCGTGTTTATGTTATTGTTATTTAGATGTTGTTAATAAGCAAGGGAAAAATCACTTGTTAATAAGGACATAAAATATCACACAGGTAGCACGGTTCGCATCACACAGGCAGCGAGGTGTTAGTTAGCATACGTCAGTAGTTTTGTTTAAAGAATGCACATGCAGTGCACGCATCACATGCTCTAATGGTGCAAATAGTCTTCTTTGTACAGCGAAGTAAAATGTTAGGTTGACTTCGTACACGCACTCCTCATCGGCGTGAATCACTGCGAGATAGGTGTGTGATCGTGGTGCCGCGTTATAGTCGTGGCAGGACACATCGAAGTAACTCCAAATCGTAAGTTTCTGCGTCGGCTGGTCACCACTTTGGGAACCGTTCACGGGGTCCCCGGCCGGCAAATAAAAGGCGGTTCACTTTCTTCAAGATGTATTGGAGATACAAACACCACGCAGGACAATTCCCGCAGTTACACCCACAGTAGTATTATGTATTAGAACAATTAGTTATTTAGGAGATTTTACTAACATCATTTTATACAGAGAGAAAAACCGCGAACCAGTCTGTCATGATCACCTTATTCTAACGTTTCACTGTCTGACACTGACAGATGGCACTCGCGTTCTATTTTAACGTATTATGGTGATACGCGACTCGGATGTGAATCGCCACACCTCTTTAATTTTTTTTTCTTTGTTTGTCTCCTTTTATATTTGTAATGTTGTGTTTGCTGTTTTAGTTTGTGTTTGATTTAATTATACTTGTTGCGTTATTATCTGTAAAATGTGGTGTGTCGTATTATTCAGTGAATAAATGTTTCTATCTATCTATCTACATTTAGTTAAGTTTAGAGCTAGATGGATATCCTACTATTGTTTACACATCATCTGCTGATGATGGAAGGTTAGCTCCTCAACGGTAAGGAGTTAAAAGATAAATCTTTTAATACTGCACTTAGAATTCGTTTTTTAGTTATTTTTTTTGCAGAATTTTTTTTTCTGCAAAACATACCGCCTTCAAAAACCACGAACGAAAAAGGCTTAGAAAAATATTTTTCTGCAAAAAAAACCGCCTTAAAAACCACGAACTCAAAAGTGTAAAATAATATTTTTAACACTTTATACACCTCAAATAACATTTTATAACAGTACACTCGAGAAAAGGTGTTACTGAAGTCGGCGCCCAATACTATCTTGTAATTTAATACAACATTCAATTATTCAACAGGGATTAGGCGCCGGCTTTGGTAAAATATTTTCTCGAGTATACTGTTATAAAATGTTATTTGAGGTGTATAAAGTGTACAAAATATTATTTTACACTTTTTAGTTCGTGGTTTTTGAAGGTGGTTTTTTGCAGAAAAATATTTATTTAAACCTTTTAGTGTCTCATTTTTTTGCAGAAATCCTTCCACCCTCGGCAAATAACTAAAAAACTAATTGTGAGTGCAGTATTGAAAGAGTTTTCCTTTAACTCCTTACCATTAAAGGAGCTAACTTCCATCATCAGCAGAGTCACAAAAATAATACAGTCAGGCGTAAATACTGATGCAGTTTTGAAAAAAGATACAAAAACATTACGTGTCCCTATAAAATTTGAGAGTTCCCCTCAATTTTTCCAGGATCCCATCATCAGATCCTGATATCCTGATCATGGTACTAATCCGGGACTATCTTCTTTCCAACTAAAGAGAATCATCTAAATCGGTTTATAAATGGCAAAGTTATCGGCGAACAAACATAATAAAATAATATATATATTATGTATTGTACCCCAAACATCCATACACAAATGACATCATTCGTGCTACTGGACTCAGATCCTCATGAGGTCGAAAGCATATTAATGAGTCTTGACTCTAATAGCGCCTCCGGTTGGGATGATATCCCCATTAAATTGCTGAAATGCTGTAAAGATCTTTTTGCCCCCAACTTAAACCATCTGACAAACCTATGCTTCAAAACTGGCGAGTTTCCGCAAGCACTCAAACGCTCTGTTATTACCCCAGTGCACAAAGGTGGGGACACAAGCGACGTAAACAACTATCGGCCTATCTCTGTCTTAACTGGTATTTCTAAGGTTCTAGAAAAGCTTTTAAACAAAAGATTAGTAAGCTACTTGACTAAGAATGAAATTTTATCTAGTTGTCAATATGCTTTAGAAGAGGTCTGTCAACGCAGGATGCGGTTATTGATTTGACCAGTCATATAGTAAATAAGGTAGAAAATGGTTATAAATGCATTGCTGTGTTTATAGATCTGAAAAAGGCTTTCGACACTGTTTCGGTCCCCATTCTTGTAAAACGACTTGAGGGAATCGGTATTAGGGGCCTGGCTCTTACATTATTCGAAAGCTACTTAACAGAAAGAAAACAGGCCGTTAAATTAGATGATTATAAAAGCACTGAAGAAAGTGTCACCATTGGCGTCCCACAAGGGAGTGTACTCGGTCCGACGCTGTTCTTGGTGTACTTAAACGAGCTATGTAAATTAGGAAACAGTGGCGGACGTGTCTTCTGCTATGCAGACGACACTGCAATCGTATTTTCCGGTCGTACGTGGGATGCTGCTCGAAATGCTGCTGAGTCTGGTCTTACCGTAATAAAACAATGGCTCAACTCAAATCTGCTGACTCTCAATAAAGGTAAAACAAATTACATGTGTTTCACCCCCAGTCAAAGATCCCAACCGGAATCCGATCTACGGATTGCTACACACGAATGCTACTATCCTTCTAACCACTGTACTTGTCCTTGTATACAAAAAGTAGCCTCCACAAAATACCTAGGGATTTTAATTGATCAGACGCTATCATGGCACTCGCATATTGAACTTGTCATATCTAGAATTAGAAAACTTAAATGGATATTTAAATCACTGCGTCATGTTATGACCAGCACACTGCTCAAGAAAATATATGTGGCCCTAGCGCAGTCCGTAATAACTTACTGCATACCAGTCTGGGGTGGAGCCACAAAAACCAAATTCCTCGATCTTGAAAGAGCGCAAAGATCCCTAATTAAAATTATGTATTTTAAACCCTACAGGTACTCCACTGATAATTTGTACAAGCTTTGTGAGCTCTTATCTGTCAGGAAGCTTTACATAATTAATACAATTAAATATAAACATAAAAAAGTGCCCTATGACTCTTCTAAAATAAATAAAAGACGAAAAGGTTATACAGTCCCCTTCGACCCGGACTGAATTTGCTAGACGTCAACATAACTCACAATCTGCACATTTATACAACTCAATCAATCAAAAATTAAATATGTACCCTATGATCTTATACGAGTGTACTAAAGTAGTTACTGAATGGCTTAAAACATTATCTTACGACAATACGGAAACCATTTTAAAACGATTAATATGAACTATACATATACAAAGAATGACAATCGCACACTTAAACACGCACGCATACACTTTTTTGTCTCTCAACACCCACACAAACACACACACACACGATTGATTTGATTAACTAAGTTATTAATTGCTTTCAATAATGTACCTATCACTAAGGCAGCAGCGAGGCAGTCCGCCACAAGTATTACATTACTTAAAGGATCTGCTTCTTCACTACATTGTAAACCCTTATTGAGCAATAAACAATATTTTATTTTTTATTTTATTATACATGTCGAATTGAGAACCTCTTTTTTTAAGTCGGTTAACAAAACTTATATATAGTGGCTATAACTATATGCCGTGTGGTCCCCGGCAGAGTAGAATAGGCCACCCTCACTCTTACCGAGATGTCGTAAAAGGCGACTAAGGTAAAGCTGCTGGCATGATCATCAGCACCCAGAGAAGGAAAACTCTGCATTTATATCAAAAACCGTCGCCAACCCGTCTGCCAAGCATGGTGAGTATGGCAATTACCCCTCATATGATTGAGGGAGGCCCGTGCCCCAGCAGTGGGGACTTAAATGGGCTGATGATGATGATGATATATAGTGGCAGTGATTAAGTAAATCTCATCAATAGTGGGAGTAGTCGGTGGATTTATATACTTGAAATCATTCGACACCATTTTTAAAGACGTATAAATGTATATCATATACATATTTAGTTTCATATTTTTTTATATTATAGAAGTTTGGGAGCGTCTCTTACGCAAAGTATTAAATTAAAAAAAATATATATTAGAAACCTCAACATCATTTTTAAAGACCTTTCGATATATATCCTACACGTATGAGTTTAATGAAGAAAAAAAATTTTGAGTTTCAGTTCAGACCCCCAAAAAAAACAAGAGATTACTTCGCTATTACGCATAACAACAAGTTACAAATATACATCAACACACATCGCGCCCACTAAATTGTGAACTTTTGACCTAACGCAGCGCGTGGCGGCTGGCACCGCGCCAGGGCCTCGTTAGTATGTAGCTTTATGACTATTCGGTTAAGCCGTCGGTCCCGGTACTATGATAACGCATGATTACGTCAGACGAAGGGTGGTATGAAATAAGTGGTAACTAGCTTTTGATTGTTATACTTATTTTGAGATTCGGCGAGTAGGGCTAAAACAAGCCGCATGGGCTGATGCAATTCAAAGGTTTTAAATTAGTGTCTAGTGGTTTTGTAGTGACAAATTTGGTGTTTATTTGTGCAGTGAAGTGCCGCAAAGTGATCCTAATAATAACAATCGTTGGATTGTATCGTTTTTAACACCTGCACACTTGTAGCATTTTCATATATATTAACAGAAATTATTAATATTATATAATTACTGAATTTTAATAAATTAGGCGTTTATTACTGTATACAATTTATTTATATTGATTATTCAATAATTGACAAGATGCTAACCACCTACTATTGTACACCTCGTCCTGCAGTTTATTAGTATTGGATTAAGTAACTACTACTATTTGTGACCTATGAGGGGAACCTAAGTAGTCATGCTCACTCAAATGTCTCTGAGGTGGTGGCGTTATGTGGCGGGTCTGTGCTGTGTTTCGCTGCGTGAATGAGGGTACCGGAAGCCCAATTCGGGGGAAAGGGGGGTAAAAAGGTTGGCAGCCCACTTGTGACTTCACAGGTATCGCGGGTGTCTATGGGCGGCGGCAATCGCTTACCATCAGGTGATCTGGTCAGTCTGCCACCTATCACATAAAAAAAACTCTTAGCAAATTGCCTTTACAAAAAGTATCAACCGCGTGTAGGTATTAACGGGCATGAAGGAATAAATCCAATATTTTCCAAAATTTTAAAAGGTTCACCTTTCAGTAGTAAAATCAAATTGTTCTCTGGCAAAGTTAGATTAGTACAGACGCGGTTGCGTGGCGTCTGGCATTCTGCCATTGGCTCGTTAAGTTGGCTGCAGGATTTTTATTATTTTTCCTACTGGTAATATTATAAAGGTCTTCCGGTTGTTTTCACTAGCACAATCTCTCCGATCAGCCACGTACGTACACATAATTGCATTCTAGTGCCTAAGTGTGTACGCAAGCACAAGTGCACTGTTTTTTCTTTATCCACATATTCCTATGGGACACTCGTGTCACAGTAGATATATACGCTATTTATATAGTAAGTAAGTAAGTAAGTAAGTAAACATTTATTGACCACATAAAAGATTTACATACAGAGGACACGAAACATAAGCATATGGAGATTGCACAGTAATACATAGGAAAAAAAAAATTAAACAAAGACAAAAAAAAAAAAATAATTACTAAATATATAAACCAGAAAGAAGAAAAGGAACAAAGTGAAGTGGTCAACAAGGTCCAAGCTCAGCATGTGCTGCAGCGGTTTACCGCCGCTGCCGCGCTGGTTTTCAGTTTGGACCTTGAGTGACTGGGGAAATCTAACAAGGAATGCGAGAATTAATCAAGATAACAAAAAAAAGAAAAGACAAAAAGAACGAGGATACAAAAAAAGCGGTAGTAATTTTCTATACATATAATACAGTGTTTGGCAGTGATTGGCAGACCGCGCACCGAGTGTGCAGCGCGAACGGGATGTGACCGATCGTGTGGAGGTGCTGTTTATGGACGTCACCTTCCAAGCAAAAAGAAAAACAGAGAAAAAAAAAAAAAAAACAAAAAAAAGTCTATGAACGCCGTATTTTTTAGTCACAATCGCAATGTTTATTACTTTTAGCAGAATATTCGTAATAAGAAATAAAATTGTACTATGTTTCGTTTGCGTCCAACATAAAAAGGAAAAGGAGAATGTTAAATTCAGTGCATTTAACAGCGACTACACCGCCCGGCCACGCCCGGCCACACCCAATTTGGGCACAAACTGCCACGTCAACATAGGATCTGTAATTGCCCATTGAATAGTAGAATCAATAATGGTAAGAAGACCGAATAAGTTCTATAACGAGATCAATGAACCTAAACATATCTAAGCCGAGAACATACCATTTATATGCAATAATAAGTTCCGTGGGACGTTGTACGGAGCATTTATGTATATCATTGTAGCCGGCGGAAAGTGTAAAGTATAGTAGTGCGATAATAAATAATAATCAGTGGAGTGTTGAGTGTGTTGGGACTAAGTCCTCACCCTTCTGCGCAAGACAGCCTCACGAGTGCCGGGACCGATCCCCCGATGCGCGTCGTGAATACCCTGGAGGTACGTAGCCACGCTTTTGCTCAGTGATCAAATGCTTTTTGAGTTTGTTTCTAAAAGACTGCAACGTTTCCAGGTCACGCATCGGCGGCAGGAGACAGTTCCAGCACTTCGTGGCAACGAACCTGAAGGAGCCGCGGAATGCAACTGTGCGGTGTTTGGCTGTGCTGAGGATCTGTGTACACGACCTTTTCGGGTATCTACTAGAGTCCCTCGCCCATACCAGCTTGTCAAAAAGGTATGGAGGTCGCTGCTCCTTTATGACACCAAATAGCATGGTGGCAAGATGTAGACGTCTACGTGCTTCCATTTTAAGCATATTACCAGCGTTAAGGAACGGAGTGACGTGTGCTCTAGGTGGAATGCTAAAACAGAAGCGTGCACAGGCATTTTGGACTCGCTGAACTAATGTCTGGGTTCTGGCAAGTAGACAGGGGCCATAGACAGTGTCACAGTAGTTCAGCTTGGATAGCACTAAGGTCTCGCATAAGGTAATTCTGATTGCTTCACAAATATAAGGTCGTATTTTGTACAGTAATTTTAGTCTGTAAAAGCAATTCCGGGCACACTCAGCGATATAGCTCTCGAAGTTAAGATGCCCGTCGATGATAAGTCCCAAGTTCCTAGCTGAATCGACTCTCTCAACAAGCTCACCATCGATTGATATGTTTAGAGGGATATTTTTCAATTTTAGGAGACTCTTCCTTGTCCCGATTAGCAGCAGCTTTGACTTTTTGGGGTTAAGTACCAAACAGTTGGACGTACACCATTCGGCAATCCGTTCCAGGTCCCTGTTTATTTTGCAAACAGCAAGGTCATGGTCATCTGGCTTGAAAGACAAGTAGAGCTGTAAGTCGTCTGCATAGATGTGATACTGGCAATCCTTGATACATGTTGTAATGTCTGCCCCATACAGGGCGTACAGGAGAGGCCCCAGGATCGATCCCTGTGGCACGCCTCTAACTACAGGCATATTAGTAGAGCGTGCCTTGGTTCCATCAAGGTTGGTTATCTCCACGCACTGCCACCTATTCTCCAGGTAGCTATGGAACCAGCGTACAGTGTCAACGCTGAAGCCATAGTAGGCTAGTTTAGAAAGTAAGAGAGCAGTATTAATCGAGTCGAAGGCCCTAGAAAAATCGAGTAGCAGCAGGGCAGAGACCTCCCCTTTATCCTGCGCGGCCAACAGGTTGTCTACCACGTCCGCAAGAGCAGTAGCAGTCCCATGCCCTCTACGAAATCCGGATTGTCGCTGGGGCAGTATGTTGTTTTCCTCAACATAACCCACTAACTGTTGGCATACCACTTTTTCCAGGACTTTTGAGAGACAGGGCAGCAAACTGATGGGGCGCAGATCACTTAGAGAGGCTGGACTAGTGGTTTTAGGCAGCGGCTTCACCACCGCAATCTTCCAGCTGTCAGGGAAGACTCCATTGGTAATTGAGTGGTTGATTATGGTGGTGATGGCCGGCAAGGACTGTGGCAGGGTCAGCAATAACATACTCAGCGACATTCTATCCATGCCCAGGGCATTCGACTTGAGCCCCCTAATAATCTTGAGTACTCTATCTGCAGTCACTGTGCACAGAGAGAACTCAGATGAGCTGAATCTATGATACTCAAAGAAAGTTAGCTGGGAAACCTGAACTTTAGTCTCTCCAGGCACCTTGAGAAAGTGCATGTTAACTGCATCTGGGTCTCTGCAAGATGGGGGGAGGTCCACATTACTCTTGTTGCCCGGGATAATGGAGGATTTAAGATTACTCCACAATTTCTTAGGGTCTTTAATATTGTTATTGATATACTTGTTAAAGTAGCCTCTTTTCTCCTGTTCCAGTGCCTCAATCACAATGTGCCTCATAGTCTTGTAGCTTTCCCTCGCCGACTCAGAGTTGCAGCGTTTCCATTTATTATGGTAGCGATTTCTGATGCGCATCATAGTTTTGACCGTGTCAGTGACCCATGGGTGAGGTGTATGCTTTAATTTCGTTGTCTTGGTTGGGGCATGCAGATCAAACAAAGATGTTATACAGCTTGTAAACAAGTCAACCAGGATATTTGTGTCGTCCACTTTATGGAATTCACTCCAGTCAATACTGTAAAGATCCCTGTTGAAGTTCTCTAAAATTATATTTTTTAGCGGCCTATATGTGACCCATTGTGTAGGAGGTTTCTCGGCCTTGATTTTAAATTCCGCTGTAATCATCGCGTGGCCGCCCAATTCCGGAGTGTGCTTGACAACAACCATCTGTGATCTAGTGTCTGTGCAGATCACATCTATCAGGCTACTGCTATGCTCGGTGAAGTGGGTGGGCTCGTCGACCACTTGTTTCAATCCAGTGCTGCTGAGGAACTGAGTGAGGAGTTTGGTCTTACTGTTTCCACTGTCCAGTAAATTTATGTTGTAGTCACCCGTGACGATTAGCGCGTCGTAGTTGGAGAAAGAGGTTATAGAGTCCGCTATTGAATCCAAAAAGACGCGAGCGTCCAGCCAGGGGGGCCTATATGCTGTTCCCACCATGACCACCACACCGCCCGTGCGAACCTTGAGCCACATCTGCTCCACATCCTTGCATGGTGGGAAATCACACGACAGTGCGTTTATTCCCCTCCGTATGTAGAACCCGACTCCCCCCCCTCTACCCCCTCGTGTGTGTGTAGGTCTGGGGCAATGTTTCAGCCGGTATCCAGTCAACCTAGGAGCCTTATCATCCTCGCCAGCTCCGAGCCATGTTTCATTGATTGCGAGGATGTCAGGGCTTAGCTCACCTGCAGCAACAATGAACTCTTCGTGCTTAGTGCCGAGTGAGCCGGCATTGTACAAACCAATTTTAAGATTTTTCAAAGGAAGTTTTGTGCATAGAGAGAGATAATTAAGAGTGTTTGTGTAAAATATAGGGTGAAAATACATAGTACTATAGCTTGTTTTTTATATATATACTTATTAGATGTAGTGAGTGTAAATATAAGGATATAATAAGATATATAGATAAAATAGGATGATTGTTTTTTAGTGTATATGTTTTCAAATTGATTTGTTGTGGATAATGCATAGTAGTGGTAGTTTAATGTATATATAATGATGTATGTAGTTTTTATGTGTGGATACTTTATGTTGTGTATTATAGATGTACAGTAATAATAATAAGATTGTTTCTGTGTTGATTGATGGACTTGGCTTATTAATTTATGATATTCATATAATAGAATATAGATTATATCTTGACCCCGGTGTACACCATTGTTATGATTCACTAATTCATCAGACTCTTTCCAAACGTAACATATAACAGGTAAATACCAAATTCTTGACAGTGAATAACCATGATTTAGAAGATAAATACAAAAATAATAACTATTCTTTTTTATGTGCTTACAGGACCAGAGACTACGGATTATTAGGTCCACCGAGCACGCGATCAACATCCGCGTCCGTTCGCAGCTGAAAAGTAGGGGTGCCGTCGGCCTGTCGTACATAGATGCGTCCGCGCCTCGTCCACGTGTACCGCCACCGCAACCTCCTACACTCCTCGCGGACCCGATGGAACAACTGCCTATTTTTCCGCGTAAGACGCTCATTCACGTAGATCTTTGCGCCGTCCTCGGCAGTGAGCGTGCGGCGAACGCGTGCCGCGCGAAGAAGGTCGTCGCGCAGCCCCCGTCGGGCGAGCCTCACCACGACGCGCCTGGGCCGCCCGCCCGCTTCCTTCACTGGAGGGCCCACGCGCTCCGCGAAGACGATGTCCCGCTCTTCCAGCTGCACGCCCAGCCGCGTGGCCAACACAGTGACCGACTGGGCTACGGACGTCCCGCTCTCCTCAGGCAGCTGCCCGATCTCGAGGTCTGACAGCAGAGACTCCTGGTCGCGGTCGTTAAGTTCTTGCTTGAGCTCCACGATGGTCTGCTCCAGCTCGGCTGTCCCACCATGGCCAGCGGCACCCGGCTCAGCCTGTTCCAACGCGTCAAGCCTGCGCTCAACGCTATCCATCCGATCTTTTAAAGCGCCCAGCAACTGGGTCATCTCCTTGCGGAACTCCCTCATCTCCGCCATGAAGATTGCCAGCTCTCCATCTCCGCAGCCCCCACGGCCGAGAGCATCCGAAGGCGTCCCCTGTTTTGGTGGAGACGACTGCACAGCACCAGCAGCGGCGACCGGCTCGTCGTACAGGCCTTTCACAGGTGTATGGTTGTTGTCACCCTTACGCACATTCTTCTTGCAGTTCGGGCACGACCAGTCTTTCCCGACAGGCGCGCGCTCTGGTATCGCAAGGCAGGCCCGATGATATTTAAGAACGCACGACGTACACGCAACGCCTCCTGTCGCCGCCATAAATTTACCGCACGCACCGCAATTGACCATGGTGACGGTCTTCCGCTCGTCGCTAGATGGCGTCTCAAGCAAATAAAGCAAAGCAAAAGGTTCAGACTTGCGACGGGCTTGTGAATCAGTATCTAGTATTACCGCTAGGTGGCGTGTGTACTATTGCCCACTAGATGGCGCTGGTTGCGGTTGTAAAAGGGAGGCAACTGGAGAAGCCGCTAAGCAGATTTACCCTCCAGAGGAAAAAATCCAGTTCACGGGCAGCAGATAAATCGTGATTCCAAAGCACTCTTTGCAATAATACAGAAACCCACACTCGTACAGTTCGCAGTCACTACAGGGATCCACCAAACACAGTCACGGAACCAAACAATACGCAAAAGCGGACGAAACTTGTTAGAAAAACAGCACAGTGACCTCGCAGTATAGCGCACGAAACGTCACTGCCAGTATAGCGCACGAAACGTCACTGCAAGCGCACGAAACGTCACTGGAGCGCACGAAACGTCACTGTATATCTACTGTGCTCGTGTGAAAATGGAGAGGGATCGGACGCAGGGCCAGGGGTGTTTTATGGAATACTTCGGGGCTTAAGACATTTAAAATTGCGATCTTCTAAGCTGTGTTCTGTGAAGGTTGACTGGTAGAGAATGCCTCTTGGCACTAAGTTCGCCTATTGTATCATCATCATCGTCATCGTCAGCCCATTTAAGTCCCCACTGCTGGGGCACGGGCCTCCCTCAATTACATGAGGGGTAATTGCCATACTCACAGACGGGTTGGCGAGGGTTTTGATATAAATGCAGAGTTTTCCATCTCTGGGTGCTGATGATCATGCCAGCAGCTTTACCTTAGTCGCCATTTACGACACCTCGGTAAGAGTGAGGGTGGCCTATTCTACTCTGCCGGGGACCACACGGCTAATTATTCCCTATTGTATCAAAATTTGTGCAATATTTTTAGATAGGTAAGCATTTGACATTTGATGGTAAGTGATAATATGGTGTAAGATGTTTTAAATAAATAAATCTTTTAGAGTCCTTCTTTGGCACTTTATAGTAAGTCATTAATTAACTTACCTACCTACAGGGTGTATTTGTGAACATTTACATCCCTTTAACCACTAGTTCTACCAACCATTCTGAACAACATTTGTTCTACGACTTTTCGAAATTAGTCTTTTCGACATTTTTCGACTCCCCATACAAAATGTAATGTGTCCCACAGGACACACCCACAGGTAGACCACCTGCCCGATGGTCCGACGATATTGTGACGGCAGTGGGGAAACAATGGATAAGGCTGGCAAAGGACCGAAGGGAATGGCGGGATAAAGAAGAGGCCTATACTCCTACCTACTGTAGCAAAACAGATTCATTATAATAATAGAATAAAATCAATGTGGCATACGACCACGGCAATACGGCATAATAATGGACAACATTTCATATTTTCAACATGTCCATATTGTTTTTTTATATGAAAATAGACATAAAATTAACAGACCCATATTTTTTCTTTTTTCAAAATTTGACCATTTTCATGCATAAAATAATTATTGAAATTCTTTATATTCTAAATAGACGTAAGCGCCAAATGACGTCATCGGACGGCTGAATACAGCGATATTCCTTTGCTTATCATTGTTTTAATAAAAAAAAGGTACTACTGTCAAAGGTAAATAATACTAGTGTCAACATTGTCAACGTCATTCATTCATTCAACGTTGACAAGTTGTCTTTTTTTTGACAGTTGCATGTCATGGATTTGGCATTTCGTAAATTTAAAACTATAATGTGCTAAGCAAAGAAATATTTTACATTCTGCCGTCCGATGACGTCATCTTACGTTTTTTAGTTTTTAATTTTTTTCTCAGTAAAGAAGCAATATAAAAAATGAATAAATATATATTCGAGCAGCGGAAAAGTAAATAAAGAATTGGTATTTTTTGTTTCAGAGCTTAGCAATTTTGAAATGTTGTCCATTGCAGCAGAGACAATTTTCTTGTTTCGTACTTTTTAAAGCGTGTTTTTTGGTAGTTAGGTTTTTAGTTTTTTAACTTAATATTTATACCAGATACAGTCGACGGACGCATCCGTCGCGCTGTCGAGCCAGCAATTTTGGAGCACAGGCCTTAGGCCGGTGATGTTAGCCAGAGCTCTCGGCCTGGCTCGCTGCCAAGCTACCTCCGTTATCATTGGCACGGCTTCAGATTCACGGCATCCAAGATTTTGTTTGGTTAAACTAGCAAACGGCAGGGACGGCTCTAGCCCAAGAAGCGCCCCGGCGCAATCAATAACCTCATCATCATCATCATCATCATTTCAGCCAATGGACGTCCACTGCTGGACATAGGCCTCCCCCAATGTTCTCCACACAGATCGGTCCTGTGCCTCCCGCATCCAATGGATTCCCGCGATCTTCACCAGATCGTCGGTCCACCTAGTACGTCTGTGACCTTAACCAATAATCTGTGAATCAATAACCTGGCGCCCTCAAAATGGAATATTTACAACATGTTCGACTACCTATGGACAGTCGCTTCATTGTAACTATCAGACATCTAGAATCCTATATCATGGTCCAAGCATACCCCAGGCTTCGAAGCGACAGCATTGGACGCAACTGGGAATCCCACGCTAAGATGAGGAGAACGATCAGTACTCGCGCCTGCTCCTTGCGAAGCGTAACAGTAAAGGCTCTATGTGCAGCGAGGGGCTCTCGGCGCCCTCTAATTCCGGGTGCACCGAACCCCCTGCACTATAGGTAAAGACGCCCCTGGCAAACGGTGGTAAAACCTTGTAAGAACTATAATGTATCAATGCGGGGATCAACACGATATTTATTATGTGAAACATCATTGTGTACTCACATATTTGGCTCGACGTTTCGGCTACGTTACAGCAGCCGTGGCCACGAGAGGACTGGCGGAGCACGGCGTCGTCTGCTGGGGCCGGGCTGTGAATCTTCGGACACCCTCACATTTTTTGATATTAATTCGCCACTAGATGAATTGTCAGTGATGCTACTCCGACACACTACACTAACAGTATCGGTGTTTGTTTGCGTTAGTAACGGCCTAGCACGGGGTTTGCACTTGTTAATTACTGGAAGATAAATAAATATGTGAGTACACGATGTTGTTTCACCTAATAAAAATCGTGTTAATCCCCGTATTGATACATTAGGTATAGTTATAATGCAACGAGAAAATCTAAAAAACCTTGTAAGAAGACATTGTAACGAGCTCGTTTGGTACTCATAACCAAATAAGAATGTTGGCTCGGCTAGTGCCCGGCTTGCTCGGTGCGTGCTCGGCCCGTTCTCAGCTCTTACTCGGCCCGTGCTCATATTTCCTAGTCAAGTAAATAAAGATACCTACTCTTAGTTAAAGACAATAATTCGTATGAGTATTAGATCTATCAGACGCCCTGTTGATCTAGTAGTTAAGTGGACCGTGGTCTCAGGGTTCTGAGTTTCTGTAATAGGAATTCGGTTTTTTTTTTATGTTATAGGTAGGCAGACGAACAGACAGATCACCTCATGGTAAGCAATTGCCGCCGCCCATGGACACCCGCGACACCAGTGGAGTCAGAAGTGCGCTGCCAACCTTTAAACCCCCCTATCCCCCGGATTGGGCCTCCGGTACCCTCACTCACGCAGCGAAACACAGCACAGTGCTCCTTCACGCCGGTTTTCTGTGAGGCCGTGGTATCACTCCGGTCGAGCCGGCCCATTCATGCCGAAGCTTGGCTCTCCCACGGTAAACGGTATTGTTGAGGATCGACGGTTGGACCTTTCTCTTTTATATTATAAATTATATTTTCTCGTTTTCTTAAGTGTCTGTGAACTTTTTTTCTTTTTTTATGACATAGGTGGCAGACAAACAGACGGATCACCTGATGGTAAGATTATTCAACAGAGATTAGGCCCCGACTTCGGTAACACCTTTTCTCGAGTGTACTGTTATAAAATGTTATTTGAAATGTATAAAGTGATAAAAATATTATATTATATTATATATACACTTTTTAGTTCATGGTATTTGAAGGCGGTTTTTTTTCGCAGATAAACTTTAGTATGGAAGCTGTGCCATGCAGTGGGAATGTTTAAAGGCTTATTTATAATACTGTACTATTTAGCTATGAGTATCACATACCTCATTTATAATTCATAGACCCGAGGTCGGTCTACCATCAAGTTAGTTTTATAATTCTCTCTCGGCGTTAATTATGTTTGTCTAGCTCTCTAGTTTGTTGGGCCTAATCATAAGTAGGTTAGACTTGAGATAAAGTTTCTAATTTATATTATCTAGTTACAAAGTTTATTTATTTGAGTAATTAAGAAGGAATTACGAAACGTGCCATCAGGACAGTTAGTCTTAAAATACATGTCACTATCCTCTATAGCAAGTTATACATTTTTAGGCCGTTTTTAAAATCTTGCTTGGGATGGATGAATGAATGGCTTGAAAATCGCTTGAAAAATCGCGCATGTTTATTTCTTTAAAATGTTTTGATCCATTTTTCCTTTGTTGTCTATCATAAAAAACTGATTGCGGCGCCACTGATCCATAAAAGGGCTATTGAGGCCGAAAATATAGACTTTTTCTTTTCGTTTTATTTTCTTTTTCTTTTCTTTTCTTTTTCTTTTCTTTTTCTTTTTCTTTTTCTTTTTCTTTTTCTTTTCTTTTCTTTTCTTTTTCTTTTTCTTTTCTTTTTCTTTTCTTTTCTTTTCTTTTTCTTTTCTTTTCTTTTTCTTTTTCTTTTTCTTTTTCTTTTCTTTTTCTTTTTCTTTTCTTTTCTTTTCTTTTTCTTTTCTTTCTTTTCTTTTCTATTTCTTTTTCTTTTCTTGTTCCTTTTTCTTGTTCCTTTTTCTTTTTCATTTTCATTTTTTTCTTTTTCTTTTTCTTCTTTTCTTTTTTTTAGAGGCTAGAGCAAGTCACTTGACGGTATGTAATTGCCGTCGCCCATGACATCCGCGAAAATGACTCCCTGATGCGTTGCCGGCGTTTTAGAAAAGAGTACGCTCTACTCTTGACGGCTCCGAAGTGGATATTACTTCGGAAATATTAACGCGGCCAAAACATTCCACAAACTGAGATAAGGGGTTGTGTGTTCCGTGAAAAACGCACAGTACTGGACCGCCATCCATCTTGATGATGAGGATGGAAAAATAATCGCTTGCGTGTGGTTCGATGTAAGAATACAGTTGCAGGAAGTAAATCAAAAATGCGGTAATTAATTCTTAGGAATGTTACTTTTATTTATATTTATGTTAAAAAAGTACAAGTATTAAATATTCACAACATCACATACATTGATCCGACTCCGAGATAGGTAGCTTAAGCATCTGTGTTACGGATATCAGAACCAACAGCGGAATTACAAATATTTATATAAAATACTTGTAAATACATACTTATAATACATAGAAAACACCCAGATCAATACAAACAGACATGTCTTTGTAATATTAAATGTCGTATGCCACATTAATTTTATTTTATTATTTTATTGAATCTGTTTTGCTACAGTAGGAGGCATACAACCACGGCGATACGGCATAACCATTTCAATTTTCTTGTTTCATACTTTTTAGAGCGTGTTTTTTTTAGTAATTAGGTTTTTAGTTTTTTACAGTCGACGGACGCATCCGTCGCGCTGTCGAGCCAGCAATTTTGGAGCACAGGCCTTAGGCCGGTGATGTTAGCCAGAGCTCTCGGCCTGGCTCGCTGCCAAGCTACCTCCGTTATCATTGGCACGGCTTCAGATTCACGGCATCCAAGATTTTGTTTGGTTAAACTAGCAAACGGCAGGGACGGCTCTAGCCCAAGAAGCGCCCCGGCGCAATCAATAACCTCATCATCATCATCATCATCATTTCAGCCAATGGACGTCCACTGCTGGACATAGGCCTCCCCCAATGTTCTCCACACAGATCGGTCCTGTGCCTCCCGCATCCAATGGATTCCCGCGATCTTCACCAGATCGTCGGTCCACCTAGTACGTCTGTGACCTTAACCAATAATCTGTGAATCAATAACCTGGCGCCCTCAAAATGGAATATTTACAACATGTTCGACTACCTATGGACAGTCGCTTCATTGTAACTATCAGACATCTAGAATCCTATATCATGGTCCAAGCATACCCCAGGCTTCGAAGCGACAGCATTGGACGCAACTGGGAATCCCACGCTAAGATGAGGAGAACGATCAGTACTCGCGCCTGCTCCTTGCGAAGCGTAACAGTAAAGGCTCTATGTGCAGCGAGGGGCTCTCGGCGCCCTCTAATTCCGGGTGCACCGAACCCCCTGCACTATAGGTAAAGACGCCCCTGGCAAACGGTGGTAAAACCTTGTAAGAACTATAATGTATCAATGCGGGGATCAACACGATATTTATTATGTGAAACATCATTGTGTACTCACATATTTGGCTCGACGTTTCGGCTACGTTACAGCAGCCGTGGCCACGAGAGGACTGGCGGAGCACGGCGTCGTCTGCTGGGGCCGGGCTGTGAATCTTCGGACACCCTCACATTTTTTGATATTAATTCGCCACTAGATGAATTGTCAGTGATGCTACTCCGACACACTACACTAACAGTATCGGTGTTTGTTTGCGTTAGTAACGGCCTAGCACGGGGTTTGCACTTGTTAATTACTGGAAGATAAATAAATATGTGAGTACACGATGTTGTTTCACCTAATAAAAATCGTGTTAATCCCCGTATTGATACATTAGGTATAGTTATAATGCAACGAGAAAATCTAAAAAACCTTGTAAGAAGACATTGTAACGAGCTCGTTTGGTACTCATAACCAAATAAGAATGTTGGCTCGGCTAGTGCCCGGCTTGCTCGGTGCGTGCTCGGCCCGTTCTCAGCTCTTACTCGGCCCGTGCTCATATTTCCTAGTCAAGTAAATAAAGATACCTACTCTTAGTTAAAGACAATAATTCGTATGAGTATTAGATCTATCAGACGCCCTGTTGATCTAGTAGTTAAGTGGACCGTGGTCTCAGGGTTCTGAGTTTCTGTAATAGGAATTCGGTTTTTTTTTTATGTTATAGGTAGGCAGACGAACAGACAGATCACCTCATGGTAAGCAATTGCCGCCGCCCATGGACACCCGCGACACCAGTGGAGTCAGAAGTGCGCTGCCAACCTTTAAACCCCCCTATCCCCCGGATTGGGCCTCCGGTACCCTCACTCACGCAGCGAAACACAGCACAGTGCTCCTTCACGCCGGTTTTCTGTGAGGCCGTGGTATCACTCCGGTCGAGCCGGCCCATTCATGCCGAAGCTTGGCTCTCCCACGGTAAACGGTATTGTTGAGGATCGACGGTTGGACCTTTCTCTTTTATATTATAAATTATATTTTCTCGTTTTCTTAAGTGTCTGTGAACTTTTTTTCTTTTTTTATGACATAGGTGGCAGACAAACAGACGGATCACCTGATGGTAAGATTATTCAACAGAGATTAGGCCCCGACTTCGGTAACACCTTTTCTCGAGTGTACTGTTATAAAATGTTATTTGAAATGTATAAAGTGATAAAAATATTATATTATATTATATATACACTTTTTAGTTCATGGTATTTGAAGGCGGTTTTTTTTCGCAGATAAACTTTAGTATGGAAGCTGTGCCATGCAGTGGGAATGTTTAAAGGCTTATTTATAATACTGTACTATTTAGCTATGAGTATCACATACCTCATTTATAATTCATAGACCCGAGGTCGGTCTACCATCAAGTTAGTTTTATAATTCTCTCTCGGCGTTAATTATGTTTGTCTAGCTCTCTAGTTTGTTGGGCCTAATCATAAGTAGGTTAGACTTGAGATAAAGTTTCTAATTTATATTATCTAGTTACAAAGTTTATTTATTTGAGTAATTAAGAAGGAATTACGAAACGTGCCATCAGGACAGTTAGTCTTAAAATACATGTCACTATCCTCTATAGCAAGTTATACATTTTTAGGCCGTTTTTAAAATCTTGCTTGGGATGGATGAATGAATGGCTTGAAAATCGCTTGAAAAATCGCGCATGTTTATTTCTTTAAAATGTTTTGATCCATTTTTCCTTTGTTGTCTATCATAAAAAACTGATTGCGGCGCCACTGATCCATAAAAGGGCTATTGAGGCCGAAAATATAGACTTTTTCTTTTTCGTTTTATTTTCTTTTTCTTTTTCTTTTTCTTTTTCTTTTTCTTTTTCTTTTTCTTTTTCTTTTTCTTTTTCTTTTTCTTTTTCTTTTTCTTTTTCTTTTTCTTTTTCTTTTTCTTTTTCTTTTTCTTTTTCTTTTTCTTTTTCTTTTTCTTTTTCTTTTTCTTTTTCTTTTTCTTTTTCTTTTTCTTTTTCTTTTTCTTTTTCTTTTTCTATTTCTTTTTCTTTTTCTTGTTCCTTTTTCTTGTTCCTTTTTCTTTTTCATTTTCATTTTTTTCTTTTTCTTTTTCTTCTTTTCTTTTTTTTTAGAGGCTAGAGCAGGTCACTTGACGGTATGTAATTGCCGTCGCCCATGACATTCGCGAAAATGACTCCCTGATGCGTTGCCGGCGTTTTAGAAAAGAGTACGCTCTACTCTTGACAGCTCCGAAGTGGATATTACTTCGGAAATATTAACGCGGCCAAACCATTCCACAAACTGCGATACGGGGTAGTGTGTTCCGTGAAAAACGCACAGTACTGGACCGCCATCCATCTTGATGATGAGGATGGAAAAATAATCGCTTGCGTGTGGTTCGATGTAAGAATACAGTTGCAGGAAGTAAATCAAAAATGCGGTAATTAATTCTTAGGAATGTTACTTTTATTTATATTTATGTTAAAAAAGTACAAGTATTAAATATTCACAACATCACATACATTGATCCGACTCCGAGATAGGTAGCTTAAGCATCTGTGTTACGGATATCAGAACCAACAGCGGAATTACAAATATTTATATAAAATACTTGTAAATACATACTTATAATACATAGAAAACACCCAGATCAATACAAACAGACATGTCTTTGTAATATTAAATGTCGTATGCCACATTAATTTTATTTTATTATTTTATTGAATCTGTTTTGCTACAGTAGGAGGCATACAACCACGGCGATACGGCATAACCATTTCAACAGAGACAATTTTCTTGTTTCATACTTTTTAGAGCGTGTTTTTTTTTAGTAATTAGGTTTTAGTTTTTAAACTTTTTTATTTAACATATTTTAAGTTATGTAAATAAAATTACATATTTGAAATAAGCTAAAAAAGCTTTTTCATTTGATACCCCACACGGTACCATCAAGCAAAATTGGTGAGCGATTACTGATTTTACTGATGGTAAGCGATTGCCGCCGCACATGGACACCAGTGCGCAGTGGAGTCACAAGTGCGCTGCCAACCTTTAAGCTACCCTCTCTCGCGCAGCGAAACACAGCAAAGTGCTGCTTCACGCCGATTTTTTGTGAGGCCGTGGTATCATTCTAGTCGAGCAGGCCCATTCATGCCGAAGCGTGACTCTCCCACATCAAAACAACTTTGTACTAAAACCAATAGAAAGAATAACAATAAAATATATCACCCACGAAAATATTCACAGAATAACCTTATCCTGAAAAACAGGCCTCCAGAGGAAACATCTGAAATATGATATAAGATAAAACGACGTGAAGTTTTCGGACAAAGGTCCATCGGCCAACTTCAGAACTTTCAGTTTCAGTAAAGGGTCAGGCCTCATTTTTCAGGAAAGTTCCGATCCTTTGGGTCAAACCTTAAGAATAACAAAGACAAACAAGGTGAGGCAAGTTTTATAAATGAAATTATTATTATAAGAAAGCTTCTACAAGATAGATAGCTATGTTAAATAAAAAATAAAAATTTCACAACATCACATACATTGATCTGACTCCGAGATAGGTAGCTCAAGCATCTGTGTCACGGATGTCAAATATATATTTAAGGTATAAAAATAAATATATTCTGAACATGTAACCGCGTTCCAATTGGTCTGGTTCCCCTGTCTAAGGATCGCGAAGGTCAGACGGCAGTCGCTTCAATATTATTACAGCTGTACCACGTTTATAAGTTACATCGGCAAAATTCGTGTACGCAGAAGAGCAAGTTAAATCCGATCGATTACGATTGAGAAAGCAGTTGAAATATAGACTTTGTAACGTTACGTTAAGATTAAATACAATAAATCCAGGGAGGAATGCTATCTCTCTCTTAGCCGCACTCGCACCGAACATGGCGCTGACGCACCAACCAATAAGAATTTTAATTTTTGGCGCGCGTTAATGGGGCGTTGTGATTGGTTAAGATTTTGCTGCAGTTTTCGAAATAAGACTTCTGTGCAGGTACATTGGTGTAACTTATAGAATTGGTAAAACTGTACCAGACTTATCTCCACTCCCTCTGGTGTGGCTGATGTCCATGGGCGGCGGTGATCACTTATGTAACTCGCTTGTTCGTTCCCTTTCTAATAACAAAAAAATACTTCCCGGATCCTGGATCATGGTCTAAGCGTACCCCGGCCTCCGAAACTTTAATAATATCCTCCAACCGATTACGGTTACGGCGGCCAATCTCAACGATCGGCCACGTTCGTAGGATTTATTATAGTGCTCAAGTGTGTGCTCAAATACAAATGCACTTTCTATTCTTTTAACCTCATAATCCGATGGGACATTCGAATCTTTGGAAGCATTTGGGAACTACACGAAGATGATGAGGAGCTTCTCCAAGATCATCATCATTTCAGCCAATAGACGTCCACTGCTGGATACCCATGACCTCCCCCAATGTTCAAATCAATGTTCAGGTCAGATCCAGAGCACAATATCATGTCGAGTTACTGACTATAATAATACTGTAACAAAGATCATAGATAAACGAGAAAGAACTGTCCGATTTTAAATCTCGTAAGATTTATTGTTGAAATTGCAGTACGAAAGTTTCCTCTGGAAAAACTGGATAGAACAGTTTAGCGATGCACCGTAAATATTAAACTTGGCACTACGACTACCTATTTGTTCTTTCTTTTACCTACGAGCTTGCGGCCCACTTGATGGTAAACGGTAACCGCCGCTCATAGACATCAACAATGCCGGAGCACAGTCATGCCGCTGCCTACAGTGAAAGATCTCTTTTCAAACCTCGTTTAAAAAAGGACTCGTCGTAGCGATGTTGTATTAACCTTATTGCATCGTGTTGCTTTTAAAACTTATAATCACTAATATTTTTTTTATATTTCATAACATCACATACATTGATCCGACTCCGAGATAGGTAGCTCAAGCACTTGTGTTACGGGTATCAGAACCAACAGCGGATTTACAAATATATACCTACTTGTTTGTTCTGTGAGGAGATCGAACCCGCAGCCCTTGCACCAGAGGCAGCGTTCACTACCACTCTTCCAAACGGGTTGTGACGGTAGTTATGTAGGTAAATACAATGTATATAGGCTATAAACCTGTTGCAGTCCACTGCTGGATAGGCCTCTCCGAATGTTTGCCACTCCGATCGATCTTTGGCTAATCGCTTCCATCGCAATTTCAATTCGATTTCAAATCGACGACCCGTTTGGAACAGTGGTAGTGAACGCTGCCTCAGGTACAAGGGTTGCGAGTTCGATCCCGCACAGTATAAACATTTGTGTGCATTAACATGTATGTTTGTATTGGTCTCGGTGTTTCCTATGTATTATAAGTATGTATTTACAAAAGAAAAGTACATTATATATCCGTAACACAGGTGCTTAAGCTACCTTAGGTAAGAAAAAAAAAGGAATTAAATATTCTTAAGCACTTAAACCTACTTTCCTTTTACACATTTTAGAATAGACGCCACGCTGAACAAACCATACACATGGACCCTAAACAGACTGTGCCTTTTCATAGAAAGACATACTTGAAAAATAAAGTTTAAAAACTAAAACCCGACTACCAAAAAACACGATCTAAAAAGTACAAAACAAGCCACATTGATTTTATTTTATTATTATAATGAATCTGTTTTGCTACAGTAGGCGGCATACGACCACGGCGATACGGCATAATCATTTCAGCAGAGACAATTTTCTTGTTTTGTACTTTTTAGATCGTGTTTTTTGGTAGTCGGGTTTTAGTTTTTAAACTTTATTTTTTTTAATATATTTTTAGTTATGTAAATATAATTACATATTTCAAATGTGCTAAAAAAGCTCTTTTATTTGATACCCCACACGGTACCGTCAAGGAAAATTTTTTTTAGTTCCTTACTCTAAGTCCCCTAGAGGGCGCTGTAATAAATTTAACATGACGTCATGTTGCCTATAACCAGAAGACAACCAAGACGCTTCTTACGACACCTCATTTGTTCAAATATGATAACTAGTTTAGAAGTTACATGGAAACAGATGAACTACCATACATACATACATACATACCTACTGGTAAAAATATAACTCTCCTTTTTGCTTAGCCAGTCGGGTAAAAAATAACGTTGTATATTCTGTTTCCTCTCATACCTTTCTTTTATTAAAAGTCAAGTACATAAATTAAAAGACCAATCAATAGTACTACGAAGATGAACGAAATTTCATTTTTTCATTTACGCACATTGATATATTCTCGTCCTAGTTTCCTGCTCCTCAAGGCCACAACAGCTCGCGATCCTCAAAATTCCCTCTAACAGAGTTTGTCCGCTTCGATTCCACGCATCGCTGGTTCCTTACGCACTTTTAGTGAAATTAATTTTATTAAAACTCCAGCTGCCATCCCAAAATCCACTTTAAACCTTCCCACCATAAAGCCTAATATTCCTCAACACAAAAGTAGTTCATTTTATTGAAATTCGCAGCGTGAACTCCAAGGATAATGAAATGAAAACTCAGAACATTTTTATATTCGTTTATTTATCCGGTATACGAGTTTCCATAAACACATGGCGATGAATATATGGATTCTGTACATTCAATATCAAAGTAAACAATAAAATGTATATTAATAAATGTAAATATATATTATTATGATCTATTAAATTATTTATTGGCACCGAGACGCGACACTCAATTGTATCGAAATGGACGCTAGTAAAAAAGTTACAAACCATATTGATACAGAGGAAAAAAAACCTTCGTATCTCCTAGCCAATATGAATCAGAGAATTGATTTTATTATTTAGTAAAACTTTTAAGCATCATTAATAACATTATCGATTTTACCAAAGCTTGTAACGCAATAAAAACACCTTGGGTAATAATCACCTGCCACATATTGACTATGAGACACAAACATATCATCGAAGTAAATTTATACGAGGTGCGGGGGTCGCGGAGATAAATGTACGTATCTACTGCAGCAAGGTGCGAATGGAACAAGATATTCCGAAACGCACACGAGAGAAAGAGAAGAACAACACAGGAAGAAACATTACCAACATTACAGGAGATTGATTTATCTAATGCGTTTTGGTGTTAACCATTGGATGGGTCGAGCGTGGAGACTAGAAGAGAGGGACTACATAGCTCCTTAACTAACTAACTCCGCAATGGACGGATCATTACGTTTTCCACATTCCCAGGTACATAAACAAAACTATAGATATCATGTTCTTGTGAGAACTCATTGTACAATTGACCGTAACATTCAGATATACAAAAATACAAACATCTCACTACTACCTAACTAAACTAACGATTACAGCTTTAAATTCTCTTTAACGACGATAACTTTATAGTTCTTTGTCCGCGACGCGCCCGCGCCCCTATGGTATCACAATTCTTAACAACAATAACGATGCATAATACTCTGCTAAGGAAAGGGCACATGATACCAACTAGTAAATGTAGAAAGGTGATGATTGATTCAAAACGACTCCACTGTAACTGGCCAAAGAAACTTCGAATGATTCGATGATTTTACTTCGATGTTAGATTAGGTATAATTTTTACATTGACTTTATATGAAACCTGTGACTAATTAAAATGAGATTTAATTACAATGTATGAATAATCGTTTCAATCGCACATCACAGAAAAAGTTTACAAGAGATTGAAAGGAAACGTAATAAAAACACAATCTAAGAGAAAACTAACCACTGACAATTTGACATTAACATTAACATCGAACATTTGATAAATTTCACACTTACACTACTAAATTGTTGCAAAAATTGTGGTAGCAAATATGTTTGTCCATACAAAATGTAGCCCGATCTAAACGGGCGTCTAAAATTGACATCGAAATTTACATGATTTAATTTAAGCTATGATACATAATGTTATTACACTTTATTTATTAAGAATTTGACATCTATATAAAATATATGCTAGCTCATACTCTGAACTATTCATGCTTGAAATTTTTCCATTTATATTCAATCATGAACATTGCAGTGGTCTTCACACTAGCACTGAAAACGTCTCTTCGTACTCTTTTACCATAAATAGTACTAAATCTCATTTGGTGTTCACTTTACACAATTTTCACATTCGAAAGACACTACGAACAAAAACTTAATAATCATCAATTTCGTCAATAATTTTAATAAAATTTATCATTTAAAAATATCAACAATTTGGCACATCAGCTTCCTGTTTCTCGAATATTCGCTAGAAAGGGAAAACAATGAAAAGGGGAGGGAAAGAAAGCTTAAGGGTGTGGGGTTGAACGCGTCTGCTGCGGTACAAACCTTGTTTATATTAGTTCAGTAATGAGACAAAAAACACAGAGACTTTGACTCAGAATAATTAAATATTTGCATTTAAAGTCAGTATCTGCGAAAATAATTATAAAATTAATAATACTATCGTGTCTTTTCCTAGAATCTCTGTATTTAAGATGAAATTTAAGTCTGTAAACTTAATTAATTTTGTTCTTTCCAAAAAATATTGTTTACTTATTTGGCTTCTAATTACTAAAGGTGTATTTTACTTCTAAAATATGAGCTTGTGTTATTTTAAGTAACTAGGTCATATTAATTAGTTGTTCAGGAATTAATTATTTAGTAAATATTTTATGATTAGGTATTTTCTCTTGAGTTCTCCTTGCTTCATGATTTTTAATCTTTTTGACTTTGTACTTATCCCTTATTACTAAATTATAACCAGTTGGTTAATAATGTAAGTTCACATTGCATATGACTTTTACGGAAACATTTTGAACAAAAAATATTTTGTTGTCGATAAATTCATTAGAAATATTTTAACAACATGCGAAATAAGTAATATTTCCTTGCCATCTATGTTTTAAAAGAGGTTATTAATCTCAATAAACTATACAAATTAACACGACTGACACTGACTGACTGACTTAAAGTTCCAAATGATGAATTTCAGCTTTCACAACTTGAATTTCTCATCGCATAACAACAAGAGTATGACAAATGACTTCTCATAAAATTCGTCCCGCAGCAGACGGGTTTGTTAAGAGATTTAAGATAGACAAGACCAGAGTAGTACTAGAGTGACAAATTATCGTTAAGGTATATACGCTACGAGACTAGAGTAAGGAGCGGTCTAGAATCTAGGGAACCCAGACTCAGACCCGATAGTAAGGACGGGGACTGTAAGGTTCCGCGAATTAATAATACAATATACAAGGTTTCATTTCGAAATACTTTCAAAAGCAAAATATAATTTTAAAATACTCCGGATTTCTTGATGAGCGTGAAACCACTTTTACCATTAAATAAGAACCTATAAATCAATTCCTCATTGAGTCCCTCTCAATCTCTCGATCTCAAATCATTGATTGATCATTGAGTATTCAATAATTACACTCGTATTTATGATGAATGAAACAATATTTTCTTCATAATATGATTCAAAATTTTAAACACGTTTACAAATTGAATAAAGATTTTCATTTTGCAAATACTTAGATCTGAGACTAAAATTAGAACTTTTGGTAGAATTTTCAGAATTTTTGGTATGCAAATAAGATTGCAGTGATTACGATGTTCAAGTTCATATAAATGTTTGTTCAATTTTGGTAGCTAACGTATAAAGTGGTGTCAATAACTTCAAAATACGTTTGTCGATTTTTATTGGGTATTGTATTTTAAAATGTTAGTTCAATATTGCAATTGAACAATTTGCGTATTTCATTTCCAATGAAATAGTAACAAACGTTAAATTGGATGCTTAATGGGGAGATATAACGCTATTTTGCTTGGAAAGAATAATAAATTTGTTGATAATAAATGCTTGCTGTTGCAATACCAAATATAACTTGTTAATTGCGTTTTGAAAATATATCGAAATGTTATCCTTTTCCATCAATGCTTGCTATATACATGATACTCATTAGATAGTTTCATACAAAAGATAGCTATCTTACAGTTATCAACAGATCTCAATATCTGCTTTGAGAGTTTGTGCATGCGTTTTGATATCTTGACTTGTTTAGATGATTAGTAAACCTAAATTTTAATTCTTTAATAATTTAATTTACCTACTATCAATGTGCTAAGGAAAATAAATGGATCTAAGTACATTTTGCAATCATTCTTCCAATTGCTTGCGACCAAAACTTTTGGGAGCCTGGGGTATACTTTGAGTAATAATTACAGAACAACGCTTGCCTGATATTGGAAATTCTTACACATGCGAATCAGACAAACTGAATCTTGCTCAAGCAAGATATACACTTTAGAATCACTAATTCAACAATTGTAGATATCTACAGTTTTAGTAAGCAAGGTTTCCTCACGATGTTTCCTCTCCTCTGAAGGATCACGATCTTTTAAGTTAGCATCGCTCATCAAATGCAAATCTTATTAAGCCTACAGACTTTATCTTGTTCCTATTAGCATCTCTAATAGTACAAATTGCAAATTTCCGTCCTTAAGTAAACAGGTTGAAAGGCAAACTAAACGGCCTTCATCAGAATTGTTTGTAAAGTTAAAATAATCAGTTTTAACTTGAAGTTAACGAACGCAAATTTTGAATTAATTGCTGGTGCTAAGAGATTACAATAATTTACAAAATAAACTTTGCCTAAACGTTATAGAGACTGTGAATTATTTGAATTTTTGATACTTATTCAAATTAGATGCATTCTTATGATCTTTTTATGTGGTTGTAATTGCAAACCAACATTGATTGGCAAACAAGATATCTTCATTTCCGTATAGTTTAGTTTTATTGATTATTATTACAATTCGAAAAGTAACAACTTTTTGTTTCTAGTATATTATTTTTTCATGAATTTTTTTTATAACTTTTTGTTGCTATTCCAATTAAAGTTCTTCACTCATCAAAATGTACACCAAACTATTTCCACACATGCAAAATTCAATAATTATAACTACTATTCGAATACTTCAATTATTGCTTCAAAACGTTTGCACAAACCTCTGGTCTCCAGACCCTAAGAGTTCAACACACTGGGCGTGTGAAGCCTGCAAACCATACACTCTGAGCGTGTAGAACCAAATACTGTCTAGAGTACGCGCCACAAAAGAAGTCCAGTGTTAAGTACTCTTGCCGTCATCAATATTCAAATTTCAGCTTTGTGTATATACACAAGAAATCTAAAATTTTAGTTCCGTGATTTGCCGCGGGACTCCTTTTGTGGCTCGAACTCTATTGATCCATTTTACCCTTAAAACACTACAAGTGTGGCTCTCTTCTGTCACTGAAATGCAAAGTCTAAACGTTGACATAAAACCAAACCCCGCAGGTAACATTTTGGACTCATTTTGACTAACCCAGCTATGTTTTAAGAGATCCCACTCTCAACTTATTGTTACTGCACTAGTGCATCAAATAACAGTCGGTCACTAAACATTCATGGTGAGAGTATTGGACAAAACACGCTTGGCGTGTAGGGTTCACACACTTTACACGCTCTACGTGTAAACCATAAGTTTCAACTTTATTCACCTCAATGACAAAGTAGAAGTCCTAACGCTGATAGTAAGAACTTCTTCATTCTGGTATTTTCTTCCTTCCTTCTGGTCTTTCTGGTCTTAAATTACAGTTTGGTTTGGACTGCAGGCTTGACCTCAATCGCACCTTATGGAAAACGACGATTAGGTCTAGGATGATACGCGTTTGACTAGAAGAAGTCCAGATTAGTGGTCAGTATAGAACCAGCGATGATGTCTGCCCTTTACGCAGCTCATAAAAGAGAAGACCGTATAGCAGCGTTAGGACTGCTGAATTTTGACATGCCTCGTGTGAACACACTGTGCGTGTTAACTGGTAATCGATACTACTTCACACACCTCGCGTGTTTTCTTCTTCCGGTATTAACTTACTACATATCTTTAGTACCAGGGACATCCTCTCGACTTACGCCTTTCAGCGACAAAGTAGAAGCCCTAACAGTGGCAGCGTTAGGGCTCCTACGGTGTAGCACGTGGCACGTGTTGAGCCGGCATGCTGGAGGGCGCGACGCGCTGGCTCGGGGGAAGGGTCGGCTGAGGGGGGGAGGGGCGCACGGCGGGGGAATACTGCCACTGCTCCAGCTCCTGTAAAAGAAAATATGATGAGTTTTCTATCAATAATAATCAATAACCAATTTATTTTGCTCGAAAGGTGGTACATGATGGTGTTACAAATAGTTTATCCGCATAATTCACCAGAAACATGCTTGCAAAAAAATCAGTTAATCACATTAAAGTCATACTTAAATATACTTTAGCTTTAGTATCAACACGCACTCGCCGCATTGACTACATTGTGTCAATCGACTCCTAAAGTCTCATTTGACACCACAATGTTTCATTTGACCTACGCAAAGTAGCTCAACTATCGGTAGGAGGACATTTAAGTGACTTACCAGTAGTAGCAGCGATACACCACACCTCGTCCGGCTCTAGTGATCCATATTGCTGAGTCACTAATCCGTGCAAACAGCGGTCAAACTGACTCTCTATAGTGACACTTGCGTTGCTGTGCAGGGGTCAGCGACCCCTACCGGGTCGTTAAGAGTACATGTGACCCACTCTAGTGACTTCCTTTAGTGACTCCCTCTAGTGAACCACTCTAGTGACAACTGCATCGCTGTATCCAGCGCTAGCGACCCCTACCAGGTCGCTGCGAGTGTATGTGACCCCCTCTAGTGGCTTCCTTTAGTGACTCCCTCTAGTGTTCCACTCTAGTGACAACTGGATCGCTGTACCCAGCGCTAGCGACCCCTACCGGGTCGCTGCGAATGTATGTGACCCCCTCTAGTGACTTCCTTTAGTAACTCCCTCTAGTGTTCCACTCTAGTGACAACTGCATCGCTGTACCCAGCGCTAGCGCCCCTACCGGGTCACTGCGAGTGAGTGAAAGTGACCCCATCTAGTAACTTTCTCTAGGGACCGCCTCTAGTGACTCCCTCTAGAGACTCCCTCTAGTGTCCCACTCTAATAACTTCTGCATCGTTGTACCTAGCGCTAGCGACCCCTAACGGGTCGCTGCAAGTGTAAGTGACTCCCGCCAATGACCCCGTCTAACTCTCTCACAACACCCAATTCTCGCTACATATCGGTAAAACATTGAAATGACTGGCCATTTGTAGCAGTTACGTTTGAACGGTACTATAAAAGTAAAACCTACTGTGTTTGAATGACTCGGTGGCAAACCAGTAAAGCGAGCGAGCAGCGGTTAAAGTGAACCCTGTAGTGACTTCCTCTAGTGACTCCCTCTAGTGTCCCACGCTAGTGACATCCTATAGACTAGACTCTGTATCGTTGTATCCGGCGCTAGCGACCCCTACGTGACTCCCTCCAGTGACCCCTTCTAGTCACTCCCCCTAGTGTGTTCCACTATGTGATTTCCTCCTGATGACACTGCACTAGCGACCCTGGGTCGCTGCGAGTATAAATGAGCCCTCCAGTGACCTATCGTAGTAATTTCTGCGATGCTGTAACCGGCACTAGCTATAAACGTTAGAAGCGGTCAAAGTGACCCCCTATAGGGACTCCCTCTAGTGTTCCACTCTATTGACCTCTGCATTTTTGTATGCGGACACCCTCCAGTGACCCCGTCAATTACTGAGCTCATAACACTCAATTCTCGCTAGATATCAGTAGGACATTGAAGAGACTTACCAGCAGTAGCAGCGACGCAGCACACCTTGTCCGGCTTCGCCACGCCCGCACGCTCCGCAATGACTCCATTGTGTCAATTGACACCACAATGTGTCATTTGACTCCAGCAAAGTAGCCAAACTGTCGGTAGGACATTAAAGTGACTTACCAGTGGTAGCAGCGACGCACCACACCTCGTCGGGCTCGGCCACGTGCAGCACCGCGCGCCAGCAGTGCTGCGCCAGGTCCGGGCTGAGCGCGGCGCGCGTGGAGCTCACAACACCCAGTCGCAGACAGTGACTTACCAGTGGTAGCAGCGACGCACCACACCTCGTCGGGCTCGGCCACGTGCAGCACCGCGCGCCAGCAGTGCTGCGCCAGGTCCGGGCTGAGCGCGGCGCGCGTGGAGCTCACAACACCCAGTCGCAGACAGTGACTTACCAGTGGTAGCAGCGACGCACCACACCTCGTCGGGCTCGGCCACGTGCAGCACCGCGCGCCAGCAGTGCTGCGCCAGGTCCGGGCTGAGCGCGGCGCGCGTGGAGCTCACAACACCCAGTCGCAGACAGTGACTTACCAGTGGTAGCAGCGACGCACCACACCTCGTCGGGCTCGGCCACGTGCAGCACCGCGCGCCAGCAGTGCTGCGCCAGGTCCGGGCTGAGCGCGGCGCGCGTGGAGCTCACAACACCCAGTCGCAGACAGTGACTTACCAGTGGTAGCAGCGACGCACCACACCTCGTCGGGCTCGGCCACGTGCAGCACCGCGCGCCAGCAGTGCTGCGCCAGGTCCGGGCTGAGCGCGGCGCGCGTGGAGCTCACAACACCCAGTCGCAGACAGTGACTTACCAGTGGTAGCAGCGACGCACCACACCTCGTCGGGCTCGGCCACGTGCAGCACCGCGCGCCAGCAGTGCTGCGCCAGGTCCGGGCTGAGCGCGGCGCGCGTGGAGCTCACAACACCCAGTCGCAGACAGTGACTTACCAGTGGTAGCAGCGACGCACCACACCTCGTCGGGCTCGGCCACGTGCAGCACCGCGCGCCAGCAGTGCTGCGCCAGGTCCGGGCTGAGCGCGGCGCGCGTGGAGCTCACAACACCCAGTCGCAGACAGTGACTTACCAGTGGTAGCAGCGACGCACCACACCTCGTCGGGCTCGGCCACGTGCAGCACCGCGCGCCAGCAGTGCTGCGCCAGGTCCGGGCTGAGCGCGGCGCGCGTGGAGCTCACAACACCCAGTCGCAGACAGTGACTTACCAGTGGTAGCAGCGACGCACCACACCTCGTCGGGCTCGGCCACGTGCAGCACCGCGCGCCAGCAGTGCTGCGCCAGGTCCGGGCTGAGCGCGGCGCGCGTGGAGCTCACAACACCCAGTCGCAGACAGTGACTTACCAGTGGTAGCAGCGACGCACCACACCTCGTCGGGCTCGGCCACGTGCAGCACCGCGCGCCAGCAGTGCTGCGCCAGGTCCGGGCTGAGCGCGGCGCGCGTGGAGCTCACAACACCCAGTCGCAGACAGTGACTTACCAGTGGTAGCAGCGACGCACCACACCTCGTCGGGCTCGGCCACGTGCAGCACCGCGCGCCAGCAGTGCTGCGCCAGGTCCGGGCTGAGCGCGGCGCGCGTGGAGCTCACAACACCCAGTCGCAGACAGTGACTTACCAGTGGTAGCAGCGACGCACCACACCTCGTCGGGCTCGGCCACGTGCAGCACCGCGCGCCAGCAGTGCTGCGCCAGGTCCGGGCTGAGCGCGGCGCGCGTGGAGCTCACAACACCCAGTCGCAGACAGTGACTTACCAGTGGTAGCAGCGACGCACCACACCTCGTCGGGCTCGGCCACGTGCAGCACCGCGCGCCAGCAGTGCTGCGCCAGGTCCGGGCTGAGCGCGGCGCGCGTGGCCCGCGGCGCGGCGCCCACGCGCAGCCACAGCACGCGCACGCCGCGCCCGCACGCGCCGCACTCCAGCCGCCAGCCGCCCGCGGCCGGGACCGCGCTGAGGGCCGTGGCTGTGGCGCCACCTAGGATTTAGGCAACGTGGGCATACTTAAATTCATATATCTGGGCTAAATATTTACATTTTGTAAAATCTCGAACTTAGTCAAATACCCTATTTTTGTGATATTAATATGTCCCTAAGCTATTATCAGTAAAAAGGTGACGATCCCCCAGTAATTGAGGTATTGGTGCAAGGATAATGATGCAAGTAACACGCAGCATATTTTCGGCAGATTTACCGCAGTGTCTCAAGACGAAAGTCTTTAATGCGTGTGTGTTGCCTCTTTAATGCGTGTGTGTTGCCAGTGATGACATACGGAACCGAAACGTGGCCGCTTACAATGTGCCGATTAAGGAGGCTCAAAGTCACCCAGAGAGCAATGGAGAGGGCTATGCTCGGAGTCTCCCTGCGTGATCGTATCAGAAATGATGAGATCCGCAGGAGAACTAAGGTCACAGACGTAGCCCAAAGGATTGCATGCCTCAAGTGGCAATGGGCAGGGCACATAGCGAAGAGAACAGTAGAGAACATTGGGGGAGGCCTATGTCCAGCAGTGGATGTTTATTGGCTGAAATGATGATGATGAACACTCACCAGTAACTTTAAGTGTGACTCGCTTCAGCTCGCGCAGTCGCTTTAGGTCCGGCGCACGCGCACCCACGCAGCGGTACTCGCCGCCCTCTTGGTAAAGTGCGTCTTTTATACCTATAACAAAGATATCATTTTATTAACCGACTTCAAAAAAGAGGAGGTCCTATGTTCGTCTATATGCATTTTTTTTTTCAAAATTCATCTTTTAATTAAAAGAGCACACTTCTTAGTTAGTCCTCTCGTCACCATGTCAGGATCTGATGATGGGATCCTCGAGAAATCGAGGGCAACCCTCTTAGGCACATGACCATACAATAATGTCTTAGGTTAGCCGCTGAAAACCAGCGTCGGCGCTGGCTATATTCGGCCAGTGTCGACAAAAGTGTCGAAAAAAGAAAAAAAAAGTGTCAAAAAGGCGAGCGGTCACCTATTTGACACTTTCATTTTTTTCATTTAAATTTTGTATCTGCGTTTGTTTTTGTTATTGTTCTGTTGTATTACTTATATCTGTATGTTTTTTTACTGATTGTGTCTAATAAAGATTTATTTATTCATTCATTCATACATAATGTTATTTTTATACATATTTTTTACACATTGATTTTTTTTTATTTGATAGGTGGTAGACGAGCAGACAGATCGACACCCGCGAAACCAGTGGAGTCATAAGTTCACTGCCAACCTTTAAACCCCCCTTTGGTACCCTCACTCACGCAGCGAACACAGCACAGTGCTGCTTCACGCCGTTTTTCTGTGAGGCCGTGGTATCACTCCGGTTGAGCCGGCCCATTCATACCGAAGCGAGGCTCTCCCATAGTAAAAATTGACTTACCTAATACCCCATGAGCATGATGAGAGCCTGCCGGGGCCCAAGACTCGCTGGTGTTCCCCACCACGCGTCTCCACCAGCACCCGACACTACCTGTGGAAATACATATTTTTTAAATATTGTTTTCTTTCATTTAAGATAATCGTAAAATCAACCTCCACAGGACAGGCCAATGCCTGTCACATTACACGAATTACACAACAACACGAAACTGACCCCTTCACTAGGCAATCCTAGTGAAGGGGTCAGTTTCGTGTTATTCTGTGAAATGTTATATTGGCAATAAATATTTTTCAAATATTTTTCATTTTCATTTCATTTAGAACAGGTCCTAAATAAATAATACAATAACCTCAACATTTTTAATTACCAGGCTCAATAGTAGAAAACTCAGTTCTTTCTTTGGGACGATTTGCTGCAGGAGTATATCCCGAAGGCTACGACTTAAGAATTTTCAAGAGAAGAGCATACACTTTTTTTACTTAAGTATAAAATCAGTTCCTGCTTTCAATAGGTACCCCACTTAGGTATAGATTGTAATTTATTATTTTGATATTTCGTGAAGGCGGCCATTTCGAATTTGAAATTTTTCATAATGTATTGTATTCTACTACTCAAGTCCTTTTAGTTGTTACCTATACCGAGGTGGTTGTCATACAATATGTTAATCCGAAATTTTGGGGCAGCGGCCATCTTGGATCAATTTCCATCTTACATAGCTAAGAACACTCCCGATCAATTCACCTTTCCAACAAAATCAAAATCGGTTCATCCGTTTGGGAGCTACGACGTCACGAACACACACAGACACATCAAACTTATAACACCCCGTCGATTTTTTATCGGGGGTTACAGAAGAATAATGCATTTGTTTTATATTATTTTTACTTTATTGCAATAGCTCTCTAGTCGACTAGATCCTCTAGCACTGCGGCGGGATATAGCTTCCCTCAGCATTCTATACTGCTTCTAACATGGGGAGTGCTCTGAGGAACTGTTTGATCTACTCCCTGCAGCTGAATTTCTACATTGAACCACTCGCAAACGTTTGTCATTCCATCTCCATCATCTCGATGGATGGCGGTATATTACTGTGCGTTTCTCGTGGAACTTTCCACACAACTCAGTTCTGTGGAACGATTTGGCTGCGGGAGTATTTCCCGACGGCTACGACTTAGGGACCTTCAAGAAAAGAGCGTACTCCTTTTTAAAAAGGCCGGCAACACATTAGCGTGCTCTCTGATTTCGTGGATTTTTTGTGGGCGGAGAAGATTACTTTCCATCAGGCGACTCGCTTGCTCATTGGTTGCCTCTAGCATAAAAAAAAATGCTTGTAGTATAATACCTTTAGGACAATGAAGCTGCACATTCCCTCCCAGTGGAACTTCAACTTTCTGATGGTCAGGCTCCTCGTGCTCTGCCTCTGGTTCTGTCACTGTCTCCGTATTGTCTTCCGGGGCTGGGTGTTAAGAGATGAATTAGCAAAAAATATTTTTACAGACCGGTTTTTTTATATGAGAGGTGGCAGGCGAGCTTACGGTTCACGTAATATAACCACAAATGGCCAGCGTCTACGTATTTATGTCATGAAGAAATACTTAAGACAAAAAAAAATCAATTAAATATAGAATGTGTTTAGTCTAAGCCCTTACAATGTATCCATATTCATATTCATATTCATTTATTCACATAAAATTCATAACATCACTGTACATAATACAATAAGTATAGTAAAAAAGGCAGATGACAGAGCCATGCTACAAATTACCTTTTCAAGGCACTTGTGAAAAAGGTTCGATTACATTACATTACATTGATTGAAATAGATAAAATAGCATTAAAGATTACATTCATATACATTAAATAAATTCATTTATGTCAATAAAAATAAAATAAACATTAACTAAAATTTATCGTCAAAAAATTCCTTCATGTCATAATAACTTTTGAGCAAAAGTTCTTTTTTTAGCTTACTCTCAAATTCACTACCTTGGAGGGTTTTTAATTTATTTGGTAGGTGATTGTAAGCTCTAATAGCCATGTAGTATGCGCCTTTTTTGAACAACTCTAGATGCGGAGTTGGTAGAATTATATTGTTTACGCGACGTGAAATGTGGCGTCTAGGTTTATCTCCAACTCTTTGGAAGTATTCTATGCGTTTCCTTACAAGACGACACAATTCAAGGATATACATACAAGTAAGTGTTAAAATCCTGTGCCTTATGAAAAGTGGTTTACAAGATGTTCTCGTGGGCGTCAATGTAATTATTCTGAGGCAACGTTTCTGTAGGATGAAAACATCATGTACGTCTGTTGCATTACCCCAGAGAACAATCCCGTATCTTATCCATGCAGCAGCATGGCAGTGGTACGCAGTGAGCGCACACTCTTCATTTGTGCTCTTCCTTATCTCACGTAGTGCATAAGAGAATTGGCTAAGTTTAGATACTACGCCCTGTATATGTGCTTTCCACGACAAAGTTGAGTCTACTGTAATACCTAGTATTTTAAAAGCATCTACTTCACTAACTCATCGTAGCCACATGGAATCAGTAGGGTCGCATCGTCTGCAAAGAGCACCATTTTCTGGGATACCGCAGATGGGATACCGCAATATCAAATTGAGAATGAACCATTTCATCA
This sequence comes from Marasmia exigua, assembly GCA_019059595.1. Taxonomy (NCBI): domain Eukaryota; kingdom Metazoa; phylum Arthropoda; class Insecta; order Lepidoptera; family Crambidae; genus Marasmia; species Marasmia exigua. The sequence continues at coordinate 989,460 of CM032487.1, read as the reverse complement.
TGAGATTACATGCGAAGACGGTCGTCATTCGTGGTAATCTTTCGTGAAACGACCTATGAAGCTAGTTACAAAAAAATCTGCTTTCCTTTTAAAAAGGCCGGCAACACATTAGCGATCTCTCTGACTTCGCGGATTTTGATGAGCGGCGTTGATTACTTTCCATCAGGTGACTCGCTTGCTCCTCAAAACAATCGGTTATTGGGATTTATTCTCAATAATGAGTTATTTAAAGTTACCTTTTTTCTATGTGATAGGTGCCAGACCAGCAGACACCAGACAGATCACCTGATGGCAAATGATTGCCGCCGACACCAGTAGAGTCGCAAAAGCGCTGCCAACCTTTAAACCCCCTTCCCCCAAATGGGGCCTCCAGTACCCTCACGCACCGAAACAAGCAGAGACTGCCTTACGCTGGCATTCTGTGAGTTCGGTCATCCACTCTGGTCGAGCCGGCTCATTCATGCCGAATTGTGTCTCTCCCAGGTACACATTTATGGCCAGACCCGGGGATCGAACCCGAGACCTCTTTCGCAGCCGAGGCAGTCCCTTAGTATGGGAGTGCGGGCTGTTCTTGAAATAGGAAATGCACAGGAGTCACAGTAAACGCATGTCTACACTAATATTATAAAGAGGAAATATTTGTATTTTTGTATGTTTGTAATGAATAAACTCAAAAACTACTGGACCGATTGCAATAAATTTTACACCATTAGAAAGCTGCATTATTCAGAAGTAACATAGGCTATATTTTATCCCGGTACGGGAAGTAGTTCCCTCGGGAGGCGGGTGAAACCGCGTGAAACAGCTAGTTATCTATATTCCAATTTGGATTCACCATTAGCCATTAGCGTACAGGATGTTGCTGGGGCTTCCCCGCTTTTACAGTGCGTCAACAAAGTTCGCAGAAGGAAACGTTGATTGCTTCTACGCCACAACGCGAAAGATTTATTCATTCATTCACAGGAAACAAAGACTTACCAATGACATTGAGGTAGTACCCGATGCTGGAGTACTCGGCGTCCAGCCAGGTAGCCCGGCAGCGGTACCAGCCGGCGTGGGTCGCCTTCAGCGTCGGCCATCGCAGTGTGGCTGAGCCTCGGGTGGAATCGTCGCCTGCTTCCACCGGAGGTGGTGAGCTGATCAGGGATATAAATAAATAGACTTTTTATGTGACAGGTGGCAGACTCTTTATTGCACAACAAACAAAACTTAAAAGCTAGGTATACAGAAATTCAGTGTACAATTTAGGCGGTCTTATCGCTGGGACGATCTCTACCAGACAATCTTCAGGTAAGGTTTTATTTTTATATAGTTACAATATTTAACTTGTAATTATGGCAATTTCGGGTTCGATTCCCAGGTCGAGAAAAAGTATGTTTCGAATTTTTCGAACACAGCTCGGGTTTGTGATCACGAATCCGCATTGGGTAAGCGTGGTGATTAAGCCAAATCCCATCATAGTAGCGATATGCAATGACTTGATTTCCATGACAGAGGCCTTTGCCCTGCAGTGGGACAGTTTTTAGGCTAATACTAGTACTAATATAGCAATTTTAAAGTTAAGGCTTTAAAAATGGTAACACGATTAGGTCCTTCTTACACGACTTTGGCCTGAACTGTATGTAATAGATGTATGTGGGTTTGGATTTTTATCTGTTCCCTCATAACTTCCGAACTGGTTATTATAATTAAACAAATAAGGTATCTTTAGAAGCGTCTTAATTGTCCGCCTATATACTGTAAAGTATCAGCCTATATACTGCTCCACTGCAGGGCAAAAGGCCTCCATCATAGAAATCAAGTCATCGCTATTATGATGGGATTAGGCTTAATCACCACGCTTTCGTAATTCGGATTGGTGATAGCAAACCCGAGCTATGTTCGAGAAATTCGAAACATATCTTTTCTCAAGCCCAGGACCCTGAGATCACGGCCTGGTACTTAAACCACTAAACTAACAGGGCGACTTTACAAAGACTACATGACGTCACGTTAAATTGACTACGGCGCCCTGTAAGGGTCTTAAAGTAAAGAACTATAAAACAATTTGCTGAAGAGCTCTTTCATTTGATACCCAGTGGGGTATCAAATTTCAAATAGGTATGTAATTAGTAGGACGCTTCTGTCTACCGATACATCTTACTTAGAGCCCCACATTGGGCGCCACCACGATTTTCTTAAAGTTTGACACAAACAATTGATTCTTCAAACATAACGTAGAAAACCACAATACTAAAATGACAACTGTAATTTAAGTCATCTGTCATGGAAATGGTGAAATATTGACGAGAGAATCGGAGGAAACTTTGGTAACACAAATAGATTCGATACGCAGGGGACATGTATGTTTAGTAGGGTCTTAAATAAGAAATATCTTTTAGTACGCTACAGAAATATTCAAAAGACCTCATGTACTAACACAAATATAAAAATATAATGGTTATGATGAATGTAATAAGATGCACTTTTGCTTGAAGGGGTGGAGGAAGAGAAATACGTGTGTCTTGTAGCAATTTTATTGGCGACTAAAAAATAATTTCTAAGACACTGTTTTAAATACGCGTGCTATGGTGTCGCATAGATGATGTTGATCTATAGCTAGGTACTTATGTACGTACGTAAGTAAGGTCGGTGAATATGCGGTTTAGAAATACAATTTAGGTAAATTAATCACAACATACCGCCCACCAAAAGGACTGGAGGTCCTTTTAAAAACACCTTATTCAAAGCATAACGGCAAGTAAGTATATAAACGCAAAGTTCTTTAAAGATTTCTTAGATCATACAGAATAGGTATGAAACTTATTACAAATAAGTAAACTTACGATAGGGATGATGACAAGTATTGAAATTGATAGATACCTACATTGTATGAGATAGTGAAATTTATCAGAGCTGTGTACAACCCTTTGCAAATAAAGAATTGAATTGAAATAAAGGCAAAAAAAACTAATTTTAAAATTATTTTTAACTGCGTTATTATGAAGTACGTATTATTTAACTCCCTTGATTATATAGCAAACAAAATAATTGTCATCATGCCTACTAACAAATAAACATTAACATGCAATAGTTACCCTTTATGTAGGTAGGTATACTTAAACACTTTGATACACTTAACACTGATTAAACACTGAGCACTATTTCACTGATAACACTAGATAGGCAACGGACACAACTTAGTTACAGTTCTTTTAGTAACAGTTCCACTACTCCTAACACTATAGACCCTAGTGTGACCATCAGTTCCTGGGTGTTTTTCTGTAATCCGTCCTAGTGACCATTTACCAGGAGGTAAGTTTTCAGTTTTTATCAGGACAATATCACCAATTTTAAACTCGTCTTGTTTTTTAAGCCATTTAGGACGCTGTTGCAATCTTGCAAGATATTCGTCCTGCCATCGCCGCCAGAAATCATGTAGAAGCTTCTGGGTCAGCTGCCAACGTGTTAAGGTATGTATTTTAATATCTTTCATTTCAGGTGTCGGGACAGTAATTGGAGCCTCTCCAATCAGGAAGTGACCTGGGGTAAGTGCGTCTACGTTTTCTGAGTCAGTGTCATCTATAGGACATAATGGGCGAGAATTCAAACAGGATTCGATTTGACACAGTATTGTAGTCATCTCTTCATAGGTAAGGTGAGTAGTGATGATACGCTTTAGGTGATACTTGATTGATTTGACGCCCGCTTCCCACAATCCTCCAAAATTAGGGCTATATGCAGGGATAAAATGCCATTGCGTGCCATCGGATGCTAATGTGTTAGATATGTCTCCAGTGAACTGTAAATTTGCATTGTTCCAGGCATCACGCAATTCCTTACTGGCGCCAACGAAGTTACGTCCTTGATCACTCCACATATGACTACATCGCCCCCGTCTCGCTACGAAACGTCTGAATGCACCTATGAATGCCTCTGCCGTGAGGTCACCCACAAGTTCTATGTGAATGGCCTTCGTTGACATACATATGAATATAGCTACATAGGTCTTGGTGGTTTTATTTCCTCTACCCTTTGATATTAAAGTTTGAAATGGGCCAGCGAAGTCTACACCGCTGTGTAAAAACGGTCTTGAAGGAGTCACTCTCTGTTCTGGCAAATCTCCCATAATTTGCGACTTCACAGCAGCACGCTGTTTAGCACATGTCATACATCTGTGTATACATTTCTTCACAAGTGATTTAGCACGTATAATCCAATATTTAGAGCGCAAGTAGCATAACATGAGTTGTACACCTCCATGCAGTGTTTTGATGTGTGCGTCTGCAATAATCAGGGGTGTTAGTGAATTCTTGTTCCCTATAATGATTGGATGTTTTCTATTACTGGGCAAATCTGCATGCCTGAGACGACCGCCCACCCTGAGAATATTTTCTTCATCTAGGTATGGATTTAAAGACCTAAGTGGACTCCCTTTTTTTACTTCTTTCTTTGCTTGCAGTTTATATATTTCTTCTTTGAATTCTTCCTTTTGTATTATTCTTATACAACTGTTTAATGAACCTTCTAATTCTTGTGTTGTAAAATCTTCCTGTGTATTTTTGTTCTTTTTATAATTCAAAAATCTTCTACAGTAAGTAATAATCTTTATTAATTCAGTTAAACTTTCCATGTTTTCAAAATGCGATGTTATAGTTTTCTCATTTTCATCTTCTTCAATAGTATGGTAAGTAGTTATTTTATTATTTTTCTTTTCTATTTCTGTTGTCATGTTTTCTTGTTTACTAATCTTTATTTCCTTTTCAGATAACCAACTCGGCCCCGTCCACCACAAGGAGCATTTCTTCAAGTCAGACAGCAACATTCCTCGCGAGGCAACATCAGCTGGATTATCTTGTGATAGTACATGATACCAGTGGTTATTGTTAATATTTTCCACAATTTCGACCACTCTGTTTGCTACGAAAGGCTTCCACCTACGGGGTTCTCCATTTAACCATGCAATAACAATTTCAGAGTCAGTCCATGCAAACATTCGTGAGGTGGGTATTCTCATAGCTTGTCCAACTTGTTTCATGAGTTTGGATAAAATTAAGGCTCCGCAGAGTTCAAGGCGTGGTAATGAGACAGTTTTCAATGGAGCTACTCTGGTTCTAGCAGCAACAAGTTTGACTTCGATTTCACCATCTTGTCTCTCCACTCGCAGGTATACAACAGCGGCGTATGCACGCATAGACGCGTCACTGAATCCATGAATTTGAATAGTCTCTTTGTTATCATCATTTGTGCTTAGCCATCTATCTATCTTAATCTTGTCAATATTCTTGAAGTCAGCTCTAATTTCTTTCCATTCTTCTGTTAATGTGTTATTCAAGTTTTCGTCCCATGTTGCTTTTTCCAACCACAACCTTTGCATTAGAATTTTTCCCATTATTGTACAAGGTGAAATCCAACCAAGTGGGTCGAATAGTTTTTGTATATCGGACAAGATACTACGTTTAGTTATAGGTCCGTTTATAGGTGGTAAAGTTATGTTGTATTGGAATTGGTCTGAACCTAGGTTCCATACGATTCCCAATGCCTTTATAGTTCCATCAAGATTCAAGTCTACTTGTGCATTGGTTGATCGATTTTTCTCATCGATTGACTTCATGAATTCTACGTCATTGGATGACCATTTTGTAAGTTGAAAACCACCTCTCTTTAATGTCTCTGTTACTTCTTTAGCTAGTGATATGGCGGACTCCGGCGTATCTGTTCCAGACAAAAGATCGTCCATGTAGAAATCTTCCTTTATAGTTGAAGCGGCTAGTGGGTATTCTCCTCCTTCGTCATTGGCCACTTGGTGAAGCGTTCTAACAGCCAAATATGGGGCGCAAGCTGTACCAAATGTAACACGAAGGAGACGGAAGTCTTCTAGATCTTCTGATTCATCGAATCTCCAGAGAATCCGCTGATAGTTAGCGTCATTGTTAGTCACCATGATCTGAAGGTACATTTTTTTAATGTCTGCCACAAAGCAAACACGTTTCATTCTCCATCTCATGAGAAGATATCTTAAGTCTTCTTGTAATTGTGGACCCACTAGTAATTCGTCATTGAGTGAAACATTGTTTGATCCCCGAGACGAAGCATCAAAAACAACACGGGTGGCTGAAGTTTCCTTGTCATTACGAATCACAGCGTGATGAGGTAAGTAGACAGATGGTATGGATTTTCTTTCTGTTACAGGAACTCTTTCTGCATATCCTTGTTCTATATATTCATTTATTACCTTGCTATATTCTTTCTTCAATTCTGGTGACTTCATAAATTTTCTTTCTAATTGTAAATATCTCTTTGTAGCTATGTCTTTGGTGTTTCCTTCAGGTGATTTTAGTGTTTCTGATCGAAACGGTAATTTTACAATGTATCTTCCTTCTTCGTTTCTTGTAGTTGTCCTTTGGTATAAATCTTCACATAGCCTTTCTTCTAGCGTAAACTTCCTTTTTGTATCTGTGTCTATTTCCCACATAGACTTCAACATGTCTTCTACTTCAATATGATGATGCATAACTACGTATGTGTTTTCATTTTGTTGAATATTAATATCTCCAAAGAGTATCCAGCCCAGACCGGTCTTCTGAGCGGTGGGTGTGCCTGTTGGACCCTTGATTAGATCTTGTTCCAGAATTTGAGTGTACTCCTTAATCCCCAAGAGTAAATCTATAGACCCTGGCATGAAGAATGTTTGATCAGCCAAGTTGAGTCCCTTGAGATGGGGCCATGATTTTCGAATAATTGTTTTGGTAGGTATCCTTGTGGTCAGTTGCTTTGACATCACGTAGGCTTGCGTAGACAAACTATAATTTGGGTCCCACTGTGAACTTATTTGTAGCTGTACCACATGCTTGATCTCGGTCCTTGTAGATCCCACCCCTATAACAGTTCCCTTTGCAGGTTGTCTTTTGAGCTTCAATAGTTGAGTCGCCTTCTCACTAATAAAGGTTGCTTGAGAACCTGGATCAATTAACGCGCGTAGTGAAATGATGTGACCGTGCTCACTTGTTGCTTCCACTATCGCGGTAGCTAATAAAGCTAAATTCTGACTTGTACTGACTGATGACGCCATCATTGTACTGACTTGAAGTTCTTGGTCTTCAACTACATGTGATGAGGCCAGCGGTTGAGGAGAACTTGATGATGCCGCTGGTTCGATTTTATTCACATGAAGAAGAGAATGATGACGCTTACGACAAATTCTACAGGACCCAGGTGACTTACACTTCGAGACTGGGTGTCCTGGTACAAGACAGTTGAAACATAAGTGTTTAATTTTAATAAACTCACTTCTCCGAGTAGGTTCCATCTTGGTAAATTCCTTGCAAAAACATAATTTATGGTCACCCTGGCACATAGGACATACCTTCTCGGTGGCTGCTGACGTGGCTACATAAGACTGGTACGACGAACGATCTTTGTTTGGCTCCCGACGGTTATCATTTCGCGTGTTTGTCGAAATCAATTCAAGAGTGCGAAACTTTGATTCCAAAAATTTTCTAAATTCTTCCCAAGTAGGCAAAGCTTGACCTTCTTCCTTGTATGCATACTCTTCCCAACTTTTGTGTGTCTCTGAGTCCAACTTCTGCACGAGAAGATAAATAATTACTGGATCCCAAGAGCTTGTACGAATGCCGTTGTTTTCTAAATTGTTTAAACATTCTGTGGTAGTATCTAACAGGCACTTCATCTGAACAGCTGATTGAGTATTCATTTTTCTTTGGTTGAACAATCTTTTCATAGTGTGATTCACAATCATTCGTTTATTGCCATATCTTGTGGATAAAATGTTCCATGCATGGGTATAATTATTGGAGGTAACGGGAATGAACTTCAATAATACTTGAGCTTCTGCCGAAATACTTGACTTCAAATAATGAAGTTTTTGCACATCGCTTAATGTGTTATTATTGTGCACCAACGAAGTAAACAGATCTTTGAAGGTGGGCCATTCTTCATAACTACCGCTAAATATAGGTAATTGTATTTTCGGTAACTGTATGGCAGCAGAGCGTAGATTCGTCGTGTTGATGGATGTGTTCACCGAGCTGGAGTCCATAGCTGATGATGATTCATGTTGTGAAATGAGCATATCTTTCAAATCTCCTTGAAGGACAGCGTAGATCTCTTCATACTTAAAAAACTCTTCATTTGCAAAGTAGGGAAATGTTTGTCGTAGTTCTTTAGTTGTACATTTTACTAATTCTTGATGTGCGTTCTTGAACGAATTCCAGTAATCATCGATCACCCCCAAGCGTGTTTGTATATATCCTTTAGTTAATCTGGCCTTGGGGCATTTTTTCAGATTTATCTGTGATTTTTGAAGCAAACTTGCCGATTCTTCCAAAATAGCTAGTAATTTTTCTTGAGAAGCCATTTTTCAATATCACTATGAAGTGTCTTCAATTCACTAATTTCGAGGCGAAACGATATCAAAGTTGAAAATGTAATAACTTCACCAATTACGCACGAAACTAAAGTCCGCAGTAGAACCGCCCTCGTAGGCAGTAGGCATCGGCGAGCTCGTCCTTATATCGCTGTGGAATGCAGGCGCTTTTGTTCTCGCTCCCGGTGCGGGCCGGTCCGTCGCTGTGCTATGTGGCTCGATTGCGACCATATGATGAATGTAATAAGATGCACTTTTGCTTGAAGGGGTGGAGGAAGAGAAATACGTGTGTCTTGTAGCAATTTTATTGGCGACTAAAAAATAATTTCTAAGACACTGTTTTAAATACGCGTGCTATGGTGTCGCATAGATGATGTTGATCTATAGCTAGGTACTTATGTACGTACGTAAGTAAGGTCGGTGAATATGCGGTTTAGAAATACAATTTAGGTAAATTAATCACAACAGGTTATTTGTATAATATAGTGGGGTACTAGTTCAGTCGATAAAAATGAACAATACGACAAAAAATCTCTCATAGAAATTTAAGAAGAAGAAAAAAACAGAATATTGAAACAGATATTTATGGAAAAAAATAAAATGTAAAAATCCTACTTTGACGTCATTACTCGGCATGACAAATTAATGACGCTATTACTCACGTTATTTTAAAAAAAGTAAAATTTCTGGTTATAAAATGACAAGACATTGACAGTAAGGGTCTTAAACTTTTTTATTGGACATATAGCACCGACATCACAATACGTTGATCCTCAGGACTGCGTCACTTCCGGCATATTAATAAAAAAATAAATATTTTTAATAAAAACACATATTTAATGATAACTTAAAAATATGGGTCATCTTTTTTCTCTTTCATTATTCGAAAGGCGTATAAAAATGATAATATATTTTTTGTCGTATTGTCCATTATGTACATTTCAAACAGAAACGAGTAATGAATTTAAATGTCAGTAGGCGGATGAACAGAGAACGGCCGAAAAAGAGATGGACGAATCGAACCAATGACATGATTGAAAAAAAAAGTGGATATTTGATGCCGAATGACAGGGACGTATGGAAGTAGACAATTATATTCCGTCGACTTCAAATTACCTAGAAATAGGACAGGAAGATACTGACGATCTTTCAAACTGCGTAAGGTCACACGAACCTCAAGATTTTTCAAATCTATGTCCTTAGTCCGTACTTGATGGTAAAGTATAGAGTATTAAAAAAGTTTGTACTAAATTATGGTGACACTAACATTTACTTCATAGAGTATATGGAGTGCATGGCATGGCATGGAAACTCCGTTAAATATTCGATCATTCGTTGGCTTTATCTATCATCCTCATCTCGTACGATCAACGTCATCCCTCAGTGCCGCGCATCCTCATCTCGTACGATCAACGTCATCCCTCAGTGCCGCGCATCCTCATCTCGTACGATCAACGTCATCCCTCAGCGCCGCGCATCCTCATCTCGAACGATCAACGTCATCCCTCAGCGCCGCGCAATGGTAGCTCAATGTATATGAACTGTCTAATGGTTAAGAAGGTCAGACGGCAGTGGTTTTATTGTAATTTACTAGACTCACCAAATCTTTAACCTATAATGGCCCAATCTTACTCTGGGCCTTTGGTAACCCGATAATTTAACCCGATTTGGTAAACCGATGCCTTTGGGAGCAACACGCTAAGATAATGATAATTTTTCTTTATAAGACAGGCAAGCATTTGACCTCAATCCCACTTGATCTTAAGTGAAGATGAGGTGTAATGTGGGCCATGCTTGCCCATCCGATAAGATATTATATGTTGTCATCTATTAGGCTCGTAATAGGGTGGAGGTTAAAAGAAAGACATGTTGTCAAGTCCTAGGTTGATTGTATATTGATCTTAATTAAAACAAATACGTTTTACACAATATAATGCTTATTCTACATCTCTTATGTTGTAGTCATAGTAGTGAATTATAATGTTGCGGTGCAACCGTAAAGTCAGTAAGCATTACTTCACCCGTGAGAAGCCAATTCACTCTTGCCTTAAAGAGGCCCAGGTTATATGGTTCAGGAAATACATCGGTGGTACGAGTTCCACTCCTTGGCTATTTGTATCAGAAAGGAGTTTGCGTAGCGCTTAGTACGGATGTTGTTATATGCGTCGTTTAGACTACAATCTATGCGGAATATAAGAGGAAGCCTCTGGACACAAATTACGTCTTAAATTAAAGACGTAATCTTTTGCAGATTTCGTCTTGTCTTCGAGGACTCACCTGGTAGGATCAGCATCGTCCCTCAGCCACCAGGCCCTGGCTGGTGGATTCGCATCCACATCACACCGCAGCGCCGCCGCGCTACCGGCTGACAGCGACACGCCAAACCCAGGCCATCGTGAGATCACGAATGATGGTGGATCTAGGAGACAAGTAAATGGAATAAAAATATTAGAGTTTTATTGATTTAAACGTGGTAAAGTCACTCTTCGGCATCAATATAGGCCGATTCAACTAGGGCTATAACAAAATCTCACAGAAAACCGTGAATCCTAATGGTAGGATTTTCATTAAAAATGTAGTGTAAACCTGAGTCACAATGGTTTTTTGAATCAACTTGCTAGACCCATTTGAAAAACAACTATTCAAAACTATGCAACAGCGCCATCTATTCACAACGCTCTGCACTATCTACTCACAGGTGACGTGTATCTGCAGCTTGGCGGTGTGGGCGTCGGCAAGGGGCTCGGGCGCGCCGGGGGGCTGCGGAGCGCGTTGCCTCGCCTCGCACTGTAGCGTTGCGTTGTGCAACTCCCGCGCAGCCGTTACTACCGCGTGGGATGAGGATACGCCTTCTGTTAGGAATGAAAATGTTTTTTTTATGGCTTATGACAAGAGTTGAAAGTGGGGACTAAGAGGCTGCAAACCTTAAGACTGAGAGTGAATACTCGAAATTCTAGATACATGACTCGAAACTCAAGACTTAAGGCTATACACGCCAGATTCGAGATTCGAGAGATTCGACACGCAAGGCACAAGATTTAAGACTCGATATGCAATATTGAGTCTCAAGTCAAGACTCTAGAAGGTTCGAGGCTCAAGGCTCATGACTTGAGATTCAAAACTACTAACACTAGACTTAAAGTCTAGAGTGTAGAGAGAAGTCATTTCGATTTCGCGTTGATTTTTGTTTGAGTTTAATCGATTTTCAGGTTTTTTGTATCGCCAGTTTAAATCTAAGGCCTAAAAAAATATAATTATAGAAATATGAATTGTTTTTGGACATTAGCACATCATCATCATCATCATCAGCCCATTTAAGTCCCCACTGCTGGGGCACGGGCCTCCCTCAATCACATGAGGGGTAATTGCCATACTCACCACGCTTGGCAGACGGGTTGGCGAGGATTTTGATATAAATGCAGAGTTTTCCTTCTCTGGATGCTGATGATCATGCTAGCAGCTTTACCTTAGTCGCCTTTTACGACACCTCGGTAAGAGTGAAGGTATTCTACTCTGCCGGGGACCACACGGCCACACACATTTATGATGCACATGTATGATGCATTAAATAGTTAAGTGCAAAGACTCAAGACTTTAGAATTGTCAATATAATTTATTTTATGATAATGTAGTGTTAAAGCTAGGTGTTAGTGTACTTAAGATGTGGAAACCTTTGCCTTACCTACAGAGTAGTTGGTGTGATGTATCCTCAAGTAAGGACGATGGTCCAACGTGGGCTCTTGAGCTAGCAGTCGCCATGACAACTCTGGCGATGGAACCCCTCCTGACGTACAAACATAACCTAACATTAGTAGAAAATTAGGACACCGAGTTTCTTGATCATCTTAAACGCATTGCTTAAAGTGACGGGTAGGGCACACTAGCGACGCCAATCGATTTTAATTTTTAGTTACTAAACCGGATCTAATTTAAACAATTTCGGGATTACAACCTCTCGGTAAACACTTATACTATTTAATAATTAACCATGCACAAATGCGGACCCAACATTTGTACGCGAAAAATTGATTCACACCAAAAGTGGCCGCTTTTGGCGGTAATCAATTTTTCACGTACGAAAATGGACCCAACATTTGTGCATGGTTATTTAATAAATAGTATAAGAGTTTGCCGAGAGGTTGTAATCCCAAAATTGTTTAAAATAGATCAGGTTTAGTAGCTAAACAATTAAACACTAATGGTGTCGCTAGTTGGGGCTACCCGTCGCCTTAAACGTAACGTTCCTGTGAAGAAATAAATACATTGTAACAACTTCGTATACCTGAGTTTCATATTATTAAAACTGATTCAATCCAGTTCACTACTGTCTTTTATTATCTTCAGCTCTATGGCTCATGTGTTTCCTTTGTTCCACCGCCATTCATAAATACAATTCTTGAAAGGAAACGTAAATGAGCATTTTGCGGGATATATGGAACTGTCAGATGGAAGAAACGATGATGCCATGCCTTAGCCTCCATTGCAATAGTAATGTGTGCTCTCATTTTGTTTCCATCACGATAATGTTTACCATGTGCTACTAAAAAAGATTGACATACCTATTAATGCCTTTTTATAATAACCTTTTCACGGGCTCTCTCTTTCTTGACACTATCCCTAATATTTATTTAGTATCAGCCTATAAACTGTCCCACTGCAGGGCAATGGCCTCCATCGTATAAATCCAGTTATCGCTATTATGATGGGATTAGGCTTAATCTCCACGCTGTCCTAATGCGGATTGGTGATCACAAACATTCGTAATATTGAATTGGAACACTTAATCGTTTTTCCTCTTTCATCAAGCTATTTATCTACAGCGTCTCGTATCTTACCCTCTGCCACGCAGCGCACCTCCAGAACAGTCTTATCTCTGACCGGCACCCAGGTGTTGCCTGCGTCCAGCCGCCGCCCATCCACGGCCAGGTACACCGACCGCACTGGTTCTGTATCAGGGCAAGAAAAACTAATCGATAAGAAGAAATCCACAATTTTTTTTGTAGATTTAAACATAGTAAGAAGAAAGTAGTGTTTTATAGAAGGTTGAAGAATATTGTATCCAGACGGATTTTATAACAAAGACAAATTATTCAACAGTTTGTCTATATTCATTGCTGAACGTAGGTCTCCCAGGCTTCTTGTATCTATTTCCAATAGTGCTTTTAAGGTTCTTCGAAGATCAAGTCACGTTAGGAAGACACGTCTGCTCTGAAAATTGGCATTTCTACAGAAGACGTAAAGACAATTCATAGAATCAATATCATCATGATTTCAGCCAAAAGACAGCCCACAACTGGACAAAGGCCTCCCCCAACTTGCGTGTGAAAGAATGTGTACTGTGCCTTCCGCATCCAAAGAATTCCTGTAATATTCACCAAGTCGTCGGTTTACCATGGATATACTCAAAGACCTTTCCGCCCCATCTCTTTCAGTCTTCCTTGCAATGACCCCTGCCAACAGCAATTTGCGGTTTGCGATTCTTTGCCTTCAAAATCGTGGCTCACTGCACTCATAGCACTTACCGTAAATTAGCAAATGCGTCGGCTTCCCCGAGACAGCCGCGCCCTTCCCGTCGACTCCCGCGCAGCGCCAAGCGCCCGCATCGGCGCGCGTCGCACGCGCAACTACCACGGCGGGCCCGTCCTGCCACAGCGCTTCCCCACTGCCTGGGGTGGGGGACACTGACATTTGCTGAAAGAGAATTAGGGTTTTAGCTTATCTGTTTCATAACACCTGTAAACCATATGATATGTAATCGGGAGGATGGATTTAAAATATCATCGACATGGAATCCAGTCATTAACAAGTGCAAACCCCGTGCTAGGCCGTTGCTAACGCAAATAATCACCGATACTGTTAATGGTGTCGGAGTAGCTTCACTGACAATTTATCCAGTGGTGAATTAATATCGGAAAATGTGAGGGTGTCCTAAGATTCAGAGCCCGGCCCCAGCAGACGACGCCGTGCTCCGCCAGTCCGGCTGCTGTAACGTAGCCGAAACGTCGAGTAAAATATGTGAGTACATAATGTTGCCTCACATAATAAATTTCGCGTTAAATCCCGTCTTAATTAATTATAGTTATAATGCAACGCGAAAATCTAAAAAACTATTCCTTACTTGTACTTTAACCTTTTATCCGTAGTGTACAGTAGGTTTTAAGTCTCAACGTAAAATCAGGTAAGGGAAACTCGCCCTATTAAAAGTCGTTCTAACCTAATTCAACTAATATTTTTATGGCAGTAATTCATACTAAACTCTACAAAACCAAAAATATTGGTGGGTTAGATTAGAACAGTGGCCAGCTAAAAAATCCTAAAATTCTGGGACGAGTTTCCCCCTAACCCAAATCAATTATTTCATCATAATTTTTCTTAGCGTTTGGTCCCGTTAGCATCCCAAGACGTCGCTTCGGATACCAGTGGCCGCTTAGCGTAAAAATAATCACTAAAAACCATAAATTAAAGTATAATATCTTACTTATTAAAAGTATCTACACTTACCTCATTATCTTTGTACCACCGAAGCTTCGTGACGTTGACCAGGTCACAGAGGATACGAGCCTTCGAGTGAGCTTCTACTAGCAGCTCTCGCTCACTCTTCGGGGCCTGGTGACAAAAAAAAACAATTTAATCAAAGACACTTGGGTGACACGACCAGACAGGGTAATGTACTCCTGAAGTCCACGTCCAAGTTAATGCAGTCAAAGGGCGGAAACTGGAGTCCCTACCTACAGGAGTAGGTAGGGACTCCTGTTTCTCCTGTAACTCCGTACTCGAACTTCTACTTGGTCTTTTTAATTGTGCGTGATCGGTCCTGGCTATTCTTAATTAATTAGCCAGCCTAACTCCGCCCAGATGCTTCCTGAACATCACAGGATCTGTAGAGTGACCTCGGTGATCCGAGGATTTTTTCACTTTGACTGATCACACCATTGCACTCTAGGACTACGTGAACAGACAGGGATTGAGGCACAAAGGTAACCAACTTCTAAACTTTGTGATGCAGACATGAAGAATGTTTGAACTTTTACCATGGGAGAGCCAGACTTCGGCATGGATGGGCCGGCTCAACTGGAGTGATATCACGGAATCGTAGAAAATCAGCGTAAAGCAGTATCTTTGCTCTGTTTCGCCGAAGTGTCCTCACACTGGAGATCTCTCCGGTATCCTCAAACTTCGGCGATTTTTTTCGGAGGGAATTTTTTTTGTAACCCGTCTATTAGTCTACCAATTATCACATTAAAAAAAAACCTCGAAAAACCCGGAACTCAAACCTTCGATTGTCCCCTTAGATTAAATCATTTTTTTGATTAATCTAAGATTGTCCCATTAAAATGCGACTATTATACTAAAGCCGTGTGGTCCCCGGCAGAGTAGAATAGGCCACCCTCACTCTTACCGAGGTGTCGTAAAAGGCGACTAAGGTAAAGCTGCTGGCATGATCATCAGCACCCAGAGAAGGAAAACTCTGCATTTACATCAAAACCCTCGCCAACCCGTCTGCCAAGCGTGGTGAGTATGGCAATTACCCCTCACGTGACTGAGGGAGGCCCCTGCCCCAGCAGTGGGGACTTAAATGGGCTGATGATGATTATACTAAAGTTAAACTGGATGACACTCAAAAACAAATGACACTACTAAATGGCAAATTAAGCAAATTTTAGCTACAGTCTTGTGTTAGCAATTGGTAAGTGTCTCAGCATGTGCTGGACCAGGTGGTTACCCAGTCAGCGCTGTTTTTCAGACACTTCCACTTATCTGGGATGTTATGCTAGAAGTTCAGTCGCGGCTATAAATGGCAGACTACACAAAGACCCAAAATATTTAACAAACATTACACAACACAAGTCAGCATCGCGGGAAATCCTCCTAAATGTAAAAGATTAGCGTTTGTGTCCAGATTATCCCGAATATCAGCGTGTAGCGTTGTGCAGTCGCAACGAATTGCTCGCTTTAGTCAAAAACAAAACAACTCGCAATTTGTTGTTGTTGGTGGGATAAACTTGGGTTTGCATGCAAGCAACGTATCAAAAGATTCTAAATTTAAAAGATAAAGAGGGTTAGTAAATGGCGACATCAGATATGAGCTTCCAGCCGCAGTGTTCCCTGATCGTTTTGACGTGTCCTTTTTTATTCGAGGTTTGAAAAGAATTCTTCTAGCACGGCATTGTTGATGTCTATGAGCGGCATTTACAATCAGATAGGCCGCATGTTCGTCTGCCTATTTTTTGGTTTATCGGCCAAGACGCATTATGTGAAAAAGAATAGAATTACACTTGAGCATTATATAAAAAAAAATCACAGCATACATTGATCTGACTCCGAGATAGGTAGCTCAAGCACCTGTGTTACGGATATCAGAACCAACAGCAGAATTACAAATATGTATATCACCGGAAAATAAAAAGATCCGTAAGTTTATCAATTTACTAGGAAGTTTATAAACTGTCGTAGGATTCTAAACGGTAGTTAAATTGTATTATATTACGTCCACACTTTCGTACATTGATAAACTTTACTGAACTCACTCGTAAAATAATAGGTAAGCAATATCCAAACGCTACGCGCGATCTGATTGGCATTGCCACTATGAACATTGACCAATCAGAGAGCAGTGTGTTATTGTACTTATTTCAAAGATTCATATATTTAAAAGAGTTTAAAAGAGTAATCGGTTGAAGGATATTAAAGAGGGTTTGTAAATGGCGACATCTGGAATGAGCTTCCAGCCAGTGTTCCCTGATCGCTATGACATGTCCTTTTATAAACGAGGTTTGAAAAGAGTTCTTCTATCACGGTAGGCAGCGGCGTGACTGTGCTCCGGTATTGTTGACATCTATGAGCGGAATATCAATCAGATGGGCCGCATGCTTGTCTACCTATTTTTATCGCTTTAAAAAAAACGTATCGGCCAAG
This sequence comes from Marasmia exigua, assembly GCA_019059595.1. NCBI lineage: Eukaryota > Metazoa > Arthropoda > Insecta > Lepidoptera > Crambidae > Marasmia > Marasmia exigua. The sequence continues at coordinate 972,179 of CM032487.1, read as the reverse complement.
ACTCATTATGTGAAAATGAAAAGAATGTACACTTGATAATTATTCAATCAATATCCTACGTTCAGCTAATTATTGAGCTTAGCTACTATAACCAAATATAAAGTATCAACCTATATACTTGTAGGATTGATGATCGGTAGATGCATGATAAGGAACGTGTAAGAGATCGATATTTGAATTATAGAATGACGTGCGAGAGTGAGATAGACGACGAATGGCCGACGACTGTGAAAGGCGAAAGACGTAGTAAAGACAATTACTTATATTATAGAAGCTTTTATTCCCGAAATCTGGGTGTATCATTTTATTCTGTCCCACATACTGTTTCACTGCAGGGCAAAGACCTCCATCATAGAAATCAAGTCTTCGCTACTATGATGTGGTTAGGCTTAATCACCACGCTTGCTTAATGTGGATTGGTGATCACAAACCCAAGCTATATTCGAAAAATTCGAAACATACCTTTGTTCGACCCAGGAATCGAACCCAGGACCCCGAAATCACGGCCCTGTACTAAAACCACTAGACCAATGGGGCGTTGTATAACCAAAAATAGGTGGATATTAATTGCCAACTCTTTCCATTCATCGCACAGCATATTCTACATTTTACTACCAAAGGGGACAAGATCCCGATTGAGGGCCATCCTTTCCTCTTGCCTGAAGGCAAACAAAAGCTATTAAAGGAAGCGCTACCGTCCCACCGCGGCCAGTAAGCGGCTTTCGGTAACGAGTATCGGCTCATGGAAGTAAAACACGCGCGGACACAGAACTGTGTAAGTTGCTTATTTTGGTTTTTCGATGTGGGTCTGTTTGTTAAACTTTTGTTTACCAAAACGGCAATTTTCATTCTTTATTCGAAAATTTTTTATGTTTTTTTAAATTGTCAAAACTGCTCAATAACACGGTTTTAGCTAACAAAGGTTTTAAGAACGTTAGTGAATAAAGCGCTTAAGGTTTCAATCACACCGCGACGATGAGCAACAAATACTTTAAAGAAAGTATTAACAATTTTGTGCCACCGTGTCACCTTAATAAACTAGTTGTAGTCATCAGGATGAATTCGGTAGAAAGGCGAGCATTTTTAATAGGTGGCAGACGAGAAAAAAATATTGTCACCCGCGCTAAAGTCAATAACGCACTATTTAAAATATACCTTATGCACAGGACGATTATGACTGCTTTACCGTAACACAATCTTGTACTAGTACAGAAAGTAAAAGATTATGTCTCTGTACCTACCTACATTACGTTTTCTTATAAACATTGTTTTGGCTTAGACAAGAATTAAACTAATTAATTTAATATACCTATCTAATAAATATGTTATTGAACTACTCACAGTGTGTACAAATTGTAGTTACTTATGCACAATCAAGTTATTTGTATATGTATTACAATGAATAGATGTTAGCACCAATTTAAAACGTACAAACGTATCCTGTCGTACGGAATACAATATTGCACATAAATATTTACCTATGAATTTAATACATAATAAAATAAATTGTATTGACTATAACTAAATAAGTTGTATTAAATTCAGTCTTAACATTTAACAAAATGAGATCATAATTAAAATGAACACTGCAAGCAACTGGGAATTACACGCTAACATGAGGAGGAGGTGGCAGACGAGCTGAAATCTCACCTTATAGTAAACTATTGCCGCCCTGATTGGACACCAATAGTGAAGTCACAAGTACCTGCTTACTCTGGATTTTTGAAATTTTTGAGCATATTTGTGGCGCTAACAGGAAACATTTGAGGAATTCGTATATTTTCATAAATATTTGTTTTAATTATTTAATTGTATTAGTGCATTAAGATGCCTTTAATGAAACTTTTTATTTATTTAAATTTCATAAAGATTCCATTTTTCACTTATAGCAGTTTACGCGGCAGCCGATAATTATTATCTTCGCGAAGCAATCTGAGTTTCAAAGGCGGTTAATAACTGGAAAAGAAACTAATGAAAGGCGTCTGCTTTAGTTATATCATAGAAATTAGTCTAATGGTTATATGTATTCATAGATATTCGTCATCTTAGCATTTTGTCCCGGTTGCGTCCCAAGCTGTCCCGGAGCGACAGCTTGGGACGCAACCCGAGGTCCACTTTCCCGTTTCTACTCCTCCACTTCGCACGATCTTGTGCATCATATGTAGTTAATTTATTGGCACGCATGTCATCCTTTACGACGTCAAGCCACACCTTTCTAGGTCTACCCCTTCTGCCGGCGCCCGGTGGTGGTTGCATGACCAGACATTTGTTTCCCACGTAGCTGTCAGGTTTTCGCAGGACATGGCCTTACCGACGTAGGCGGCTTTCCAGCAGTTTCTCTGCTCACGGACATGATGGCTTCCACACGTGCGTGAATTTCTCACGCGGTCTTCCCGCGTTACTCCACACATCCACCGCAGCATCTTCATTTCCGTGACATGCAACTCCTGCTTGTGTCATACAAGAGAACCGGTCTAATGATGAACTTATAGAGCTGTCCCTTCAACTTAACCGGCATTTTCGGACAGTCACAGATGACGCCTGTCACCTCAAGCTATTTGATTCCACGCGGCATAGTCATAGTCATATTCTTTATTGCATCATTTTTTTTTTCAAAAAAGAGTTGAGTTCTCGAGCTCGTAGAGTTCCTGAGAGACTAGTTCTGGAATGTGTACCTAAGACGCCAAAGTGTAACCGAAACTGTGTAGCAATGTGTGTCAAAATATACAATAAAGTACCGAAATACCTGAAATCTCTAAATACTAGTAGGTTTCCAGTAAAACTGCCTGAATGGCTTAAAAAATATTATAGTGTAGATGAGTTTCTTAATGACAAATGACTGTAAAATCGGAATTAATAATACAATATTATTTAATTTAATACAATGTGCATTTGCTTATGACACGTAAAATGTAGTAATTTGTTGTTTTATATTTTCTATTGCATGCCATTATAACTTTAGCAAATTGTGAGAGTCATTGTTAATGTTTCCACCTACTGTACCACATTTTGGGCAATAAATGATTTTATGATTATGATGATCATGTGGTGGTTACATAAGATCTTAAATTAATCAGGTTCGCAACATGAGCCCCGTAGGGGCACTGCAGACATTACTTAATTGAATTATTTCAATCAATTATAATTAATATTCATCAATGCGCCTTGACTTCATAATCGATGTCTCCGGACGAATGGAGTACTGATCCCAGGTACTTAAACTGATCCGTGTGCTAGACCTTATCGTCATATGTAGTCATAGATAGTAAGTGATAACCGCCGCCCACGGACATCTGCAACGTCAAAGGAGGCAAAGGTCGTATAAAAAGTATTCACATTTTTTTGTTATAGTTGTCAGACGAGTAGACGGATCAACTGACGGCGATTAACGCAACCTAGAGTCATCTGCAATAATATTGTAAGTAATATTAATGTTCCTATTAATGTTCAAACTCGCCTCCTATATTTGTATGCCTGAATGGCGAAACATGTAGATCTAAGCTAAATATTTTTCCAACTTTTGTAATTTTAACATGTTTTTGACAAATAAAAATCTTTATCTTTATCTTTCCTCAAACCGATATTTCGGTCATGGCTGCCAATCTCATTGATCAGCCATCGACGCAGGACATATTATAGTGCACAAGTATTTGAGCAGACACAAGTGCACTCTCTATTCCTTTACCCGCATATTTCGATGGGACTCGACCGAAGAGGGATCATGCGCAGCGCCACTGGCTTAAGGTGCTTTCTGAGGCATGGGGGTACCAGATCGCCCACTTTGCGCCTTCGGGCTGTCACTGAGAATTTCTTAACAGAAAAACTCAGATATATTGGCCCGACCTGGGACCCTAAGCGCAAATGCTTTAAAGTGCGACGCACTACCTACTGTGCCAAAGAGGCGGTCAATTGACCTTTCAAAATTCTGACTAACCTGCGTCGGCTCGGCCCTGGGCTGGTCCATGGGCGGCGGTCTCCGCGCGTGCGCCGGGCGAATCACGAAGGTGTCAAGCCGGGACGACGCGCGCGGGCCCGGGGCTGCGCCCGCGTCGCCGATGGCGTCACGCACCGCCCCGCGGATGTTGAGTATCGTATCCCCCGTCTTGACGCGGCGGTCTACCGCCGTCTGCGAGGAAAACTTTGTTAATTTCAGACGTCATCATCAGCGGAAGGTTTTTGATGGTTGCGTGCGTTTGCGCACAAAATTTTGTCCGTGAGAGAGCCACGCTTCGCCATGAATGGGCTAGAAGACTTTGGAAGGACTAAAGGAACGCACCAAGATTCGGTCCGTACGCCAAGACGATAAAAAGATCCATAGGCTGGTGGCAGGAATAGTTCGTAGTGATCAATAAATGTCTCTTTCATCAGCTGATCTCGGGCAAGCGACAGCTACAGGACAGGACCAAACATTAAGATGATGATGATGATCAACTAGCTAAAGGCCACAGCTAGAGATGTCCCAACCGCATCCAAGGAATTCCCGCTATTTCTTTAAGCCCTTCTTCCTTTTTTTTTATAGTGACACAGTATATTGGCTCTCCTCAGCCTGATAATAAGCAAAAGCAGAGCCCACGTTGCAATTACAACGGAAGCGATGTCAGGCATCACCTCCGTTGGGAATGCTATGCTGGCCCACGAAATGCTTCTACACGCTTTATTTGAAAGAATCCATATTTTAGGAAAGAGGAAGTACATGCGCCGTCAACGAGTTTCAAATCTTAATGGTGCTGCAGAAATAGGAATTGCAAATTTTTTGATTCCGTGATTTTTTATCGTAATGAGCCACATATCGGTATAAACGGCTCGGGTCGACAGGAGAGATACCATGATCATCAGCCAAGAGGTTACAACTTCTAAAAATGTACCTGCATCCAAAGGATTCCGCGATCTTTTCACCAAGTCGGTCGAGGCTTACCATGGATAGTGGACAAACGAGTAGACAGCTCATCGTACTAAGTGATCATGGACGTTTGCAACACCCGAGGCATCAAAGATGCGTTGCCAGCTCTAACAGACCAACAGTCCAAAGATTGCATAGAGGATTCGAGGCCTACATTCAACAGTGAACTATGATCGATTGCTTGATTGAAAGAAACATAAATTGGTTTTTATCAAAACCGAAAAAGGTTCCGAGTGGCTATCACGAACATTCAGGAATGGGGGCTATCACGTGCGAAATCCGCAACATGGCGTGCTGTTATGTATAGGCCTGAGGTCCATCTACAAGTTGATTGGGTATTTTTAGAGGTGATATGTCAAATTATTAATTAACGAATAAATCAACCAATGATGTTGAAGTTGGACCTTGGTTCACTGGCACGCCATCTAGCAGACATTTCACACGCTATAGCCCCCATTCGGAGCGTGTCCACGCAATACATTTAATTAGAAGTGACAAAGAAGATAGATAGGCTTACGTCAGAGAGGGATCTCTTCAGTTTTGATAAAAAATGCTTACGATATGCATTCGCTACGATTCTTCGTAAAGTTCGTTTTTCTGAAGATAAATTAACATCTATATCCTTGTAAAAGTTTTTAAGGTGTGAAACAATAAGAGTTCATTCGGATTTCGTTTTCTCCGTCACTTAGATTTGGAAGAAAAATGTTGAATAAATATTAAACGTGCCAACATGATTTATGAACGAATACGAATTGTTCGCTGAATTTGATAGATGAAATACCTATATTTATTGTACATTTGGATACAAAACTTGTTTCTAATTTTAGATCTCTTATGCTGAAATAAGTTTTCTGTCGCGAAAATATCACAGTGTATATAATGTTCTCCTAAGATCAGACAAGCAGGACTTTTATACCAAAGTGTGTGCGCCGACATAAGTGCTCAGCTCAGCCCGAAACCTTATTATGCTTTTAGTTTTCAGCCGTTCTGGTCATAACCCCTGGTTGAAGGTTGTGCTAGTATAGTAGTGACCAGATTCACCAAAACCTGGGATCGGGTTTGAGTATACTTCAGACTCCAAAGCGACAGCTTTTAACGTAATTGGGAATAACATAGAGATATGTGAATAAGATTTTCATGTTGTTGTATGTCAGAAATCTATAAGGTCTCAGAGCTCTTTTTTCCCAAGGAAAACCACCATGGCCGTCGCCTTTTCACACGTGGTGGGTTCGTTAATTCAATCGCGGTCAGAAAACCCACAGCCGAGACTGGACCGTACAAGGTCTTAAGACCATTTAACTACTCAAAATTTAAAATCACAAAAATAGATTAGATACCGAACACAGAACGGAACGTATGCAGGAGAGACACGATACGATAAACTGCCTAGCGCGTAGTTCAACAAACTGTTCGACATCAATGACAGGTTAAAACTTCTGTTTCTTTATTTTGGGACTAATGAACCGCCTTCATTTCGTTTCGGGACATTAGTTGACCGTGGGAGAGCCACGCTTTGGCATGAATGGGCCGGCTCGACGGGATTGAAACCACGGCCTCAAATAAAACCGGCATAAAGCATAGCGTTTCGCTGCGTGAGTGAGGGTACCGGAGGCCTAATCCAGGGAAAATCGGAGTTTATAGGTTTTTTTTTTTTTTTTTTTTTACATTATAGCGGACAAACGAGCAGACGGCACACCTGATGGAAAGTGATCACCGCCGCCCATGGACATCTGCAAAACCTGAGGTATCACATATGCGTTGCCGGCTCTTAAGAAAGGAGTACACCCTTTTCTTGAAGGTCACCAAGTCGTATCTGCTCGGAAACACCACGGATGACAGCTGGTTCCACAGTTTTACTGTGCGTGGTAGGAAATGACGTGAGAAACGCACTGTAGTCGATATAAATCCATCCAGGTGATGTGGATGGTATTTCGCGTTCTGACGTGATGTGCGGTGGTGAAAAATTGCAGCTGGAATAAGGCCGAACAGCTCCTCGGAACATTCCCCATTGTAAATGCGATAGAAGATGCACAGTGATGCTACATCTCTACGCAATGACAGAGGATCAAGTGTGTCGGAAATTGCCTGGTCGTCGACAGTTCTGACCGCCCTTCGCTGGATACCATCCAGAGGAAGAAGCTGATATTTGGGAGCTCCAGCCCAGAGGTGAGAGCAGTATTCCATGTGAGGCCGCACCTGCGCCTTATAGAGCTGCAAGAGATGCCCCGGCATGAAATACCTCCTCGACCTATTGAGCACGCCGAGCTTCTTGGAAGCCAATTTAACTTTTTCCTCTAGATGGCCGCGGAACTCAACTCTGTCAGATATTTCGACTCCGAGAATTCCAACTCTGTCAGAAAGAGTTAGGGGTGTTGTGTCGAAGTGAGGTGATACGACAAAGGGTGACTTTTTTGCGGTAAATGCGCAAGCTTGAGTCTTTGTGGGGTTAAAGTTAACTAGGTTAAGTCTGCCCCAGTCTGAGACTTTCCCTAATATGGTCTCAATTTCTGACACAAGCTGGTTCCGGTACTCATTGACATTTTCTCGAGAAACATTTGCACAGCCGCTGTATAAGGTATCGCCCGTGCTGTCATCCGCACAGCAATGAATGCCCTTATCGTGGAGCATATCATTGATGTGCAGAAGAAACAGCGTAGGCGATAGAACGCAGCCCTGGGGAACACCAGCATTAACAACTTTAGTATCAGAGCATGCTCCGTCGACGACGACTTTAATGCTACGTTCTGTCAAAAAGCTGGTGACCCATCTGCACAGTTTTTCCGAGAGCCCGTAGGATGGAAGTTTAGTCAAGTATGGTTGGCAGCGCACTTGAGCTATCACTGATGTCGTGTCCATGGGCGGCGGCAATCGCTAACCATCAGGTGATCCGTCTGCTCGTCTGTCTCCTTTCACATAAAAATAAACATTAGTTAAATCTTATACCGATAGATGGCGCTAGGTATCTATTACATCGCGCAAGCGTTTTGTGTTTTAGCAAAAGTCCACTCACCTTAGCAGTCTTATCATACTCCTGGCCGCTACTCCGCTTGGCCCTATCTTCAGTTCCACTGACCCTTTGTACCTTCGTTTCATCTTCAGTCTCAAGAGCGTTCTGGTCTTCCGGAGTGACCAGCTGTCTGCTCTCTTCGATGCTAGTCTCTAAGTCATTGTAGGAGGGTTCATTGTCCAGTGCATCTAGGGTGTTAGGTTCTTCTGGGGTGTTCTGCGGGAGAGATAAAAAGGTTTAGAAAAGTGTTTGTTAAAACTGTTGATATAATAGAAAGTGCACAATTTTAAGCCTAAAGAAATAAAAGAAAGGCTTTGTAAATTTCCTGTTGGGAGAGTACGAAATTTTACTTGTTCTTTGTCATCTAATACCGTTAAGTTATTTATTCCGTATTTTTTAATAGTATAAGTAGACCAACAGGGCGTCTGTAACGCCCTGTTGGTCTAGTGGTTTTAGTACCGAGCTGTGAACTTGGGTCGAGAAAAAGTGTGTTTCGAATTTTTCGAACATAGCTTGGGTGTGTGATCACTAATCTGGATTTGGCAAGCGTGGTGTTTAAGCCTAATCCCATCATAGTAGCGATGACTTGATTTCTATGATGGAGGTCTTTGCTCTGCAGTGGGACAGTTATAGGCTGTTTAAAAAAAAATGCACGAATAATTAAACTGTATTATTAACCGATTTCAAAAAAAGGAAGAGGTTCTCAATTCGACTCGTAAATATTATATTTTTTTAAACACTTATTGCGTGTCGAACGAATAAATTGGTGATCAAAAAAACCCAAGTTAAATTCGATAAATTCGAAAGATACCTTTTGCTCGACCCAAGAATCAAACTCAAGACCCCGAAATCACGTTTCAGTACCTAAACCACTAGACCAACAGGGCGTCTTTTTACGAGATGGCAAAACGGCATAAAGCAAAAAGTTATTCATATTAAAATTAAAAATCAATTTATTTTCTTACATCGACAATTTTTTATCAACAAATTGTCTTTCATCCTTTCCTTTGATCTCATTACCATTAATGAAGACATTCATTTAATTACTGTCCCTTAAGACTTGCTCATCAGCATAATGCTGTCATTTATTACCATCATTAGGGGCCCTAAACCGTATTTTATTTTGAACGTTTGCAAAATAAAATACGGAAGGCGGATGAGATTCGCGACTTTTATGTGCTCATTCATTTCATTCGTTGTGAAGAAATGAGAAAAAGCCTGATGGTAAGGAGTAACGGTTATCTTTAACAATGAAAGTTACGGTTTGAGAGGAAGCGACATAAATCCCTGCAGTTCAGATGGCGTCGGGTCGAGTGACATAAACATCGGCTAGGTAGTTTAGGGAGAATCAGGAACATACAAACATAATTACATTCTTACATACTTACATACATACATACTTACATACTTACATACTTACATACTTACATACTAACATACTTACATACTTACATACTTACATACTTACATACTTACATACATACATACTTACATACTTACATACTTACATACTTACATACTTACAATTACAAATTACAATCAGGAAATCACAATCCCTTCCTATATTCAAGTCCCGTGTCAAAACTCACTTCCTATCTTTATAAATAGGTACACTGTTTTTTTTCCTTGTCTCTTCTTCCTTTTTTATGTGGTCTGCTCTCTGGTCATTTATACCTATCTATATGAAATATTTTTATTGAATTTTTGTTATAAATTATCTGTGTATATATTATTATTGGGTATGTATGTATTGTTTATTATTATTTATGTAATGTAATAATATTAATATATAAAATAATGTATATTTCTGCCATTCTCAATTTCATTTGTTAAACTACTTTGCACTGCCTTCCCTTATTATTACGAATACGACATTTCTTTCCTCTACCCAAAGGTTGTCTGGAAGAAATCGCTACAAGCGATAAGACCGCCTTATTGTACTGTCTGTTGCTGTTGTATCATGCTTGTATTTTATTTTTGTGCAATAAAGAATATCTATCTATCTATCTACTTACATACTTACATACATACATACTTACATACTTACATACTTACATACTTACATACTTACATACTTACATACTTACATACTTACATACTTACATACTTACATACTTACATACTTACATACTTACATACTTACATACTTACATACTTACATACTTACATACTTACATACTTACATACTTACATACTTACATACTTACATACTTACATACTTACAATTACAAATTACAATCAGGAAATCACAATCCCTTCCTATATTCAAGTCCCGTGTCAAAACTCACTTCCTATCTCTATAAATAGGTACACTGTTTTTTTTCCTTGTCTCTTCTTCCTTTTTTATGTGGTCTGCTCTCTGGTCATTTATACCTATCTATATGAAATATTTTTATTGAATTTTTGTTTTAAATTATCTGTGTATATATTATTATTGGGTATGTATGTATTGTTTATTATTATTTATGTAATGTAATAAAATTAATATATAAAATAATGTATATTTCTGCCATTCTCAATTTCATTTGTTAAACTACTTTGCACTGCCTTCCCTTATTATTACGAATACGATATTTCTTTCCTCTACCCAAAGGTTGTCTGGAAGAAATCGCTACAAGCGATAAGACCGCCTTATTGTACTGTCTGTTGCTGTTGTATCATGCTTGTATTTTATTTTTGTGCAATCAAGGAAATATCTATCTATCTATCTACTTACATACTTACATACAATACATACTTACATACTTACTGACTTACTATACTTACATACTTACATACCTTACATACTTACATCCTTTACATACAACATACTTACATACTTACATACTTTACATACTTAGCATACTTACATACTTACATACTTACATACTTCATACTTACTACTACATACTTACCATACTTACATACTTGCTACTACCTTACAAATTACAATCAGGAAATCACAATCCTTCCATATTCAAGTCGTCTAGTGTCAAAACTCTACTGTAATATCTCTATAAAGGGTACACCTGTTTTTTTCCTGTCTCGTTCTTCCTTTTTTATGTGGTCTCTCTTGGTCAATTTATACCTATCTATATGAAATATTTTTATGAATTTTTGTTTTAAATGTATCGGTATATATTATTATTGGGTATGTATGTATGTTTATTATTATTTATGTAATGTAATACTATTAATATATAAAATAATGTATATTTCTGCCATTCTCAATTTCATTTGTTAAACTACTTTGCACTGCCTTCCCTTATTATTACGAATACGACATTTCTTTCCTCTACCCAAAGGTTGTCTGGAAGAAATCGCTACAAGCGATAAGACCGCCTTATTGTACTGTCTGTTGCTGTTGTATCATGCTTGTATTTTATTTTTGTGCAATAAAGAATATCTATCTATCTATCTACTTACATACTTACATACATACATACTTACATACTTACATACTTACATACTTACATACTTACATACTTACATACTTACATACATACATACTTACATACTTACATACTTACATACTTACATACTTACATACTTACATACTTACATACTTACATACTTACATACTTACATACTTACATACTTACATACTTACATACTTACAATTACAAATTACAATCAGGAAATCACAATCCCTTCCTATATTCAAGTCCCGTGTCAAAACTCACTTCCTATCTCTATAAATAGGTACACTGTTTTTTTTCCTTGTCTCTTCTTCCTTTTTTATGTGGTCTGCTCTCTGGTCATTTATACCTATCTATATGAAATATTTTTATTGAATTTTTGTTTTAAATTATCTGTGTATATATTATTATTGGGTATGTATGTATTGTTTATTATTATTTATGTAATGTAATAAAATTAATATATAAAATAATGTATATTTCTGCCATTCTCAATTTCATTTGTTAAACTACTTTGCACTGCCTTCCCTTATTATTACGAATACGATATTTCTTTCCTCTACCCAAAGGTTGTCTGGAAGAAATCGCTACAAGCGATAAGACCGCCTTATTGTACTGTCTGTTGCTGTTGTATCATGCTTGTATTTTATTTTTGTGCAATAAAGAATATCTATCTATCTATCTACTTACATACTTACATACATACATACTTACTTACTTACATACTTACATACTTACATACTTACATACTTACATACTTACATACTTACATACTTACATACTTACATACTTAAATACTTACATACTTACATACTTACATACTTACATACATACTTACATACTTACATACTTACATACTTACATACTTACATACTTACATACTTACATACTTACATACCTACATTACTTACATACTTACATACTTACATACTTACATACTGTACATACTTACATACTACATTACTTACATACTTACATACTTACATACTTACAATACTTACATACTTACTACTTACATACTTACATACTTACATACTACATACTACATACTTACATACTTACATACTTACATACTGTACATACTACATACTTACCATACTTACAATACTTACATACTTACATACTTGACATACTTACATACTTACATACTTACATACTTACATACTTGTATACTTACAAAGGTACATACATAGAGTGCTAAAATTATAACCCTTTCTTTTTGACTGTGCCGTAGTCGGGTGAAAAATTACATCTCAAAGCGTAAGATAATAATAGTCTACATCTTTAAATACTTGAAGAAAAGTGTTTAGAGTTTTAAGAGACACACTTATATAATTAATTCTCTCTACAAGCAAAAATAATTTCAATAATGCTATGAGAGGCTACTTTTCAGAATGGTTGAAATTATTCTTACTTGTCCTGTTTAATAACTGTAATGCATTAAAAAAATATTATTCCTTCCTTCAGGTATTTACAGGATGTCCTATTTAAATATTTTTTAAAAAAACAATCAATATCAACTGGCGGCGCTAGGGTCGTCGATGTAGAGCCTGCCAGGTGCCGGCTGCTGAGCTGCTGAGCTGGGCGGAGATTTCCCTAAGAAACAAATAATAGGTACCACCTCAACATTTTCTAGGGATATTGTAAAAACTATGATTTATTACAATGATAGGTACATTGTCATCTATTAATAAAGTCAATTAATAAATTAAAGGAAAACGTTTAATTCCTACGGGAAAGCATAAATCATTCCAGCCGGGCCACGCTGGTATGTGGTAAGTTAAGTGGCACTATGGAAGCAATAAAGAATTGAGTATAGAAGTTTAACGCCCTAAAAATGATTTAAAAAAAAAATAGAAAGGCTATTTCATCGCGCTTGTACAACAAAATACTTTCTGAAAATAAAAGTATCCCGCAATATAACATGAAAAAATTTAAACCTGTGCTATTAAACTGGTTGGACCAATTCCAATACGAAAACCTAGAAGATCTAATTCATAGAATAACAAGCTTAAAGTGGTCAGCTAAATAAAACTTTATACATTGAAATAAATAAATTACAATCAAACACTAAATATAGACCTATTGTGTAAAACGCATATACCCACATTTTACTCTGACATACACTTATTTAAACCTACACATACACACGACACACCACATAAACACAACACACATCAATACACACCACACATACTCAGCCTCACACATATTCACTTTATTATAAATAATGTAACTAAAGGTTAATAATTTTTAAACACCAACATCTTTGTATCATCTTTAATATTAAGAAAACACTCCTGCTCATCATCATAATCGTCAGCCCATTTAAGTCCCCACTGCTGGGGCCCGGGCCTCCCTCAATCACATGAGGGGTAGTTTCCATTTTCTCCACGCTTGGCAGACGCGTTGGCGAGGGTTTTGATATAAATGCAGAGTTTTCCTTCTCTGGGTGCTGATGATCATGCCAGCAGCTTTACCATAGTCGCCTTTTACGACACCTCGGTAAGAGTGAGCCACCCTCACTCTATTCTACTACTGTTATTAGTATTATATTATTCTAAAAAGAGCCTCCTATCACAACACAGGGCGACCTTATGTGAGAGCAGTTCAAATATGTATCAGTGTTTCTTGAATAAAAGATATTTTCATTTTTCATTTTCATATTATTGGTGATTTTTTTTACCAATAATAAATCAGTTTCATAGTTTTCGAGTTAAATTATACTTCGAATGTTAAAACGATCATTTTTGCAATATATCTAGACAAAGTTGAGATGTGTACTCAGTGTACTCACTTGAAGGGGCGGGTAGAGGGGGGCGTCGCGAACCAGGTCGGCCGCGTCCGCCGGCAGCGCGGGCGCTGGCGCCGGGGCGCGCTCGGAACTGCTCCACTCCGACGCGCCGGGGGGGAAGCCTGTGGACAAGCGAAAATACACGTTCAATAATACATAACCTATTAACTATAAAATACAATACAATTAGCTGAAAAATAAAGTTTTAAAACTATAACCCGACTACCAAAAAAACACGCTTTAAAAAGTATGAGACAAGAAATTTGTCTCTGCTGAACATATTATGCCGTATTGCCGTGGTCGTATGCCACATTAATTCAATTTTATTATTATAATGAATCCGTTTTGCTACAGTAGGTAGCATACGACCACGGCAATACGGCATAATAATTTCAGCAGAGACAATTTTCTTGTTTCATACTTTTCTGAGCGTGTTTTTTGGTAGTCGGGTTTTAGTTTTTAAACCTTAATTTAATTAACATATTTTTAGTTATGTAAATAAAATTGCATATTTGAAATGTGCTAAAAAAGCTCTTTCAATTGATACCACACACACACACACTTACATATAATCATATATTAGCATTACCATCATCAGATTTACAGACATTACTATAATTTCGTTTAAATGTTAAAATACTAGCTTATATGGAAGTGCGGAGACTTCTAACACAGGATCTTGCTTAAAAGATGTCTCCAATCACAAATCATTGTATCCAAGTTTTTTTGATGAATAAAAGCTATTTTTTTATATTCCGTAAAATTTGGGTTGATTTAAATGACAGCCATTGGTGTCGCCGAAAAATTATCTTTAGGTCTAAAGTTATTGAAGTCTATGGAATACCCCACACGGTACCATCAAGTTTTTTTTTTTTTACCGGTTACCGGTACGGTACCATCGTGACGCCATGTCGCCTTTAACCAGAAGACAATTGAGACGCTTCTAACGACACCTCATTTATTCAAATGTGATAACTAGTTATGAGGTAATAGATGAACAACCATACATACAGGTCATCATAACCCTCCTTTTTCATCATCATCATCAGCCCATTTAAGTCCCCACTGCTGGGGCACGGGCCTCTCTCAATTACATGAGGGGTACTTGCTCATCACGCTTGGCAGACGGGTTGGCGAGGGTTTTGATATAAATGCAGAGTTTTCCTTCTCTGGATGCTGATGATCATGACAGCAGCTTTACCTTAGTCGCCTTTTACGACACCTCGGTAAGAGTGAGGGTGGCCTATTCTACTCTGCCGGGGACCACACGGCAGACCACACCCTCCTTTTTGCTTCGCCGTATTCGGGTAAACAAAATAGGCACCAGGGGGCGTGCCTTCGGCAGTGATGTCAGAGTGGCGTGATAGTGCTAAGAGTTAGAGAGGGGAACGCAAGCTGGGGAGCCAGGACACCGACCAGACATCGGCCTCACTTGCGCTACGACCATCGGATCGGACGGACGTTCAGGAGCTAAGATTGAATTGGGACCTAGGATACCTACCTGTTATTTTGAAAATTACTTGTAGTAAATTCTTTTGTTTAATTTTTGTTTCCGCATTAATAGTTTAAAACGCTAATTATACAATTCAAATCGCATTGTACAAAGTAAGTACAGTTTACTGCAAGCTAGCATACTTCTTAAGCAAGCTAGCATACTTCATACGAATCATCGGTATCTGTTATTGTTTATATCACGTCAATTCATAGCAGCCTTTATTATTGTGCACACATTTACAAGTTATCAATAAATCAAGATATTTCAAGTCTTCGAATGTTGTCAATTATCAAGATACCTCAAGATACTTCAAATCTATGAACCAACTAAGGGCTCAAACATATTTGTTCAAACAATCTAGTTCAAATTAAAAATTAAACAGCCACCATTATGCCACGTCCAGAGTACAATACGCTCTGTGGGCCTCAGCTCCGTGGTTGCTCTGTGCGCAGTAATCAACACAGATCTAACCCGACGTTTTTATATTTTTAGTTTAATTTAGATACGCTCACTGTCTTGCATGCAAAAATATATAATTTTTTGTTTAAGTTTTTCTCAATAAGTGAATCGTATTATTCTTTATGAGATAATAAAGTTCTTAAACAAGATGACAATTAATAATGTCCTCGAGCCTAGCTCCGATATTTTTTTTGATAGGTGGCAGACAAGCAAACGGATCACCTGATGGTAAGTGATTCCGCCGCCCAGTCTCACGATCAGATCAGTGGACATCACAAGTGCGCTGGCATTGCTAGCAACCTTTTCGTCCTTCCCCCGACTTGTGCCTCCGGTACCTTCACTCATCCGGTCGAGCGTACCCTGGGCTCTAAAGCGAAATATTTGGCCGATGATGATAAGGGAACTCTAAGATATGGGAGATCAGTCCAGTCGAGCCGGCCCAAGCAGGCCCGAAAAATTGAATCACGCAAAAAGTGGCCGCTTTTGGCGTGATACAATTTTTCGCTTACGTGTTGGACCCAACATCTGTGCATGGTTAATTAATAAATAGTATAAGTTTTTGCCGAGAGGTGACCCCGAAATCGTTTAAAATAGATCAGGTTTAGTAGCTAAAAATTAATATCGATTGACGTCGCTAGGGTACAAATACAAATAAAATTTTAACTACGACGGTCAATCTCCTCCATCTCAATAGTTCATCTGTGAACACCCCCCTCCCTTTAATGGCACCTAACTTTCAACCTCGTCATCAACAAGAACGTTGCAGCAATTTTAAACAGGCGAAACTTTGCCCTTAACTAGCCGCCTTCAGTCAGCCTCAATGGCAATAATTTCATCGCATTTCTATGGGACAGCCGCCATAATTGTAGGGGGAGACGAAATCGGGGGTGAGGGCACAGTGTAGTTCATATCTGAGACAGTAAACCATCTAGGCCCTGTTGGTCTAGTGGATAAAGTACTGGGCCGCGATCTCGGGGTCTTGGTTTCGATTCTAGGGTCGAGCAAAAAGTAGGTTTCGATTTTTCGCACATTGCTCGGGTTTGTGATGATCCCCAATCCGCATTAGGTAAGTGTGGTGATTAAGCCTAATCCCATCATAGGCCCTATCTTCATCATCAGCCCATTTAAGTCCCCACTGCTGGGGCACGGACCTCCCTCAATCACATGAGGGGTAATTGCCATACTCACCACGCTTGGCAGACGGGTTGGCGAGGGTTTTGATATAAATGCAGAGTTTTCCTTCTCTGGGTGCTGATGATCATGCCAGCAGCTTTACCTTAGTCGCCTTTTACGACACCTCGGTAAGAGTGAGGGTGGCCTATTCTACTCTGCCGGGGACCACACGGCGTATCTAGATATACTTTATTGTACAAAATACACAACTTAAGTACTTTGGTAAATGCTAAATGGACTTTATTGACGATACCCATTATGAGGTTTTCGGGATGTAAAAGAAAAAAAATGTTAAATAATGTCAAATGTCAATGAAATTTATGTCGATTTATATTTGTCAAAACCGAATCTCCCTCATAATGTTGTGCTGTATATGTGTTTGTTTGTTTGTATACGTTTTATTATTTTGTTTTAGGTGGTGTAACCCTCAATTAAAAAATAAAAATCAGAATGAGTAAAATATCCTTACACCGGTCAATTTCTCATTAAAAGTGTCTCTTTAATCGCTCGACATTGGCAGAGTTATATAAGTGTTCGCCGTGGGCAACACAGTAGCAGCCAAATTAAAAAAAAAAAAAAGATATTTGTCAAATATGAATGGTAATTGTATGGAAGATAATAGTGTTGTGAAACACGAATTATTATTTTTAGTCGACATATTTGTAGAATTGTAGTAAAACCTTGACATGTGATTGAAGCTATGTAGGATTGTCGTGACAATGATAGGCGTAGTGAAATAGGGCCCAGTACTATATATAAACAGTTAAATTGTGTAAACAAACAATACGATAACAGCGTTCGTAGCTCAGTGGACAAGATCGCGCCTTCCATACGGAGAGTCGTGGTTTGAATCCGAATATGCACTTTTGGATTATTCAAATCTATGTGCGTATTTCTACCATTATTGGGGGAAAACAGCGTCAGGAGACCTGTACGTTTCGGACAGTTTCTGAAACGTGTAACCATGATTCAGTTGGGTTCTTAAAGAGCGAAAGTCTGTCGGCAGTCGCCTACATGCGAAGACAAGGAGGAGGAAAATGTTTAAACAACAATTAGGCTAACTGCTAAAAAGAAACAGCGAAGCACTTGTGCAGTGCATTCGACACTCAGCGCCATCTATTAGTAGAATTTGGCACGAATGGCAAAAGTATGTCCAAAATTAGTGAGCCATAATAATTTATGAAAACAATATTCAATCTATCTGAATAATGATTGTATTTAAGATATATCATTGCGTTTTTATGTAATAGATGGCAGACGAGTAGACGGATGACCTGATGGTAAATGATTGCTGCTGTCCATGGTGTCCATAGGCAGAGTCACAAGTGCTGACAACCTTTATGGCTCAGGCCATAGCTGAATGCTGAGTAGAGACCGTTTCGGCACTTAGCTTTTAAGATATTTCCTCTGTAAATGTCCATGTTAAGTGTCGAATAAATGATCTCTTATCTTATCTTATCTTATCTTTAAACTCCTCTTCCCCGGATAAGGCGTCCGGTAATCTCGGTTACTCGTTGGAATACAGCACAGGAGCCGGCAAAGCATATGTGATGTGATGCTTGAGTGTTGCAGATGTCCATGGGCGGCGGTGATCACTTGCCATCAGGTGTGCCGTCTGCTCGTTTGTTCGCTATTATGTAAATAAAACTTCCGGTAAAAAAGCTTCTGTTGACTGCCTCGTTGGCGTAGTGGTTAGTACGTCGCACTTAAAAGCGACGGCTGCGCTTGGGGCCCCAAGTTCGATCCCCGGGTCGGGCCAAAATTTGTACCTGAGGTTTCTGTTAAGATATTCTCAGTAGCAGCACGGGGTCTAGAAGTTGGACTTGTACCACCGTACCTCGGAAAGCACGTTAAGCCATTGGTCCTGGGCCCAATCCCTCTCCGGCCGTATCACACTGATGTCCCATCGAAAAATAAGGGCAAGGGAATAGAGTTCACTATAGAGGACTATAATGTCTCCTGCGTAAGTGGTTGATCGATGAGATTGGCCGCCTTAGCCGAAAGCGGTTGGAGGATAATCCATCCATCCGTCCATATCAGCCCACATCCACTCACTGCTGAGTATGGGCCTCTTCTTTATCACGCCATTTCCTTTGGTCCTTTGTCAGCCTTATCCATTGTTTCCCCACTGCCGTCACAATATCATAATATATAAAAAAAAACACGTAAGTTTCAATTTTTTTAATGGTATAGGTGACAGACGAGCCGACGGATCACCTGATGGTAAGCGATTACAATATTTATATGAGGTATTACAGTATTAAATTTTGATTAATTTTGAAAATTTTAAATTTTGACAATTGTGTAATGTAATGTAAGTATGAAATTAATCTTGTTTATTAATGTTATCTTATCCACAATATGACCTATGGTTGAAATAAATGAATTCTATTCTATTACTACGGTCTTGCCGGCTCTTTCATGCCAAAGCATGGCTTTGGAAGAGCCAAGCTCAAGTTTAACCTTGAATTGTCTCACGGATGTTTCCAATACTGTTTACTTACAGAGTGGATCAAATTATTTCTTAATAAACACCGGATAGACAGGGCCCAGGGTAATTGGCTGTAGTAACGGAATAAAGGAGTCGTCGAATTGAGATAAATACTCATTCTGAAGCTATCAGGATTTAAGTCAAAGGAAACGAAGTAATAAATGTTGCTCTGTAGAGTTTATATCGGTATACGATATAAGTATTCGATTTTCCGACTGCCTCAGTGGCGCAATGGACAACATTTCAAAATTGCTAAGCTCTGAAACAAAAAATACCAATTCTTTATTTACTTTTCCGCTGCTCGAATATATATTTATTCATTTTTTATATTGCTTATTTACTGAGAAAAAAATTAATAACTAAAAAACGTAAGATGACGTCATCGGAGGGCAGAATGTAAAATATTTCTTTGCTTAGCACATTATAGTTTTAAATTTACGAAATGCCAAACCCATGACATGCAACTGTCAAAAAAAGAGAACTTGTCAACGTTGAATGAATGAATGACGTTGGCAATGTTGACACTAGTATTATTTACCTTTGACAGTAGTACCTTTTTTTATTAAAACAATGATAAGCAAAGGAATATCGCTGTATTCAGCCGTCCGATGACGTCATTTGGCGCTTACGTATATTTAGAATATAAAGAATTTAAATAATTATTTTATGTATGAAAATGGACAAATTTTGAAAAAAGAAAAAATATGGGTCTGTTCATTTTATGTCTATTTTCACATAAAAAAAAATATAGACATGTTAAAAATATGAAATGTTGTCCATTTTTAATGGGTTGCACTATAATACGACGGCTAATCCCCGAGTTGGGCCAACCTTACCTTAAAAATGTACCTAAGTTTTCGGTAAGATATTCTTAGTGTCTGCCCGGAGTCCGGAAGTTGGCGGTCTCGTATCCCCGAGCCTCGGAAAGCACGCTAAGCCGTTGGTGCTGAGCCCGATCTCTCTCCGGTCGTATCACAGTGGTGTCCCATCGGAATATGAGGGTAAAGGAAAAAAGAGTGCATTTGTGTTTGCGCACACACTTGAGCACTATAATATATACTGTGTTCGTGGCTGAGATTGGCCGTCGCAGCCACATAGGAAACGCGAAATAATACCTAATACAATAATAAATAATATTTCACAACATCAAGTACGGCCGTGTGGTCCACGGCAGAGTAGAATAGGCCGCCCTCACTCTTACCGAGGTGTCGTAAAAGGCGACTAAGGTAAAGCTGCTGGCATGATCAACAGCACCCAGAGAAGGAAAACTCTGCATTTATATCTAAAACCTCGCCAACCCGTCTGCCAAGCGTGGTGATGAACATCAAATACATTGATCTGACTCCAAGATAGGTAGCTCAAGCACCTGTTGTGGTACGTATATCAAAACCAACAGTGGAACTACAAATGTATACATTGAATATTTTCTTTTGTAAATACATACTTATAATACACAGCAAAATACCCAGACCAATACAAACAGACATGTTCATGCACACACATGTGTGTACTGTGGACCTTTGAACGCTGCTACCACTGATCCCAACGGGTCGTCAAATCAATATCAACACTGTGCTATATAACCCGGCAGAGTAGAATAGGCCACCCTCACTCTTACCTAGGTGTCGTAAAAGGCGACTAAATTTTAAGTTTCTTACTTTACTAATAACCAAACCCCCATACTGCATTTAACCCTCTATTTCACCCCTACAAAGGGTGATTTTCAAAAAAAGGTGGAACTAAATTTCTTTTTATTTCAAACAATACGTATAAATACCTAATTCGTATAATTTCACTATCCTAACATCAATAATGACGCAAACTGCACACCCCCCGTTTGTTTTTACATTTCAAAAATGTAAAAACAACTATTTCTTAGTTTAGTATAAGGAGAACGTATAGCGAATTCCAAGATGTTTACCCCCTTTAAGGGTGATTTTCCGAAAACAGACAAAACCCGTGCGTGCCCAAACATAATTTTTAAGTTTCTTACTTTACTAATAACCAAACCCCCATACTGCATTTAACCCTCTATTTCACCCCTACAAAGGGTGATTTTCAAAAAGAGTGAACTTAAATTCTTTTTATTTCAAACAATACGTATAAATACCTAATTCGTATAATTTCACTATCCTAACATCAATAATGACGCAAACTGCACACCCCCCGTTTGTTTTTACATTTCAAAAATGTAAAAACAACTATTTCTTAGTTTAGTATAAGGAGAACGTATAGCGAATTCCAAGATGTTTACCCCCTTTAAGGGTGATTTTCCGAAAACAGACAAAACCCGTGCGTGCCCAAACATAATTTTTAAGTTTCTTACTTTACTAATTAGCAAATCCCTATCCTGCATTCACCCTTATTTCACCCCTGCAAAGGGTGATTTTTCAAAAATGTTGTAGGAACATTGTGAAGTGTTTATTTCAAATTATACGTATAAGTACAAATTTTCAAATTCCTAACATCATAGACGACAAACTCCAATACCCCCTTAAGGATTGAATTTACAAAAATATTAAAACAAATTGTTTTACATTCAATATTAGGAGCCCAATTAACGATTTTCAAGATTCTTACATTAAAATTGCTAAGCCCCATACCGCGTTTCTCCCCCTATTTAACCTCCTGTAAAAGTAATTTTCCAAAAACTTTTGATGAGTTATTTTTCTTTTCCAACTATCTCTATCAATCAATAAGTGTAAAAACTAATTTTCACATTCCTAACATCAAAGATGGCGGACTTTCATACAAACTTCTAACCCCCTTTTAATTCCCTTAAGGGTTGAATTTTTAAAAGTAGTTGTAGTAGTATTTTAGTGCTCGCTTTCACTTTTAATTCCCTTAAGGGTTGAATTTTTAAAAGTAGTTGTAGTAGTATTTTAGTGCATGTATTCCTAGTCACTTAGTCAAATAATACCTTAGTCACTCAGGTTCTCATTCTATAAATATAGATACAGTTTTTAGAGTCAGATTTGTTGGCTGTCCCATAAATAAATAAATATCAAAGTTTTATAAAGATTTAAAAGTCTAATGCATCGCACCATCGACTATCAATCACCTTGTAGAGTTTCACGCTGCAATCTGTTAAGAGTGAACGAGGTTCACGTAAGTGAACATATTGAATGTGGAAATATGTAGTTGCTAGAAGATTTATGGACTATCTAAGTGGGGATGGGGTAGTAAAGCAACCTCGTATGGCATAAGTGGAACGATGGGTAGATCATTAGAATAGTTATTTACGAGATTTCTGTCACCTACCATTTTTGAGTAACCGATATTTCAATATGAAAGCCACAGAAGTGACTTTGAAGACAACCGAGAATAATACGCAGAAATGACAACATTGGCAAAACTACCGGGTCAAAGAGAAAAGGATAGCCCATTCATCATCATCATCATTTTAGCCATATCATATAGGCCTCCCCACTTGTTCTCAACACAGATCGGTCCTGTGCCGCCCGCAATGGATTTCTGCGACCTTCACCAAGTCGTTGGTACACCTTGTGGGCGCCTGCCAGGGCTGCGACTTCCCGTACGTGGCCTCCACTCGAGGCCCTTTTAGCCCCAGCGGCAGTCTGTTCTCCTCGCTAGGTGCCCAGCTCTTGCCACTTGAGGCATGCAGTCCTTTGGGTTATGTCTGTGACCTAGTTCTCCTGCGGATCTCATTATTTCTGATATGATCACGTAAAAAAACTCCGAGCATAGGCCACTCCATTGCTCTCTCGGTGACTTTGAGCCTCCTTATTCGGCACATTGTAAGCGGTCACGTTTCGGTTTTGTATGTCATCACTGGCAAAACACACGCATTGAAGACTTTCGTCTTGAGACACTGCGCTAGATTGTCACGTAACGGAGGGTTACGGAGCTAAAAGATAGGGGGAAGAAGAAAAGACAAGGATAGAGGGAAGAGGGCTATAATTATAAGCGATATGTACAAAGATGGCTCGTCCTAAAGTCTTAAATCTAACTTAAAACTAACTTAAAACTAGCTATTTACACCGGTACACTACACTAAATATATATATAAGGTAAAAGTTCAAAATGGGCAACCGTGGTAGGACGGTATCACAGGGTGAGCACAGGCAGCGCGCCGGCAGGATCCAGCGTCGCAAGAGGCGGGCGGTAGGGCTCCGCCGAGCGCAGGAGGCAGCAAATGGGGCGCGAGACGCAGATACGCGCACGCCGCAAGCCGGCCGCGGGTAGGCGCGACGCGGATACGCGCACGAGTGACGGTAGACGCGCGTAGGTGCAGGGAGGCAACACCTTTCGTGCCCCGGCACCGTTACTCTACGGGTAAACGTATACTGGCACTGTTATAGCTTGAGGTTCTGAGCTTCTTCAGAGCTGGTGGTAGACTGGTCGTCCTGCCCATGTGCGTCCTTTTATATTGCCCATGCGCATTCTATTCTACAACATTTAAATTTTAAAATTCGTACAATATAGAATATTCTCGAAACAAAGCTAAACTCCATAGTTAAATTTGAATAGACAATTCGATAGAAAAATAAAAACAGTTAGACAACGTCAGCTGTCGGACAATGTCAGATAGACAATCTAAATATTTACAACAATAACTTTAAATTTATTTACAGATAAAAATGTACAAGGAACATTAAAAACACATAAAGAGTAATGCTAATACAAGACATAATCATAAAATGATATACAAGCTCTATAGCAAACGGAAAACGAAGCTCTATAGTTAACACCAAAGGTAACTTTCTTTATGAGTAGTTATGTAGTATAACGAAGCCCCTGCAGGCTGCGTTACATTTCTCCCACGACCCCAGAAAAATTTTCGACTCAGAGAAAATTTTGATTATAAGGTTAAGAGAATACTATCCTTACTATCAGTCTAACCAGTCAACCTTCACTTAAACATACCATTCCACAATCCAAAAACAATTCAAATCCAGTCACTCTAACAATCACTCTAACATACGAACCAATCACAAAGAGGAGTAGGGTTCACTATCAATGACGCAAACTCCATAGGAAGTACCCTATAAGAATGACTTTAGGCTTATTTAGGGAGTTGTCAGCCGCTCCGTTTCTTAAAACCCATTAGTGTCGATGACCATAGCCGACAATCTAGTCTCTCTCAGGTATTCCCTATCAAAGGACACAAATTTTAAAGGTTGAATTTACCTTTAAAAGAAACGCCTCTGTAGTCAAAGAAGCGCTAAGTAGTAAGTAGATAAGGCAAAAGAGAGCCCTAAAGTTTAGAATTAAAAGGTCAAGAAGCGCCTTTTAAAAGAAAACGTTAAGCAAGTAAGTAGGTACTATAAGAGAGAATCCTATAAGTAAAGAGAGACGAGATTAGTCGCTAAGTATATATAAAAAATATCAGACTGAAGTAGCCAAAAATCAGTCCAATGTGTGTGCAAATAAATACATATAATACTAGTAAAGTCAAACAGTAAGGTAGTCATTTCTTAAAGTCTTTTACATGCCATTTACCGCGGCAACCGTTGCAGTCCTCAAGAATGTATACAAGAGGTGACAATTTCTCAACGACTTTGCATTTAACATATTTAGGTGCTAATTTTGCGCTAAAATATGCACCAGCATTGCTTAAAGAGTAGTCTTTACGCCACACTATATCTCCAACATTGAATTCTTTAAAAGAGTGCCTTAAATTGTAACGGTTAGAATTCTTTACATGAGATATGTGCAGTGCAACCTGAACTCTATCAAAAATTGACGATAGAAGGCCAATATTTCTAGCATATAAATCACGAGGTAAAAAGGTAATTTCATTCTAAGTCGTAACCCTGAGAATAAATAGAACCACAAGTAATGAGTTCACGACCAAATACTAAAAATGCAGGAGTAAATCCAGTTACTTCATTTACAGAGTTATTCATTGCAAACTGAATCTTAGATAGGTGAAGGTCCCAAGACCTATGGTCTTCACCGACCAGTGAAGCTAGTGCGGTAATAATTGTTTTATTGTAGCGTTCTGTAGTATTGACCTGAGGACAATAGTGAGGAGTGTAAGATATATGCGGAATTCTATAACGTCCAAGGAAATTATGGAATTCATGCGATTGAAATTGTGGACCGTTATCCATAATAATTGTTTGAGGTACTCCATGAACTAAGAACACGGAATTCTCTAAGTAATGTATAATACTAGTAGTTATAGCTCGTTTCAAAGGAAAAATAAGTGTATATTTGGTGAATAGACAATTTACAACGAGAATGTACTGGTTACGTCGCCTAGTCATTGGCAATGGACCTATTAAGTCCAAAGAAATGCATTGAAAAGGTCTAGAACAAATTTTGGGTTTTCCCATAGGACCGTAAGGCGAGTGGTTAGAGTGTTTATAAGCCAAACAAGTTTCGCAATTGGAAATAAATTTAGCTATATCTTTAAACATGCCAGACCAGTAATATAACAATGATATTTTTTTGTATGTTTTAAATACGCCCAAATGCGGATCTGTAGCGGAACCATGAGCATTTCTTATCAAAGATTCTCTTTCAGAAGGGATAGGGACTTCTTTCCAGATGAAATCGTCTGTTAAAGAATAAGGAGTATTAGTGCAACGAAATAGTTTATTATCCTTAATCGTATAGTTAGGATGACTTTGAGGATCAGTTAAACAATTACGAAAGATTTTATTATAGCGCTCTAAGTCTAAAGACGTGGCTTCATTCGAAGATAAAGGAGCGATAATATGACTGTCCTCGCTTTAGAACGAGAAAGTAGATCAGGGACAATATTATCCTTTCCTCTTTTATGTTTCAGCGTGAAATTAAAGCAAGAAAGGCGAAGTGACCAACGAGCGAGTCTACCAGAAGGATTTGTTAAATTCAAAAACCACTTTAATGCGGCATGATCAGTGTATACAGTAAACGGTTTGCCATTGTCAAGATAGCACCGCCAATGTTCTAAGGCAATGATAACAGCTAGAGTTTCTCTTTCAGTAGTAGAGTAGTTTCTTTCATTTTTGTTAAGTGATTTGCTCATGTAGGCTATAACAACTTCTTTGTCGTTAACCGTTTGAGTAAGCATGGCTCCAATGCCAGTGTTAGATGCATCACAATGCACAGAAAACGGTTGATCAAAATCAGGGCAAGCAAGAATTGGGGTAGTTACAAGATATTCTTTTAGTTTCAGAAAGGAAGAGTTAGCCTCAGAACTCCAAGAAAATTTCGGAGAAGTTTTAGCAGAGATGTTAATTTATTAAGAGGTGCAGCTATAGTACTGAAATTAGGAATGAACCTACGAAACCAACTACACGTACCCAGAAATTTACGCACTTCTTTGCGTGAAGTAGGTACAGGAAAGTCCATAATAGCTTGAATTTTGCTAGGATCAGCTCGTAAACCATTATCGTCAACAACATATCCAAGGTACTTTAATTCTTTCTTAAAAAAATGACTTTTTTCAAAGTTAATGGTAAGTTTAGCGTAAGTTAATTTTTCAAGCACTTTAATTAGAAGTCCTATGTGTTCTTGGAACGAGGAGCCTATGATAATAATGTCATCAAGATAACAGAACACTTTGTTGTCAAATTCAGGAGTGAATAAGATATCCATTAACCTCTGCTGTGTAGCAGGTGCATTAGTTAAACCAAAGGGCATAACAGTGAATCTGTACATTCCTCTACCGGGGACATAAAAGGCGGTCTTATCCCGATCGTCTACATGTAAAGGAATCTCCCAGAAAGCTTTAGCGATATCGATACTCGATAAAAATTTAGCGTTTTTGAGATGGTCAAGTATTTCATTGATAAAAGGAAGACTATAGGCATCCCTACGAGTAAACTGAGTTGAGTTTCCTACTATCGACACAAAATCGCCATTCGCCATTCTTTTTAGGCGTAATAAGAACCGGAGACAACCAAGGGCTTTCACATTTCTCAATGACCTTCCACTCAATCATTTTATCCACCTCAGCAATTAGAGCTTTTTGTTTCTCGGGAGAGAGTCTATAACAACGTTGTTTAATAGGCAGCGTATCTCCAGTATCGATACGATGGCTAACCAGATCAGTACGACCAAGTTCACCCTTAGCTTCAAAGGAAATTTGCTTAAAACGCGAAATAATATCATCAGCGATAACCTTTTCTTCAGAAGTAAGATTTTCGTAAGGTAGGATTTGTTTCTCCACAGAGTTGTTAAAGTGGGATGGTTTATTAAGAGAAAAGGCACACGATAAAAGTTTGGGAACCAAATTAAATTCCCTCCAAAAGTCAACACCAAGTATCAAAGACGGGTATATTTCAGGAATAACATATGTTTTAATAAGTCTAGTTTGGTCGTTAAAGGTAAAAGGAAGAATAAAAAATCCTAAAGATTTAACACGATGCTTACTAGCAGTGCTAACCGTAATATAATCAGACTTGGATAACGAAAAGCCCAGTTCCAAAATTTTAAAGTGCGAGTTATTACCTAAAATAGTCATTGAACTACCGCTATCAAGTAACGCCGTAAATTCAACATTAGAAATAGAAACGTTAATAAAAGGACGGTTAAAATCTCTTTCGTTGTCGTAATAAACCGAAGAAGTTCCATAACTTGCGAAAAAGTTCTTAATTATTTTTAACCAATTATGCCAGTCATCAACATCAAAATTTTCTTTTCGTTTATCCAAGTCATATGTTAGTTTTTTGAGTTAGAGGATGAAGAAGGTTGAGGCTTGTCAGCTTTACATTTCGGGCAATCCGAAGCTCTAAAGTCTTTCAAACCACATTTAAAACAGACTAAGAATCTTGGTTTAGTGCAAGAATTCAAAGAATGACCATTTATTCGACATCGAACGCAAAACAAATGCGCCTGAAACTTGGGAGCATTTTCAGATATCGCATGTGCAGAATTTTTATTCTGCGAAGAAAAGTTCGTACGAAAAGGCTTAAAGTTATTAGATTTATGAGAATCATAATTAGGAGTGAAAGAATGTTTAGAGTGAAAAGTATGTGTAACATTAGGTTTAGTGTTCGGTAAAAGTGTAGAATCGTGTTTAGGTTTATAGGATAATTCAGGAATAAGAGTATTCATTTCAGGTTCTTTAAAATTATTGTCGCGGTCAATACAGCGCTCAAATTGTTGACATACAGAAATTAAAGAGCCAATAGAATCAACTTTATTAAGAGCAACAAAAGAAGTATAACAAGGACGGATGTTACGTAGAAGTATTTGCAGTTTCTCCTGCTCAGGTAATTTCTCGCTTAGTCTCGAAAACATTTCAAACATTTTCGGAATATAAACCATAATAGACTCAGATTTACCCTGAGTACGAGATTTTATTGCCTGCAGTAGTTTATGGTCATAATCAGAATGGCCAAAGTCCTTAATTAACAACTCGGAAACGCGATCCCAAGTTAACGAAGGGTCACGACTTAGTTGGAATTTAAACCAATAAGAAGCATCGTCCTCAAAAATGTTGAAGGCCGAGCTTATAAGTATTTGCTTATCAAGTTTGTTCGTAAGTAAAAATTCATCAATTTTCGATAGAAAAGCTCTAGGACAAGTTGTCCCATCAAAAGTAATTTTTTTTAGCTCATTTAGATAATTTGGTAAGAGAAAATTATGAAAAGGTGGCATACAGTTAGGTTGAGAAATCGGCAAAGGTGAGTCCAAAGAGGTTTGTACCCGTGAAGTCTCAGCTGGTCTTGAAAAAGCGTCAAAACGTTCAGTCAAAAGAGTAAACTTCTTTTTTAAGTCGTCATAGAGTTCTATAAGGTTTGAGTCGCTGTCACTTACATCAGTGTCAATTCTCTCAAGTCGATAAAATAAGTGATTTATATAAGTTTCAATTTTCTTAAATAATTTCAGATTACCCGATTCGTATCGGTCCAACATCGAAGATAAATATAAGATTGTAGAAGAAGCTTGTGACAAATCGTCACTCAGAGGAACGGGAGAATCAATAATGTCCTCCGTAGGAAAATTACGAAGCAATAAAACAATTTGTTTTCTAAGCGATACAAGATTATCCGCAGGGGTTTCGTTCCTAATTATAAGTTCGTATTCAAGTTCCGCCTTGTTAAGTAAATTAAAGTTTATAAGACGAGCCATTTCTAAGATATTTGTAATTTTAAAGCAATAAAATATTTACAGTAGTTTTTATTTTATTTACTTTATTTTAGTGAGAAAAATAGAGGAAGAATAGGGAAAGAAATATCTAAGAAGTAAGAGACGTCTAATAGGGAGCCAAAAGGTATGTTATATACAGAAACTTGTGCAAGTTTATTTTAGAATTTTGAGAACAGGGAGGGATTCTATAGAGTTGGGCGCCAAACTGTCACGTAACGGAGGGTTACGGAGCTAAAAGATAGGGGGAAGAAGAAAAGACAAGGATAGAGGGAAGAGGGCTATAATTATAAGCGATATGTACAAAGATGGCTCGTCCTAAAGTCTTAAATCTAACTTAAAACTAACTTAAAACTAGCTATTTACACCGGTACACTACACTAAATATATATATAAGGTAAAAGTTCAAAATGGGCAACCGTGGTAGGACGGTATCACAGGGTGAGCACAGGCAGCGCGCCGGCAGGATCCAGCGTCGCAAGAGGCGGGCGGTAGGGCTCCGCCGAGCGCAGGAGGCAGCAAATGGGGCGCGAGACGCAGATACGCGCACGCCGCAAGCCGGCCGCGGGTAGGCGCGACGCGGATACGCGCACGAGTGACGGTAGACGCGCGTAGGTGCAGGGAGGCAACACCTTTCGTGCCCCGGCACCGTTACTCTACGGGTAAACGTATACTGGCACTGTTATAGCTTGAGGTTCTGAGCTTCTTCAGAGCTGGTGGTAGACTGGTCGTCCTGCCCATGTGCGTCCTTTTATATTGCCCATGCGCATTCTATTCTACAACATTTAAATTTTAAAATTCGTACAATATAGAATATTCTCGAAACAAAGCTAAACTCCATAGTTAAATTTGAATAGACAATTCGATAGAAAAATAAAAACAGTTAGACAACGTCAGCTGTCGGACAATGTCAGATAGACAATCTAAATATTTACAACAATAACTTTAAATTTATTTACAGATAAAAATGTACAAGGAACATTAAAAACACATAAAGAGTAATGCTAATACAAGACATAATCATAAAATGATATACAAGCTCTATAGCAAACGGAAAACGAAGCTCTATAGTTAACACCAAAGGTAACTTTCTTTATGAGTAGTTATGTAGTATAACGAAGCCCCTGCAGGCTGCGTTACAAGATGTTCCGAAAATATGCTGCGTAGCTTCCCGTACGCTGCCCAGCCGAGGAACCAGACCTCTTTCTAGAAGTTGAACTTGCCAAGCTGGACTTTTTGTCCGAGGTAGATGTACTTGTCCACAACTTTCAATGTAGGTAGAGCTTCCAACCTTTACAATAGTGGGTGTGTCTGAATGATTACCCCATTCCATTGAATTTGTGACGATAATGTGAGTAACAAAGCGTGTATGAGCGCCTCCAATTATATTTCCACACGCTCCAACACTCACGTCTCGACGGTTCGTTAGCGAAGCCTTACTCACAACAGACGATTTATGAATTTACAGTATTCATCATTTTTTTATATGTGATAAGTGGCAGACGAGCAGATGGATCACCTGATGGTAAGCGATTGCCGCCGCCCATGGACACCCGCTATACCGGTGGAGTCACAAGTGCACTGCCAACCTTTAAATTCCTCTTCCCCCGGATAGGGCCTCCGGTATCCTCACTACAATACAGAACAGAAACTGCTTCACGCCGGTTTTCTGTGGTATCACTTCGGTCGAGTTATATGGAATGGAAAACCATGTCTCCCGAATTTAACGCGAGCGAAGCTGCGGGCGACGTCAAGTAGTTATAAATTATATTTATATCAATGCTGTAATCAATAGCTCAGTCGTGTGGTGTGAATCAATCAGACCGCAAATGTGGGCTCTCTCGAAGATTAATGTCACCCGTGCCGGTCGCGCGATCAATCTGGAGCCTCATGGATTATCTAATGTACCATTATTAGCAAGTTTGCAAGAATTGCTTACTTGCAAGAGATGGCTTGCAAACGCGTTGAAGAAGCGCTCTAGGATTCGGTTACCGTCGGTTGAATCTATTTTATTTTATTGCAAAAACCACCAGTTCTCTTAATACGGTGGCATTCATAAATGAATATACTTTTATTGCACTCCAAATATTTCTTTTTGGGTCAACAGGCTAACGCTTGACCAGAATCGCACCTGATGGAAAGCGACGATGAGGTCTAGGATGATACGCGTTTGCCTAAAAGAAGTATTAAAACTTATAAAACTAGGTATTTCCCTATCACTATGAGCGATGTCTTTCAGGCAGGCTTCAGATAAAGGACACCTGATGAAGATGTAGGGCGGTGCAATCTTAATTATGATTTATTTGGGTCCGATTCGACGAATTTATTTATTTATTCAGGAAAAAACAGCATCATTATAATACAAACAGAAAAATTTAAGTATATTAATTTGCATTTGCTTTAAATAGTTTCCACCACTAGCTATCGCAGGCTATGTTGATTCTAACTGTATACATTCTGGTTTACTATATTTAAATTAAACAATACTTTAGTCCGCAAAATAAAGCACGACTAGAATGACAGATGTTGTCTGATATCTGTAACACAAGTGTTTAAGCTACTTAGTACGGAATCAGGTCAACGTATGAGATGTTGTGAGAATTTAGATTTAGATTTGATCTCTATTTCTATTTTTTTTTATATGAGAGGTGGCAGACGAGCTGACGGATCACTTGATGGTAAGCAATTCCGCCGCCCATGGACATAGGGGGTCTATAGACATAAGGTTTTTCATTCTACAAAATTTTAATATTTATTACTGTCGACATGAAGATAATTTTTTGTGACATCAATAGCTCTCATTCCAATCAAATCACACCCCACGGAGCATACTGTGACAGGAAAGAAAAATTAAAGAGACAATGTTAATTATTGTTCTTTAAGTAAGTAACGAAAGTGACCAAAGTTTTCGTGAAATATATCGATGTGTCTATACTTTTTATTATATTTGTCGCAAGCCCGTATAAGGCACGTGTTTTTTTTGTAATTAGTACTACAGACGGTTGTAAGAAATGGATCCTTGTGACGTGCACTAAGTCTACAGCATTTGAAAATTAATTTATGTAATAGGTATAGTGAATCTACTAATTAATGGATTATTTTATATAAGAAGATCTGATCTCTGCTTTCCCGTCGGTCACTCAATGACGCGATATTTACAGAATTAAGTTTTTTAAATCTGACTTTTAGCTTATTAATAAATTTATTTTGTATACTTTTTAGCAGATTAATGTAGCATACATTGGGTTCCACACTACTGATGGACTCCACACTACTATTCCATAGATTGGATTAAGATTGGTCGATTGGCTCTTAGAAAAATAACTTTCCTAAGTCGTTTCTGCGTGGGTTGTAAGACATATTTCCTCTCAAAGAACACAACAATATTTCTGTCTCCCTAAACACTTAACAATACCATACACGATGTAAAGTAGAAACTATCGTATAACTCAAAGTCCTGTTCGAGTTGGAATTCCTCGCAACTCCACACAAGTTGATCCCGAGACGGCCGTATCTGTGAGTTACCGAGTCAGTATTGCACGAGTGCAGTCGCGTTTCGAACATGCTTTGCAACAACGCGGAATTGCAGTATCGCTAAGAATGAATAAGAAATGAGCAAAATAAACTTATGGAAACTTGTATGAACAATATTACACGTTCCCATACTTCATAAAAGATCGTAGGGAACTCTTTTTTATAGTAATAGACCAGCAGACCTGGTGTTTAATGATTATAATAATAATAATGATTCGTTTATTTCAGTCAACACGATACATTCAAAAATATTTCATTGGCCCATATAATAAATACCTTGCAGTCTAACATACATACATAACAAATATAATACACATCTTTTTTTTTTCAAATTACTACTTGCGGCGCGTAGAGTCAGCTGGTAGCACACTCACAAGTGCTCTGCCAACGTTTAAACTCCCTTTAAACGTTGGCAGAGCACTTGTGAAGCGTGGCTCTCCCATTGTCATATGAAATGAAATGAAATGCTAGAAATTGCTGTCAGCGATTATATCAGCCGGCATGGCTGACCATATTACCACTTCTCTTGAAAACGTTCAAATCATAGCGCCCTGGGGAACACTTCACCCGGCAGATAATTCCATTCCTTATTGTTACTCGTAATTTATATCATTCATTCAAAATAAATTAGAACTGTTTATATCCTTAAGTCTATTATTTAAATTAGTTTGGTGACATGTAGACCCTGCAGTGGATAAGGGGCGCGTCTGCCCACAGGAAAGCAGTGCTAGCAGTAATAAATTACTGTCTGGTCCCGCCCCATGCTCGTCAAGCGAGATTTAGAGGGTTTGAGTTGGTTTGTCAATGTCAAAGATTTGGATAACAAATACAATACATCACTAAATTCTGGCTCGGTAATAACTATAGATGTGCACCAAAATGACAGTGCACTGTCAAGGAAAGCCATACTTGATAAGCCGCGTGAAGCTATTGACAGCGGATCTACACGAGATTGATTAGATTTCCCTCTCACTCTGTGATGTATTTTGTGGAATTGGCGCATTCCGACGTGATCCCGTAAAATTAGATAGTAAGTAAATTTTATTAGTGATAATAATAAATTCATCCATTTATCTGCTTCTGTATAAGCACTTGTGTTACGGAAATTACTAGTATATCATCTAAATAGCATTTAGCCAAAACTTGAAATATACTAACAACACGTTAACTTAATAAAAATCAAGACTTTCTTCAAAAGCTTTTCCAAGAGGCATTCATATATTGTAAGCTAGTGGACAAATGCTTCGGAAGTAGCGATATTATTTATAAACCGGACCGACATCCGTCGCTGTCGGAACCCCCGCGTGACATCCACTGCGCTTCACGACAAATGTTAAGGAACTTGCTCGCTACATTTTATCACAAGTTTCGAGATTTTATAGAGGAGTGGTTAAAAATATTCACCGGGGTTTATTCTTAAACAGTTTTGAGTAAATTTTTGTCATAAATGTACTATTTCAAGTGCTTATAAAGTATTATTATAAAATATTATTTCTAACTTATCATTTGCTGTTAATGTATGTTGATCGGCTCTTTGCACGAGTATTGAATGAAATTAACGTGTAGTCATAAACATGGTAATAGGGATAATTAACAAAAATAAAATCAAAAAGTAATTTATTGATTCAATAAGCATGTGATACGAGGGATAATGCGAGATTAAATTTGGTGATCGTACTCTGAGCTACGAACGTAAAAGTTTTTGTTCGAATTTTAATCTCCACGCTACGGCGGCTGTAATATTTTATCGTGAAGCAATTAAAATACGTTTTGGAGGCATTATTTTACATCGATATTATTTTATGCTTCATTCGTTAAATTCACTCAAAAACTGAAATTCTCGAATTGAAGTTAAATAATTCAATGACAAATTTTATAGGGACTTATGATTCAGTGATTCTTAATGTTGATTTTTTTGTGATAGGCGGCAGACGATCAGACAGACCACATGATAAAACCATAGAAAGTATGTCGGTAGATTTTGCTCGTAATTTTTTAAACAAAATATCACACAAATAGAAATTGTCGAAAAATATTTTTTTGTCATCATAATGAGTACATTGATATGACCCCACAGTTGGTAGTGTGTGAGTATCAAAATCAACAGGAAATAAATTGAGTTGACCTCGCACCAAGCCACATTTTTTACGAAAAATGTAAGTATTTGTAAGTATTTATTAACCAAAAATTGCACATACATATAAAATTTTGCTGGTCTCCACACTAGGCAAGTCTGTGCAAAAGAAATGAAATGAAACATCCAGTATCCGTTTAATACAAAGAAATCTTCAAGTTTGTACAAAACTGTGTTTTACAATCTAGTCTGGCGTCCAATTTCGTCTCCCTACATTTTTCATAGCGTATTTGATTAAACCTCCAGATGTTTAGAACACAAAAGAATTCCTCTTTTCGGGAGATAACGGGTTTTTGTATGCAAAGTGCATGAGCGGTATGCAGCGTTTCTTGCTAAGAAATGTGTTGCGGGAAGCGACGTCACGGCACATTGTTGTCCGTTATTAATGTGTTGTTGCAACCATTGTGTCTTAACTTGTGTAACAAATGATGCGAGTTTTGTATGAATAGTCCTCAGTTGGAGATTTAACTCGTGCCCTTTGTTTGTAATGAACAATATCCTTTGTTTCGCTGATAACGTTTTATTAAAAGACCCTTTCGCTTTCGGATCTAAAAGTTTTGATGGATCGCATGCCAGCGCCGTTCGGTGTATCGAGCAGTAAAACAATTATGTCGGAGCAAATTTTGTTAGATGATAAACTTCTTAAATGTTTGTAAGATAAAAGTTTACAGATTAATAACGAAGGAAAAGCACGAATTTAAATTAAAAACAGTCTTCTTTATTACCCATTTATCATTCGGCATAACTTTTGTGTTTATCTTATCACTTGCAAAATATTAATTACAAGTAGCTCGCCCTCTTTTCGTTTCGGGACTTCATTTGCACAGTGACATGAAGTGTCAAAACGATTATTTTCTTCTTTTTGGGGTATGGCGTCAAGGCAGGAACATGGAATATTTTTCATACTAACTGTTAGCCCCCACGTTACTCCCTTTTTTCTCCAACGTTGGCATTACTATTAAGTTATTCGTAAGCGATCGTTTATTGAGTAATAAAACCTGACATTTTTGATGGATGCAATATAGATGTGAGTATTAGTTTGTTAGTTTCGGTCCTAAACCCTGGTTATATTATCTATATGTTACTCTATAATATTGTTGTTTTAAATTCAAATGTGTGATTCTGCTAAAAAATTAAAATATAATACAGATAACGTCGGTTTGAGTTCTCCCACGCAGTGCAAAAATAGCACTTGTTTCTCAGATATAAGGACGGTCCAAATTCCAACAAGGCCGCAAGGGTAACTTCACGTGACGCCGTGTGTAAATGCCATAACTCTTCGGGACAGAGACATCCCACTTAAAATGTGTGTTTAGCGTTTCTACCACATAATTCTGTCTTGTTAATTGAGTTTTGTCGCGGCGACAGCTTAACACAGTACATCAAATTGCAATGAAACATGTCATCCTATTATTAAAAAATAAAAAAATGCTTTATTGCTTACCGAGTTACTTAAACTAACAAAGATTTAGGTACATTTATTAAGAAGTAATAATCTAATTAATTGTCTAATACATTTGTTGAAATGACCAGGGGATCCCAAACTAGGCTCAGCCTGTATCTTAGGTAACCAGTAACTTATTAGGTAACCAGTAAATAAATTAATTAATAGAGTTACAGTATCAGTTAAGAAATAAAATAAAATAAAAAACAATATATTAATGTCTGTAATGTGCTTTTTAGGAGAAATGTCATGTTTTAAATAGTGAATTTAAGATGTTATGATCGATATTAAATAAATGGGTGGTGGTTTGACCGTAAGAGAGCCACGCTTCGGCATGTATGGGCCGGCTCGACCGGAGTGATACCACGGCTGCACAGAAAACTGACGTGAAGCAGTACTGTACTGTGTTTCACTGCGTGAATGAGGGTACCGGAGTTTCTTTTCAGAGGCCATGGTATCACATCGGTCGAGCCGGCCCATTCATGCCGAAGCGTGGCTCACCCACAGTCAACGGTGCCCGGTGGTTCGAGCATGCACCTCTGGATTTTTCAAATCTAGGTGCGTATATCTACCATTACCTCGGTGGTGAGGGAAAACATCGTAAGGATCTGAGGGGAAAGGGGAGTTCAAAGCTTGACAGCGCTCTTGTGACTTCACTGGTGTTGCGGGTGTCCATGGGCGGCGGCAATCGCTTACCATCACGTGATCCGTCTGCTCGCCTGCCATCTATGTCATAAAAAAAACGCATTTTGAAATACTGAGCTACCATTGCTCCTGCCTGTTTACCACGTATCACATAAAAAAAAGTTTATCATAAACGTCCGTACTGTATCACCTCTATATTATTATCTGTTGGGGGCTTACCCCCCTCCTTCCCCCTAATGTTTACACGCGCTTGGTAATTATTTTTATTACCAATTTAGGGACACAGATTTATATCAGAACAAGGAGAGACAAGAGTCGTCATTTACGCCGTGGCGAGAGTAACAGAGAGAGAAGATCGGGACGTAAAGATGAAACTGTTGTTATGGAGGAGCGCTGGCTTTTTGGGTGTAAATTGTTTTTTGTCTGGGGGATTGAAGTAGTGTCTGGTTTGAAGGTAATGGTTTAGTTTGTCTTATGGAATTTATCTCTATAATATAACTTGTGGTTTTGGGACTTATTTTGCTATTAATTGGGAAGGCTTTTAATAAGTCACAAGTTCGCCCTCATATGGAGTATGGTTGCCATCTATGGGCAAGAGCACCTGCATACCAGCTTGAACCCTTTTACTGGGTTCAAAGACGCGCTGTGCGAATAGTCGATGATCCCAAATCACATGCGGTATTGAACCCTTAAGTCTTAGAGATTTTGCCTCCCTATGTATTTTACCGCTTGTACAATGGTTAGTGCTCCGAGGAACTATTTGACTTAATGCCAACAGCCGCATTTTTCCCCGCACCGCCCGCCGTCGTCAGAGCGTCCACCCTCACACATTAGAACCCAAATGGTCTCGCACAGTACGGTTACAGAGGAATTTTCTACCGCGGACGTTCCGGCTGTGGAATGAGCTGCCATAAGAGGTTATCCCGGGGGAATAAAGCATGAGGTTTTTCAAAAAAGGAGTGTTAAGGTTTTGAAGGGGTCGGCAGCATATGCAGTTCCACTGGAGTTGCAAACGTCTATCGGCGGTACGCACACGCACACGCACACGCAAACGCACACGCACACGCACACGCACACGCACACGCACACGCACACGCACACGCACACGCACACGCACACGCACACGCACACGCACACGCACACGCACACGCACACGCACACGCACACGCACACGCACACGCACACGCACACGCACACGCACACGCACACGCACACGCACACGCACACGCACACGCACACGCACACGCACACGCACACGCACACGCACACGCACACGCACACGCACACGCACACGCACACGCACACGCACACGCACACGCACACGCACACGCACACGCACACGCACACGCACACGCCCATGCAGACGCACACACACATATTATGCTTTTGTTTTTATGTTAACGAAATGAAATGTCTTTAGATTATTATTTGCGGAGGCTCTTGACACAGGCGGAGTCTCCAACTATGTAAAAATATCTAAGTTCATGTAATAAAGCATTTTTTTAAATTAAGCTACATTTATAATATTGCGCATCAAAAATTCAACTGTACAAAATGAACGGCACAATCACAGCACGAACCAGCTCATGCCGTTTATATATCAATAGAGCCTTGCCAATTATGCGCACCCTGCAATCGGCCATGCCTCATGTCCGTAGCTGTCACTTGCCGCTAATTAGGTAATTAATAGCCTAGAGTCAGACATGGCGTAGATGGGAATGGTAAATGAAAACACAGACGAGCGACAGCAACCGTGGGAGGGCCAATAGGCCGGCTCGATAGGAGTGATACCACGGCCGCACAGAAACCCGGCGAAAAAAAAGAATAGTCCACCCTCACTCTTACCGAGGTGTCGTAAAAGGCGACTAAGGTAAAGCTGCTGGCATGATCATCAGCACCCAGAGAAGGAAAACTCTACATTTATATCAAAACCCTCGCCAACCCGTCTGCCTAGCGTGGTGAGTATGGCAAATACCCCTCATGTGATTGAGGGAGGCCCGTGCCCCAGCAGTGGGGACTTAAATGGGCTGATGATGACGATGATGGGGGGGGGGGGGGGGGTTTGCAGCGCATTTATGACTCCACTGGTGTCGCAGGTGGTTCATAGGAGATGGGAAGAAGCAACTTCTGAAGGATAAGTCCTGGTTGAAGAAGAATTTCTTGGCTATGGCATTCGCTCTTCGGTGCGACGTTTCCAGATTGCCCTAACGATAACCATACTGATGATGATC
Organism: Marasmia exigua; assembly: GCA_019059595.1. NCBI lineage: Eukaryota > Metazoa > Arthropoda > Insecta > Lepidoptera > Crambidae > Marasmia > Marasmia exigua. The sequence goes on along the minus strand of CM032487.1, from coordinate 932,427 downwards.
GCAATAACGTCCTTAAAGTAAAGGTAGGCAGTGGCATGACTGTGCTCCGGCATTGTTGATGTCTATGAGTGGCGACAGAGAACCATAGTCACCGACATAGCTCACCGAATTAGCAAACTGAAGTGGCAGTGAGCCGGTTATATTAGCCGCAGAACTGACAGCCGTTGGAGCCGTAAAGTCCTTGAGTGGAGACCGCGACTCGGTAAGCGTAGTGTTGGACGCCCTGCGACAAGATGGGATGATGACATTCGAAGGCTGGCTGGTGTGGGCTGGATGAGAGTGGCCGAAAATCGGGAGCAGTGGCGTGCATTAGGGGAGACCTATGTCTAGCAGTGGACGAGTGTGGGTTGCTGATGATGATCATGATGAGCGGCGGTTACCATTTACCATCAGATGGGTTACATGCTCGTCTGCCTATTTTTGCGCAATAAAAAAATAAAAAACCTCCCTCATTTTAGCTTGTGATTCCCGCTTGCGTCCTGTCGCTGTCGCTCTGGAGCCCGGGGTACGCTTAGACCATGATTCTAGTTCCGTCGGTCTGGTCTGGTATGGGAAAGCAGATTTTTTTTCGATAATATTGTTGATCTAACTTGCTAAATAGACTTTATTCATGATACCGTAACGATGGTGAACTCCTTCGTTGCTGGCTGTCGGTTTAAGGTCAGTCATTTAGAAGAAAGTTTATGCTTTTGAATATGTACTTCTGGCGATAGTGTCAGGAGAGCTTTAGCTGAGGTTACTACATATATCTGTGAGATTACTGTGTATTCTTTATTACACATAACCCAAGGCAAGAAATTATTAGTAGCTACTTTGGTAATTTCGCCGTAGTCGTATGTGTTTAGTAACAGGTTTTTACTTGAGCCTCAGGATGCGCGTTGATTCCGATACGCGTTGTTTTACGAACCAAGCTGTATTGTACGTACCTGCTTATTCTCTATTGCCCTTTTCTCATGTCTGTACCTAATCTGTAGACAGCGGTGCTGATTGCACAATAAGTATTGTTATCTAGTATACATCACTTATAGTGTTACATGTGTGTAATTGTTTGTTGACTTAAATAAATAATAAATTACTTTCATAGAGTAAAATGTAATGTTATTTGTGGAAGGCCGCCGCCGCGGCGTTGAGAGTTTTATCGAGAAATGTGCTCAATTTCTGGATAAAACACGGTATGGGAACAGTGAAAAATAGCAAAGTAATGAAAGGATGAACCATAATATTGTATATATTTATCAGGTTACGAACATTGAGGTAAATAGTTAACCTCAATGGTTACGAAAGTCAAAATAAAAACAAGAAATTTGCGTTGGTTTCTATTTTTACAATACCTATTATAAGGTTTTTGGGATGTAAACGATATTAAAGAATTAAAGGATTTTCGCTCTTAAAAGAGATTGCTGTAAAGAAAATTGTTGTTTGTGCCTTCCCATTTTCTAGGCACTATTTACCAGAAAAAAATAACAGTATTCACATATTGAATACTACATTATATAATTTAGTGACTAGTCATAGCGACAACTTTGTGTTTTTTGACACAAATAAATTTATTAATTATAAGTTTATAGTGACTGGCAAAACATTTTATTTGCCTTATAATGTAAAAAAAGAACTGGCTACTTTGTTAGCATTTAATATAAATAATATATTTAGTCAGACTTTGGAAAATATTCCAAGCAATTTAAATTTAAGTTTAAGACAATAGAGGACGCCTCTAGCAACATATTGACCAAGCAGGATCTTAATATCTTAAATCTTATTCACCAGAATATACAGGGGCTTCCTGGTAAAGAATTAGAGCTAGAATTATTTTTACAAGAAATGAATGTTGATATACTATGTCTCACTGAACATTGGTTAAATCAACATCAATTAATTGTTAGTATTAATGATTACAAAGTTATCAGTTCGTTCACGAGAGACTCAGCAATAAGAGGAGGGTCACTCATTTTGTTAAAAAAATCTCTTAAATGTAAACAACGTAAAGACATTGAGTCACTATCTATAGAACGAACTATTGAAATTTCGTGTGCAGAGCTGGAGCAGCATATCATTGTCTGCGTGTACAGACCCCCTTCTGCAATTAATGACTCATTTGAGACTAGCATGGAAGAAGTCTTGAGAAAAGTTTGTGCAAAAAGTAAAAAAGTTATTGTGTGCGGTGACTTTAATATTAACATCCTAGAGAATTCACAGAACTCTATTAGGTTTCTGAATCTTTTTAAGTCTTTCAATTTACACCACCTTTTCAATGAACCTACAAGAGTCACCTCCACTTCAGCTACGTGTTTGGACAACATATTCTGTAATTGTAATGAAAAATCCATAATAAATTTTATAAACTCTGATCACAGTGGTCAGATGGCTGTTATCGGCTGTCATCGAAATGTTCCGTCTACTAGTTTCACATGTAGGCCCATTACTAAGGGGCGTGTAAAAAAGTTCAAGAAGAATATTTGTAATAAAATATCCTCAATTCCATGTATTGAAAATAGTGTTGATGAATTATATGAAAGCCTTTTCGAAATTGTTGAAAAGGAATTTAATGGCATCTTCACAAAGAAGACCATTAAAAATAATTCTAAAAATCAATTTAGTGACTGGGCCACTACAGGTATATACATAAGCAGAAGAAAATTGTTTGAATTATATGACATTAAGGCTAATTCATGTGATCATACAGTAATAGAATATGTAAAAAACTATTCTAAATGCTTCAAGAAAGTATGCGCTGTTGCTAAATCAAACTACATTAAAAACAAAATAAGTAAAGCAACTAACAAAATTAAAATCACATGGAATATCATAAACAAAGAGACTTGTAAAAACAAAACACAAGAACACAAGGTCTCTCTAAAAATCAATGGCAAACAACTTGACTCTGATGCTGATGTGGCAAATGCATTTGAGTCTTTTTTCACTAATATACCAGTGACAACGACAAGTACATTAAACTCAAGTTCACATCTTGCTGTCTCCTTGCTAAAAGCAAAAGTTGACGAATGTAAAACACCTTTCAGATTTACCCATGTAACACCTGAGATAATAGTAAAAACTTTTAAAGATCTAAATATAAAAAAAAACTGAAGATCTTTGGGGAATATCCGTAGACATTTTAAAAAATATAATACTGCATATCGCACCCCATTTGTCAATGATATTCAACAGATGTGTTGACGAAGGCCAATTTCCTAACTTAATGAAGTATAGCAAAATCATACCGTTATTCAAATCAGGTGATAAAAGTAATCCTTCTAACTTTAGGCCTATTTCTATATTACCAGCACTGAGTAAGATTTTTGAAAAAGTCATATTCGTTCAGTTGCTGTCTCATTTTAAAGTTAACGACCTGCTTCATAATAAACAATTTGGGTTCACTAAAGGTAAGTCAACAACTGATGCAGGAGTTGCACTTATCAAGCATATTTTTGATGCATGGGAAAACAAGCAGGATGCTGTTGGAGTATTTTGTGACCTATCGAAAGCATTTGATTGCGTTACGCACCAAACATTGTTGTTAAAATTAGCTCATTATGGTGTGTCCAAGATTTCACTAAGTTTGATAAATTCTTACTTGTCTGATAGAATTCAGAAAGTAAACATTAATGGGACATATTCTTCAGGCACTCCTCTATTGATGGGAGTGCCCCAAGGATCGATATTGGGGCCTCTGCTTTTCCTGATATATATAAATGACCTTCCTTACTTTACACAAGACCTTTGTGAGGTAGTGCTATTTGCTGATGACACTTCGTTGATCTTTAATGTTGACCGAAGAAAAAGTACGTTTGACGATGTAAATGACACTCTGTCACAAGTTCTCCATTGGTTTACCACTAACAACTTACTTCTTAATGCTAAGAAAACTAAATGTGTAAAATTCACAATGCCCAATGTAAGACAGGTCAATACTAACATCACTATGAATAATGAACGTATTGAAGTCATTGATTCAACAGTTTTCCTTGGCATTACCATGGATGCCAAATTACAATGGGGACCCCACGTCGCAGCCTTGGCGGGAAGACTTAGTTCCGCCGCGTATGCGGTTAAGAAGATTAGACAACTGACCGATATTGAAACCGCGAGATTGGTTTATTTTAGTTATTTTCATAGTGTAATGTCTTATGGTCTCTTGTTGTGGGGGTCTGCTGCTGATATACAGACTATATTTGTATTGCAGAAGAGGGCCATCCGCTCCATATACAACCTTAGACCTCGCGATTCGCTAAAAGAATTATTTAAGAGCATTAACATCTTAACCGTAGCTTCTCAATACATTTTAGACTGTATTTTGTACGTGCGAAAGAACATTGATATTTTTTCGAAAAAATCTGATTGTCATGGTTTTAACACTAGAAATAAACACAAGCTCGCGATTCCAAATCTGAAACTTCAAAAAATTAATAATTCATTTGTTGGTCTAAGTATTAAAATGTACAATAAGTTGCCACAAAATGTTATTGAGTTACCAACGCATAAATTTAAATCTCACGTGAAAGCCTGTTTAATGAGTAAAGGATACTATAAAATTGTAGACTACTTAAATGATAAGGATTCATGGACATAATGACCTCCATGCCTGCACACTTGTAACATTTTCATATATATTAACAAAAATCATTAATATTATATAATTACTGAATTTTAATAAATTAGGCTTAGCAGCATTTATTACTGTATAAAATTGATTTATATTGATTATTCAATAATTGACAAGATGCTAACCACCTACTATTGTACACCTCGTCCTGCAGTTTATTAGTATTAGATTAAGTAACTACTACTCTTTGTGACCTATGAGGAGAACCTAAGTAGTCATGCTCACTCAAATGTCTCTGAGGTGGTGGCGTTATGTGGCGGGTCATTACATTCCCTCTAATATGGTTGAGTGAAATGATGGCTGACACATACGTCATACTTGTGAACAGGTGCCACCTTTGGGGACTGGTCCGCTTCGGTTTACCTCATATTTAGCTTTTAATTTGCTTCATTCTATTTTGTGTTGCATTAGACTGTATGACTTGGTATGAAGATAATAAACCATTGTAAAAAAGTTGGCGATTAAAAAGAGTAACTGGCGAGTTTCTTGCCGGATCTTCTCGACCAGAAACAACTTTCCGAGCCGGTGGTAGAATCGCATTATGTTTATTTATTTCTTTAGTATATTTTATGTATCAACATATATATGTATTACAGTGGCGAAGGGTGAATATTTTCAAAAGGGAAGCCGGAATATGAAATTAACTTACCAAAATGCTCAGCATGCCCATGGATACCCGTGACATCATTGGAGTCACAAGTGCGCTGCCAACCTTTAAACCCCACTTTCCCCCGACTTGGGCCTCCGGTACCCCCACTCACGCAGCGAAACACAGTACAGTGCTGCTTCACGCCGGTTTTCTGTGAGGTCGTGGTACCACTACGATCGAACCGGCCCATTCATGCCGATGCGTGGCTATCCCACGGTCATATGTTAAAGTCGAAAAAAATATATATTTTGATTGGCGCGGCCTAATTTTACTACATGTTTTTTGTTTTCAAAACTAGAACGAAGTCTTGTTCGATAGCAAATAATCTGTGCGACAACAATATATCAGTATTCATGACATTTTTAACCGACGACCGACATTAAGATGACTTCAGCACAACACACAATACAAAAATTAATCCAATTCACCACAATTCAACACCAAAACAAATAAAAATCGACAAAACGAAAGCAACAAGTTGTTTACAATTAGCATTATCCGCCATTAAATAAAAACTAAAAAGCAAGAGAAATAAAAATATACGCTCCTGTCATGATTTAATACCGTGCTACATTCATTCTTAATTCGGAATCATTAAAATTTTACTTCTTTCTCGCTTGCACCTGTGCGTTGCTAATTAACCTATCTCTATAACAAGCCGGTAGGAATCGAGTTATTTCTTAGTAAATTTGCACGTGCTAAAACGAGACGGAACATGACGATCTATACACATAAATGAAAAGGACTGATGCTCAGTATGAGAATTTGTAGTATGAAGAAGTAACTCGGTATTTTACCGGCTTGCCACCTGCATTATTTGCGTTGCTCATCAAATTTTGTAGGCGTTAAGTCTATAATCCAAACTATTTAAACTATAAAGTGTCACACTAAGTGAATTTAACAGATAAAAATATCGTTGGCCCATAGATTCGATTTTTCATAAGGGAAGCCGACGGGAATCGGGTTGTATGGACTCTTCGCCACTGATGTATTAACATGTAAATTATACATAAGTACTTATAAATAGTTTTAAGTCATTCAAATGTATGACGATTTGTAAGTGCTGTGTACAAGCCTATGCAAATAAAGAATTATTTGAATTGAATTGAATTGAATTGAATTGAATATAAAAATAACGGTGTATAGCTTAAGCAGTTGATAAATTACCTCGTATTTCATATACTTTTCAACCCTGAAAAAAGTTTACGAAAAATGGAACGAAAGACTATTGACGAATGAATATCAAATCGCATCGTTATGAGCGCCCCCCCGCGGCGTTTTTAATAACTGTCAGCGGAATGAGATGGCGATCAATCACAGAGTGTAAGATATTACTAGTGAATGTTATTTTAGATATAGCAATGCCTTTGACCGGAGAGCCTTTCATGAATGGCTCGATCGAAGTGATAACAATGACTCGCAGTATACCGGAGTAAAATATCGCCTACGCTATTTTTCTGAGTGAGTGTGGGTACCCAAAGCCCAACTGAGAGCCCAACTAAAAAATTTGCGCGTTTGTAACTCCATTGGAATTGCGGATGTTCATAGGCGGCGCCAAAAGCGCTAGTCGAAGACGAAGAAGCCAGGACTCTTTTCAACTATTCCTTCTCATTTAAGCGTGAAATTCCCAGTTGCCTCCAAAGCTATTGCTCAAAAAAGACCTGTGTATGCTTAGACCATGATTCAGTATTTTGGGGGGGTCATGTTACTTTGTCTTTGGATGCGGGCGGCACAGGACTGATTTGTGTGGAGAACATTGGGGGAAGTCTATGTCCAGCAGTGGACGTCTATTGGCTGAAATGAAGATGATGATGATGTAGTTACAATGAAGCGACTGCCGTTTGACCTTCGCACCCCTTTAACAAGTGAACCATAGCAACTGAAACATTTCAGGTTACACGTTCCAGAAACTATCCGAAACGTGCAGGTTTCCTCACGATGTTTTTCCTCGCCGTCGAGCTAATGGTAGAAATACGCACATAGATTTGAAAAATTCAGAGGGGCATGCTCGGATTCGAACCACTTCCCGCATGAAAGGCGCGTTTAAGGTGACGGGTAGGGCACACTAGCGACGCCAATCGACTTTAATTTTTAGCTACTAAACCAAATCTATTTTAAACAATTTCGGGGTTACAACCTCTCGAAAAACACTTATACTATTTTTCAAATAACCATGCACAAATGTTGGGTCCGTTTTTGTACGCGAAAAATTGTTTCACGCCAAAAGTGGCCGCTTTTGGCGTGAATCAATTTTACGCGTACGCGTTGGACCCAAAATTATTGCATGGTTATTTAATAAATAGTATAAGTGTTTGTCGAGAGGTTGTAACCCCGAAATTCTTTAAAAGAGATCCGGTTTATTAGCTAAAAATTGAATCGATTAGTGTCGCTAGTGTGCCCTACCCATCCCCTTAAGCTACCATCGCTCGCTTTAACTATTATTGTACTCAAAATGAACCTCAAATATTTTAACAGTGAAATGGAACGGCTCTGATTGCAAGATTGATAAAATCTACCGCACCCGGACAAAACTATTCAATTAACAATATCTCCCAAGGATACAATGAGGTAATATTTTTATACCCAATGTTAGCCAATTATTGGGAACATTCCAATCAGGATAGATTTATTGGAGGACCCGTAGGTGGATAGCTAGAGGTAATACGTACAATGAAAAAAGGTATCATAAAATTCTCAGCAAATAAAAGAGAACAGCGATCCTACATAACTGATATAATCAATGACCTATTTTTGGTTCAGTAGTCCCGGCAGTTCACTGTCAAGTAGTCCCGGACCAAAATTCGTACCGGTCCCTTTTAACATTGCCTGTGGGAACGAGATGACGTAAGCTTTAGTACAGTAGTAACTTTAGATCCCGATTTATAATAAGGCGGTTTAGGTCCATCCCTTCTGCCAGGCCCTAGCGCTAGTGGCATGGACATTTGTGTGCAACGTAGCTCTTTGGTTCTCACAGGACAAGACCGTACCAACTTAGGCGACTTTTCAGCAGTTTGTCAGCTATATTACGGACATGAAGCTTTCAGCATTCTAACAATTCAGTTAGAGTTGGCGACGGCCACAACCAACCTTTTCACTTATTTTTTTTAAAACGTTTATTTTTTGATATATATTTTTGATGTATTATTGTAAAAAAATGAAGTGATTAAAATACGTTTTACTCGGACGAATCCAGCCGTCCGCAATTGTTAGGATTACTTACTTACTACCTAGTTACTACGCTGGCTCAGCAACTCGAAGTGGATCTTGGCCTCTGACTCGAGAATTCGCCATTCTATTTGTTCTCAGCCACCTGTCGCCAATCCGGCTTTTGTAGGTGACCGAGATCTTTCCCGACCTTTTTTTTTTTTTTGTTGACCCAGGAGAAATGCGTTACGCATACCCATCCGTCTGTAAACGGATGGGTTATGTCGGACTCTCCTCTGGCGACGGCTTCTCCTAACGAGATGCCGACCAGAGGCATACCGACTAAAACTCCTGGGACTCTCCCTCATCTGTCCATGGGTGGGTGAGTGACATGGGGCCAAAGCTCGGAGCCTTTCACCACGTCACCCCCCGGACAGGGACGCCCGCCTACATGGCGGGCACGGCGCTTCTCCCCCCGGGGTCGGGGGGAGGGATGGGGACAACCGAGAGAGTCGTGCCGTCCCCACCAGGCGTAGGAGGAGGTCCGTGCAATGCCGGTGGTGGGGTTACAGCCCCACGCACCAGCGGACCTGGATCTTTCTCGACCTGGTCTATCCAGCGATATCTAGGGCGCCGTTCTGGGCGCTTCCCGGATGTTCGACCCAGGTACGCTCTCTTCACATATCAATCCGACTCCATTCTCTCAACGTGGCCGAGCCAGCGTAGTCTAGCTGACTTTCTCGCCCATTATATTGGGTTCGGCCACGAGCTCTTCAATTTTGGCGTGTTTCCTTAAAAAGATTATTGTTACGAAACCAACACAAAGAGTAAAACGATCCATAGGATGGGCTAGTTTAAAACAGATAAGGACTTGTCTGTGTACAAGTTCAACAGTCACCGCTCAACAAAAGCAAAACAAATGCACAAAAAATTAGGGTAAGTACATTTTAGTTTCAACATTGCTCAACAGATGGCGCTGTGCAAAATTGAATCGCACAAGCGTTTCGTTTTTTCTCACATATATATGCCATGTGAATGCTTAACCCATCAGGTACTTGCACCATTGCTGGATACCTCATCCTCAATATATGGTTTATTTATGCTTTCATCAAGGCTTTTATTCCTGAAACCTTGTCACCTTGCTATAGGGTTGTATAGTCTGTCTTCCTCCCTCCTCCTCGACCTCCTTTAAAAGGGCTAGTCAGGGGTATGACAGTCGGAACATAGGATTTTTTTTCATAGAAAGCAGAGTTATCTAGCGACATGATCCTGAAATAGGCTTTTTTGTAGTCTCTTAAAGTTGTGCTAGATGCCGCTATCTCATTATTTACATCCTATAAAAATTATTTAATTAATTTACAATTTTTCAAATTACCTATTCTTATTTACAGACCAATATCCATTTTACCTGCCCTTAGTAAAATATATGAAAAAGTTATATTCCATCAATTATTGGGTCATTTTAATCTAAACAAATTATTGTCATTCTTGTCTTATTGTCAGTCATTTTAATCTAAACATAATAAACAATTTGGATTTACTAAAGGCAAATCTACTACTGATGCGGGAGTTGCACTCATCAAGCACATTTTTGATGCATGGCAAAATAAGCAAGATGCTGTAGGTATATTTTGTGACCTTTCCAAAGCATTCGACTGCGTTAATCACCAAACATTATTAATGAAGCTACAGCATTACGGCCTCACAGATAGCTCTCTGAGCTTGGTACGGTCATACCTAAGTGATAGAATTCAAAAAGTCAATGTTAATGGAACTAATTCTTCTGGCGCCCTTTTACAGATGGGAGTGCCCCAGGGCTCGATATTGGGGCCCTTACTGTTTATTATATATGTAAATGACCTACCTTACTTTACTAAAAACTTGTGTGACATAGTATTATTTGCAGATGATACTTCTTTAATTTTCAAAACTAATAGACATAAAGATAACTTTGACGATGTAAATAATGCTCTCACTCAAGTGCTACATTGGTTTACTGTAAATAATTTACTTCTCAATGCTAAAAAAACTAAATGTGTCAAATTTACATTGCCCAACGTAAGACAGGTCAGCACTAGGATTTATATGAATAGTCAAAATGTTGAAGTAATTAATTCTACAGTATTTCTAGGCGTCACGTTAGACTCAAAATTACAGTGGGGTTCTCATATTGCAGCCCTGGCAGGGAGACTTAGTTCGGCTGCATATGCAGTAAAAAAAATAAGACATCTGACCGATATTGAAGCAGCCAGACTTGTGTATTTCAGTTATTTCCATAGCGTTATGTCTTATGGTCTGCTGTTATGGGGCTCTGCGGCTGATATTCAAGCTATTTTTGTGCTACAGAAACGAGCTGTCAGGGCCATATACGGACTTAGACCACGAGACTCGCTTAGAAACTTGTTCAAAGAAATTAACATTTTAACATTAGCATCACAGTACATCTTTGACTGTATTATGTATGTTTATAAAAATTTAGAAAACTTCCCTCGAAAATCCGACAACCATAACCTAAATACTAGAAATAAACACAAGCTTGCTGTTTCACATCTCAGACTTCATAAGATTGGTAATTCATTCGTAGGAATGAGTATTAAAATATTTAATAAGTTACCACAAAAGCTTGTTGATTTACCAATGCCCAAATTTAAAACACATGTTAAAAATTATTTAATGGCAAAAGCCTATTATACAGTTAATGATTACTTAAATGACAAGAATTTGTGGAAATGATAAACTGTTCGCCTACACCCATGACACTGTACTTGTAAAAAAAATTTGGTGATTAAAAAGAGTAACTGGCGAGTTTCTTGCCGGATCTTCTCGTCAGAATCAACTTTCCGATTCCGGTGGTAGAATCACATTATATTTATTCATTTCTTAGTATATTTTTTGTATCGACATATATGTTTAATAACATGTATAATATACTTAGCTATAATTTATATTTTTCATGTATGACGATTTGTAAGAGCTGTATATAAGCCTATGCAAATAAAGCACTTTTGAATTTTGAATTTTTTTGAATTTTGAATTATTTATCAAGAAATATTTACTAGTTTGAAATGTCTAGACAAAATAAAATCTAATGAATTGTTACGAATGAATGACTAATTTAAAAAAATGGTAAATTGGAATGTGTAAAAGTCAAAATGGTGTCACCATAGAACAGACAACAGTTGACAACACAAACAAACTGTAGAATAGAATGGTTAGCATATTTCCGAATTTAACGTAGCCAAAATACATATTTTGCAGATACAATTTTTTACAGTCCACTTAAATTTATAAAACTACATTTATACCCAGGGCCATAACTTTTTTTGAGCAAATAAAAAAACACAGATCTGAGATTTTTTTGCAAATGGTGTGCATTTTATTTTTCACCAAAAAATATCCTGAAGAATCCTTACTTGAAAAAGAGAAATTCAGTTATCGATACAACACAAACGTTGAGTTGAATTTCGGTCAAAGAGTAATATTATAAATACGTTTCAGTCTCCTCCGTCCTAGTAGTTGTTAGTGAAACTGTTATTGCGATACGGACGCTAAAGTATGTGTTGAAAAGTTAATTATGCCAGGCCAGCATTGTATATTGTGGCCGTGGGTATGGAACTGGTAAGTTTTAATCTGTGTTATGATCCTCATCCTCAGCAAACTGAAAGTTTTAATACCTACATCCTGAACGAAAACATATATTTCAATACTGGGGGCCTACCGCCCAATCGCCTTTGTTCTAATCGAATATCGTTAAGAAACATGACTGTGTCATTTGAATTCCACATTTCGATAGATTTTTGCTGTTTTGTTCTGTTGAACGTTGCTAGCAAGCTAAACATTGTTTAACATAAAGTTGCGCAGTAGCCCCTCTGATCTGAATATGGAAATACCCGACTTAAATAATTTATCATAATCAGCCCATATTCGTCCACTGCTGGACACAGGCCTCTCTTAACTCACGCCACTGAAATGTGACGATCATCGGAGGTCTTTATCCTACTGCTATCACATTGGCAAGAGAGGATTCATTTCGGTTTTTCCTTCTCTCACACAGGTGTTATGTGCATGTTGCCTTCTAGTCGACTCTTATATTACTTATCATATGATACTATCATAGGACAGGCAAAGAATATCCCTCAGCATTAATGTAAACAATGTATTATTGTCTCTCAGGTACACCAGTCCATGTTTTTCCTAACCCAATCAAATTGTTGTATCAAGTTTTATTAATAGACTGTCCTTTTGAGTGTGATGTTCATAAGGAAGAAAAGGTATTTTTTAAATACATCAATAAATGTTATTTTAATTGGAAAATTAACTTTTGATGGTGATGATGAAGTAAAGAGAGCGGCCCAAATACATTATAACAAATTCAAACATTATAAAAATAGAAAACAAAAAGTTTTTTTATATTAATAAATGTATTTATAATTTATTTTTGTAGTTTTACTCAATCACTCCCCTCCTGGTATTAATATTAGCTCTTCAAATGCTATTAGGATACGACTATTTCTTCTTTCATAATAAATTATCAACATTAGTTTCGCGTAGAAAAAGTTGATAATTTATTATATAAGAAGAAATAGTCGTATCCTAGTGTCCTAGTAACATTTGAAAATACCGTGACGTAGCGGTCGTGACGTAACGGTCGTGACGTAACGGTCGTGACGTAACGTAAAGTTCGGATCAATTCGCTAGAGGCGCTGCTTTAAAAGAGTTTGCATAAAACTCTCTCAAGAGGGCTCTCTTTTTCCTGTATATAATACTACTCTTTGGGGCTAGTGGTAACTTAACTGGTCGAAGACATTTTAGAATATTCCTTTGATTTAGGTTTCTGAGAGAAATCTTATTGATGGCTCAAGTTTGTGTTTCTAGATGAACATTTTGATAAAGTAACTTAATAGAGACTTAAGGTTTGTGCCGAGCTATTTTAGACAGTAAAGTAAATTTCAATTTTCCCTTCATTGTAAGATAACACAATTAAATTAATAGTGGCTATTTGAGAGTTTATTAATGTAATGTAAGTCGTTCTGTTCCAATAGAATAATATAATTAGTAGCGTAGAGTAATATTAAGTTGTAATTTTTTTTTATCAATAAAGTTGTTTCTTACCAACATTTTAGCCTGAAACACAGCGTGTCCTAGTACAGGCAAAATGTCAAATATAAGCACTAATATATAAGATTAAGATCATAAGTTTGTACTACGTTATTGTTAGTTATTTGCAATAAACATTTTATCATTATTATGTATGTCAGTTGTACCATAACCACGGGCAATTCGGAGGCCCAATCCGGGGGATAGGGGGGGTTTAAATCCGTCTGTTCATTTGCCTACCTATTACAAAAAAAAAAAGATATTTAACTATCAGCCAATAGATATTTGACAGACCATTCAATCATGGGTTATTACTTCGCTATTTATTATCCAACCCGTTTCTTGCAATGCATAGGAATAGATTATACTACCATTTAAATCCTTTAATGTGATTGGTTCGCTGTGAATGGTTTGAAGTGATTTAGGGCGGATCATGACGATACGGGAGGGATGGCAGGTTCACATAAAAGCTTTAGTAGGATTTCAGTTCAATCATTCAAAGATATTTAGAAACTAGTGGCCCGCGCTCATTTCGTTTCCAGATAGCGCTAGGTGTTGAATACATCGCGCAAGTAATTTTTCTTTTTAGATTACCTAAAAACCTGGGTGTTGTAATATAGAAGATAGACCTGGAAAAGTGAAACTCCGTGTTTTCTGGAACATTATTAGATAGGTGGGAGACGATCAGACGGATCACCTGATGGTATGCGATTGCACACCAGTGGAGTCACAAGTTTTAGCCAAATTTTAAATTCACTGTTACTTCCAATTTGGACATCTGGTATCTTCACTCACTTACTCGACGAAACATAATGGAGGCGTTGCTTCACGAAGGTTTTTTTGAGACCGTGGTAGCATTTTAGTCGTTCCGGCTCATTCAAAGCGAAGCGTAAATAGTAATATAATAGTAGAATAGAATAGAATCAAAATATAAATCTGAACACTGCTGAGAACGGCCGCTCTCGCTTCGTTTCAGAACATTAGATTCTTTTACTTTGTACCAACAGATGGCGTTAGGCGTTAATTGCATCGCGAATATAAATAGTACAGATTTTTGCATATGCACACTTTGAGAAACTACTATTCCACGTTGAGGTTTCCTCCTACCTTTAGTAGCTACTTTTATTCCAGGAACAACAAGATGGTGTGTGGGACTCTAACCCGAAACAAAATCCCTGGAGTGTCCATCTCAGCGCAATCACAGTCGGAAACACACAGCCGGGACTGGATCGTACCGCTAAACGCGCTCGGTGCGCTAGCTCTTTTTCATCATCATCGTCATCGTCAGCCCATTTAAGTCCCCACTGCCGGGGCACGGGCCTCCCTCAATCACGTGAGGGGTAATTGCCATACTCACCACGCTTGGCAGACGGGTTGGCGAGGGTTTTGATATAAATGCAGAGATTTCCTTCTCTGGGTGCTGATGATCATGCCAGCAGCTTTACCTTAGTCGCCTTTTACGACACCTCGGTAAGAGTGAGGGTGGCCTATTCTACTCTGCCGGGGACCACACGACCAGCTCTTTTTACCGACTTCAAAAAAGGAGGAGGGTCTATCAATCTTTCAATTTTTTTTTATTTTTTTTTGGTGGGTAAGTATACAGAGTTCGGCAACTTTACCTCCCGTGCTAATTGTAATAACTGTGTTACGGCAAGGTAACGATTCTCGCTCCATACAAATACAAGGCATTTTTGCACGTCAGTTCACCAGCCCAAGCTATGAGTAACCATTTGAAATCGGTCGGTCACTGCGTCGAGTATCTAGTAAACACTTTTGTAGTATATGTGTGCAATACAGATAAATTGGTGTCACGTAGATCAGTTAATAAAAGCAATGCGAGTATTTTAATATATGTTATTACGTATTATTGTGTGGTTTTTTTTTATGCTAGAGGCGGACAAACGAGCAAGCGAGTCACCTGATGGAAAGTAATCATCGCCGCCCATGAACATCCGCGAAATCAGAAAGATCGCTAATGTGGTTCCTGTATCTTTGTTTTTTCACGTTTGTTCACCGATTTCTCCGCCAACTGTTGACCGATTTGCACAATTTCTTTGAAAAAACATACTTACAAATTGGTCCCACTTTTATCATTTCAGGATCTGATGAAGGGCAACCCTCAAATTTTATAGGCAAATGAAATGTTTTTGTATTTTTTATCAAAGCTGCACCAGTAATTATGCCTGATTGTATTATTTTTGTGGCTCAGCTGATGATGGAAGGTCAACTCCTCAACGGTTAGGAGTTAAAAGATAACTCTTTCAATACCGTATTCACATTTAGGCTGATGGTTATTCGCGGGGGTGAGGGGCTTCCGAAAAATAAAACACTAAAACGAATGAAAAAAAAATTAACAAAAAAAAACCGCCTTCAAAAACCACGAACTAAAAAGTGTAAAATAACATTTTTAATGCTTCATACACTTTAAATAACATTTTATAACAGTAGGTACACTCGAAAAAAGGTGTTACCGAAGTCCGCGCCCAAGACTACCTATCTTGTAATACTTCATTAAATTTTTCAACAGGCAGTGTTATAAAATGTTAGGTATTTAAAGTGTATGAAGTGTCAAAAATGTAATTTTACACTTTTTAGTTCGTGGTTTTTGAAGGCGGTTTTTTTTTCGTAGAATTTCTTTTTTCATGCGTTTTAGTGTTTCATTTTTCGGTAGCCCCTCGGCCCTCCCCTCTGCGAATTAATTTTTAGTTCATTGTTTTTGAAGGCGATTTTCTTTCTGATGTATGACGTACCAGGACACCCAGTACAGCCGTCCCCCGCGGCGTCATATACTGAGCAAGTCACTCCCCAATAGTGGCTATGCTCGCCTACTCCGAAGGCCCTATTGTCGGTTCATGCGACAGGCCGGGAATGCCTTGGCAGTACATCACGCACAAAGGACCGAAAGAGAGTCTAGGTGCGGAAAAGGAGTCCACTTTACCTATACCTTACACTATACCTTAGTGGTATTCACCTTTAGTGGCTCCTAAGCTAACAGTCATGTAAATAGCAATTGGGTTATCCCACAGCTATTACCATTACGTAGAGTTACAGCCTCCGGTCGGATTCGCTATTTATTATTTAAACAAAGACCTGTTTTATCTAAAATGTTGCCAGGAGAAAACGTTGGTGAAGGTTTCTGTTACACTTTTTTTATGCTAGAGGCGACAAACGAGCAAGCGAGTCATCTGATGGAAAGTAATCAACGCCGCCCATGAACATCCGCGAAATCAGAGAGATCGCTAATGTGTTGCCGGCCTTTTTAAAGAGGAGTACGGCTACGACTTAGTGTTAAATCTACTTGGGTTTCCATAGACAAAGTCTACACTCTGGTTTTAAAAAGACATCCTGTATGTCAGTCTGTTCGGTGTTCAAATTTCTGTTTACGCAAATATATGTCGTATGTAAATACAAATATGCCTGTTTACTTTGCCCCTCTACCGATATAAATAAATGGTTATGGGCAACTCACGTTGAAGAACGCTATATAGTCATTATATGTATAGTTACTAAAAAAGTGCTATGGATAATCCATCGGTGCCCTACGGCACACGGCACGTAACCGCTGCAGGAACATCAGGTATTTCCATAAATAAATTAAATGGATCAAACTTCAACACATGGGCATTTGCCATCGAATGCCTGTTAACGGATTTGGAGCTATGGGACGTGGTTCTTCACCCATTGACCCCACGGACCCCGACGCCAAGCGTAAGGACGCTAAAGCGCGAGCCAAAATCTGTTTGACGTGTGAAGAATCGATTTACCCAGTGATTCGAGGAGCAAAGACAGCCTATGACACCTTTAAAAGCCTCCAGAAGGACACTAGTGGCAATGTCACGAAGTACAAGGCCAGACTAGTAGCCAAAGGCTTCACTCAAGTAGCGGGAGTCGACTATTGTGAAATTTTTTAAACCTACTTGGGTTTTCATAGACACAGTCTACACTCTGGTTTTAAGAAGACATCCTGTATGTCAGTCTGTTTGGTCTTCAATTGTCTGCTTACCCAAATATATGTCGTATGTAAATACAAATATGCCTGTTTACTTTGCCTCTCAACCGATATAAATAAGTCTTAGGGACCTTCAAGTGCAGAACCAACTCCTTTTTAAAAAGGCCGGCAACACATTAGCGATCTCTCTGATTTCGCGGATGTTCATGGGCGGCGATGATAACTTTCCATCAAGTGACTCGCTTACTTGTTTGCAGAAAAAAAATCTAGTATAAGCTGCATTGACATAGTTTCTTATTTCGTATCCAGTGTGCGTCATCTATAGATACAGTTATTTGGTAGATTTGGTAGTTGGCAACCCCAAACCGCGGTGTTTGGCTCGTGATTCACTACGGGGCCTGATAAAGCCCATTCAACGATAACGTTATGGGCCTACGCCGTTCGAATACGCTTATACAGATCTTGACTGTTCTTATGGGATGGAATGAACGGCTAATCTGTATAGATACAGTAAAATTACAGACACTATTATGATGTTTCTCGTAATTTTTTTTTATGTGAATGGTGGCAGACGAGCTGACGGATCACCTGGTGGTAACCGATTGCCGCCGCCCATAGACACTAATAAAAATATTTTTTAACCGTGGGAAAACCACGTTTTGGCATGAATGGGCCGGCTTGACCGGGGTGATACCACGGCCTCACAGAAAACCGGCGTAAAGCAGCAATTTGCTGTGTTCCGCTGCGTCAGTGAGGGTGCCGGAGACCTAAAAGGTAACATGATTGACTATAACCAATTTTATTCCACCTTGTATCACATTAATGAAACGCAATAAATGCTTTGACTGGACTTAATCCGGAGGCAAGAGAAGTTTAAAAGTTGGCATCGCACTTGTGACTCTACTGGTGTCGCGGGTGTCCATGGGTGGCGGCAATCCCTAACCATCAGGTGATCCATCTGCTCGTCTGCTACCTATCACATAAAAAAATAATATCCTGTGTTACGAATATCAGAATCAACAGAGGAATCACAAAAAAAACTTTATTTGCATAGGCTTGTATCGTCATATTAAAACTTATTCATTTACTCGTTTATGTGCTTATGTATAAATTACATATGTGTTGATTATATATTTGTACTTCATCATTTCAGCCAATAGACGTTTACTGCTGGACATAGGCCTCCCCCAAAGTTCTCCACACAGATCAGTCCTGTGCCGCCCGCATCCAATGGATTCCCGCGATCTTCACCAGATCGTCGGTCTACCTTGTGGGAGGCCTGCCACGGCTGCGACTTCCTGTACGTGGCCTTTACTCGAGGACCTTTCCGCCCCAACGGCCGTCTGTTCTCCTCGCTATGTGCCCTGCCCATTGCCACTTGAGGCATGCCATCCTTTGGGTTTTGTCTGTGACCTTCGTTCTCCTGCGGATCTCATCATTTCTGATACGATCACGCAGGGAGACTCCGAGCATAGCCATAGCCATGGCTCTCTGGGTGACTCTCTGGGTGAGCCTCCTTAATCGGCACATTTTAAGCGGCCACGTTTCGTTTCCGTATGTCATCACTGGCAACACCTTATGTTAGTATTTGTACTTTTCTATAGTTAAAAGTACATATTTATAAAGGGTGGTGTGCCACATTTACCCATGAATACTCTAGCACAAAATAAGTAACCAAATATCTCTGTCTGGCATTGCTCTGTGCCCGCCACACCTAGACGACAGTTATTAGTTCTCCTACACCCAGTAATTAATTACACTAGTGTAACAGCGCCCTTTCCCCGAGACACAGAGTTTTTTTTTTTTCGATAGTTGCCAAATTGTCACAGTGACACTGTAAAATATTTATTTATTACGGTTCCGTAGCCAAATGGCAAAAAACGGAACCCTTATAGATTCGTCATGTTTTAAGTTAATAGACACACAGCGGACAGCGTCTGTGTGTCCGTACGTATGTCACAGCCACTTTTCTCCGAAACTATAAGAACTATACTATTGAAACTTGGTAAATAGATGTATTTTGCTAACCGCATTACGATTTTTCATAAAAATTGGAAAAAATTTAAATACTGGGGGGTCTCCGTACTTGAAACTGAAACTTAATTTTTTTTTTCATCAATCCTATACGTGTAGTATTAATAATTAAATAGGACACCAAACAAATCTTACACTAAA
The DNA here is from genome assembly GCA_019059595.1 of Marasmia exigua. Lineage (NCBI taxonomy): Eukaryota > Metazoa > Arthropoda > Insecta > Lepidoptera > Crambidae > Marasmia > Marasmia exigua. The sequence continues at coordinate 912,810 of CM032487.1, read as the reverse complement.
AAACCGGCCAAGTGCGAGTCGGGCTCGCGCACAAAGGGTTCCGTAGCAGCAAAGTCCAAAATTACAGTTAAATCAACCTATCTCAAAAACTATAAGAGATACTTTGATCAAACCAAAAATCGTTGAAAGAGTTAATTAGCATGCATCACCTCTATTTTTTTTAGAATTTTATACCCCGTAGTTATAAAAATAGAGGGGGGGGGACATACTTTTTACGACTTTGAGAGCTGATATCTCAAAAACCGTTCACTTTAAGAAAAATGTTTTTTAGAAAACTTTATATCATTTTAAAAGACCTTTCCATTGATACCCCACACGGGTATGTACATCGAAAAAAAAAATTTCATCCCTCAGTTACATGTATGGGGGGCCCCACCCCCAATTCTTTTTTTTACTATTTAGTGTCATATTTTTGTAGCGGTTCATACAACACATATTCCCATCAAATTTCATCACTGTAGTACTTATAGTTTCCGAGTAAATCGGCTGTGACAGACGGACAGACGGACAGACGGACAGACGGACATGACGAAACTATAAGGGTTCCGTTTTTGCCATTTTGGCTACGGAACCCTAAAAAGCATTTAAATATTATCAATCCAGCCAATCTCCACGATCACCCACGTATGCAGGATATATTATAGTTTGGCCCGACCCCCGCAACTGCTTTACCGAGCTTAGTCGGTAAAGCAGTTGCCCGGTTAGCACAAAATCGTGGGTTCGAGTCCCACCCGAAGACTGTCGATAAATTTTTAAGTGCATTATTTACTTAAGAACTTACTAACTCCTTACTTTTTGGGTACGGAACCCTAAAAAAGGGAGAAATAACTATTTTTTTATATTTGATAATTTTATCTACAAATACGCGAATCCTGCCCGTTCATATGTAACATTTATATCAGTTACGACATAAAAAGTCACAAAGGTTGTAATATACGGCGGTTTAAGGCTCTTTTCTGGGCTATTTTGCTTTTATGATTGCAATTCTCTTTGCAATTTGTTTGAGGAAACATCGGACAGGGTAGTCTTTACTAAATGGAGACAAAGATGGTGGCTGAATGGATAAAATTGCCGTTTGCGTCCAAAGCTGTCGCTTCGGAGCCCGGGGTACGCATGGCCATGATCCAGAATTCGGGAAGCCTGGTAAATACGGGTACAATGAAGTGACTGCCGTCTGACCTTCGCTACCCTTAGACAAGGGAACCAGACCAACTGACCGGCATAAAACAGCACTGTGCTGTGTTTCACCTGTGTGAGTGAGGGTACCGGAGCCCCGATCCATGGGAAAGGAGGGTTTAAAGGTTGACAGGGCACTTGTGACTCCATTGGTGTCGCGGGTCTCCATGGGTGGCGACAATCGCTTACCATCAGGTGATCTCGTCTGCCACCTATTACATAAAAACAAAAAAAATGGTACGGGTGGAATCCTAGTTTACGGCGTGTAGTGCAGCAGTGGAAATCTACAGGCTGGTAGATATACGGGGTTTTTATAGATTAGCCTTTCGTGACTGCGAGTGGCAGGGGCGGTTCTAGCCCAAGAAGCGCCCAGGCACAATTAATAACCTGGCGCCCTCTTGTTTCAAAATGCGCGAACAAAAACAATTCTGCAAAAAAAAATGTTTTCAAGCTTTTCAGTGTCTAATTTTTGGGCAGAACTCTCCACCCTTCCCTCTTCCACCCCCGCCAAATAACTAACAAACTAATTGTGAGTACAGTATTGAAGAGTTATCCTTCGAATTACCGTTGAGGAGTTGACCTTCCATCATCAGCAGAACCACAAAATTAATACAATCAGGCGTAAAAACTGGTGCAGTTTTAAAAAAAGACACTAAAACGTGTGCCTTTAAAATTTGAGGGTGCCCCTCAAATTTTTTCAGGATTCCATCATCAGATTTTGATATCCTGATCATGGTACCATTGCGGGACTATCTAATTTGCAACTAAAAAAGAATCATCTAAATCCGTTCATAAATGGCAAAGTAATCGGCGAACAAACATTGAAAAAAAAAACAGAAATTTACATGTCGAATTGCGAGCTTCCTCCTTTTTTTTGAAGTCGGTTAAAAATGGAATCTTACAACATGTTCGACTACCTATGAGGAACTCGAACATGAATATGTATTAAGATGAGGAGAACCATCAGTACTCGCACCCGCTCCTTGTGGAGCGTTACAGTGGAGGCTCTATGTGCAGCGAGAGGCTCTCGGCGCCTTTTAACTTCCGGAGCCCGGGTACACTGCAACCCCTGCACTATAGGTAAAGACGCCCCTGGCGAGTGCCTCGTACAACCTAGATTAATTATTCAGTGATGAACGGTAGGTAATTACACACGGGTCAATTTTAAATAAGGGTTTAGTTATACTTGTAGGTATTGTATTTAATTTATTCAATTCATGTACAATGTATTAATTGTTCAATTTACTTAATATCGGACCGTGGGAGAGAGATGAGTGGACCGGCTCGACCGGAGTGATACCACGGCCTCACAGGAAACCGGCGTGAAGCAGCACTGTGCTGTATTTTGCTGCGTGAGTGAGGGTACCGGAGGCCCAATCCGGGGGACAGGGGGGTTTGAAGGGCAGCGCACTTGTGATTCCACTGGTGTCGCGGGTGTCCATGTGCTGTGGCAATCGCTTGCCATCAAGTGATCCGTCTGCTCGTCTGCCACCTATCACATAAAAAAGACAGCTTTTTTTTTATTTCAAAAATAGTCTAATAAATATACTTAATAGAACAAAAGGTTGGCAGCGCACTTGTGACTCCACTGGTGTTGCGGGTGTCCATGGGCGGCGGAATTGCTTACCATCAGGTGATCCGTCTGCTCGTCTGCCACCTCTCATATAAAAAAAAAAAGCGCTGGTAACTAACCTATATCAGTCGCGCTATGGTTATTTAGCACGTGGCAAAAGTCGAAACGAATTCTGTTTCCTCCATACAATTGTCATATGGACGTGTAAGTGGAAGCGGACCACTCTAATATTATAAAGAGAAAAGATTACAATTTTTGTGTATGTATATGTTTGTAGTGTTGAGAGATCGTCAGAAGAATAACTGCCAGGAATGTGACTACGTGACGGCCACAACCGCTCTGGCGAGAGCGTAACGATTGAGATGAAGAAGATATGTTTGTAACTCTAATCTCAACAATTAATTACACGATAAACAATTTGGATTTACTAAGGGCAGATCTAGTACTAATGAGGGAGTGGCACTTATCAAACACATTTTTGATGCATGGCAAAATAAGCAAGTTGCTGTAGGTATTTTTTGCGACCTATCTAAAGCATTTGTCTGCGTTAATCACCAAACATTACTAATGAAGCTACAGTATTACGGTCTCACAGATAGCTCTTTGAGCTTAGTACGGTCTTACCTAAGTGATAGAATACAAAATGTAAATGTTAATGGAATTAACTCTTCTGGCGCCCGTTTACAGATTGGAGTGCCCCAGGGCTCGATATTAGGACCTTTACTAAAGACTTGTGTGACATAATATTTTTTGCAGATGATACTTCTTTAATTTTTAAAACTAATAGACATAAAGATAACTTTGACACTGTAAATAATGCTTTCACTCAAGTTTTACATTGGTTTGCTGTGAACAATTTGCTGCTTAATGCTAAAAAAAAACTAAATGTGTCAAATTTACATTGCCCAACGTAAGACAGGTCAGCACTATTATTGATATGAATAATGAAAATGTTGAAGTAATTAATTTTACAGTTTTTCTGGGCATCACGTTAGATTCAAAACTACAGTGGGGTTCCCATATTGCTGCCCTGGCAGGAAGACATAGTTCAGCTGCATATGCTGTATGAAAAATAAGACATTTGACCGATATTAAAGCAGCAAGACTTGTGTATTTCAGTTATTTCCATAGTGTTATGTCTTATGGTCTGCTGTTGTGCGGCTCTGCAGCTGATATTCAAGCTATCTTTGTGCTACAGAAGCGAGCTGTCAGGGTCCATGTACGGACTCAGGCCACGGGATTCACTTAGAAATGTGTTCAAAGAAATTAACATTTTAACATTAGTATCACAGTACATCTTGGACTGTATTATGTATATTTATAAAAATCTGGAAAATTTCCCTAAAAAATCTGATAAACATAGCCTGAACACCAGAAATAAACATAGGCTTGCTGTTCCAAATCTCAGACTTCATAAGGTTGGTAATTCATTTGTCTGAATGAGTATTAAAATATGTAACAAGGTACCACAAAAGCTTGTTGACTTACCAATGCCTAAATTTAAAACACAAATTAAAAATTATTTAATGGCAAAAGCCTATTATACAGTTGATGATTATTTAAATGACAAGAATTTGTGGAAATGATAAACTGTTCGCCTACACCCAAGACATTCTAAATGGATATATTTATTGTTGGACATGAAATCGACTTATTTATACGAGTAATATAGTAATAATAACATTGTATTAAAATTTATGGCGATCAAAAAGAGTAACTGGCGAGTTTCTTGCCGGATCTTCTCGTCAGAATCATTTTTCCGATTCCGGTGGTAGAATCAATATGTTTATTCATTTCTTAGTTTATTTTATGTATCGACATATATGTGTAATTACATGTTTATTTTACTTACAAATAAATAGTTATAATTTTTAATGTATGACGTTTTGAAAGTGCTGTATGTACACAAGTCTATGCAAATGAAGATATTTTGAATTGAATTGAATTGAAATGTAAATTAATAAACTCAAAAACTCCTTTATGTAAAAGTTTAAAATTTTACGTTGCATTATACAGATAATTAATTTACACGCGACAAAACGCGGTTATTTTATATGTAAGTACATACTCGTAGTTGGCCGTGTGGTCCCCGGCAGAGTAGAATAGGCCACCCTCACTCTTACCGAGGTGTCGTAAAAGGCGACTAAGGTAAATCTGCTGGCATGATCATCAGCACCCAGAGAAGGAAAACTCTGCATTTATATCTAAACCCTCGCCAACCCGTCTGCCAAGCGTGGTGAGTATGGCAAATACCCCTCATGTGATTGAGGGAGGCCCGTGCCCCAGCAGTGGGAACTTAAATGGGCTGATGATGATGATGATGACTCGTAGTAGCATATACTCATAGCTTGACATTTCGACCGCGCGCGCTACATCGGTCGTGGTCGCAAGCGGACTGAAGGTGCACGGCGTCGTCTGCTACGCCCGGCTTTGAATCTTCGGATACCCTCTCATAGATAGATATACTTTATTGCACAAAAAACGCAACTTAAACTAGGCATTACAGAAACTTTATTGTACAATTACAATTTCGGCGGTCTTATTTACAATGCCACTAAATAAAATATGTCAGACTCCTTACCGACATGCTACAATTCATATACAAGTGACACCGCGGGGCTCACCTAGTTATATTTTAAAGTCCAGATTAAGCGAAACCATTTTACATAAATTACGTCTTACCTTTCTTCAGTTCAGTCTTTACATCTCGAGTCGAGTAGAGTCATTAAGGGTTTCGCCGTCAAATCTGCCTCACTAGCTCCTTTTATGAATAATTCTGCGTAAAGCCATAAACGCGCCTCTTTTATTCGGGGTAAGTGACTGCATATGACAGCAGTGCTTGAATTAAAGCGAAGATTAAAGAAAATCTCAAGCTTTGACTAGATTCCTTACGAAGTAGCTAAAGGTGACGCATCGACGAAACTAGCACCGCCAATAGATATAATATAATATATAATATTATATAATATATAATATTTTCACAACATCACATACATTGATCTGACTCCGAGATAGGTGGTAGCTCAAGCACCTGTGTTACCGATATCAGAATCAACACTGGGATTACAAATATATACATATAACACTTTTCTTTTGTAAATACATACGTATTATACATAGAAAACACCCAGACCAATACAAACAGACATGTTCATGCACACAAATGTTTGTACTGTGCGGGGACCGATTGGACCAAAGGCAGAGTTCCAAAACCACTGTTCCAAACGGGTCGTCAAATGATATGTATTAATTGTGGCGAATATGAGACATTTTTTTAAAAACGCAACGGTGAATCCGTAAAGAAGTAATAAGATTTTTTTGAAATAAAATTATGTCATAATTTCATCCTACAAGTTACCACATTTTTTATAGTGGCTACTTTAGGCAAAAATAAGAATTATGATTACTCGTACGAAGATCATCATCATCATCAGCCCATTTAAGTCCCCATTGCTAGGGTACGGGCCTCCCTCAATCACATGAGGGGTAATTGCCATACTCACCACGCCTGGCAGACGGGTTGGCGAGGGTTTTGATATAAATGCAGAGTTTTCCTTCTCTGTGTGCTGATGATCATGCCAGCAGCTTTACCTTAGTCGCCTTTTACGACACCTCGGTAAGAGTGAGGGTGGCATATTCTACTCTGCCGGGGACCACACGGCTGTATGAAGATAATATTACACAAGAAGATATTATTACATCTCAAAAATCTTAATACTTTTTACTATTGATTAACCGTTTACTTATCTAAAAAAAATGTTTTTTTTTATACTAGAGGCGACAAACGAGCAAGCGAGTCACCTGATGGAAAGTAATCATCGCCGCCCATGAACATCCGCGAAATCAGAGAGATCGCTAATGTGTAAAAAGTAGTACGCTCTTCTCTTGAAGATCCCTAAGTCGTTGCCATCTCATTATATATTATTATACTAAAAAATTACGCTGATGCGTCACCTTAAGGTGAAGGGTAGGTACCCCGCATTACAAAAATTGATTTAAAATTTTATCAACTAAACTGGATCTATTTTACCAATAAGCTTGTGTACTAGGTCAGAGATTGGAGGATTTTTTAAATAGCATTGATAAATAACGGTCAAAAGGAGCTATGTATAAAATTTCAGCTTGAAACCTTATGTATTATTTTTGCTATGAGCCCTCAAAGGCAAAGATAGGCAAGTAAATTTTAAGTCTTAAATATACGAAATATTTATATAGCAATTGATATCTTATTCAATTTATAGCAACTTTTGTTAAGAAACCATATTCATAAACGCTCTATTTCATATATCTATGGAACAAAGCTATCTCGCGATGCGCACAAACTAGTGAGGGCTGACCTCACGACTCGCGTCGCTGTTTGTATGGAGTTTTTTTCAAAAGTGTATATTTATCGAAAACTACAAATATCGTGAAATATACATGGTGGCATTTTAGACGCGCCACATTGTTAGGCATCTGAAAATAATTTTGGATTTTTGTTTTTGACCAACCTATATTTAATGCCGCATATGTTAATATCCTCCAACCGGCATTACGGTTACGGCAGCCAATCTCAACGATCAGCCACGTACCCAGGATATAGTATTTCGCTCAAATGTGTGCGCAAACACAAGTGCACTCTCTATTCCCTTAAGTGCGGCATATCGTGCTTTCCGAGGCACGGGGGCACAAGAGCCCCAACTTCCGAACTCCGGATTGTCACTAAAATTTTCTTACCTAAAACTTAGGTACAAATTGGTGCGACCCGGGAATCGAACCTGAGACCTCTTACGCAGCCGTCGCTTTAAAGTGTTCTTACCTAAAACTTAGGTGCAAATTGGTGCGACCCGGCAATTGAACCTGAGACCTGAGACGCAGCCGTCGCTTTAAAGTGCGACCCACTAAGCACTGCGCCACCGAGGCAGTCACATTTAATTTAACGTTTTTTATTACGCTTGCCCTCAAACCCCGGCCTCGTCCCTCATTGACTATACCTCTAAGGGCCTGGAAGCTGAAGAGGGCCGGGTCATTACACGACATCCACGTAAGGACCCTCCTTTAGGAAACCCTTGTTTACGACTCAAGTTTGCGAAGAAATTTATTTTTACTTATTCAAATCTTGAAGCTGTTTTGTAAATGAGGAGGGGAGAAAAGATCGGCTTTTTTAGTTTCGGGGGATTTTAGATTAGACTTGTTGATATTTAACTTTAGGAGCGACGGTAGCCAGTGTGGAGTAGCTTCAGTGGCAATTCATCTAATGGCGAATTAATATCTGAAAATGTGAGTGTCCGAAGATTCAAGCCCCGCCCCAGCAGACGACGCCGTGCTTCGCCAGTCCGCTTGTGACCACGGCTGCTGCAAAATATGTGAGTAAAAAATAGCCGTAGCCGAGCAAAATATGTGAAAAAGAAAGAAAGAAAGAAAATACATTTATTGGCCACAAACTATACCTATACAACAATACAGATTGATATAACATAATACAGATTGACATAACATATGAATAGATGCAAAGCATAGGTAGTTGCTATACTCTTACAACAGCGGAAACATTTAATGGTGGATATACATTTTGTAAGGAATTAGTGAAGGGTGTGGCCAATCAGGTCTCAGCCTCAGCATTTGCTGCTACGGCATTATCTGCGATGCCGCGCTTATTCTGTTGGTTGGTACCTGGTTGCGAGTGAGTTAAGTAGGATCTAAAAGACGGAATATTAATATATGTATAATAGAAGGAGTACATAATGTTGTATCTTATAATAAATTTTGTGTTAATTCCCGTCTTAATTAATTTTAGTTTCTTTTTATTATACCAGAGCCGACCGATGGGCCGACGCCCGGTAGGCCGGGCCTAGGTATCGCTGGAAGGACGTCGTCGAGAATGATCTGCGAGAACTTCAGGCCGGTGACTGGCGACAAGTAGTGCAGGATCGATCAAAGTGGCGTTCTTTGTTTCGGAAGCCAAGACTCGCTTCGGATCGCTGAGCTCAGTGGAGTAAGTAAGTAAGTAAGTAAGTTTATGCTAGAGGCGACAAACTAGCAAGCGAGTCCACCTGATAGAAATTAATCATCGCCGCCCATTAACATCCGCAAAATCAGAGAGATCGCTAATGTGTTGCCGGCCTTTTTAAAAAGGAGTACGCTCTTCTCTTGAAGGTCCTTAAGTCGTATGGTGTAAGTTATAACGCAGCGCATAAATCTAAAAAAGTATTTATGGTATCGCAGTGGTTGAGAACGCGCCTTTCATACGGGGGATCGTGGTTCGAAACCGAGCATGTACTTTTAGATCTTTGAAATCTATATGCATATTTCTACCATTAGCTCAGCGGTGAGAGAAACATCGTAATCACACTTGCATGTTTTGGATAGTTGATGAAACGTGTTACCATGTTTCAGTTTTTTTTTATCATGTAGGCTAACGCTTGACCACAATCTCACCTGATGGAAAATGACGATGAGGTCTAGGATGTAACGCGTTTGCCTAGAAGATGCCTGTTCACTCTTACCTTAAAGATGTCCAGATTGTAGTGGTCTGAAAAAACAGACCTTGGCAAGGAAGTTGATCTGGTTCCCCGGTAAAGATTTGCGAAGGTCAGACGACAGTCACTTCATTAAATAGTTTTTTAGATTTTCGTTTTATTATAACTATAATGTATCATTACAATCCGCTCGTGACCACGGCTGCTGTAACGTAGCCGAAACGTCGAGCCAAATATGTGAGTACACAATGTTGTTTAACATAATAAATATCGTGTTAATCCCCGTATTGATACATTATAGTCGCTTCATTGCAATTAATTACTAGACTCACCAAATCCTGAATCATGTTGTAAGCGTGAGCTCCAGATTGACAGCTTTGAACCGGGAATCACACGTAAAGATGAGGGTGAGGATATTTTAGATTAAAAGGTTTTGATTGTCTTGCCCCACAACATTCGTAACAAACTTGTTATGGCGCATTTGATACTGACCCTGCGTCATACGCCGAAAGACGTGATTTTCATCCCTTATTCAGGACAAACATTCGTTTGATAAACACTTGTGTTTGTTCAGGGTCTGGGTGTAATACAATGTATTTAAATATAGATTTTTAATTCCTCTGTTGTCTGATATCCGTGACACAAGTGCTTAAGTTCCTTTGTACAGAATCAGGTCAATGTATGTGATGTTGTTGGAATTTATTATTATTATTATATTTTTATCTTCTTCCTTTTTTATGTGGTCTGCTCTCTGGTCATTTATACCTATCTATAAGAAATATTTTTATTGATTTTTTGTTATAAATTATCTATGTATATATTTATGTAATGTAATAATATTAATATATAAAATAATGTATAGTTCTGCCATTCTCAATTTCATTTGTTTGCACACTACTTTGCACTGCCTTCCCTTAATACGAATACGATATTTCTTTCCTCTACCCAAAGGTGGTCTGGAAGAAATCGCTACAAGCGATAAGACCGCCTTATTTTACTGTCTGTTGCTGATGTATGATGCTTGCATTTTATTTTTGTGCAATAAAGAATATCTATCTATCTATCTATGAGCACATTTTGCAAGCAGTAACTTGGAAAATCTACTCATGATTTTTTGATGAATTGTAATCTATCGAATTTTACTTCTATCATCATCATCAGCCTATCGCAGTCCACTGCTGGACGTAGGCCTCTCCAATTGTTCGCCACTGTGATCTATCCATGGCTTCTCGCATCCAGCTCTTGCCAGCCATCCTGCGCAGATCGTCCCCCCACCTAGCCAGAGGGCGCCCTACATTACGTTTGCCAAGACGCGGTCTCCACTCTAGAACTCGTTTACCCCATCGGTTGTCGGTTCTGCGGCAAATATGGCCAGCCCACTGCCACTTAAGCTTGCTAATCCGGTGAGCAATGTCGATGACTTTGGTTCTCTGCCGGATCACCTCATTTCGGATTCGATCTCGGAGAGAGACTTCACGACTTTACTTCTATAATAATGAATAAATATTTCACAACATCACATACATTGATCTGACTCCGAGATAGGTAGCCAAAGCACATGTGTTACGGATATAAAAATCAACAGTGGGATTACAAATGTATACATATAATACTTTTCTTTTGTAAATACATACTTATAATACATAGATAACACCTAGACCAAAACAAACAGATGTGTTCATGCACACAAATGTTTGTACTGTGTGGGGATCGAACCCGCAACCCTTGCACCAGAGGCACCGTTCACTACCACTGTTCCAAAAGGGTCGTCAAAACTTCGATTGCGATGAAATTGCGTGTCTTTATCTACTTACTAAAATTCGTTACGTTTTGTACTGGACACATAACCCAATCTATACGTTTTATACTAGGCCCAAAACCCAATCAATAACATATCATACTAGACACGAAGCCCAATCAATAGGTATCATGCTGGACACAAACGCCAATCGATTCATAATACACTGGACACAAAGCCAAATCAATAACCGGTAATTTTATTGTACCGCCCCTGGCTACTGCCACACGTTCAATTCATTTTGCTAAACGAATCTGTGTTAATTTACCCCAAAATGGTAAAAGAGAAATTTTGTACGAGAATTTTTAAAATTTGAAATTGTGTAACTGTATTAACTTGGTTTTATGTCCACGTGTTACTGGCATGAAAATTGGGAAGAATTTTTAGTCCTCTGATTTCGTGGATATTCATCATAGGTGTGGTCACTTAACATGAGGTGACCTGATTGTTCCTATCTAGCAAAACTCTAGCTAAGAAAAAATCTATGTCTGAAAAATGTGTATATTATAGTGGTAAGCATTTAGGTTTTTTTATGTGATAGGTGGCAGACGAGCAGACGGAACACCTGATGGTAAGCGATAGCTGCCGCCCATGGACAACCGCGACACGAGTGGAGTCACTAGTGCGCTGCCAACCTTTAAACCGCCTTTTCCCCCCGATTGGGGCCTCCGGTACCCTCACTCACGCAGCAAAACACACAGCACAGTGCTGCTTCACGCCGGTTTTCTGTGAGGCCGTCGTATCACTCCAGTTGAGCAGGCCCATTCATGCCGAAGCGTGGCTTTCCCACGGTTAAGTATAATTTTTGTAAATCCTGAGTTTTCTGATATCCAAAATTCTCGCACTTGATAAAGAGGTTCGTTCATTAAAGGCTATTAAATTAAAAAAATAGGCCAATCGCGAGTACAATTGATTTTATGATTTATAATTAAAGTAAATAAACAATTACATATTTTAAGTGGCTTTTTTACCCCGACGCAAAAACGACGGGGTAAAAAAGCCACTTAAAATATGTAATAATGTATAAGTTTGACGTGTCTGTGTGTCTGTGGCATCGTAGCTCCCGAACAAATGAACCGATTTTGATTTTGTTTTTTTTTTGTTTGAAAGATGAATAAGGGGGCAGTGTTCTTAGCTATGTTGGATAAAAATCGATCCAAGATGGCCGCCGTCACAAAGATATGTATTGTGTGTTTTAACACAACTCCCACAATATGGGTATCATAAAAAAGGGCTGGAGTATAAGAATAAATTTGTTACGGGTTAAATTTTCAATTTATATTTTTTATTACCGTTAATTGATATCAAACATAAATGTTTCGTTATTATTTATTTATTTCCAAATTAGCCTGAGCTTAGGAGCCAGTGCTATGAATAATACGTTGTAACTGGACTGAACCTCTTGAGCATTAACATTAGCAGCGAGCTGTCATTTTTGACAGTTCAAGAGGGATACACTTCGCATCGATCGGTGGAGCCGGCGCGAGCGCTCCCGATATCGCCGTAACTTAAATCTGTAAAATCGTATATTTTGGTGCATCATTTAACGTTTTAGAGTATTATCTGAGTTTGACACTGTGAAAGTTAATTGTGTGATTACCGTCTCGAGACTAAGCCGTGACCGGACCCGACCAAAAAAATATTTATTTTATTTTATAAACATTTAAAGCCTTATCTTTTACTTTTTTATGGCACGAGTGGCAAACCTGTACTAGACTCGCATCCCTAATCCCGACCGGGATGTGAATCTCGGGCAGATCGTTTTAAAATTCCTTCCACGCCCGCGGTGACACGAGGAGGGGCGCTGAATCGCTCTATATCTATGCTGCTATCGTACTTTGATAGCTGGATGTTAGGTCGATAGTACTTGGCGTCGTCTGTATACTATCAACTATGTTACTTCTTACTAACTTTGTTAGTACTTTATATTATTTTATCCAAGCATAACATTTTTATTTATTATTATATAATATTTTGTTTATTTATGTATTAGCATTATAAATATTTTAATATATATATACAGTTCACTCTTATTTCCCTTTTTCAATATTGCACCACCTACCCCTCCTCTACTATCAAATGTCCTTTGCCTGAAGGTTGTCTGGTAGAAATCGCTTTCAGCGATAAGACCGCCGCAATTGTACAATTAAGTTTCTGTAATGCCTTTTAAAGTTGTGTTTTTTTTTTTGTGCAATAAAGTATATCTATCTATCTATCTATGTTATTACTAGCTGTTGCCCGCGGATAAGCTTGCGTTAAAATCGTCGTAACATGGTTTAGTTTTCTAAAAAAATCTACTTGGAAAAACGCGGAATACTCCATAACTCCATAGAAACGTGTAATGAGCCTGACTTTGAGTCTCCTTAATCGACACATTGTAAGCGGCCACGTTTCGGTTCCGTATATCATCACTGACAACGAGTTTTACAAAAAATTCTCGGGTCTAAAATGTTGTTTCTTGGATTATTACATTTCGTCGAATCGAGACGACATAAAACATACAACTTCCTTGTGCAAACACAGTTTTTCCTTCTACGTGGAAACCAGAAGCAACAAAGACTTAAGACTGAATAAACATGATTGCTTCTCCCATTTACATTTCCTTTTGTGAATAAATCAAGGTTGTTGTGTATTTAAACATTTTATCAAAAGTTTAAGGCTCTCGATATTTTGTAATGTACATAATTCTGTGCGTCCTGTGAAAAGTGGTACAAGTCGAGTTATATCGAATTTGATTTTCTTCTTGCTACTTCATCACAAAAAACGAAATAAAAGAGGATTTTTTTGATTTTTAAAATCCTCTACTATTTTGTCTGATCAGACGAAAAAACGGAGGATTTTTTCGCATGTCTAAACAGACAAAGTATTGCTAAAGATACCGATTTTTTTATAAAATTAAAAGAATATCTTTTGCAAAATGCCTACTACAGTCTGAATGAATATTTCAACCCTTAAAATATATAATTTAATATTTATACATAAATTTATCTACTTTATTTTAATTCGATTGCTATTAGACATTTAATATAATTACTTATTGTACTGTCTGTTGCTGTTGTATCATGCTTGTATTTTATTTTTGTGCAATAAAGAATATCTATCTATCTATCTATCTATCTACTTAATAATTAAGAGGAAATGTAAATGTTATGCTATTATTTTCATGATGTGATACCCTTTGCAGGGTTCATTTGAGGACATTATGCTATTTTTAAGACCTGTATACCAAATGAAACAATAAAGATTTATGATTATGATTATGACAGAAAAACAGAGGACTTTTTTGTGAAGAAGTAGCAAGAAGAAAATCAAATTCGATATAAGTCGACTTATGTCACTTTTTACAGGACGCACAGAATTGTGTAAAGAGCGATGGTAGCTCAGTGCATGGACCTAATCCGAGTATGGACCTCTGGATTTTTCCAATTTAAGTACGTATTTCTACCTGTGGTAAGGTGAGGCCGAACGCCCTGTTGGTCTAGTGGTTTAAGTAACGGGCCGTGATCTCGGGGTCGATCCCACGTCGAGCAAAAATCATGTTTCAAATTTTTCGAATATAGTTCAGGTTTGTAATCACCAATCCGCATTTGGCAAGCGTGGTGATTAAGCCTTATCCCATTATTGTAGCGATGACTTGATTTCTATGATGGAGGCTTTTGCCCTGCAGTGGGACAGTTTATCGGCTGATACTTTTTTACTAAGGTGACGCTCGATGGTGATGGAAAACACCGTGAGAAAACCTGCACGTGTCGGATAGTTTCTGAAACATGTACTCCGTTGGTCTTGTTCCCCTGTTAATGTTATTTTTGTGTTCCTGACTTTAATTACACCAGTCAAGCCAATAGACATAGAATGTCCATAGATAAGGCAAAATGAATAAAATATCTGCAATTGTCCTTATACTTGGTGGGTGCTGTCTTTGGCTGTCTCATCAATAATGCGGACAAAGGCGGTATCCGCTAGGTATCTCCGTCCTCACTTTCATTATTGTGTCATAAGTGGGCTTCTTCGCGTTGGATATGAACGTGGACACACAGATCAAAGGGCTAGTAGCGATAAGACCGCTGAGATTGTATTTACCAGTGACCATAGCATAAAGTTCGGTATTTTTTTTTGCAATAAAAAATATTTATCTAATTAAAACGGACAGGGCCCTTGATATCAGACAGAAGGAGGTGGTTTCGACGTGTATATTTTTTATCATTATTACGCGGGTAATTACGGTATAAGGCCGGTCCTTTTGGAAGACATACGCCCCCACGTATGCCTTCCAAAAGGACCGGAGTCCATAAAAATATACACATGAAAGAACCTCCTCCATTTTTTTCGTCGGTTATAATATTTGAAAACGATTCCACACAACAATTTTTTTAATCACTTAAACGGTAGAACCCCCAACTCCCGCTACGCCGTAGCATTCCGTAGCTATCTCGTAGCGCACTCGTAGCACGCTAAAGTTCGTAGTCAGACTGCATAGAATTCGACTCCATTTCACACCACATAGCATAAATCATTTCAGTTGTTGTACCAGAATGAAAAAAAATGAACCTCCCATTTAATACTGTGTTGTCTATGTGTACGTTTTGTTTTTTTATAGGTGGTGATTTTCTAGAAAAAAAATTCAATTAACTAAGAAATAAACTCAAATCATCGGTCAATTCAATTTTTGATAATGTGTCTCTACTCACTTGACATTGGCAGAGTTGACTGTGTCTCCGACGTACAACACTACTAGCCATAAAAAAAAAGAATAAAAAAGAATACAATAAATATTGTGTACTCACATATATTTCTCGACGTTTCGGCTACGTTACAGCAGCCGTGGTCACGAGCGGACTGGCGGAGAACGGCGTCGTCTGCTGAGGCCGGGCTGTGAATCTTCGGACACCCTCATATTTTCCGATATTAATTCACCACTAGATGAATGGTCAGTGAAGCTACTCCGGCACAGGACACTAACAGATCCGTCTTTGTTTGCGTTGCACGGGGTTTGCACTTGTTAATTACTGGATTAAAAGTCGATGATATTTTAAATCCCAATTGAAAGTCTTATACTTCTTGATCTCAATCGCTTCACGTACTATCCCGGTATGATAATGATGATCGGTGCAGAGGATTTTCGGGTCATGTAGTTCCATTCAATGATTAACTCCCAATTCCAGTAGATGTTCTACTATTGCCGATTTATTTGCTTGTCGATTTTTAACAGCTGCGATATGTTTCTTGACACAAATTAAAATTTCATTTAAATTTTAGTTATAATACAACGCGAAAATCTAAAAAACTATTAACAATAAATAAAACAAAACAAAAATGTCTTCGGTTGTTTACACTAAAGTTTCTAAATGAATGCTATTTATATCCTCTCACAAATTACAGCCATGGATTTCAATTACCAATGGTATAAAGTGGAATTAATGTCCCGAACGAACGAATGTAATGAATTGAGGGCAAGCCCCTAGTGAGTAAATAAAGAACTAAATCAAAATCGGTACATCTGTTTGAGATGCCCTATACATATGCATATATACACACACTGACACTTTAGACTTGTAACACACCATTTTTGCATCGGGGAGGTTAAAAATAATTGTTTTTTTTATTATTACGTATCTAACCCGATAATATTCTGCCAATGTCAAGTTATTGAGACTAAGGTAGTCAACAGTCAAATTCACTGAATAAAACGCCAGTGTTTTACGTTTTTTCGACCTAGATTCTGCCAGCACTCGGAACACAATTTCGGATTTTAAGACTCTATTAGGTCCAAGCAAGTTGTCACGGGACTCAAAAGACAATAACAGTTTTAAAAACCGGTCATGTGCGACTCGGAATCGCCCATGAAGGGTACCGTAGCAGCAAGTAAGATATTACCAGCCGGTTGGCGCAATTAGTAGTGAGCCTGCCTCTTACGCCAAAGGTCGTGGGTCCGATCCCCACCCTGGACAAACATTCGTGCGATGAACACTTGTGTATGTTCAGTGTCTGGGTGTAATATATGTATTTAAGTATATATTTGTGTTCCTCTGTTGTCTGATATCTGTAACACAAGTGCTTACGCTACTTAGTACGGAATCAGGTTAACCTATGAGATGTTGTGAGAATTATTATTACTTCATTGTAAAACAATTGAGTTGAATAAATGGAAGGTACATTGTGGTTTACGACTTATAACGTATTAAAAAAAACTGCTAACTAGATATAGTTCAAACCAACTTTCGTTGTTAGTTTTCATGGTAATGTATATCCTATATGTGTAAAAATCGTAATGCAGTTAAATACAATCTAAAAATCAAAATACATCTATTTACCAAGTTTCAATAGTATAGTTCCTTATAGTTTCCGAAAAAATTGGCTGTGACATACGGACGGACGAACAGACGGACAGACATGACGAACCTATAAGGGTTCCGTTTTTTGCCATTTGGCTACAGAACCCTAAAAACGATACATTTCAACGATATTATTAGAATCACTTCGCGGCACTTCACTGCACAAATAACACCATTGTTCACTAAAATCCACTAGATAGATAGATAGATATTCTTAATTGCACAAAAAGAAAATACAAGCATGATAAAATAACAACAGACAGTATAATAAGGCGGTCTTATCGCTTGTAAAGATTTATTCCAGACAACCTTTGGGTAGAGGAAAGAAATATAGTATTCGTAATATGGGAAGACAGTGCAAAGTAGTTTGACAAATGAAATTAAGAATGGCAGATACCTACTAATTGCATCATCCGCGCGGAGTGTATGTTTCCTATCGCCAGAATCAAAAATCATTTTTATAGCTTTCATTGGATGCAACCGTCACTGTCATTTAGCAAAAGTGACAAATGATTTTGAAAACAAATTAATGAATAACGGTTTTAAAGCCACAAAAACTGAGCCGCAATACGTCACATCACACGCCGCATCGAGTGATATCGATTCCAATGGAATGACGCGGGCATCGGATTATACAAAATAACTCCATTGGGTAGCATTGCCGCAAAAGCTTCCATTTTTGTTTCGCATTTTTGCTAGGTTAAGTTTTATACTTTCAAGTGACGCAAACCGATTTAGTTTTGTAACAATTTTTGTGGATCCGAGACTCGGCAAATATACATATTATTTATTTAATTATCGTACACAAATGTTTGATTCGTTTTTGTACTCGAAACTTTATTTATTTTCGAGCACAAAAACACAGGCGGTTTTTCCTGATCGCTATAATCTGGACTTTTCCTTTTAAGGCAAGAGTGAACAGGCATCTTCTAGGCACGTGTCATGCTAGACTTCATCGTCGCTTTCCAGGCGTGATTGTAATCAAGTGTTAGCCTATAGTCTAAAAAAAAACAATATTATTATCGATACTGTTGATCAAATACGAGTAATTATAGTTAATCGATAGACTTTCAACCGGCAGCCCTATTTCTAGCTATTCACTATCACATTTCCATCATGATACATAAAATCGTCCCGCAAATCGAATTGTACAAACTCAATCGAATCGAGTTGTGCGATAATCGCTGCCCGATTGAACCGGTTCCAGTAGCGAATCGGTCCGAACAAGATAAACCGAGCTGATTGATGTAAATTTGTGGAGATTGTCGCTTCGTAATTATGTTTCGGCTTTTTTACGCACGTCAATAAATTGTGTTTTTTGGACGCTTTATTTTCGTTTTGATTGCAAACGTCTTAACGAGATTTCTGAATATATTATCCTCTTAGATTCTTCACTCTTAATTAAGAGTGACAGATAGCGATGCCAATCGACTTTAATTTTTAGCTACTAAACCGGATCTATCCGGGTTACAATCTCTCGGCAAACACTTATACTAGTTATTAAATAACCTTGCACAAATATTGGGTCCGTTTTTGTACGTGAAAAATTGGTTCGGTTGATTGTTGTAAAATCAATTGGGGTTGCTAGTGTGCCATAGCCGTCACCTTAAGGAATTGTGTTTTTATGCATACTAGTATTTAACTTGGATTCTGTCGCCAACAAGGCCTAACCTCAGCATATCCTGCAGTGGCCTAACTTAAGGGGTATGGTAATTATAATGACGGGACTGCCGCTTTACCAACAGGGATCCAATCATGGTTATAGTTTCATCACGATGTTTCCCTCGACGCAGAGCTAATAGTAGAATTACGCACAAAGATTTGAAAAATCCAAAGGTCTTATCCACTGAGCAACCATTTTTTTCATGTGATAGGTGGCAGACAAGCAAACGGATCGCCTGATGGTAAGCGATTAGACACCCACGACACCAGTGGAATCACAACCCCAACACCCCCTTTCCCCCTGATTGGGCCTGCGGTATCCTCACTCACGCAGTGCTGCTTCACGCCGGTTTTCTGTGAGGCCATGGTATCACTCCGGTCGAGCCGGCCCATTCATGCCGAAGCGTGGCTGTCCCACGGTCGTACAGTGCTGCTTTACGCCGGTTTTATGTGAGGCCATGGTATCACTCCGGTCGAGCCGGCCCATTCATGCCGAAGCGTGGCTCCTTACCTTAAGGTAACCTTACAAGTATTACAAAATCTAATAATAAAGTAAATAGGTACCAACAAATTTAATTTTCAAGTTAATAAGAACCCTTCATCGTCAACGACAAAAATTATAAGAGACAAATCGTATATTTATTGAGGCCTTATTTATTCGGCCCCAGGCCCAAACCTCGTATTTATTCGGCCCTGGGCCCAAACCTCGTATTTATTCGGCCCTGGGCCCAAACCCGTAAATTAATTAAATGTCTTCAGCAAACACGGTGAAGATGCGGATCAAGTAACTTAAATCAACTCAATATTTTTGTGTACACTTCGCTTTAACGAAATTATAACTCTTAGGCCTAATTCCACCAATCTTTATTCCTGGATAAATCTATGGTGTAGCGTCAGATTTGTATAGAATTTCACCGCTATACTATAGATTGCCTTGTGGTCCCCGGCAGAGTAGAATAGGCCACCCTCACTCTTACCGAGGTGTCGTAAAAGGCGACTAAGGTAAAGCTGCTGGCATGATCATCAGCACCCAGAGAAGGAAACCTCTGCATTTATATCTAAACCCTCGCCAACCCGTCTGCCAAGCGTGGTGAGTATGGAAATTAACCCTCATGTGATTGAGGCAGGCCTGTGCCCCAGCAGTGGGGATTTAAATGGGCTGATGACGATGATGATACTATAGATTAGCCCTGAGTCTGGAAGTTGGCGGTCTTGTACTTCCTTGCCTCGGAAAGCACGTTAAGCCGTTGGCCCTGCCCCCGATCCCTCTCCGGTCGTGACTGACTGTTGTCCCATCGGATTATAAGGGCAAGGGCATTAGAGAGTGCACCTGTGTTTGCGCACACACTTGAGCACTATAATATATACGACGTAAGTGGCTGATCGTTGAGTTTTTGTTATGTGCTAGGTGGCAGACGAGGAGACGGATCTCCTGATGGTAAGCGATTGCCGCCGCCCATGGACACCCGCGACACCAGTGGACTCACAAGTCCGCTGCCAACCTTTATACCCCACCTTTCCCCCAGTTTGGGCCTCCGGTATCCTCACACACGCAGTGATATACAGCACAGTGCCATTCATGTCGAAATGTGGTTCTCCCGCGTCAATAAAATATATCTCTATCTATAAATCCCTGCATTGTAACAAGTCTCAAGACGACGCAATTCCCCCCTATTTCTGACAAAACACTGACTCAGCAGGACCTCCCCCCATCCCTGCGGCATTTCTGCAAGACGATCGGGAACACCCGCTAACGCCATATGAGATTTCACAGCGTCACAGGTGCAGTGAAGAAACGCACACATACGTACGCTTCTTAGTGCACGTGTACTAAACTTACGTAGCAATTTGATTGAATTTTGCCTATTGAGTGCACGTGTACTTAAAGTAAGTACTAAGAATTCGATTGTAGACTAGTTTGTATATTGTTTGTATAATCGAATTCTTAGTACATCTGACCGTGGAGAGCCACGCTTCGGCATGAATGGGCCAGCTTGACCTAAGTGATACCACGGCCTCACAGAAAACCGGCGTGGTAGCAGCGCTGTGCTGTGTTTCGCTGGGTGAGTGAAGGTACTGGAGGCCCAATCACAGGGAAAGGGAGGTTTTAGGGGGGCGGCTGTTGCTGGGAGCCCTAGGAGTTAGCAGTCTTGTGCCTCCGTGCCTCGGCACAAGCTAAAGCGGCAAAAGCACTTTTAGCTGTTGGTCCAGCGCCCGATCCCTCTCCAGTCGTCGGTCACTATGGTGTCCCATCGGAATATGAGGGCAAGGGAATAGAGAGCGCACTTGTGCTTGCGCACGCACTTGAGCACTATTATACCTACAGAGTGCAAAAAGACCCTTACCGAAGCCGAAACTTACGTATTCAGCACATCATCAGGGTCATTTTTTCCTTCTAGACCATACCTGGGTGCTCAATACTTTCCAAATTATTGAAGGTCAAAGTCAAAATAAAAATATCAAGATTTTGATGTAAATAAATTTTAAATATTTATTACCTAATTTTTGTCCCAAGAAACTAGTTCAAAATTTTAAGTAATTTCTAGGGATAAACTTACAGCCCGCAATGTAATGTTTGAGAGCGGGGCGGGGTGGTGTGCGGGGGACGCGCCTCGGCGACTGAGGCGCGGGCGCGCGTGCGGCGCGGTCCGGTGTACGCTGATCATTGCGTTGTCCGTTTATAGGATTAAAATTGACACCAAAAAATTCAACTTCGTTTCCCATCAATAATGTTTTGTTCTAAGACTTGTTTTAATGGTCTGAGTGCGTAAACGCCGGCTTCGTTAAGGGTATTTTTACACACTATATATCCTGCGTAAGTGGCTGATCCTTGACATTGGCCGCCTTAGCTGAAATCGTTGTTTTCGATACATTATATAATGCGAGGAATACCATTATAAAGTTGCCTCACTGATCCTTCATGGTCGCCAACACCGCACGTCGCGTCGGGAACAAAAGCGACTCACTAATGATTACTGTCGGGAGAGGTTTGGATCCACATAATCTAAGATCTGACACTTCGCACGTGGGGAAATATATATGTCACCCTACTATTATACTAAACGCAAAGACGGCAGACGGCAAAAGATATCATTTTATAATAGTTATAATAATGTGGTAAAAAAACCGTTTCGACCGTGGGAGAGTCACGCTTCGGCATGAATGGGCCGGCTCAACCGGAGTGATAGCACGGCCTCACAGAAAAGCGGCGTGAAGCAGCATTGTGCTGTGTTTCGTTGCGTGAGTGAGCGTATCGGAGGCCCGATCCGGGGGAAAATGGGGTTTTCATATTTCTTTATTTGCATATCACATGGTATAAAGGTCTTACAAAATAATAATAATAATAATTCTCACAACATCTCATACGTTGACCTGATTCCGTACTAAGTAGCGTAAGCACTTGTGTTACAAATATCAGACAACAGAGGAACACAAACATATACTTAAATACATATATTACACCCAGACACCGAACAAACACAAGTGTTCATCGCACGAATGTTTGTCCAGGGTGGGGATCGAACCCACGACCTTTGGCGTAAGAGGCAGGGTCACTACCAATTGCGCCATCCGGTCAGTCAAATATATGAGCAGAGACATGTGACGCCCCGTGTGTTTAAAGGTTGGCAGCGCACTTGTCACTCCAATGGTGTCACGGGTGTTCATGGACGGCGGCAATTGATCCGTCTGCTCGTCGGCCACCTATGACATTAAAAAAATACCTACTTACTTTAATTCAAGTATTCAATGAGTACATTTTTAAAAATGTCACCTATTGGCGACAACCATCTTTGGGCGGGTGCACCTCAGTACCAACTTCTTACGTTTGACCGCATATAACTTAGGGCTGCTCTAATTGTCGGTGACTGGACTCTCTCTAGTCGACTTGATCCTCTAGCACTGCGGCGGGATATAGCCTCCCTCAGCATTCAATACCGCATCTATCATGACGAGTGCTCTGAGGAACTGTTTGATCTACTCCGTGCAGCTGAATTCTTACTTAGAACCACTCGCAAGCGATTGTCATTCCATCCCCATCATCTCGATGGATAGCGGTCTAACACTGTTCTGTGGAACGGTTTGGAACAGAAACAGAAACAGAAACATTATTTATTTGCATAATACACATTTGATACATAGATGGTATAAAAAGTATCAGAGTCACGGTATTCAGCCTGCCAGCAGGCGCGCAAATGGTGTTGGTATGACAACATTCTGTAGTCCTAAAAGATTTCATTGATAAATCTATAATTAACAATTTATGATTAAAAAAAAACTTTACATGAAAATCTAAAATTAACAAAATACTTATACTTACATCGAATTATGTATTGACTAATATTATTTATTAAATTATATCTATTTGGCTGCAGGAGTATTTCCCGACGGCTACGACTTAGTGACCTTCAAGAGAAGAGCGTACTCTTTTGAAAAAAAAGGCCACACATTAACGATCTCTCTGATTTCGCGGATGTTCATGGGCGGCGTTGATTACTCTCCATCAGATGACTCGCTTGCTCGTTTGTCCGCCTCCAGCATAAATAAAAAACCAATAAAAATCACTTGGCAGCGCTAGTGTCGTCGCGGTGTCACCTTAATACATTTATTACTGAGAACATAATATGAAAAATGATTTGCAAGAAGTTATCGCGGCTTTTCTAAAGAGTCATCTCTTAAAGAGGTAAAAAGGGATGACAGCGTGTAAAAGGGATGGATTTATATTCCCTCATCGAAGCATGATATTCCCGATTGCGTCTTAAGCACGCTTTGGAGCCCAGGTTAGGTACACCTGAAAGTTGACGGAGGATTTGTTGAAATTTGTAATTACTATGTCACATCATTATTTCAACAGTTTTGAGATTTTTTTTATGTAATATGTAGGCAGACGAACAGACGGATCACCTGATGGTAAGCAATTGCTGCCGCCCATGGACACTCCAGTGGAGTCACAAGTGCGCTGCCAACCTTTAAACTCCCCCTATCACCCGGATTGGGCCTGCGGTACCCTCACTCACTAAGGGAAACACAGCACAGTGCTGCTTCACGCTGGTGTTCTGTGAGGCCGTGGTATCACTCCGCTCGAGCCGGCCCATTAATTATTTTGTTTAATATTTGTAGTCACTAACATTGAAAAAGTTTTTACGTTATTTCTTCTACCATGTATAATAGTGAACAGTGGTACGCGTGGTGCGCGTAGTAAAAGACTGCGAAGGTGGCAGACGAAGAGATACATTGCGATGATAAGCGATGGTAAGCATTGCAACACCAGTAGAGTCACAAGTGCACTGCCAATCTTTAAACTCCATTTCCCACCGGATTGGAGCTTCGGTACCCCCATTCACTCGGCGAAACTCAGCGCAAAAGCTGCTTGATCCAAATTTTCTCTGAGGCTGTGTTATCACTACAGTTGACCTAGCCCATGCTTGCCGAAGCCAGGCTCACTCACAGTCACGCTTAGGTTAACATTGTCTTTGTTTCCACTTCTATCGATCGAGTCAGAAAGATGTACTACACACACGTTTCACTTTGGACCGTCCTTATGTCTTAGACACAAGTGCTATTTTCGCATTGAGGGGACGAAACTCGACCTAGAAGTCTGTACGTGATTATGTACTTGTAAATTTGAAGATTGACAATATCTTGTCTTATCTGTTAGGGGCCATTTTCATTGAGCATGTCGACCGAATGGGATCTTTAGTAGTACCTACTCTATCCTTTGCACTCCTACTCACGAAAGATTCGTTTCATCAGCGTCACGATGTTTTTCGGATTTAAGGGTCTTTGGTTTTAGATAAGCGTTACCTATAAGATTAACGATAGAATTACCATTTATTTGAGAAAACCATAGTAGTCCCATCATAATAGCGATAACTTGATTTCTATGATGGAGGCCTTTGCCCTGCAGTGGGACAGTTTATAGGCTGATACTTTACTTTACTTGAGAAAACCAATGTGTGGGAAAAAGAAAGAATTTATTCATTATTATAATTTTGCACTGCTCTACGTCTGTTACCCTCAACACATCGATTGGCTGCAACATTTAATGCAATAAAATATTTATAATTGAATTGATTTTCAACAGTTTTAATTTAAAGAGACTTTAAAGTAAGTGCCAAAATATTCTTAATCCTTCAATACTTCCAACGTCATTTGTCAAGTAATTTGTCCCGCAAAAGCGTTAACTTCTTGGCGTCGTTTGACGACAATGTCGTGTCGCCTGTCGTGTTCGCTGTCGTTGGAACTTGATACTTTTTGTTTTTCAACTTCGAAGTTGTTGCATGAATAATGATGTCCAATTTTATGGACTGAAATGGGGACAAGGTCACGTAGAGTGTCAAAGATAAGAAAATAATAATAAACTGAAAGATCTATAATATATAGGGTTTTGGTGTCCAGGCTTCTTAACAAATGCACAAAAATCCGAATATACAAGACAGTAATACGCCCAATCTTAATGTACCTTAAAGAAAAGACCAAGCTTCTAGTGGCAGAACGAAAGGTCTGAAAGAGGATACTGGGACCTGAACCAACACTGGATGGTGCCTGGAGGAGGCTTGAAAACAGGGAGCTGGAAAACCAGGTTGGCGAGACTATCATCACTGGCGAGACTAAAGCGCATCGACTTCGCTCGGTCACCTCGCATGAGAGAAGATCGTGCAGTAAAGAGCGTGTACCTGGGACGGGGATTGCGTATTTGGGGAGTCTGGTAATCACAATGAAGCGAATACCGTCTGACCTTTGCAACCCTTTAACAGGCGATCCAGACTTACTTAATCAAGGTAACACGATCTGGTTTCCTTACGATTGTTTTCCCTCACTGCCGAGCTTTTTAATATATTCTCTTCTATTTTATAACCCTAATGCCACCATTTCCTGAACTTACCCAACTTTCCCACCTTTTCCGAACGAAAAGACATAAATAACATAGGAATTTAACTGAGAAATCCACCGAACCGAAAAAGTTACGCTGAAAATACTATGTCAAATGTAAAAGTAATTTTCGCCAGCGGAACATTCCAGCGACTGTACCTACGTATATATGTTGCAGTCGGATTGTATTATCCACCGTATTACATTACGGCTAGCTGTTATCAAAAACAGGGCCGTTTTGAAATGTGGCGTATCAACAATTGGCCGGATTGAAACCGGCTGAATAAAAAACGGCCGGAATGTTTTCAGCGTCATACGTTATTCAACACGGCTAGCCATTATTTAATAAAGCGAGTGATTAGCAGTTTTTAGTTCCAATTCTTAACACTCGTGGCGCTGCTTGACTAACAACAAAAATACAGAAAATGTATTGCTAAATTGCGAAGTTATGAGTGAATTAAACAAATAAAACGTATAAAATATGTCGGTGTTTATGAACAATCTGCAGGTGCAATTAAAGAATTTATATTATTTTCAATGTGGAGCAGCAAAATAACTATCGACAAAGGACCTAACATCAGAGCTAGTAAGTAGTACGATGCGGGTAAACGTGGGCCGCCTTATTGAAGAATGACAATCCGGCTAATCGTTAAACTGACTCATTCCAAAACGGCTCTGTTTTTGATAACGGCTAGCCGTAATCTAATACGGCGCATTATTCAATTCGACTGCGACATAATACACGTCGTGTATGTGAGACGTGTACACACGTTAGCGTGTACGTACGTGTGAGGGAAGTGGGAACGTGTATACCTAAGCTGAACTCATTCTGAAGATTTGCATATCTTGAAAAGGTTTGCTTTTCGAACTTACCTATCGGCAGGGCTGTCAGCACTTAAAATGTTAAATCGATTTCACGGTTTTCGGCGAACTTGGCCTTGGATTTCTACGATAGACGTGGGCCGCAAAAGTCGTTCGATGCGATTTAAACGTCTGTAAATTATACCAATCTTTTTGTGGTTTTCAAGATGATTTGATTGGTGTTTTTTTTTGGGTGAATTAGAATACCGCTAAGTGATAGTTATATGAATCATCGAATTGTAAGTGTTCAGCTTTATATAGTATTAAGATTATGAATATCGAGTGAGTTGTTAAGTGACAGTTGCTTTGGAATACTAACTTAGTTAAGTACTAAATAAATTTAAGTTCGAAAGGTTCCATACCTTTCGATCCTAAGTATACAAGTTAAGCTTGACTTTTTAAATGCAATGGTCAAACCTACAAGGTTGTAGTAGATTTTGACCATAGGAGAGCCACGCTTCGGCATGAATGAGCCACATCATCAAAATACCAGCTTTAAATAACTATAAATTATCAAGACGGGAATTAACACGATATTTATTATGCGATACAACATTGTGTACTTTTTTTTATTTTTTTGTCTTGATAAATTATAGTTATAATGCAACGCGAAAATCTTAAAAACCGCTTTAAATTACTTGCGCTGTTTTTTGTCGAATTAGTTGAGGGTATAGTAGGCCAATCAATCTGAGGGGAATGAGAATTTAATGGGTTGAAGTGCACTGGTGACTCGATTGGTATTGTAGGCGTAAATGTGCGGTGACAATTGCTTACCATCAGGTCATTCCGTCTACTCGTCTTCTACCTATCACAAAAATATAAAAAAAACTGTACCAACCCATGTTATGCTCTGTAATGTCTGACACATGTTTTTGTAAATAATTACATTTTATCTTTTTATCGACACAAGTTGACAGCCCTACTTATGGAGCAGGAAGGTTGCCACTTGATTTTCAACCTTACACCAAACCGTGTTAACATATTTTAGAAGCGGCACGTACCACAACTTTGATACACTTTTATAGCTTCTGTGTAGTTTAACAAGAAAACTACCCGCTTTATTAAGACTTGCCCATTCGAGCATAACATTTGAATAGTTTTCAAATCTTTGGTGGGTGAAGTTTTATACGAGGTTAAAAAAACCTTTTTCCTCCAAGGAGTATTCCATATAAGCGAGTGAGCGGCGCTATAATTCAGTGACTTAAAGTTTTTATCAAGGACTTACCAATCCAGTTATGGACTAAGCTGAGTGAGCATTTTTAAACGAACTGCCTACCACGTACCTCAGTTCTGTGGAACGGTTTGGCTGCAGGAGTATTTCCGGACGGCTACGACTTAGGGATCTTCAAGAGAAGAGCGTACTCTTTTTTAAAAAAAAGGCCGGCAACACATTAGCGATCTCTCTGATTTCGCAGATGTTCATGGGCGGCGATGATTACTTTCCATCAGGTGACTCGCTTGCTCGTTTGTCCGCCTCTAGCATAAAAAAAAACTACCCTAAAAAGGAGTATAATGTAGTATAATTTTTTGAAAATCACGAGATTTATTGGGTAAAAATAACTCCTCAACGGCTTCACTGATTTGAACATCATATTTTTTTTTAGCCAAATGTGTTAAAAAAAATTTCTTATTTGTTTTTCGAAATGTCTGATAAATATTCAGCTAAGTGATTCAAAATTATTTCCGCTTTTCTCTATTACAGAGCACGTAATCATCAAAACAAATATGGCGTTTGCAGCGAAAACAGCTGTGAATATAATGGTACGATTATCTCGTTTTTGTGTGCAATTATAAGCAAAATTGGAGTGTAATTGTCAAAATAGTCTATAAACATGGAAGTGCCAATAATAGTACGTCGTCCGCAAGTTTTTACAAAAAGTTTGAGTCAAGTGATTTCAGTTCAAACAACTATCGGCCTAGGCATCTAATAGAATGATGGTGCGACGAACGTTCAGTCATCTTTTGTTGCGGTCAACGACATGGCTAGTTGTTCTTCAGCCATTGATTGGTTTAATGCCGGCGTTCGACGAACACCCTAGGCGTCCGATTGGATGGCTAATTTGACCAGATACTGAGACACATGTAGGTATGAGGTAGGTTGTTTCAAAAAACCACCAATTTCCTTTTTCCTTCTCATTCTTAAAAACACTCAGACCTCAAATTGAATACAATATTTTTTTCCATTTCAATAGTAAAAGTTGGAGTGTAAAATTTTTTCTTCTCTTTCTGTTGAGTTCAAAGTTGGTTTCCAACAGTTTTTCCACCGGTATAATATTCTTTGAAAATTGTTTTTGATTTTTTATTATAAGAGCAATCAAGGTACTATATCTGCCTTGTTATAGCTATAATGGCGTTAATTACTTTCGATTGATTTTAGGTTCATAATTCTTAAAAATATTTCTACACCAATCGATCGATCGTCGATTGAAGGCATCGATCAACGTGGATCGACAGGTCTGATAGCTTTAATTGATCGACGGATACGATTCCGTTTCCAAAAACTTCAAATTTGTTATTTCAAGTCATCCCCCCTCACTTTTAGACACTATTTTAGTGAAGAAAAATATTGACGCTTATTTTAATACGCAAAAAGGATATTTTTAAAGTAGAGAATGAACATTAATTTAAATGTCGTTTATAAGTTTAACGGATTTATGTGTGAGAGTAGAGTGTCACTGTTAAGAGAGATGGTAGCTCTGTGGATAAGAACCCAACTGCACCTCTGAATTTTTCAAATCCATGTGCGTATTTCTACCGTGAGCTCGGCGGTGAAGGAAAACATCGTGAGTAAACCTGCACGTTTCGTATTGTTTCTGAAACGTGTAACCATGATTAAGTTGGTTAGTTCCCCTGTTAAAGGGTCGCGAAGGTCAAACAACAGTCGTTTCATTGCAATTACTAGACTCCGAAAACCCTAAATCGTGGTCTAAGCGTGTCCTGGGTTCCAAAGCGACAGCTTTGGATGAAACCGGGAATTACACGCTAAGATGAAGACGAGAACGGCATGTTGGTCTTGTGGTTCAAGTACCGGACCGTAATCTAGGGGTCCTGAGTTCGATTCCCGGGTCGAGCAAAAAATATATTTTGAATTTTTCGAACATTGCTCGGGTTTGTGATCACCAATCCGCATTAGGCAAGCGTGGTAATAAGACTAATTCAATCATAGTAGCGATAACTTGATTTCTATGATGGAGGCCTTTTCCCTGCAGTGTGACATTAAATAGGCTGATACTTTACTTTACTATGAAGAATTGAGTGTCACTGTTTAGCAACCAAATGAAGGAAAACTTAGCCAAAATCCCCTTCAGATAAGATGATTATTCTTGCTTGAATATTTCACAAGTTATCTCGAACCCAGAAACGCCGTGCACACTTAATTATAAAACCAGGACCGTCTCAAAAATACCCTCAAAAGGGTCGGAATAATTTAGGCAAAGATACCGAATCCACATGTAAAAAGCCGCTAAGTAATTCAGAAACAAGCTTCGCAACAGATTTGGCAAAAACGCTCCCCTGGCCGCAGTCAAAACAGTATTCATGAGACAAAGTGCCCTGGAGGCTGGGGCGAGAGGGTAAGCGGAGCGGGGTAAGGAGCAGAGTAGGGCAAAGAGCGGAGTGGAGCAAAAAGCGGAGTAGGGTAAAGAGTGGAGTGGAGTAAAGAAAAAGCGGGGTAAAGAGCAAAACGGATTAAAAAGCGGAGCGGGGTTCAGAGCGAAACGGAGAAAAGTGCGAGGTGCTGTATAGAGCAGAGCGAGGTAAAAGCGAAGCCGGATAAACAACGGAGCGCGGTATTGAGTGGGCACCATGGAGTGCGAATTGCAGTGAATGGAAAATGTCACCGAACTGATTTAGCAAAATCACTTCATCAAAACAAAATAGTATTCACGAGACAATTTGCCTAAAAGGTTTCGGGTTGAGCGGAGCAGATTGCGGAGGGGGAAGCGGAGCGGCATAGAGTGGGAAGTGAAATGAAATGGACCTTAGAGCAAACCATATGCTTTGATAATTTCACATAATATCGGATTTTTTTATGGGATAGGTAAGATAAGCAGACAGATCTCCTGATGGTAAGCGATTGCCGCCACTTAAGAACACCCACGACACCAGTGGAGTCACAAGTGCGCTACCATGAAATCCCCCCATGAAAGACGGTATTCCGTGAGGTCGTGGTATCACTCGGTCGAGCCGACCCAATCATGTCGAAGCGTGGCTCTCCCACGGTCTCCCACGATATCTCTAATATAAAGCAAATGATTCAGCTAATGTTACATAAATCACTTGAATTAACAAACCCTATTACCTTGACGGAGAGCGCCCATCATATTGCATGCTATAAAGAAAAGACTTTAAAGCATACAATATGATTGTACAATACGTAATGAGCGGACGTTTCAGCTGTCAGAAAATAGATGACGCTAAAAGCATTGCTTGGAAGGACTAAGATCTGAGAAAAGATGGCGTTAGCGTAACAAACATTCACTGCGTGTAGCAGATACTGAAGACAAAAGAAACGCCCAAGAGGAAGACCCCAAAAGGCTGACAGGAACAAAGTAGAAACCACCCAAGATCGACAAAAACAACATAAACTGAAGAAAGCTTACACACTAGAGGTTGAAAATGACTAAAGAAGAAGAGGATAGCAGATACACTACCTATACGCTTCGTTCGCTCCGCTCCGCTCAACAACAAACCCCGTCTTAAAAGCGGCAGAGCTTCCGCGTTTTGTTATTTTCTGAGTGGTCATTAGGTCGCCCCGCAGCAATCGCTTTAAATGTATAAGACAGCCTGGAATAAGCGGGATGACTTTCACATTATACAGTGGAGCACGGAATTTGATGGAATAATGAATCTGGTTCCGGGTAGAGCTGAATAAATATTATAATATCCTCCAACCGACTTCGGCTACGGCGCCGGCCAATCTCAATGATCAGCCTTACGCAAGATATTTATAGTGCTCAAAGATATGCGCAAACACAAGTGCACTCTCTATTCCCTTACCAGCGTGACACGACCGGAGAGGGATCGGATCAGGACCAAAGGCTTAACGTACTTTCCGAGGCACGGGGGTACAAGACCGCCAACTTCCAGACTCCGGGCTGACACTGAGAATTTCTTTACAGAAAAACTCAGGCACAAATTTAGGCCCGACCTGGAGATCGAACCCGGGACCCCAAGCGCAACCGTCGCTTTAAAGTGCGACGAATGACCCACTGCGCTAACGAGGCATTCGACGAGTGTGAATAAATATTAAAAAGATATAAGGCATAAAATATGTACCTACATCATCTCTCTGATCTTAACGTGTAATTCCCGGTTGTGTCCAAAGCTGTCTGTTTGGAGTCCTGGGGTAGGTTTGGACCATGACCCAGAATTCGAGACGTCTGGTAATTAACATAAAGCAACTGCCGTCTGACAATCGCAACCCTTAAAAGGTTAAACAGGGATGGCAACAGGGATAAAGATAAAAAATCAGTTTAGGTCCATACAGAACACTTATCTTATGAATGTCAAAAATTAAATTGAAAATTTAAAAACCCCCGACACAACTAAAGCTCTTTCATTTGATACCTATATTGAGGCAGTTGGAACAACAAATAGGTTATTCGTCATTTTCTGACGGCGACCATCTTGGATTTGAAATTTTTCACAATTAATATATTCTGCTACTCGAGCCCTTTGTGGGAGTTGTGTTAAAACATAAAATCCACATCTTTGTAACGGCGGTCATCTTGAATCGATTTTTATCAAACATAGCTAAGAACAATCCCTCCTTATTCATCGTTCGGAAGCTACGATGCCATAGACAGACACACAGACACGTCAAACTTATAACACCCC
Organism: Marasmia exigua; assembly: GCA_019059595.1. NCBI lineage: Eukaryota > Metazoa > Arthropoda > Insecta > Lepidoptera > Crambidae > Marasmia > Marasmia exigua. The sequence continues at coordinate 880,242 of CM032487.1, read as the reverse complement.
GTCGTTTTTGCGTCGGGGGTTAAAAATAGGTACACATATTATCATCTACCGCTGGATCGAAATGTCGTTTTCTACTGAGGAGACATCAGCAAGAAACTCAGTAGTTACTCTTTTCAAATATTCATGCTGTTATAGAGTTTCAATTGAGAAGAGAAAAAATAATACAATTATCAAAGTTAACAGACTACTATGAATAACAGCACAAAAGCCTAATCGATTAACATAACCAAGAATCCTTATAATTTAAATAGTCTTATACACTATAGTACATTAGTATATTTTATGTATCAACATATATATGTATTAACATGTAAATTATACATAAAGTACTTATAGTTTTAAGTCATTAAAATGTATGACGATTTGTAAGTGCTGTATACAAGCCTATGCAAATAAAGAATTATTTGATTGATTGATTAATCATTAGGCAGGCTTTAATATGAGACTTAAACTTATCCAATCATAGGTTAATGACATTTTGTGATTGCTTATTTCTGGTGAACCGGATCATATGTAAAGATCACACGTCTGCTCATCTGCCAGCTATCACATAAAAAACCCCCTGAAACCTTTTAAAAACCGCTCAAGAGCATTCAAAACGAATCTCCCGAAGTTGTTAGAACAAATCCCTACGTCATAATTACTCACAGGTGCCTACTTAATATTAACCGCCCGCCATGAATACATTAAGGGAGATTTTTTCACTGCTTAAAAGAAAAGAGGGCTTTACACGGTGCAAAGTTTACACTTAACGAAGCGGTATTTCCGAACCGGTACGACATTGAGATCTTCAAGAAACGAGCCTATACTAGGGATGATCGATATTAGAAAAACATCGATGTTGACATCGATGTCAACATCGAATCAAAAGTATCGATGTGATGATGATGATGATGATGGCTTCCTAGCCGATTTCGGCTACAGCGACCACTTTGTGTACATTCGATGTGTAAATTTTGAGGACTAAGATGTTGCTGCCCTCTGGTGCGCTTTCCAATGACTAGCATAGCCAATCTTAGCATTGAACGTGCGCCCACAGAGGGGACACGTTAGCGCACCGCTATTGTAGTGGTAGGGGATGGCTGCAGGAGGCCGCGCCTTAAGGTCATCTCGTTTCTTGTCCAGATTTGATCTCCTACCTTGTTCAAAATCTTGCACCTTCTGATGGATCAGGCGCCTCCACTCCGGTCGCTGTGCTGCCTGCTTTTCCCAGTGAGCTGGATCTATACAGCATCTTTTTAAATGTCTTTTCAGAGCATCCTTATATCTTAGGTACTGACCACCGCGTTTCCGCTTGCCGTACTGGAGCTCTGAAAAGAAGATGCGCTTCGCAATTCGCTCTTCTGCCATTCGCGAGACATGCCCACTCCATCGAAGCTGTCGTCGCATGAGGTATGACTCGATGTACGATAATTATCGATCAAAAACATCGATATTTCTAAAATATCGATGTTTTTGGAAACAAATAAAACTGTGTTTTAATTAACTGATAAATGCACTCTTGCAGAGAAACCGAAGTTTCATTATTTACAAAATCAATGGTAAATCTAATTTGCCAACGCTTTACAAGTTTATTCACAAAACAACACCTCACTCATTAAGTGTGTGACAGTGAAAGATTCTGTTTCAATCTCTTGAGAAATCAACACAAACATATTCGTACGGCTGTGAGCTTAATTCGATTATTTTGATCAGTCTCATCTAGTGGAAATAGTTGAAACATAATAGTCATCTGCTAATAACTATGCAATATTTAGTTGAAGCGTGCAGTAGATGTACTAACTAGGTACACCTACTGCACGCTAGAACGCGCCTGAAAATAATTGACGTTCCGATACTTCATTCAGGTAACATCGATGTTTCGATGATATTGAAGTCAACTCATCGATGTTAAAACATCGATGTTTTATAGTTAAACATTTATTTTTTTTCAACATCGATGAATATCGATCATCCCTAGCCTATACATACCTTCCTTAAAGGCCGGCAAAGCTCTCACTCTCCACTACCTCTGGTGTGGCTGATGTCCATGGGCGGCGCTGATCACTTACTATCAGGTGAGTCGCTTTCTCGTTTGCCTCCCTATCTCATTATAAAAAAAGAATATCTAAGGTTTCCAACATTAGTTCGGCGGTAAGGGATCCGTGAGGAAACCTGCACGTTTCAAATAGTTTCTGAAACTCTGAAAGTACGTTAAGCCATTGGTCCTGTCGGTCATGTCACATTGGTGTCCCGTCGGAATATGAGGGTAAGGGAATAGATAGTGCACTTGTGTTTGCGCACACTTGAGCACTGCTGCGAACGTGGCTGACCGCTGAGATTGGTCGCCGTAGTCGTAATCGGTTGGAGGATAATATATTATTTTTAAACTATTTATTTGTAAGGTATTTATTATATGGGCCAATGAAATATTTTTGAATGTATCTTGTTGCCTGAAATAAACGAATTATTATTATTATTATGTATGTCAGTTGTTCCATAACCACGGGCAATTATGTCCCGGACTTTTGAAAGGCGTGCGTGGGGCCGAAGCCAACACGTAGAGGCCCGTTCAATTGACAGTTTTACTATAATGTGATGTGACACCAGCCGGCGACTATCCCTGTATACACTACAGAGGTATATCCAAGAACAGTCCCCGGTTGGCATAAGACTATTGAAAAGAATGGACAAAAAAATGAACTGGGCTATTTAGTTGAGGTGCTAGTGGACCGGTTAACAGGCACTATGGAGAGACTATGGCACTTGCCTGATAAATGATAAAAATCACGAAAAAATGGGAGGTGGTGACTTGCCACTCACTGGATAGGCCGCTTACAATAAGTTATTAGGAAGCCAAGCAAAAGCTAGCTACCAGATATAGCAAGGCGGGCAACATTGGTGTGAGCAGCTCAGGCTGCCGAGAGGTGTACACCGCTTTCTACCCAGTGTCTGTGGATACAGACACTGTGCCAACTCGCGACTTATTCATCTTTCACTTCCACCCTGCGAGTATATAGCTCTGACATTCCATTCTGGCCGGTTCGTAAAGGCAAGCCAGAGGTGAGAGTCCTGGGGTCCACACCAGCCGGCCAATAAAGGCAAGCCGGGGAGAGGGGCCTGATCGACTCTCGGGGATATGGACCCAAGGGACGTCACTTCCCATTCAGCGCGCCACAACGCTGCCCTGGGGAGACTGACTGCACTGATGAAAGTAGTTGCTCTTAAGCAAGAGCACCAACTCTCACCAGCGGGCGATGGGGTCGTCACTTCCCTTTATTATTATTATTATTATTATTATAAAGGAACAAATCGTACAGACAGCGGCAACGCTTATACTAGACCAGAAAACACGAAACGCTTGCGCGATGCAATTGACATCTAGCGCCATCTATTGGTATAAAGTGGATCTAATGTTCCAGAAATCCCATCGTGTAAATGTAGCTAATTCATGCTAATTCAGTATAATGAGCGGAAGCAACAAATGACGTCACACGTCACTAATGTATTCATGGAGATCTGTTTGTGTCGCCTGGGCACCGCGGTTTCAAGAATAATTTTCATATTTTTTGTACAAAAAAACAGGTGCTTAATTTCATATGATTTACGTAAATAAACTCAAACGTGGCCGCTTACAATGAGCCGCTTAAGAAGGCTCATAATCACCCAGAGAGCAATGGAAAGGGCTATGCTTGGAGTCTCTTTGTGTGATCGTGTCAGGAATGATGAGATCCGCAGAAGAACTGGGTCAAAGACATAGCCCAAAGAATTGAAAGAATTGCATGCCTCAAGTGGCAATGGGCAGGGCATATTGCGAGGAGATCAGACGGCCGGTGGGTCAGAAAGCTCCTCGAGTGGAGGCCGCATATAGGAGGTCGAAGCCGTGGCAGGCCCCCCACAAAGAGGACGAACGATCTATTGTAGGTCGCGGGAATCCCTTGGATGCGAAAAGATCTGTGTGGAGATCATTGGGGAAGGCCTTTGTCCAGCAGTGGACATTTATTGGCTGAAATGATGATGACGTGAATAAGAATACATTTAAGAGATAAATTAAAGATTGCAAAATTACTTCTTGGAGTAGGACATACCGTAGAGGTAGAATATCATCATCATCGTCATAATAACGTTTTGTCCCGGTTTGCGATCCAAGCTTTTTGACGGTGGGAAAGCCACACTTCGGCATGAATGGGCCCGCTCGCCGGAGTGATACCACGGCCTCACAGAAAACCGGCGTGAAGCAGCACCTTGCTGTGTTTCGCTGCGTGAGTGAGGGTACCGGAGGCCGAATTCGGGGGAAAGAGGGGTTTAAAGGTTGGCAGCGCACTTTTGACTCCACTGGTGTCGCGGTGGTGGGTGTGAGTGTATGAGTGAGTGAAAATGAGTGCAAGTGTGTATTTATATATGTAGTGAAGAGATTCAGGCTATTCATTGTTTTTTAAGTAATAGATGGCAGTCGAGCAGACGGGTCACCTAATAATAAGCGATTGCAGTCCCAGTCACTATAGTGTGTTGCAAATATAAATCCACCATCCCCCTAGATTGGGTTTTCGGTACGCCAACTCACTTGATGTTTACAATAGTGGTTAAAGTATGAAATTGCTAGGCCGAATCAATGTTTTCATCATTCGTAACTTTTTAAAATGAACAATATTTTGTCTGTAAAACCTATACTAAACGTTGTCCATTAAGGTGACGGGTAGGGCACACTAGCGACGCCAATCGATTTTAATTTTTAGCTACTAAACTAGATCTATTTTAAACAATTTCGGGGTTACAACCCCTCGGCAAAGACTTATACTATTTATTAAATAACCATGCACAAATGTTGGGTCCGTTTTTTTACGCGAAAAATTATGCAAATTATAATTACCGCCAAAAGCGGCCACTTTTAGCGTGAAAGCGTGAATCAATTTTATACGTACAAGTGTTGGGTCCGCATCTGTGCATGGTTATTTAATAAATAGTATTAGTGTTTGCCGAGAGGTTGTAACCGAAATTGTTTAAAATAGATCCGGTTTAGTAGCTAAAAATTAAAATCGATTATCGTCGCTAGTGTGCCCTACCCTTAAATCACCGTCTCATAAAGATGAATTTGGAGAACACAGCTTCTCAGAAAATGTCCATATAAATCGGCAATTGGTGTGTGTGTGTGTGTGTGTGTAGTGAACAAATAGGTAACCGGATATTCATTGTTTGACTATTTATACGTACACACAAATAATGTCCACTGTTTTTTTTTCATACGGCTATGATTTATCGAATGTCCAAGTAATTAGAACATCTTCCATCAAGGCGTGTTAACATAGGCCCAGTATTTCCCGGCCTCTAATTTTATCTATATTAATGGTCCATGAATTTCTCTTTGTATTTTTTGCAAGCTTTTCTCGTTGTTTACCGAGTTGTAACGGTTGGGATGATGTTCATTTAATTGTGTACAAAAAAAACGAAACTCTTTGGAAATTAAAACCTTTTTGAGCTCGAATTTGCTATTTTAATATCTGACTAGATACGGACCCTCACTTCAAATGTAATCTAAGAATAGTTCCGGTACAAAACTTTTCCACCTCCTTTTGACATTCCGTGTTGGAGCGGGATAGCATGAGCATTAGTACGGCAATAACTTCAGATCGCGATTTATAATAAAGTGGCATTAGTCCCAAGTTGTGCCAATAGATGGCGCTGGGTGTCGATTACATCGCGTTATTATTTCGCTTTTTCGATTTACATACAAGTATTGTTGAGTTCAAATGTAAATGGGTGGAGTGGAGGAACAGAGGACGGCCAAAACGAGATGGATGGATTGTATGAAGAATGAAATGATGGACAAAAGGGGTGGATGATTCGATGACGAATGACAGGGACGTATTGAAAAGGAAAACATACTGCGCCGACCCCAGATAACCTGGGAAAAGGGCAGGAGGATGATGAATCATACGATCACAAAATCTCAATATCACATTATAATTCTATCTATTTTATATATACATGTATATAACAATGGACTAGAGTATCTAATATAAATATTCAGCAGTCCTCCTCTCCTCTAATTTGCTGTGCCCGACAGGGTCCATATTGTTCCTTAAATATCATTTATAATATGTACCACCGTAATTTATCACATATGGAAAAGCAATAAAGAATTGAATTGAATTGAACCTCTTTATAAATAGTATTGAAGATAGATAGCTGATTATGAGGGTAAGGGAATAGTGTGTGTGTGTGTGTGTGTGTGCACTGTGTGTGTGTGTGTGTACGTTGGGCGCCGTAATCGTAATCCGTTAGAGGATATTATTTGTTTTATAACAATTTTTCGCGTACGCGTTGGACCCAACATTTGTGCATGGTTATTTAATAAATAGTATAAGTGTTTGCCGAGAGGTTGTAACCCCGATATTGTTTAAATTAGATCCGGTTTAGTAGCTAAAAAACCAAATCGATTGGTGTCGCTAGTGTGCCCTACCCGTCACCTTAAGTAAAATTTAGTAAAGCTATTAGTCAACTGTAAATCTGCTAATTGATTCTCTTGTAATGTTTATTACGGGTTAAATTTATATTAAACCCAAACAGAAAGTGGTTTTCAAGTATAAATCCTAGCCTGAGATATTATTGCGAAATTTGTTGAATGAGTTATTTCATATTTCTCAAACGATTTTCTTTCAGATCATCTTCAGTTGGCATATTCGAAGTTTGTATTCGATTGAATTCAGAGCCGTACAAATTGATAACTATATTTTCAGCGCGGAGAAGAAATATATGAACTCATTTTGCTGATTTCAGTGCTACAGGTTTTTGGTTTTAAACTATTATTTGAGTCTGGTTCAGTTATTTATGTTGTATTCTAAGTTTCTAGATTAACTGCCACACTCAGAGTCGTTGATTAACTTAGTTGGCTACTTAAGAAAAAAATATTGACACTTATTTTGATACGCATAAAGACTACCGACACTAAAGTTAATTAACATTAACTTAAATGACGTCTCTGAGTGCGGCCGTAAGTATACCATGTGAGAGTAAGGCTTCGGCCTGAATGGACCAGCTCGACCAGAGAGATAACACTTCACAGACAAATACCCTGTCGTTTGGGAGCCCGGGGTATTAGACGATGTTTCAGGATTTGAGGAGTCTGGTAGTTACAATGTAGTGACTGCCGTCTGACCTTCGCAACCCTTAGACAGGGGAACCAGACCAACTGAATTATGGTTACACGTTTCAAATAGTTGAGTCAGGTTTCCTCACGATGTTTTTCCTCACCGACGAGCTAGTGGTAAGAATTGGTAATGGTGAGATTTTAATCCAGAGCTGCATTACCGGAATTGAATCTACGACCTCCCGTATGAAAGGCGCGTTCTTATCCTCTGAGCTACCATCACTCCGATCGATATACTATATAACATATATTATTATAACATATATATTATTATTATATAACATATATTTATTATAGGATGCATTTTGGAGAGTGTTCGAATGAGCTTCACGACCTGATACCACCTTCTCCTTTCTACCACCGGACATTACGGAAGACGACAGGAATCCACCCTTACACTGTGCAAGTTCCACCAGCTCGTACTAAGCGTTTCGCTTCCTCTTTCTTGGTACGAACTGCTAAGGAATGGAACAACTTGCCGGCTTCTGTATTCCCAGAGAGCTACAATTTGGGTGTCTTTAAGTCGAGAGTGAATAGGCTTCTTCTGGGTAAGCACGCTACATCTTAGACCTTACTGTCACTTTCCATCAGGTGAAATGAGGTCAAGTGTAAACCCATTTAATAAAAAAAAAACGGAGGCCCAATCCGAGGAAAGGGGGGTTTAAAGTTTTGCAGCGCACTTGTAATTCCACTGGTGTCGCGGGTGTCAATGGGCGGCGGCAATCGCTTACCATCAGGTGATCCGTTTGAACGTCTGCCAATTATCCCATAAAAAAAAATAACTCCATCTATTATATTATAGAGCTTTTAAGTATTAAACATTTCACATAATTTCTCCTTTGTGTGAAATATTTTTTGCAATTGAATTCAATTATTGCATTTTATTATTCAGTATAACGGTCCGTTGTACCGACCGCCAATTATATTATAATGTTTTTGCATGAACAGCGAAGCGAATACCAAATAACGTATGGTTAAATTCATATTTAATTGCAAAAACGTACATTAAACATAGCTATTAAAGTATACGCCTATAATTGTCCCACTGCAGCCCCTTTTTTATGTGTAGGTGGCAGGCAGTGTAACTCAGGAGTGATTGGGACTAAAAGATGTACATCATTGCAAAAGAGTTAATAAATCCGTAACTCCTTTGCTTCCTTTGTAACTCTTTATATCTTGAACTCTCTGATGTGAAGATTGATTTTAGAAGGACGAAGTCCGAACCAATACTTACTCATTTTGACTAATATTTTAGAGGATTTGATTAATCGACAATATTTCAAAATTGCTGAGCTATGAAACAAAAAATACCAATTCTTCAGCTACTTTTCCGCTTCTCGAATATAATTTTTTTAATATTTTATTTTGCTTATTTACTGACAAAAAAAAAACTAAAAAACGTAAGATGACGTCATCGGACGGCAGAATGTAAAATATTTCTTTGCTTAGCACATTATAGTTTTAAATTTACGAAATGACATGCAACTGTCAAAAAAGAAGACAACTTGTCAACGTTGAACGAATGAATGACGTTGACAATGTTGACACTAATATTCTTTACCTTTGACAGTAGTACCTTTTTTATTTAAGTAATGATAAGCAAAGGAATATCGCTGTATTCAGCCGTCCGATGACGTCATTTGGCGCTTACGTCTATTTAGAATATAAAGAATTTCAATAATTATTTTATGTATGTAAATTGCAAAATTTTGAAAAAAGAAAAAATAAGGGTATGTTAATTTTATGTCTATTTTTCATATAAAAAAATAATATGGACATGTTAAAAATATGAAATGTTGTCCATTGAATAACAATTAAAAAAACTGTTTTTAAAATTGCATATTGATATTTTTATTTTATAAATAAATCTTCTGTGAAAATGTGCATCAATCCAATCACATCAATGCGTCTTGAAATCTTTTCAGTCTTAGAGTTACAGAGTTATTAAGGAGTTAAAGAGTTAAAGATGTTAAAAGAGTTAGTGAGCGAGACTGGTACCACGGATCGTGGAGTGAGTGAAATCGCTACAGCGGGATTTTGTGAATCGAAAAGGGATGGAGCATGATTGCAAAGCGTCACGCATTAATCTGTACGTAAAAAAAATATGCGGGGAGAAAACTGACCCTACCACTGTTGCAATAAAGTTCAAAATTATTTATTTGTATTGAATTTATTAGATTGGATAAACACGTCGATGAGACAACCCATCGCAATTCGCATCGATCACATCATTCAAGTCTTTTAAGTCTTTTGAGTTAGGGAGTTATTTGGGAGTTAAAGATGTAAAAGAGCGATATAACTCTTTTCTTCAAAAGAGTCATAAATCCTTTGTCTTTTAAATAAGTTATTCTGCGCATCTTTACAGACGAGCAGACGGATCACCTGATGGTAAGCGATTGCCGCCGCCCATGGACATTACCGACACCAGTGGAGTCACAAGTGCGCTGCCAATCTTTAAACCCCCTTTTCGCCCGGATTAGGCTTGAAGCAGATTGGTGATAACAAACCCGAGCTTTGTTCGAAAAATTCAAAACTTTTTTTCTGATCTGCATCATTGAATTATCACGTGATAACTTGCTTAGACCTAATGGTCTCAAAACCCGCGCTCACGTTTGGAGTGGAATCGGCTGAATCCGTAGATCAATGAAACGTAAAACACCGGCGTGTTATTAAGTGATTGTGACTTTGACTGACTTCGACACTTGACTACACCCACTTATCATCACTGTAATTCAAATTGACAAAAGTTCTGGGAAAAATAGAATGTAAATTTGTACCGTAGCGGTCATACATTGTAGCAAGTGGCAACTCAGCAAAACTCGTCGTTCGCTGCGCGAGGTTTTGCGAGCGTCAGTCGTCTACGGAACACCGCCTCGCCAGGGTTGGTTTTGGTTAAATTCATACTGTGTAATTTATAGACTAAGTATCTAACACATAAGTGATAAATGTAACTGTGCATGAACTTTATCGTGTGTTGAAAATAATATTCCGTTATCAAAAGTAACATCTTTTATTTACTTCTCGTCCTTCCGCGTAGGTCACCTAAAGTACAAAATCCTTTAATCAACAACAGCGCCAAAGCCGACCTTGCGCGACTCAGAGCGGTTTCGAGGAAGGAGACCGGCCACTGGCTGCAAGCCAGCGAACATGGCAAACATGGGCACCCTTACTTACTGACTACACTGGCTCAGCGACCTGAAGTAGATCTTGGCCTCCGACACGAGATTTCGCCATTCTGGTCTGTTTTCGGCCACCTGTCGCCAGATCGGCCGTTGTAGGTGGGCGAGATCTTTTTTGACCTGATCTATCCAGCGATACCTTGGGCATCCTACCGGGCGCCTGCCAGTTGGTCGACTCAGGTATGCTGCGGCAAGCGGGCGGCTATGCTGGGTCTATTCAGACCAGTATCACTGCGACCAGTTTGATCTATTGTGATCGACACTGGCTACATATCAGCCCCAAACCCTACACAATTCAGAAAGTATAGGGTTTAGGGCATTAGTTGGCATTAGTATTAGTTGTTTGGGAGTGAGATCCCTAGCTTCATTGGGACTCAAAAAGTGCTTTCCCAGATGTAAGCTACGTTTGCGCATCAGTGGTCCGCATTCAGTGATTAAGTGTATATGAGTTTCATCCGCCTCGTGACACATTCTGCAGATTCTAGTGTCACTCAGTCGTATAGTGGCCATGTGCTTATTGAGGCAACAGTGACCGGTCAAAGCTCTTCATCATCATCGTCATCATCGTCAGCCCATTTAAACCCCCACTGCTAGGGCACGGGCCTCCCTCAATCACATGAGGGCTAATTGCCATACTCACCATGCTTGGCAGACGGGATGGCGAGGGTTTTGATATAAATGCAGAGTTTTACTTCTGTGGTTGCTGATGATCATGCCAGCAGCTTTACCTTAGTCGCCTTTTACGACACCTCGGTAAGAGTGAGAGTGGCCTATTCTACTCTGTCGGGGACCACACGGCATAAAGCTCTTACTAGGATGCGTATGTTGTTCCTACTTAGCCCAAGAAGCTCAGCGGAGGATCTGCGGTCGACCCATGCTCTCTTCGCAGCTCGATCCGACTCCATTCTCACCACGTGGCCGAGCCAGCGCAGTCTCGCTGACTTCAAGTCGCCCATCAAGTTCACTTGACATGGACAAGTTATCTTTCAGGTGAAGTTATAAGAATACTGTTTTATTCTTGAATTTACGCACCCCATACCCGCAACAAAACGTAGAACTCTACGTCAAACAATATTTTCCCTTTTCACGACACAAACAAACACAGCCGTCGATCTGACGCGGGTGTAATATCAAACGAAAAGTGCTGACACACCGTGTATACGGTGTTAATCCGTCACCCTTTGGTGCTTCGAAAAACTCTCGAAATAAAACGTTACAATAGGCAGTAGGGACGTGAAACTCCAGGTATATTTTGTATATTGAAAATAGATGAATGGTCAACAGTCGAAGTAAATCAAAATCAGAGTCACTCAATAAAACGCCCGTATATTACGTTTTATTAACCTACAGATTCTGCCAATACCACTCTAAACACAATCGCGGGTTTTAAGCCTCTATGAGGTCCAAGCAAGTTGAGTCGTCACGTGACAACTCACTCGACACACTATTAGCAGTGCGTTTAAAACGATACAATTCAACGATTATTATATTAGAATCAATTCGCAGCACTTCACTGCACATATAGACACCGAAGTACACTAAAAACCACTATATACCAATTTAAACCTTTGAATTGCATCAGCTGACATATCAGTAGCGATGGTACAATTATTCTTAATTAAAGATTACTAGCTATCGCCCGCGGCGTTGTCCGAGTAGTATTCGTTTTTGTTCATCCTACAGGAATCGGGATTGAAAGTATTCTATGTCCGTCCCTTGTTTCTAAGCTGAGTACGTCTTCACCAATTTTTAGCCAAATCAAATAAGCCGTTATTGAGTTATAAATGGTGTAATCAACACGACTTTCTTTTAAATATTTAGATAATATAACCGATTTCAAGTGCCGTGTGATCCCCGGCAAAGTAGAATAGGCCACCCTCACTCTTACCGAGGTGTCGTAAAAGGTGACTAAGGTAAAGCTGCTGGCATGATCATCAGCACCCAGAGAAGGAAAACTCTGCATTTATATCAAAACCCTGGCCAACTCGTCTGCCAAGTGTGGTGAGTATGGCAATTACCCCTTATGTGATTGAGGGAGGCCCGTGCCCCAGCAGTGGGGACTTAAATGGGCTGACGATGACGGTGAACCGATTTCAAACAGCGTCGAAATATAGGATACTGAAATATAAGGTATGTGTTAACAATACCGTTAAAACTAATTTACAAACACGTGCTTTATACTGATGAGAACTATTGAAACATGCTGACCGTGGGAGAGCCACGCTTCAGCATGAATGGAGCAACTCGACCGGAGTGATACCACACCCTCACAGAAAACCGGCGTAAAGCAGCATTGTGCTGTGTTTAGCTGCGTGAGTGAAGGTACCGGAGGCCCAATACGGGGGAAGGGGGGGTTGAAAGGTTGGCAGCGCACTTGTGACTGGTGTCGCGGGTGTCAATGGGTGGCGGCATCCGCTTAACATCAGTTGATCTGTCTGCTCGTCTGCTGCGTCAATTTAACGTGACATCATGTAACCTATAACCAGAAGGCAATCAAGACGCTTCTAAGGACACCTCATTTGTCCAAATATGATAACTAGTTTAGAAGTTATGAGGGAACAGATGAACATACATACATACATACAGGTCAAAATCATAACCCTCCTTTTTTCTTCGCCATAGTCGGGTAAAAATAGAAAACGTTCTGACATGAATATAAAACAAAATTTAAAACGAAAATTCCTACAACTGGATGATAAATCCATCACTCTTTGATACTTCGAATAAAACTCGTTGAAATAAAACGCGTCACAGTCGATGCATGTCGGAGCTGGGATGTGACGTCACAAGCCAGTTCAGCGTTTCAGCTGAGATTGGCATTGGAGCTGTCATTGAAATGCCGGTACGTTTAAAAAATTTTATCGTTAGTTCATTTATATTATTTTATGTGATATGTGGCAGACGAGGAGACGGATCACCTGATGGAAAGCGATTGCTGCCGCTCATGGACACCCGTGACACCAGTGTTCCTTACAAAGGTACGGAATATATAAACTTCAATAAATATAAATAAGGGATTGCTGTAAAAATTCAACTTAAACCCGTTATATTTTTACTTTTTTTCTCTTGATTGAAAACACCGCTCGCCATGGTTCTACGTCACCATTATTGTAAACAACAAAACGTTGAAGCCATAGTTTTTATTTCTATAAAAAGGTTATGACAGTCATGACAGTCACGCGTATTGCTAACAATAACAGTGACGTCACGGCACAGATAATTAATAAACCTTTTATGGCTGTATAGCGAAAATATAATTTTAAATTTATTAGGAAATGTGCTTCAAAAAATTTCATATTTCTTTTATAATCGTTTAGTATAATCGTAATGAATCGTTCTATCAAATAATAAAAATAGTGGCAACTAGCCTACTCTATCGACCTCACATGAGCGAAAAAAAGCATACATTTTCTCATATTCCTTTGCCGAACGCGTCGAATATCAAACAAGTAAAAAAGCTGCTAAAATCAAAGCTGACACAGTCAATGCTGGCGGACATGAAAGGAAGCCAGGAGCCGGACATCCAAACGGGATTGTTTTCATCGCAAGTTTGTTTCTATTTGTCATGTCCGGGTGTCCGGGGCGGACGCAGGATGTTCCGGCTATGCGTTATGGGATAGGGGTGTCGAATATGAAATGTAGTTATTTGAATATAAGTAAGGCAAAAATTTTAATGTTAAATTGGTCTACTATTGACCACTTTGATGTTAAATGGTTCTCATCCTAGTGTGTAGTTCCCGGTTACATCCAAAGCTGTCGCTCTGGAGCCCGGGGTACGAATAGACCATGATTCGAATGAAGAAGCGACGGCCGTCTGGCCATCGCGAACCTTTAACAGGGGAACCAGACCAACTGCGTTGTAAACAGTGAATCGTGATTTGAATCCGAGCTAGCACCTCCAGATTTTTCAAATCTATGTGCATATTTCTACCATTAACTCGGCGGTGAGAGAGAACATTGAGAGGAAACTGCACGTTTTGCATAGTTTCTAAAAAAATATTGACACTTATTTTGATACGCATAAAGACTACCGACACTAAAGTTAATGAACATTAACTTAAATGACGTCTCTGAGTGCGGCCGTGAGTATACCAAGAGAGAGCAAGGCTTCGGCCTGAATGGGCCAGCTCGACCAGAGAGATAACACTTCACAGACAAATACCTTGTCGTTTCGGAGCCCGGGGTATTAGACGATGTTTCAGGATTTGAGGAGTCTGGTAGTAACAATGTAGTGACTGCCGTCTGACCTTTGCAACCTTTAGACAGGGGAACCAGACCAACTGAATTATGGTTACACGTTTCAAATAGTTGAGTCAGGTTTCCTCACGATGTTTTTCCTCACCGACGAGCTAGTGGTAAGAATTGGTAATGGTGAGATTTTAAAAATCCAGAGCTGCATTACCGGAATTGAATCTACGACCTCCCGTATGAAAGGCGCGTTCTTATCCTCTGAGCTACCATCACTCCGATCGATATACTATATAACATATATTATTATAACATATATATTATTATTATATAACATATATTTTTTATTGGATGCATTTTGGAGAGTGTTCGAATGAGCTTCACGACCTGATACCACCTTCTCCTTTCTACCACCGGACATTACGGAGGACGACAGGAATCCACCCTTACACTGTGCAAGTTCCACCAGCTCGTACTAAGTGTTTCGCTTCCTCTTTCTTGGTACGAACTGCTAAGGAATGGAACAACTTGCCGGCTTCTGTATTCCCAGAGAGCTACAATTTGGGTGTCTTTAAGTCGAGAGTGAATAGGCTTCTTCTGGGTAAGCACGCTACATCTTAGACCTTGTTGTCACTTTCAATGAGGTCAAATGTAAACCCATTTAATATACAAAAAAAAAACGGAGGCCCAATCCGAGGAAAGGGGGGTTTAAAGGTTTGCAGCGCACTTGTGATTCCACTGGTGTCGCGGGTGTCCATGGGCGGCGGCAATCGTTTACCATCAGGTGATCCGTCTGCTCGTCTGCCAATTATCCCATAAAAAAATAACTCCATCTATTATATTATAGAGCTATTAAGTATTAAACATTTCACATAATTTCTCCTTTGTGTGAAATAATTTTTGCAATTGAATTCAATAATTGCATTTTATTATTCAGTATAACGGTCGCTTGTACCGACCGCCAATTATATTATAATGTTTTTGCATGAACAGCGAAGCGAATACTAAATAAAGTATGGTTGAGTTCATATTTAATTGCAAAAACGTACATTAAACATAGCTATTAAAGTATACGCCTTAAATTGTCCCACTGCAGGCCCTTTTTTATGTGATAGGTGGCAGACGAGTAGACATGTGTAACTCAGGAGTGATTGGGACTAAAAGATGTACATCATTGCAAAAGAGTTAATAACTCCTTAATTCCTTTGCTTCCTTTATAACTCTTTACATCTTTAACTCTCTGATGTAAAGATTGATTTTAGGAGGACGAAGTCCGAACCAATACTTACTCATTTTGACTTATATTTTAGAGGATATGATTAATTTAATAACAATAAAAAAAAAACTTTCTTTGAAATTGCATATTTATATATTTATTATATAAACAAATCTTCTGTGAAAATGTGCATCAATCCAATCAAATCAATGCGTCTTGAAATCTTTTCAGTCTTAGAGTTACAGAGTTATTAAGGAGTTAAAGATGTTAAAAGAGTTAGTGAGCGAGACTGGTACCACGGATCGAAAAGGAGTGAGTGAAATCGCTACCGCGGGATTTTGTGAGTCGAAAAGGGATGGAACATGATTGGAACGCGTCACTCATTAATCTGTACGTAAAAAAAAATATTCGGGGAGAAAACTGACCCTACCACTGTTGCAATAAAGTTCAAAATTATTTATTTGTATTGTATTTATTAGATTGGATAAACATGTCGATGAGACAACCCATCGCAATTCGCATCAATCACATCATTCAAGTCTTTTTAGTCTTTTGAGTTACGGAGCTAATTGGGAGTTGAAGATATAAAAGAGCGATATAACTCTTTACTTCAAAAGAGTAATAACTCTTTTGTCTTTTAAATGAGTTATTCTGCGCATCTTTACAGACGAGCAGACGGATCACCTTATGGTAAGCGATTGCCGCCGCCCATGGACATTACCGACACCAGTGGAGTCACAAGTGTGCTACCAATCTTTAAATCCCCCTTTCCCCCAGATTAGGCCTGAAGCAGATAGGTGATAACAAATCCGAGCTTTGTTCGAAAAATTCAAAACTTTTTTTTCTGATCTGCATCATTGAATTGTCACGTGATAACTTGCTTAGACCTAATGGTCTCAAAACCCGCGCTCACGTTTGGAGTGGAATCGGCTGAATCCGTAGATCTATGAAACGTAAAACACCGGCGTGTTATTAAGTGATTGTGACTTTGACTGACTTCCACACTTGACTACACCCACTTATCATCACTGTAATTCAAATTGACAAAAGTTCTGGGAAAAAATGTGAATTTGTACTGTAGCGGTCATACATTGTAGCAAGTGGCGACTCAGCAAAACCTCGTCGTCCGCTGCGCGAGGTTTTGCGAGCGCCAGTCGTCTACGGAACACCGCCTCGCTAGGGTTGGTTTTGGTTAGATTCATACTGTGTAATTTATAGACTAAGTATCTACATATAAGTGATAAATGTAACTGTGCATGAACTGTGAACTTTATCGTGTGTTGAAAATAATATTCCGTTATCAATAGTAACATCTTTTATTTACTTCTCGTCCTTTCGCGTAGGTCACCTAAAGTACAAAATCCTTTAATCAACAGCGCCAAAGCCGACCTTGCGCGACTCAGAGCGGTTTCGAGGAAGGAGACCGGCCACTGGCTGCAAGCCAGCGAACATGGCAACCATGGGCACCCTTACTTACTGACTACACTGGCTCAGCGACCTGAAGTAGATCTTGGCCTCCGACACGAGATTTCGCCATTCTGGTCTGTTTTCGGCCACCTGTCGCCAGATCGGCCGTTGTAGGTGGGCGAGATCTTTTTTGACCTGATCTATCCAGCGATACCTTGGGCATCCTACCGGGCGCCTGCCAGTTGGTCGACTCAGGTATGCTGCGGCAAGCGGGCGGCTATGCTGGGTCTATTCAGACCAGTATCACTGCGACCAGTTTGATCTATTGTGATCGACACTGTGCTACATATCAGCCCCAAACCCTACACAATTCAGAAAGTATAGGGTTTAGGGCATTAGTTGGCATTAGTATTAGTTGTTTGGGAGTGAGATCCCTAGCTTCATTGGGACTCAAAAAGTGCTTTCCCAGATGTAAGCTACGTTTGCGCATCAGTGGTCCGCATTCAGTGATTAAGTGTATATGAGTTTCATCCGCCTCGTGACACATTCTGCAGATTCTAGTGTCACTCAGTCGTATAGTGGCCATGTGCTTATTGAGGCAACAGTGACCGGTCAAAGCTCTTCATCATCATCGTCATCATCGTCAGCCCATTTAAACCCCCACTGCTAGGGCACGGGCCTCCCTCAATCACATGAGGGCTAATTGCCATACTCACCATGCTTGGCAGACGGGATGGCGAGGGTTTTGATATAAATGCAGAGTTTTACTTCTGTGGTTGCTGATGATCATGCCAGCAGCTTTACCTTAGTCGCCTTTTACGACACCTCGGTAAGAGTGAGAGTGGCCTATTCTACTCTGTCGGGGACCACACGGCATAAAGCTCTTACTAGGATGCGTATGTTGTTCCTACTTAGCCCAAGAAGCTCAGCGGAGGATCTGCGGTCGACCCATGCTCTCTTCGCAGCTCGATCCGACTCCATTCTCACCACGTGGCCGAGCCAGCGCAGTCTCGCTGACTTCAAGTCGCCCATCAAGTTCACTTGACATGGACAAGTTATCTTTCAGGTGAAGTTATAAGAATACTGTTTTATTCTTGAATTTACGCACCCCATACCCGCAACAAAACGTAGAACTCTACGTCAAACAATATTTTCCCTTTTCACGACACAAACAAACACAGCCGTCGATCTGACGCGGGTGTAATATCAAACGAAAAGTGCTGACACACCGTGTATACGGTGTTAATCCGTCACCCTTTGGTGCTTCGAAAAACTCTCGAAATAAAACGTTACAATAGGCAGTAGGGACGTGAAACTCCAGGTATATTTTGTATATTGAAAATAGATGAATGGTCAACAGTCGAAGTAAATCAAAATCAGAGTCACTCAATAAAACGCCCGTATATTACGTTTTATTAACCTACAGATTCTGCCAATACCACTCTAAACACAATCGCGGGTTTTAAGCCTCTATGAGGTCCAAGCAAGTTGAGTCGTCACGTGACAACTCACTCGACACACTATTAGCAGTGCGTTTAAAACGATACAATTCAACGATTATTATATTAGAATCAATTCGCAGCACTTCACTGCACATATAGACACCGAAGTACACTAAAAACCACTATATACCAATTTAAACCTTTGAATTGCATCAGCTGACATATCAGTAGCGATGGTACAATTATTCTTAATTAAAGATTACTAGCTATCGCCCGCGGCGTTGTCCGAGTAGTATTCGTTTTTGTTCATCCTACAGGAATCGGGATTGAAAGTATTCTATGTCCGTCCCTTGTTTCTAAGCTGAGTACGTCTTCACCAATTTTTAGCCAAATCAAATAAGCCGTTATTGAGTTATAAATGGTGTAATCAACACGACTTTCTTTTAAATATTTAGATAATATAACCGATTTCAAGTGCCGTGTGATCCCCGGCAAAGTAGAATAGGCCACCCTCACTCTTACCGAGGTGTCGTAAAAGGTGACTAAGGTAAAGCTACTGGCATGATCATCAGCACCCAGAGAAGGAAAACTCTGCATTTATATCAAAACCCTCGCCAACTCGTCTGCCAAGTGTGGTGAGTATGGCAATTACCCCTTATGTGATTGAGGGAGGCCCGTGCCCCAGCAGTGGGGACTTAAATGGGCTGACGATGACGGTGAACCGATTTCAAACAGCGTCGAAATATAGGATACTGAAATATAAGGTATGTGTTAACAATACCGTTAAAACTAATTTACAAACACGTGCTTTATACTGATGAGAACTATTGAAACATGCTGACCGTGGGAGAGCCACGCTTCAGCATGAATGGAGCAACTCGACCGGAGTGATACCACACCCTCACAGAAAACCGGCGTAAAGCAGCATTGTGCTGTGTTTAGCTGCGTGAGTGAAGGTACCGGAGGCCCAATACGGGGGAAGGGGGGGTTGAAAGGTTGGCAGCGCACTTGCGACTGGTGTCGCGGGTGTCAATGGGTGGCGGCATCCGCTTAACATCAGTTGATCTGTCTGCTCGTCTGCTGCGTCAATTTAACGTGACATCATGTAACCTATAACCAGAAGGCAATCAAGACGCTTCTAAGGACACCTCATTTGTCCAAATATGATAACTAGTTTAGAAGTTATGAGGGAACAGATGAACATACATACATACATACAGGTCAAAATCATAACCCTCCTTTTTTCTTCGCCATAGTCGGGTAAAAATAGAAAACGTTCTGACATGAATATAAAACAAAATTTAAAACGAAAATTCCTACAACTGGATGATAAATCCATCACTCTTTGATACTTCGAATAAAACTCGTTGAAATAAAACGCGTCACAGTCGATGCATGTCGGAGCTGGGATGTGACGTCACAAGCCAGTTCAGCGTTTCAGCTGAGATTGGCATTGGACCTGTCATTGAAATGCCGGTACGTTTCAAATTTTTATCGATAGTTTATTTATTAGTGCGGGCCGAAAGATGGGACTCCCCACTACTGCACCGTTGGGTGCAGCTACACTCCCCGGTGTGTCGATTTCCATATTTGTAATAAACTACTGATATCTACTGCAATAGTACTAACACTAAATTAAGTTCATTATGTTACTAACACATTTTATATGGATTGAATAAATGAATATCTGAAATAAATGAACATTTAATTTAATTTAATTTAATTTAATTTAATTTATTTATTTATTTATATTATTTTATGTGATATGTGGTAGACGAGGAGACGGATCACCAGGTGGTAAGCTATTGCTGCCGCCAATTGGACACCCGCGACACCAGTGGAGTCACAAGTGCACTGTCAACGTTTAATCCCCCCTTTCCCCAGATTGGGCCTCTGGTACCCTCACTCACGCAGCGAAACACAGCACAGTGCTGCTGCACACCAGTTTTCTGTGAGGCCGTGGTATCACTCCGGTCGAGCCGACCCATTCATGCCTAAGCGTGGCTCTCCCACGGTCAAAGTTTTTTTTTAATATGATAGGTGGCAGTGCAGAGTAGTATTTATGCTTTGAATCTAATATTTTGACTAGAGATGGTCCTCATACTCCTTATATTTCCCATTTACGTCTAAAGGTATCGTATTCGGGTACGTTTGAACCATGATCCAGGATTCGGGAAGTCTAACAATGAAGCAACTGGCGTTTGACATTCGTTAAGTTTTCATTCTCTACTTTCATCATCATCATCACAGTCCACTGCTGGACTTAAGCCTCTCCAATGGTTCGCCACCGTGAACTATCCATGGCTTCGTATCCAGCTCTTGCCAGCCATCCTGCGCAGATCGTCCCTCCAGCAGTGGGGACTTGAATGGGCTGAAGATGAAGATGATGATGATGATGATATTGACATTCATAAGTGTTCTGTATGGACCTAAATTGAATAAAGTTTTTTTTATCTTCATCTTTTTATTTTTAACAAGATGTTTTCCCTCACCGCCGAGCTAATGGTAGAAATATGCAGATAGAATTGAAAAAGAAAAGCTCGGATTCGATTCACGATTTCTTACTTGTATACTTATTTCACTTCAACGAACGACGAATCCAACTCGGCTGGGCAGCATTCGCGAAGGTACGCAACATATTTTCGGCCCATCTACCGCAGTGTCTCAAGACAAAAGTCTTTAATGCGTGTGTGTTTCCAGTGAAGACATACGGGACCAAAACGTGGCCGCTTACAATTGCTGATTAAGGAGGCTCAGAGTCACCCAGAGAGCAATAGAGAGGGCCATGCTCGGAGTCTCTTTGCATGAACGTATTAGAAATGATGAGATTCGCAGGAAAACTAAGGTCACAGGCATAAGCCAAAGGATTGCATGTCTCAAGTAGCGATGGGCAGGGCACATAGCGAGGAGAACCGACGGCCGTTGCGGCGGAAGGGTCCTCGAGTGGACCGAGTCGCAGCCGTGGCAGTCCCCCCGCAAGGTGGACCGACGATCTGGTGAAGGTTGCGGGAATCCATTGGATGTGGGCGGCACAGGATCGATCTGTGTGGAGAATATTGGGGGAGGCCTATGTCCAGCAGTGAACGTCTGTTGGCTGAAATGATGATATACTTCTTTTATTGTATAAACTTATTTGATTTGAATCCTAATGTGATATAAATATTTGCACACAGGTTCAAGACGACCGGTAAAACGTAATTGGAACTACGTACTATACTATTACCGTGGAAGAGCCACACTTCGGCATGAATGGGCCGGCTCAACTGGAGCGATACCACGGCCTCACAGAAAACCATCGTAAAGCAGCACTGTGCTGTGTTTCGCTGCTTCAGTGAGAATACCGGACGCCCAATCCGGGGGAAAGGGGGTTGAAAGATTGGCAGCGCAGATGTGACTCCACTGGTGTCGCGAGTGTCCATGGGCGGCGGCGATCGCTTACCATCAGGTGATCCGTCTGCTTGTCTGCTACATATCACATAAAAAAAAACTTTACTGACTAACTGAAGTAATGTAACATTCGTTTCGCAAATAAATATATTCTGATTCTGAAAACTTTTATCAGCTATAATATTTGCCACTATTATAGTCCATAAGAGAACTTTTTTCAGTACACACTGCCATTTTACGAATTGTTTTTTTCGACGAACTGGAAATAATAGGCAAGTTGCCTCATGTATAAATATATTTATAAAAATAATTTTTAATTCAAACATGGTTCCTTACAAAGGTACGGAATATATAAACTTCAATAAATATAATGTGTGCCCCATTCTATGGCAATAAAAATTTATAACTGTATTCCCATCCATATAAAAACCCAAGATAACCTGTTCTCCTCCCTAAGAGACTTAAAACAATATTTAATTAGAAAAGCTTTTTATAATTTAAAAGAATTGTTCCTAGATAATAAGTGCCAAATTAATGTCTAAAAATGTATATTTAATTAATGTTTTTTTTTTATTTAATTTCATTTATTTATTGTTTATAACGATTTAATAATGCATGCTTTAATGTTATTGATTGCTTCCAATGTTATATTTTAATATTACTTGTATTTACATAATTTAAATAGTAGTTAATTATTTTTTTAAGAAAATCGCCAGCTCTCTAACACTTTGCGGTGCCACATGTCTCTGTTCATGTTATTTTGTAAGACCTTTATACCATGTGATATGCAAATAAAGAAATATGAATATAAATAAGGGATTGCTGTAAAAATACAACTTAAACCCGATATATTTTTACTTTTTTTCTCTTGATTGAAAACACCGCCCGCCATGGTTCTACGTCACCATTATTGTAAACAACAAAACGTTGAAGCCATAGTTTTTATTTCTATAAAAAAGTTATGACAGTCATGACAGTCACGCGTATTGATAACAATAACATTGACGTCACGGCACAGATAATTAATAAACCTTTTATGGCTGTATAGCGAAAATATAATTTTAAATATATTAGGAAATGTGCTTCGAAAAATTTTATGTTTCTTTTATAATCGTAATGAATCGTTCTATCAAATAATAAAAATAGCCTACTCTATCGACCTCACATGAGCGAAAAAAAGCATACATTTTCTCATATTCCTTTGCCGAACGCGTCGAATATCAAACAAGTAAAAAAGCTGCTAAAATCAAAGCTGACACAGTCAATGCTGTCGGACATGAAAGGAAGCCAGGAGCCGGACATCCAAACGGGATTGTTTTCATCGCAAGTTTGTTTCTATTTGTCATGTCCGGGTGTCCGGGGCGGACGCAGGATGTTCCGGCTATGCGTTATGGGATAGGGGTGTCGAATATGAAATGTAGTTATTTGAATATAAGTAAGGCAAAAATTTTAATTTTAAATTGTTCTACTATTGACCACTTTGATGTTAAATGGTTCTCATCCTAGCGTGTAGTTCCCGGTTAAATCCAAAGCTGTCGCTCTGGAGCCCGGGGTACGAATAGACCATGATTCAGGATTTGGGGTGTCTGATAATTATAATGAAAGCGACGGCCGTCTGACCATCGCAAACATTTACCAGGGGAGCCAGCCCAACTGCGTTGTAAACAGTGAATCGTGATTTGAATCCGAGCTAGTACCTCCAGATGTTTTAAATCTATGTGCATATTTCTACCATTAACTCGGCGGTGAGAGAGAACATTGTGAGGAAACCTGCACGTTTTGCATAGTTTCTGAAACGTGAAACCATGATTCAGTTGGTCTGGTTCAGTGTTCGGCAAAATTTAATTGCAAGGTACAATTAAAAATATCAATTGATTAATTGTTAATTGTGAATATCAATTAATAATTAATTAATTGTCAATAGGGAAGTAACAATTAATAAATTATTACTTTACAATTAACAGTCAATTATCATTCCACAGTTAATAATTAATCAAACTTTAATTATTCCTGCTACTAAATATGTTTCATCAATAAATTATGGAAACAGTAATATGCGAGCGCAGAAGAAAGACACAGACAAAAGTACGAGCGTGGGAGCGAGAAGTAATCACTTTGTCAAACGATGTTAAAAACGGAAGGAAAGATTTGCGATGAAATAAGTAACAACAAGGAAGGAAGTGAAAAATGATAATTAATTGTTAGTTTTAATTGTTTCTTATAACAATTTAAATAATTAGTTGAATTATTGAAATTGTTTTTTTTAAATTAACACGAGTTAATTTAAATAAATCAATTGCAATATGCAATAAACAAATTAATTGCAACGAAATACATTTTTATTAAATTACTTGAATTAAATTTTCAATCAATTACTAAAATGATTAAACTATTAATCAATGGATGCCCAACACTGTTTGCACAAGTCAAACGGCAGTCGGTTTCATTGAGTTAATTACTCATGAACCATGGTCCAATGACATGGTAAAATGAGAACACCTAACTACCATAGATTATTTTCGTATAAATATTGTTCGAATTGAGCTTATGTACAAGATTTGATACAATGTAATTTACATAAGCGATGTACCTTTTTTGTGATATAAAATAAATGTACTATTCATACCACTACATTTTGAACGATGGAAACTCCAAATAGAATCATATCTTTCATAAATTTCAAATTCCATTCCGATAAAAGTACCTACAAAAATCTGGCACCTCCATCACGATGAAATATATATTTGATCATTTTCCCGTCTTACCTGTAACAAAGAAAAACATTTTGTACTCACAAATGTATATTATCCTTAAGTGTAAAGAAATATGGATCGTCCGAAATGGATAAACTGTCTTTTCTAAAAAAATACTGTACCTTTTTACACAGTTATTATTACAATAAAGATATTCCATTCTAAGAGCTTTTACTTTCCATTTGTTGATCCACATTCAATTAGGTTGGTTTACTTTGGACCTAGGGCCGGGCTCGACGCTTGCGACTGGAGTCATGTCCAGATGCTCGGTGCCCCTTTTATTGCCCTGGGTTCTCAGAGTGGACCGCTCCTTCCGGAGCGAGGCGTTTTGGTGGGGGGTGTTCTGTCACCCCCATCCTCCTCCCGGTGGTATTCTGCACTGCAGCCAGCAGTGTGGATGCCATTCGGGGGCGGAGTTGGTGGGCCGTGGGAGAGGCCCTGGGTCCTACGGACCAGTGTCGTGGAAAGAGGCCGTGCTGGCGACCCTCTTCGCCCAGGACGGTTCGCGGTGGTAGCCTTGTGGTAATCCCGTGTTCCGTCCCGACTTAGCGGGCGTAGAATGGGAAAAGCCCCGGTGGTTTTAGTGGGTATGCCCTTGGACGGCCTCTGATTAGCAGAGGCCCAATCCAGGGGAGAGCCCCACACTACCCGGTCGACTCCCAGCGGCCAGGTGTGCATAAGGCGGCGCCGACTAACCGGCGCCGACGTCGGCTCCTGTCAGTGAGCCGGCGGCATTTCCACCGGGTCAACAAAAAAAAAAAAAAAAAAGGTTGGTTTACTTTTAACGGGACCGCGAAGGAACGGGACCAATGGAGGAGTCGTATATCGGAGGCCGAGACACATTTTCAGAGTAAGTAAGACTAAGTAACTTTTAACGAGCAGGTTTTTATTAAACATGGTGAAATATTTATGCATGTTCACTCACTAGATAAACATGTTTAATGCAAGTGATGTGCCTAATATACATAACTACACATAGTATAAATATTTAATTACATTAATTATATCATAAAATAAAACCATACTATATATGCAGTTAAAGATCCCAACCAAATTCATTAGTCTAAGAATTAGTTCTTACGCGGACCAATAGATGGCGGTGTGCTAAGTTAGATCGCGCAAGTAAAATTATTTTCTGGATGTATAAGGGCAAAGGTATGACTACTAATAACTTGATTTCCATCAGCAGTAGTGTCTTTTATGGGTGCATCATACGCGACGACACAATATATTTACTTACTTTCTCCGCTGGCTCAGCTATCATTTATGCATATGCACGAGGTAGAGATAAAATTTCAGTTTGGAAACGCAGTCACACGTTGTCAAAAGGGTAGTCTATTTAACGTGTGACTACGCCTTTCCAAACATTGAAATTTATCTCTACATAGTGAATATTGCAGTAAAATTGACACACGAGAAGGCTTGTTTATACCAAATTTACTTTTTCAGCGACGTTTTTGTCGTAGTTGGGGTTTTAGTTTTTTACTTTTATTTTATTTGTATATTTTGGGGTTCCAAGTGATAGTATATATATATATATTCAAAATGTACAGTCAACGCCCCCCCCCCCCCCCCGCTTTCAAATGGATACCAAACACCGGCCACCCACCCATTCCCACTCCCACATTAATTTTTTATCCTAACTTTATTTTTTTAACTCTGTATGTTGTCCGCTAGAAGGGCGCCACATTAGATTTGTGAAACTTAATATAGCCTATAACCGCGGACGATCAAGACGCTATAATGATATGTCATTTTGTCGACTCCGACGTCAAAGTTCGCCATTTTTTGCGGTTCTGTGCCAATTCCGCCCAATCGTGGACGTTGAGTGCTTTGAAGGTCCTTGGCGACTTCGTCCCTCCAGCGGTATCTCGGACGACCCACAGGACGTCACCTCATTGGTCGTCCCAGATAGGTTCTTGGCTGCACGATCCTCACCCATTCTCTCCACGTGTCCGAGCCAGCGCAGTCGGGATGATGTTATTTCCCCGATGAACAACAAATACACACTAGATAATAGGTAATCTTTTAAAATACTCGGATATCTTAGCGACTGCTTTGGACTCAACTGGGAAATTTCCCATTTGGACTTGGACAATCGCTTCTGAGCCCGGGGTGCGCTTGGACCATGATCTAGGATTCAGGGAGTCAGGTAATTACAATGACCCAACTGCCGTCTGACCTTCGCAACCTTTAGACAGGGGAACCAGACTATAGACAAATTACTGCAAAAACATAACTTGTTAAAAATATATGACTCTCTCATCTAGTTTGTGATAGATGGCACACGAGTAGACGAATCACCTAATGGGATGCGATTGCCACATATAGACCCCCACATTAAGTATTGTGAAGTCCCAAGATCGCTGCCATCTTTGAACTCCAATTTTCCCCGGATTGGGTATCCGCTGCTACACGCCAGATTTCCGTGAGGCGGTGTCATCACTCTGAGCCAGCCCATTCATGCCGAAGCGTAGTCCTCTCACGGCAAAATTAAACAGCCTTCAGTTTCAAATGGCCTTTTTAAAATTCAGGGACGGATTTCAAATAAAGCTTCGTCAGTTCCTCCCCTTTAACTCCTCGCTGAAATATTACATCTCACCTGTCAAACAATCAATCAAAAGATTACAATGCATCCTCGAAAGCGGGAGCACTTTGCAAAGTGGTTTCCCACGGAATTCCTGCTCCCCCTCCAGTAAAGACAACGCTTTATCAATATATCATGGCGTTTATTTATAACGCGTTTGTGTCGCGTAAATTCAAATTCAAATGCTTTATTTCTAAGAATATGGTACATAGCACAATTGTTTTTAATTTTAATCTGAGTATGACATTCTGCCATTGCTGGCGTAGAAATATAAATAATTCATTAATTATAAAATAAAATTCAATCAATAAATAATATTTTTTAAATAAAAAATAGATATTACATATTTCTCATTCGTCGTCTCTATGGTCAATACAATAATTTATCTAAATAGGTACATCATAAATTTTTAAGTCCAAGTATTACTGATATAAAAACATTTTTGCAAGAGCTCAGCGCTCTTACAGCCTGAGGAAGCCTGTTTTAAATTTTAATGACGGTACATGGAGGATTTGTTGAAAATAATTTAAAGTAAAACGCAGAACTCAAAATAACCGCACAAAATAAACGCACATTTCTCGCGTAAATGTGTGTTTCACGCGACGTGTGTCGCATGAAACACATATTTGGATCATGTGGAAAGCGTATTTGTGTAGCGTTAAATAAGTTCGTTTATCGCGTGAAACAAGTAGTTGGTGCATGTGGAAAGCGTGTTTGTGTAGAGTGAAACACTTTGTGTATCGCGAGAAACACGCGTTTGGATCATGTGGAAAGCGCGTTTGTGCAGCGTGAAACAAGTTTGTGTATCGCGTGAAACACGCGTTTGGATCATGTGGAAAGCGGGTTTGTGCAGCGTGAAACAAGTTTGTGTATCGCGTGAAACACGCGTTTGGATCATGTGGAAAGCGGGTTTGTGCAGCGTGAAACAAGTTTGTGTATCGCGTGAAACACGCGTTTGGATCATGTGGAAAGCGGGTTTGTGCAGCGTGAAACAAGTTTGTGTATCGCGTGAAACACGCGTTCGGATCATGTAGGAAAGCGGGTTTGTGCAGCGTGAAACACGTTAGTGTATCGCGTGAAACACGCGTTAGGATCATGTGGAAAGCGCGTTTGTGTAGCGTGAAGCACTCATGTAACACGCGTTCTAGTACATAACAGTCCACGCGTCGTCGGTGCATTGTTAAATTGTCCGTGTTCTCAGTGTTCAGCCCTAAAACCTCACCGATGCATCGTACATCACGCCGCGCCCAGACGGCGCCGCTGCATACACGCCTGTACTTGGACCAGTGCGTTAGAAACTTTGGGTGTAGCGAAATATCAAAACATCACATACACTGGGCAAGGCTGGCTAGCAAATAAACCAAACCACTAGCCTTTTCGTGAAAAACGCGCGTTATGAAACCGTTGAGATAACATTATTATAAAATAATATCCTCCAACCGATTATGGCTACAGCGACCAATCTCAACGATCAGTCACGTACCCAGGATATATTATAGTGTTCAAGTGTGAGCGCAAACACAAGTGCACTCTCTATTAATTACCCTCATATTGCGATTCCGACCGGAGGGGGGTTGGACGCAGGATCAACGGCTTAACGTGCTTTCCGAGGCACGGGGGTACATTACCTAAGAATTTCTACCGAAAACTAAGGTATTTTTTTCGTAGGGACCTCTTGCGTAGCCGTCGCTTTAAAGTGCGACATGCTAACCACTGCGCTATCGGAGCAGTGGATGTGAATGTAATAGGAGTGGAGGTCGCATCCTAAGTCTATGGGAGGAACACAGGACAACCCATCATCGGGGTTTCATTTAGCAAAAACGATCCCATGCGCTATAGGTAAGCGCAACAGTACACTCAGCTATAAGTACATAGTCGTATTATGCCGATATTATGTGACCTCATCTTCGGCGAAGAGTGACACTTGCCTTTATGTCGTCGATGAGACAAAGCCTATTTGACCAACAAAGGGGGTCAGATACGACAAAGAGAATGGAACAAAAGGTGTCAACCAGAGTGGACGCGGTCCTTACGACTTATATTCTTTCAATAAACAGGAAAGCTACGTTACCCTCATGGAGTAAGGTAATAATACTCTATTTATCCTTGAGGAAGATTTTGTTGCATTTTATTACTACAAAAACATTAATATCAGAACGTCACATACACTGGGTTACACAGTGTAGGTGGCATTACGACCCAACCTCTGCATCAATTGTCAGCCGTTCTTGAGTTATATGTGAGAATAGTGAAACTAATTAATGACTTCCTTTTAAAAAAATAAGTGGTTACTCATCATCAGCCCATTTAAGTCCCCACTGCTGGGGCACGGGCCTCCCTCAATCACATGAGGGGCAATTGCCATACTCACCACGCTTGGCAGACGGGTTGGCGAGGGTTTTGATATAAATGCAGAGTTTTCCTTCTCTGGGTGCTGATGATCATGCCAGCAGCTTTACCTTAGTCGCCTTTTACGACACCTCGGTAAGAGTGAGGGTGGCCTATTCTACTTTGCCGGGGACCACACGGCAAGTGGCAACTGAATGGATTTTATTCCACCACAGTGCGTTTCCTGCCGCGCGTGGTAAAATTGCGAAATCAGTTACCAACGATAGTGTTTCGGAGCGAGTTCCCAATGTCACTTCGAAACACTTTTCGTCGAAAATTTATACATCGACAACATTTCATCGAAGCCTTCATAGTTCATTGTTAACTATAATTTATCAAGACGGAAATTAACACGTTATTTATCATGTGATATTGTGTAGGTACTCACATATTTTGCTAGACGTTTCGAAAAAACTAAATAAAAAAAAACAAATACTTAATTTTTTCAACCCTGTATCATTTCAGAGCATATTTTTTTGATTAACAATGTAAATAATAGATTTTTTTATTTTTACATACCTCGGACTAACAAAAGTCGGAGAAACAAGGCATCGATGTAATGACACTTCGAACAAACAAACTTTCGCAGAAGCAAGCCATCGCACTATGGAGGCTTCGATGAAATAATGTCGATGTATAAATTTTTAAAGAATAGTGGTTCGAAGTGCCGTGGGAGAGCCACGTTTCAGCATGAATGGAAGGGCTCGACTGGAGTGATACCACGGCCTCACAGAAAACCGGCGTGAAGCTATGCTGTGTTTCGCTGCGTGAGTGAGGGTACCGAAGACCCAATCCTGGGAAAGGGGGGTTTACATGTTGGCAGCGCACTTGTGACTCCACTGGTGTCGCGGGTGTCCATGGGCGGCGGCAATCGCTTACCATTAGGTGATCCGTCTGCTCGCCACTTACTGAAATTAGCAATAGTAAAACCTATACACAAAAAAAAACTGACCTTGGAAACTACGGCCCTATAACTTTGGTGTCAGTAATATCCAAAATTTTTGAAAAGGCGATGCAGAGCAGACTTATGAGTTTTTGTAAAAAGTATAATATCATAGTAAAGGAACAATATGGCTTACAAAAAGGAAGGTCAACCACACACGCGTGCTTTGATTTAGTTCATAAAGTGATTCTTGGTTTAGACCAGAAGGAACATACGCTTGTACTATTTTTGACATGTCAAAAGCATTTGACTATGTAGCCCATGACCTACTATTAATTAAGTTAGAGAAATATGGCATAAGGGGTCAATGCGGTACATAACAGATATCAATGCGTAGAAATAGAAAAAATCAATGAAGAAAAAGTGTTGACACCCTTCCGGTCCAATTCCGAAATTAACAAAGTTGGAGTTCCCCAGGGAAGTGTTCTGGGTCCAATTTTATTTCTTCTGTATATAAATGACTTACCTAAATTCACTGACCACCAATGTATAATGTTTGCTGATGACATAGCAATAATAATTAATTCTATTTATACTATGAAACTGACATCAAAAATACCATTATAAATATAATTAAATATCTGGACATGAATTACCTAATCCTATTTAAAACTAAATATGTACAATTTAATATAAAAAGAGGTAAAAATATTAATTTAAATACAATATATAATAATACCAATTTTGAATGTGAGAATTGTAATATTCTAGGGAATAGTACTAAACCGAAGTCTGAACTTCACTAGTCATGTCGATCGAGTCTGTAATAAGATCAATAGATTTGTTTACGTCGTAAGTCAGCTGACCAAGAAGACATCACTAAATATAACTTTGGCATCAACAATGGCATCTAATATTAATTATGGATTTTAGTATGGGGTAACAGCATAGCCGTGTGGTCCCCGGCAGAATAGAATAGGCCACCCTCACTCTTACCGAGGTGTCGTAAAAGGCGACTAAGGTAAAGCTGTTGGCATGATCATCAGCACCCAGAGAAGGAAAACTCTGCATTTATATCAAAACCCTCGCCAACCCGTCTGCCAAGCATGGTGAGTATGGCAATTACCCCTCATGTGATTGAGGGAGGCCCGTGCCCCAGCAGTGGGGACTTAAATGGGCTGATGATGATGATGATGTTTAGCGCCGAATAAAGTATTTTATTCTTATTCTTAAAAATCAACATTATCATACAAAAATGACGACATCATAATAGCACAGAAGTAAAGCGAGTTCTGATTGCTCAAAAAAAGTGTATTCGAGCCATCTGCTGTAAGGGCCCTTACGAATCATGCAAGCTTCTATTTGTGAAATTAAGGGTGCTCACGGTGACTTGTGTATACATTCTGGAAATTTTCAAATATGTTAAATTATTTAAAAGAGCCAGTTATCCAAGAAATACCAGAGATACTGATAGACTCGCAAGCGATTACTGCCCAAAAACTACTCTGTGTCAATAAAAGCTGCTATTTTGTGTGTTAAAATCTATAATAAAATATCAAATTAACTTAAAGTAAAGCTCTATTGATGTGAGAGTAAGAATGTAAGAGCGTGGTTGATTGATTGCTGCTTTTACAGTGTTAATGAGCTACTCGAAAAACGTTTTGCATGCTAATGTATTTAAGCGGAATAGTAGGAGCTAATTATATAATAAAACTTAAGACCACGTATGTACCTGTTCTAAGCGAATAAACGAAATAAACGTCTGCCATCTATGACATAAAAAAGTGACATATGAAACCATTTCCATACAGACACAACCTGGTGATCTTCAAGAGAAGAGTTTATTACTCGTTTCAGAGCCGGCAACGCATGTGTGATGTAATGTACCTAATGCTGAAGTTGGGCCTTTTAGCTACAGCATTTTTCCTATTTGTGTAATTATGTCATTTGTGTTTGATTTCTGTTTAAATTTGTATTCTGTAGGAAAAAAGAAATGTTTACCTTTTATCTTTATGAGCCGTCTGCTCATTACGTAAAACACTACTTTGAGTTCAGGTGCAAGAGAGGGCAAATGATTCTATTTGTGAAATAAAAAACTTTGTAAGCATCATAACCTGGATGTCATACCATTTATTTGTCTTGTAACTCGCGATGTCATAAAAACCGGACGTATTTTTCCGGTGTCTCGCAACGATAATGGAAGGACTGAGGGCCACAAAAAATGTAAATAAAGTGATTAGTTAGACTGCGGGATTGATGTAATGGTTTCCTTGTCTCGTCTTTTGTGAGCGGTTCTTGTATGACTAAAATGAAAATGGACGAATAACGACTTTTACAAATGAATACGATAGATGGCGTTATGTAAGGTCCAACTTCAAAAGCATAGGGAGAAAATTAATCAGACCAACTGAATCATGGTTACACGTTACAGTATCTGAATCGTAAACGTGTTTCTGAACTAAATTGTCCATAACATGCTATGCCCAAGAGGATAACATAATGTACTGGAATATGTTTACACCACCAGTAAGTATTGTGACACATTCATCATCGTCAGCCCATTTAAGTCCCCACTGCTGGGGCACGGGCCTCCCTCAATAACATGAGGGGTAATTGCCATACTCACCACGCTTGGCAGACGGGTTGGCGAGGGTTTTGATATAAATGTAGAGTTTTCCTTCTCGGGTGCTGATGATCATGCCAGCAGCTTTACCTTAGTCGCCTTTTACGACACCTCGGTAAGAAAGTGGGTGGCCTATTCTACTCTGCCGGGGGCCACATGGCCAATTGTGACACATTAATGAATGCAATAAACATTTTAAACCTTTGAAACGTGCACGTTTCTTCACGTTTTCCCTCACCGCCGAGCTAATGGTAGTAATGCGCACATAGATTAGAAAAATCCAGAGGTGCATGCTCGGATTCAAACCCGGTCTCTATGTAAAAAAACGTTTTATAAGACACATAATCGTTCAAGACTGCCTCGGTGGCGCAGTGGTTAGTGGGTCGCACTTTAAAGCGACGACTGCGCAAGAGGTCCCCGGGTTCGATCCCCGGGTTGGGTCAAAAATTGTACCCAAGTTTTCGGTTAGAAATTCTTAGTGGCAGCCCGGAGTGTGGAAGTTGGCGGTCTTGTACCCCCGTGCCTTGGGAAGCACGTTAAGCAGTTGGTCCCTCCAGTCCCGGTCGTGTCACAGTAGTGTCCCATTGGAATATGAGGGTAAGGGAATAGAGAGTGCACTTGTGTTTGCGCACACACTTGAGCACTATAATATATATATATATAAAGGCCGGCAACGCATTAGCGATCTCTCTGATTTCGCGGATGTTAATGGGCGGCGATGATTCCTTTCCATCAGGTCGCCTCTAGCAAAATAAAATATATATATCCTGCGTACGTGACTGATCGTTGAGATTGGCCGCCGTAGCCATAATCGGTTGGAGGATATTAAACGCTCAAGCTGAAGTTAAGAACTGTCGTATTTCCCTGAACCATTACGTCACACGAGTCGGAGTTATAACAATATTCGAAGTAATCTCGATAAAGTCGACAACATGACGATTATTATTTTTAACAAGTCCCCGACTCACCCCTCACGGAAACTTTTTACTTACCCCGCTTGTAAGGGTGAGGCAAGTCGGGAAATATACCGATAAGATCGCACCAAACCCGGTTTGAAAAAAAAATAGTTTTAGTTCTAAGTAAACCCCTAAAAAAATGGTTAGTCCTATTTTTGTGTAATAAATTAAATTTTGTTAAAAATCGTAATGCGG
The DNA here is from genome assembly GCA_019059595.1 of Marasmia exigua. Classification (NCBI taxonomy): domain Eukaryota; kingdom Metazoa; phylum Arthropoda; class Insecta; order Lepidoptera; family Crambidae; genus Marasmia; species Marasmia exigua. Next base: position 845,912 of record CM032487.1, on the reverse strand, counting down.
TAAACGAAATACATCCATTTACCAAGTTTCAATAGTTTAGTTCTTATAGTTTCGGAAAAAAGTGGCTGTGACATACGACCGGATGGACAGACGGACAGACAGACGGACAGACAGACAGACAAACAGACAGACAGACAGACAGACAGACAGACAGACAGACAGACAGACAGACGGACAGACGGACAGACGGACAGACGGACAGACGGACAGACGGACAGACGGACAGACGGACAGACGGACAGACGGACAGACGGACAGACGGACAGACGGACAGACGGACAGACGGACAGACGGACAGACGGACAGACGGACAGACGGACAGACGGACAGACGGACAGACGGACAGACGGACAGACGAATAGACGGACAGACAGACAGACATGACGAATCTATAAGGGTTCCGATTTTTGCCAATTGGCTACGGAACCCTAAAAATTACATCTAAACCGGTAGTAACCGATCGGTTACCGGTATCTCCTTTCACTATATCAAAGTAGGAAGGGGCAATGGGGCGACCTGCAAAGTTCCCCCCTCGCGTAAATCAACCCGTCCGCGCCGATCAGATCTGCCATCCGTCGGTCGTTTTGAAGATTGCCTACGCCGTAAGACAAAGGAGTCTTTTGTAAGCAACTTTTTAACCTAATTAACGGTATTGATGTCACGTTTACTAACTTTAGAGCTGATTTGAAACAGATTATATAGACATTAACTACCACCAGGTAACATCAGGTGATCCGTCTTCTCGTCTGCCGTCTATTACATAAAAAAACTTTTTATTCTTCTCCTTTCGTGATTCGAATCTAGGCATGGGAGGTATAAATTACCATGGACCGGCTCGACTGGAGTGATACCACACAGAAAACCGACACTGTGCTGTGTTTCGCTGCGTAAGTGAGGGTACCAGGCTCGATCCGGGGGAAAGGGGGGTTTAAAGGTAGGCAGGCCACTTGTAACTGAACTGGTGTTGCGGGTGTCCATGGGCGGCGGCAATCGCTTACCATAAGGTGATCCGTCTGCTCGTCTGCCACCTATCACATAAGAAAAACAAGGCTGTTCAATATTTTTGGTGGAAAGAAAGTAACAGATTCGGTCACGTGAAAACAATTGATAATGACGTGCCAAGATCTATTCGATTTATTCGAGTATAATAATATCCGATGCTATTTTTAACAAAAATACGTTTTAATATAACGTTGACGGAATCGTGGGAAGTCCTCCCTTCCCGGGGAAATAAACTGCCATTACCCAGGACCTGGATGTAATAGGTTAATGGAGCAAGTAATGTGATTGCGCGGGGCCTGGGGGATGCAAAGGTAAAAATCTATGCGGTAGGGTTAGACTCATAGAGTAACTTGTATATACTGAGAAAGAAACATCAGTCGGCTAATCAGCGCAAGCGCCATCAAGAGGAAAGCGCAAATAATCAAACACGCCATAAGCTATGTAACACGGCCACCTTCGAGTATTAGTCAGGGCAGACTATTAAAAAAAAACAGAAATAATTTTATTTCCTATATAAAAAAATCCGAAAACCTTTTAGATCTCTGATTTATTATATATTATTTTAAACTTTCATGGTCAATACCATTAGATAAGGTACATGGTAGAAAGAGATCGCGTAAATAACTACCTCATCGTCATCGTCAGCCCATTTAAGTCCCCACTGCTGGGACACGGGCCTCCCTCAATCACATGAGGGGTAGTTGCCATACTCACCACGCTTGGCAGACGGGTTGGCGAGTGTTTTGATATAAATGCAGAGTTTTCCTTCTCTGGGTGCTGATGATCATGTCAGCAGCTTTACTTAGTCGCCTTTTACGACACCTCGGTAAGAGTGAGGGTGGCCTATTCTACTCTGCCGGGAACCACACGGCCAATTGGTGACACATTAATGAATGCAATAAAATTTAACCTTTGAAAACGTGCACGTTCTTTACGTTTCCCATTCACCGCCGAGCTAATTGTAGTAATGCGCACATAAGTTAAAATAACACTTAAAATTGCACTCGTGTTCAGGCGGGACTCGAACCCACACCTTCCACCCCCCCCCCCCCCCCCCCCAATCGGGTGAATGTACTTACCAATTATACCACTGAACGCGTTACTTAGTCGACGAAATTGTAAGTGCTTGATCGACATGAGCTGTTCGGATGAGATAAAATTTTTTAAGTGTGTTATTTCTTAAGAATAAATGAATAGATTGCTATAAAATATCAACTTATGCGCACATAGATTTTAAAATCCAGAGGTGCATGCTCGTATCAAACCCGGTCTCTATGTAAAAAAACGTTTTTAAGACACATAATCGTTCACGACTGCCTACGCGGCGCAGTGGTTATTGGGTGTCGCACGTTAAAGCGCAAGATGCCCGGGATTCGATTCCCCGGGTTGGGTCCAAAAATTGAACCCAAGGTTTTCGGTCTAAAAATTCTTAGTGCCAGCCCGGAGTCTGAAAGTGGCGAGTCTTGACCCCGTGCCTCGGGGAAGCCACGTAAGCAAGTGGTCCCTCCCGTCCGGTCGTTGTCAATTGTAGTGTCCCATGGAATATGAGGGTAAGGGATATATAGGGCACTTGTTTGCGCCACCACTTGAGCACTATTAATAATATATATATATAAGGCGGCAAAACGCATTCTCCCCCCCCCCCCCCCCCCGATCTCTCTGATTTTGCGGATGTTAATGGGCGGCGATGATTGCTTTTCATCAGGTGCCTCCAAAAAATATATATATCTGCGTACGTGGTGATCGTTGAGATTGGCCGCCGTAGCCATAATCGGTGGAGGATTTTATCGCTCTCAAGCGAAGTTAGAAACTCCTGTCGTATTTCCCTGTTACACTACGTCACACGATTCGGAGCTATAACAATATTCGAAGTAATCTCGATAAAGTCGACAACATGACGATATTAATTTTAACAATCCCGGGACTTCACCCCCGCAGAAAACTTTTTACTTACCCCCGCTTTAAGGGTGAGGCAAGTCGGAAATATACCGATAAGATCGCACCAACCCTTGGTTTGAAAAAAAAAAAATAGTTTTGAGTCTAGTGAACCCTAAAAAAATGGTTTGTTCCTATTTTGTGTAATACATTAAATTTTGTGAAAAAAATGTTATAATGGGTAAAGAAATACATCCATTTACCAAAGGTTTCAATAGTTTAGTTCTTATAGTTTCGGAAAAAAGTGGCTGTGACATTACGACCGGACGGACAGACGCACAGACGACGGACAGACAGACAGACAGAACAGACAGACGGACAGACGGACAGACGGACAGACGGGGACCGACGGACAGTACGGACAGACGGACAGACGGACAGACGGACCAGCCGGACAGACGGACAGAAGGACAGACAGGACAGACGGACAGACAGACAGACAGGACAGGACAGAAGACAGAAGACAGACAAACAGACAGGGACAGACAGACAGGACAGGACAGACAGACAGACGGACATGACGGCCAGACGGACAGACGGACAGACGGACAGGGACGGACAGAAAGGACAGACAGACAGGACGAACAGGATCAGAATCAGACGACAGACAGACTAGACAGAACTAGACGGACAGACGGACAGACGGACAGGACGGACAGACGGACAGACAGTACAGACATGACGAAATCTATAAGGGTTCCGTTTTTTGCCAATTGGCTACGGAACCCTAAAAAATTACATCTAAACCGGTAGTAACCGATCGGTTACCGGTATCTCCCTTCACTACTATCAAGTAGGAAGGGGCAATGGGGCGACCTGCAAGTTCCCCCCTCGCGTAAATCAACCCGTCCGCGCCGATCAGATCTGCCATCCGTCGGTCGTTTTGAAGATTGCCTACGCCGTAAGACAAAGGAGTCTTTTGTAAGCAACTTTTTAACCTAATTAACGGTATTGATGTCACGTTTACTAACTTTAGAGCTGATTTGAAACAGATTATCTAGACATTAACTACCACCAGGTAACATCAGGTGATCCGTCTTCTCGTCTGCCATCTATTACATAAAAAAAACTTTTTATTCTACTCCTTTCGTGATTCGAATCTAGGCATGGGAGGTATAAATTACCGTGGGAGAGCCATGCTTCGGCATGATGGGCCGGCTCGACTGGAGTGATACCACACAGAAAACCGGCACTGTGCTGTGTTTCGCTGCGTAAGTGAGGGTACCGGAGGCCCGATCCGGAGGAAAGGGGATTTAAAGGTAGGCAGGCCACTTGTGACTGAACTGGTGTTGCGGGTGTCCGTCCATGGGCGGCGGCAATCGCTTAACATCATGTAATCCGTCTGATTGTCTGCCAACAATCACATAAAAATGGACGGACATGTTTTTCGGCTCGGCGACTCGACTCCAATAGATGTCGCCAGGAGTGTCGCGGGTGTCCATGGGCGTCGGCAATCACTTACCATAAGGTGATCCGCCTGCTCGTCTGCCACTTATCACATAAGAAAAACAAGGCTGTTCAATATTTTTGGTGGAAAGAAAGTAACAGATTCGGTCACGTGAAAATAATTGATAATGACGTGCCAAGATCTATTCGATTTATTCGAGTATAATAATATCCGATGCTATTTTTAACAAAAATACGTTTTAATATAACGTTGACGGAATCGTGGGAAGTCCTCCCTTCCCGGGGGAATAAACTGCCATTACCCAGGACCTGGATGTAATAGGTTAATGGAGCAAGTAATGTGATTGCGCGGGGCCTGGGGGATGCAAAGGTAAAAATCTATGCGGTAGGGTTAGACTCATAGAGTAACTTATATATACTGAGAAAGAGACATCATTCGGCTAGTCAGCGCAAGCGCCATCAAGAGGAAAGCGACCAATAATCAAACGTGCCATAAGCTATGTAACACGGCCACCTTCGAGTATTAGTCAGGGCAGACTATTAAAAAAAAACAGAAATAATTTTATTTCCTATATAACAAAATTCCCAAAACATTTTAGATCTTCTTCTTCTTAACTTTCATGGTCAATACCATTAGATAAGGTACATGGTAGAAAGAGATCGCGTAAATAACTTCCTCATCGTCATCGTCGGCCCATTTAAGTCCCCACTGCTGGGACACGGGCCTCCCTCAATTACATGAGGGATAATTGCCATATTCACCACGCTTGGCAGGGTTGGCGAGGGTTTTGATATAAATACAGAGTTTTCCTTCTCTGGGTGCTGATGATCATGCCAGCAGCTTTACCTTAGTCGCCTTTTACGACACCTCGGTAAGAGTGAGGGTGGCCTATTCTACTCTGCCGGGGACCACACGGCAATAACTACCTACTCTGGTTTATTTTCCATACTTTTTTAAAATCGCTCAGCGGGCTATGGAACGAGCAATGCTCGGCGTCTCTCTCCGAGATCGAATCCGAAATGAGGTGATCCGGCAGAGAACCAAAGTTATCGACATTGCTCACCGGATTAGCAAGCTTAAGTGGCAGTGGGCTGGCCATATTAGCCGCAGAACCGACAACCGATGGGGTAAACGAGTTCTGGAGTGGAGACCGCGTCTTGGCAAACGTAATGTAGGGCGCCCTCTGGCTAGGTGGGGGGACGATCTGCGCAGGATGGCTGGCAAGAGCTGGATGCGAGAAGCCATGGATAGATCACAGTGGCGAGCAATTGGAGAGGCCTACGTCCAGCAGTGGACTGCGATAGGCTGATGATGATGATGATGATGACTTTTTTAAAATTGCTAATGTGGGCAGCCAGCTTGAGATAATTGTTTCGGAAATACGCTTTATTAGCGCGATGTAAAAATACATGACATATACCGAAACAACGCCGAAGCATCTGCTTGATTGCTTTTAAACGCTAAATTTGCTTTTTACAGGCTCCATCTAACGAAAACCGCTGAACTAAGTATTTTTACGTACTAAGGAAAACAACACCAAGTGAAATGACCATGCTATTGTCAATGAATACTGGCAAAACCAGTCGAGTCACAAATGCGGTTTGAATTTTGAAACGAAATACAGTTTTATTTTCTCTCATCTTGCGTTTTACGGTGGCTATCTTTACTGTGCGTGTTGTGAGATAAGTCTCGTATCGTATTCCCATCAGCTCGACTCGAGTCCGTATAAGACCGCAATCATCCCAGTGCGTTAATATTGACGGCCGACCTATGAATATATTACCGTAGGAAAAAGCTCGGAAAATAATAACACTCGAAAAATAATGCGAGTAGCCCCAACACTAAGGGTTGTACAAACAGCGATGTTATTTTATATCTTGAGTTGTTTACTTTTATATCTTACTAGTAACCCTCACATCGTATCGAGACATTATCTCCACTTGGTACCGATAGATGGCGCTAAGTGTCGATTACATCGCGCAAGCATTTCGTGTTTTCGGATTAGCTTTAAGCATTGCTGCTGTCTATACGATTTACCTCTTTCTAAATAATGTTGTTGGACGATTAAAAATGGTGCAATGGTTCGTGTACTTATCTGACCACACACCGGGATTTTACATACTATCAAACCTTAATTGATGTTGCATAAAAACTGAGCACTGGTAGCTCAGTGGACGTTAGTTTCCCTAATGGAAGATCGTAGGTTTGAATCCGAGCATGTACCGCTTGATTTTTCAAATCTACATATATTATGCGCATTTCTACAATTCACTCGGCGGTGGTTTTAACCAACATCATGAGGAAACATGCACGTTTTGAATTTTGACGTTTCAAAATGTACGATATATTTTTTTCTGAACGTGTAATCATGGGCCAGTCAGTCTGGTTCCCCTGTAGGGGGTTGTGAAGGTCAGACGGCAATCGCTTCATTGTAGTTAGCAGATTTCCGACTTTTTTGCGATTCGTAACCCTACAATGATTTAAAAAGATATACATTAAAAACCTCTTTTTTAAAATCGGTATTACTACTACAATTTCAATTTTACTTATATTGGCAGCCCTGTCAAATTTTTACGAGCAGTTCGAAGTCAGGTGCAAAAATATATACAGCGAAATGAGTGACGCCCGGAAAACTTTAACGCCTCTGGATTTCAGCGAAGCGATTTTGTTCAGGAATTCCGGCTTCCCAGCCTTTTGTACTGCCATCACGTGCTGCGTTTCCCAAAGTACTTATATTTTGTCATATTTTAAAAGATGTTTTAAGGTGAGGGTAAAAAAATACAAGGCTTTAGACTTTGATCAACGATTTAGTGCTAGATAACGTACAATATTCTAATAATCCTAACCTAACCTAACCAATATTCCTAACATAACCTAACCAAACCTTGAAATTACTTGAAATAAGATTGTTTTGTCTATAAGCATTGTTACTGTGGGAGAGCCACGCTTCGGCATGAATAGGCCGGCTCGACAGGAGTGATGCCACGGCCTCACAGAAAACGGGCATGAAACACCACTGTGCTGTGTTTCGCTGCGTGAGAGAGTGTACCGGAGGCCTAATCCGAAGGAAAGGGGTTTAAACCCCCGTTTAGGGGGTTAGCAGCGCGTTTGTGAGGCCACTGTAGCAGCAGACACACAATAGCAGTGTTCAAAACGATACAATCCAACGATTCTTATTATTAAGAATCACTGCACAAATAAACACCAAATTTGTACACTAAAACCACTAGACACTAATTTAAAACCTTTGAATTGCATCAGCCCACGCGGCTTGTTTTAGCGCTACCCGCCGAAAACGCCGTGTGAATTAAATAAATATAATAAATATTTAACAACATCACATACATTGATTTGACTCCGAGATAGGTAGCTCAAGCACCTGTGTTACGGATATCAGAATCAATAGTGGGATTACAAATATTACTTTTTTTTTGGAAATATATACTTATAATACATAGAAAACACCCAAACCAATACAAATAGGCATGTTCATGCACACAAATGTATGTACTATGCGGGGATCGAACCCGCAACCCTTGGACCAAAGGCAGCGTTCACTACCACTGTTCCAAACGGGTCGTCTTTTGTTAGATAGAAGTTTTAAAGATTTAAAAAAGGACATTGTTTAACACCCTATACGCTAAACAAACGTAAAACACGTGTTCTTCTTGTAATAAATACAAAGACAGATTTCCGATAGAATGTAATAAGCAGAATGAGGAGGCACCTGCTGCCACGGCAGACGGATTAGGGCACAGTCAGGATGACGCAGTGAAGCAAGTTTTCCACAGTATGGCGGACAAACGTGCAAACGGCTCCCCTGGTGGTTTGCGATTACGGCCGCCCATGGCATCACAAAAGCGTTGCCGGCTCTTAAGGAGACACAACGACGATACTAGCTAGCGCCGCCAAGTGATTTACGATTTTCGACTAGTGTCGCCACATGCTATATAAATCATTTGGCGGGTATTATTTATAACTCGCCAATAGGCGACATTTTATTAGCGATCTCTCTGATTTCGCGGATGTTCATGGGCGGCGATGATTACTTTCCATCAGTTGATTCGCTTGCTCGTTTGTCCGCCTCTAACATATTTTTTTTTATTAAAAAATAGCTACTATTGAATACGAAATCAAATTAGAATTTGGGAATCACCAGATCTATCGCCAACAGCAACAAATACTTAAAGGTAAGTATTATAATTTTTTCAGGACGATCCTATGTAATAAATACTTTTGACGATTAACAATATTTATATAAAGGTATAGATGAGTCGCAAAAAATTATTAATACTTTTTTTTAAACTTAAACTATTTGTTTCTCAATTTAAAAAAAAAAACGTTTCCTATTCGCCACAATTAATATAAATCACTTTGCGGCGTTAGTGTCGTCGTTGTGTCGCCTTAAGACACGAAAATCTGTTTTCTGGAAGATTATTATTTTATTCATACAGTACGTCATAAAAACCATTGTGTTTTTTCACTAATTACTTTGGTTATTAAAGAAGAAAATATAAATATTATAAGACTTCACAATCGCGTGTGAAGAAAACCTGTGTTTTATTTGTGTCTCGCTGGGCGTAATATAATTTATTAAGTATTATATTTGTAATTCTTTTGTTGTCAATATCCGTGACACTAGTGCTTAATTTACTTAGTACGGGCAATATTAGAGTTATTGAATGAGTTTAATTTAATTTAATCCCCAAAATTCAAATGAATCGTCAATTTTAGCGTAGTTAACTTTTCCCAAACCCAAAACGTGAAGCGGGGTCACAACGTGCGCCAGCGGACTCGTCGCAGGCAAATAAAATATCAGAATGCAAAAACTACGCAAACAGTTTGCGCACAGGATTGGAATCTAGATTTCCAGACTCGTCTCGAATCAACTCTGTCTGGAAACTTGCCTGCTTCTTTTACATTTCACTTCAGAAGTGAATTTAAAATTCAAATGAGTGCTTCACTGGAATTTGTTTTCCTGTGTTTGATTGCATCAGCAGACATGGAAATAGATGTGCAGTTATTCTTGGCATGGACTTGAGCGACACAAGCAGAAGTTGCAATTCACCGAGATTAATACGCTGCCGTGGGTGTGTTTTTTTATGTTATAGGTGGCAGACGAGCAGACGGGCCACCTTATGGTAAGCGAATACCGCCCATGGATACCCGCATGAACAGTTGAGTTGGATTGGGCCTTCGGTACCCTCACTCACGCAGCCAAACACAGCACAGTGCTGCTTCACGCCGGTTTTCCGTGGTATCACTCCAGCCGAGCCGGCTCATTCATGCCAAAGCGTGGCTCTCCTACGGTAGGAGTTACACAAAAAGACTACATGAGAAACTCATGCATTCATGGAAGCCATCTGTGACATAGCAAATATTTGTAGCTAGTAACGCCATCAATGTACTATGTAATACTGTGTGTTTATGAAATAAAAGTCAGTCCTTGTCTGTGATTCAAGCCTTTAATTTATCAGAGATTTATATTGATTGTGGCGAACAGGACACATTAAAAAAACAACAAGTTGTTTCTATCAAAGTGAAATTTTAATTATCCTATGCAAAATAAATCAGCCATACGATTTTTTTTTTAATAAAATATTTCACAACATCACATACATTGATCTGACTCCGAGATAGGTAGCTCAAGCACCTGTGTTACGGATATCAGAATCAACAGTGGGATTACAAATATATACATACACTACTTTTCTTTTGTAAATACATACTTATAATACATAGAAAACACCCAAACCAATACAAACATGGATGAAACCCGCAACCCTAGGACCAAAGGCAGCGTTCACTACCACTGTTCCAAACGGGTCGTCGTAAAATATTTGATTAAGTCGTGTACACCTCAAACAAATAGAGCCTGGGGAACGCTTGGACCATAATTCACGGTTGGGGAAGTCTGGTAGTTCGCAACCCTTAAACAGGGAAACCAGACCAAATGGATCACGGTTACAAGTTTAGAATCTTCTCAAATATTGCCAGTATCCACAACTTTCCCAAAAATTGAGAAACTTTCCAAAACATCTAGGTTTCCTCACGGTGTTTTCCCACAACGCCGAGCTAATGGTAGAAATATGCAAATGGATTTGACCAATAGAAAACCGGCTTAAAGCAGCACAGTGCTGTGTTTCGCTGCGTGAGTGTGGGTACCGGAGGCCCAATCCAGGGGAAGGGGGTTTAGAGGTTGGCAGCGCACTTGTGACTTCACTGGTGTCGCGGGTGTCCATGGGCGGCGGCAATCGCTTACTAGCAGGTGATCCGTCTGCTCGTCGGCCACCTATGATTTAAAAAAAATCGAACCACGACCGCCCGTATAGAAGGCGCGTTCTTATGCACTGAGCTACCATTGCGCAATTATGTCAGCACTAAGTTTGTATCACAGTTAATACCAGTATCCAGAGTTGGAACCATTCGGTCGAGTTCTGATCAATTCCGATGAAACTCGCTTACACTTCGATTTGCCGTCAAAATCGCTGTTTCACAGTTAGATTGGTGTACCAATTCTAGAACTAAGTCTCAAATTGTGGCTTTAATTTGAGCAATATCAGCTAGGCAGAGTTAATAAAAATAAAGTTTAAAACTAAAACCCGACTACCAAAAAAAACACGCTCTAAAGAGTACGAATCAAGAAAATTGTCTCTGCTGAAATTATTATGCCGTATCGCAGTGGTCGTATGCCACATTTATTGAATTATTATTATAATGAATCTGTTTTGCTACGGTAGGTGGCATACGACCACGGCGATACGGCATATAATTTCATCAGAGACAATTTTCTTGTTTCGTACTTTTTAGAGCGTGTTTATTTGGTAGTCGGGTTTTAGTTTATAACTTTATTTTTATTTAACATATTTTTAGTTATGTGAGTAAAATTACATATTTGAAATGTGCTAAAAAGCTCTTTCATTTGATACCCCACACGGTACCATAAGACAAAAATATTTTTAGTGCCTTACTCTAAATCCCCTAGAGGGCGCTGTAGACTATTTAACGTGACGCCATGTCACCTATAACCATAAGATAATCAAGACGCTTCTAACGACATCTCATTTGTTCATATATGACAACTAGTTTAGAAGTTATGAGGGAACAGATACATACAGACATATAGGTCAAAATTATAACCCGCCTTTTTGCTTCGCCGTAGTCGGGTAAAACGTATGATAGACACGCGGAAGCGTATCAAGGCAAGTTCAAGAAACAGGCCAGAACAAGTTAAAAGATAAGGTAGAAACAAGCGAGAAGTCACGCTTCGGCAGGAATGACTGTGGGAGAGCCACGCTTTGGCATGCATGGGCCGGCTCAACCTGAATGATACCACGGCCTCACATAAAACGGCGTGAAGAAGCATTGTGCTGTGTTTCGCTGCGTGAGTGAGGGTACCGGAGGCCCAATCCGGGGGAAAGGGAGGTTAAAGGTTGGCAGCGCACTTGTGACTCCACTGGTGTCGCGGGTGTACATGGGCGACGGCAATCGCTTACCATCAGGTGATCGGTCTGCTCGTCTGCCACCTATCACCTAAAAAAGTACTTGTAAATGATAAGATCTGATTCATGTGATCGCGATTTCGTGTACAATAAAATTTACTTATTCATTGATTCCTTCATGTATGCAAGCTAAAAAACTGTACCGCACCGTGTATAATGTAACACTTACCATAAGGAACTACTTTTGAATATCTTACCCGCATTTTAAATCTTGAACTAAAGATAGTCCCGGTACAAAACTCGTGTCAGCCCCTTTTAACATTGCGTGTTGGAACAGAATAACGTAAGCTTTAGTACGTTAGTAAATTTAGTTCGCGATTTGTAATAGGGTGATCCACGGTCAATGATCCCGGTCTGGAGCCGTGTTTGTTTAGTTTAACCGTTCTACAATACATTATGCTTGAACTAGGTTAGGTACAAAGTTAATACATAACTAGTCCTAAGTAACGAACATCCAAACATAAACCTCACTGACCTAGTCCAGTCATTTAATTAGAAAAGTGGAACATAAAGTTAATTAGAGGTGAATAACTCGGAGTTTTAATTAAAGCCTCAGTCGAACTTGGCGTGAGTGGTTTCAGATTCCTAACATATTTTGACCTTTCTGAAGTTTGATTAGGAAAAATATTTACGTTCAGGTACAAAGGTTTCGATTTATTTTTATTAGCTTTCAAATTACTCATTAGGTCCGCACTCACGAAATTGACGCTTTTATTTTCTAAAATAACATTTTCAATATTCTTATGAATCTATTTGTAGGTGTAGATGCTACAGTAGCTCTACGAATATGTAGCTACAGCGTGACTGTACTAAGAATTTGTAGCAGTACCGAAGCAGTGCTACGAAAGAGCAGCTGTACCGTGTCAATGCTACGAATGACCAGCTGTGCCGTATCGATGATACGAATAGTAATTTGTAGCATTTGATAGATTTTAATAAAATAATCATATAATTCATTGATTTTATAAGAGTTTTAAGGATATTTTGTGAATAAAATAAAGATATATTATCAAATATATTTATTATATATAATATATACTAGCTATTTAAGCATTTGAGCAATGTTTTTAATAGCAAAATTATATATGTATTAAGGTATATATTAATTTAGTTATTTATTACACATGGTTATTTTAATACTATGACCTATGTATTACCACAACTAAGTATTACATGGGAATTACCGCAATCATTAAAACCAATAATTTAGATAATAATAAAGTATACAATATCTACAAATATAAGCATAGCAATACAATAATTCACAAGCCTCATACCTGGTTCGACCGATGTTCACTGTTTGCTTGCCAAAAGGCAACTGACTGTGTTCCACAGCGCTCCGCCTTTTATACCAGTGAACAAACAACCGACCACGTGCTACGGTTAGCTGACGTCATAGCATCATTCCAAATATTATCGTTTATTATGAAAATTATTGTAAATGTCTGGCAAAATATATTCTAGGGAACAAAAAAAAATGTTTTGTATTATAATGTAATGTTATCTCTGCTACGGCGGCCAATTTCAATGATCTGCCATGTACGCAAGATATAATATAATATATCTTACTACTAGCACTATAGTGCTCAAGCGTGTGCGCAAACACAAGTACACTATGACATGACCTAACTGGACAGGAAATTGGCGCAGGACCAAACGGCTTAAAGTGCCTTTCGAGGCACAGGGGTACAAGACTGCCAACTTCTAGACTCCGGGCTGCCACTAAAATGATGTAAATTTTTGGCTCGACCCGGGGATCGAACCCGGGACCTCTTGGGCAGCCGTCGCTTTAAAGTGCAACCTACTAACCACTGCGCCATCGAGGCAGTCAGCTGTACCGTATAATGCTACGAATGACTAGCAGTACCGAATCAGTGCTACAAATGACTAACTGTACTGTATTAGTGCTACGAATGACTATATGTACTACGAATCTGTAGCTGTAGTGTAATAATGCTACGAATTTGCAGCTGTGGCGTAGCAGTGCTACAAATCTATCGTTGTAGCGTAGCAATGCCTCAAATCTGTAGCTTAAGGTGACGGGTAGGGCACACTAGCGACGCCAATCGATTTTATTTTTTAGCTACTAAACCGGATCTATTTTAAACAATTTCGGGGTTACAACCTTCCGGCAAACACCTATACTATTTATTAAATAACCATGCACAAATGTTGGGTCCGTTTTTGTACGCGAAAAAAAAATTAAATCGATTGGCGTCGGTAGTATGCCCTATCCGTCACCTTAAAAAGACAAAAGTCGTGCAAGGCTAAGTCTTCAACAGAAACATAAACGCGACATATCCCTACTTCATAACTTTTTGAAGCTTTCTCGAAGCAAGTTATTTAATCTTTAACACTGAAATCGAAACGTTATCCCGCTCTAGCGAGCGACCCCGCGCCACGTGCCGACATGACCCATTTGTGTCCAACACGATGGATATGGGTTGATAGTGATTGAGTTCAGATTATAGATACTCACTCGTTCATCCGGTCGCCTTTACTTGTTTTCGATTTCATTTCGTTCAAACTAATCTTTTCTGATATAGATCTTACCTGAAATTAGAAGAAAAAAGAATTAAGTTTTTTAGATTCCATTATTTTGAATTAGGTACTCGTAAATTAACTTAGTGTTTTTAACCGACTTCAAAAAAAAGGAGGTTCTCAATTCGACATGTATTTATATATATTTTTATGTTTGTTCGCCGATTACTTTGCCATTTATGAACCGATTTAGATGATTCTTTTTTAGTTGGAAAGTAGATAGTCCCGGATTGGTACCATGATCAGGATATCAGGATCTGATGATGGGATCCTGGAAAAAGGGAGGGGAACTTTCAAATTTTATAGGGACACGTAATTATTTTGTATCTTTTTTCAAAACTACACCATTATTTACGCCGGACTGTATTAATTTTGTGGTCCCGCTAATGATGGAAGGTCAATTCCTGGGCTGCTAAAAAATGAGAAAGGTCTTTTTAATGTCTAATTTTTTGTCACTAAAAAGCTTGAAAAAAATTTTTCTGCAAAAAAATGCCGCCTTCAAACACCACAAACTAAAAAGTGTAAAATAATATTTTTATTTTTTTTTTATATACTTCAAAAAACATTTAACATTCAAATAACATTACACTCGACACTCGAGAAAAAGTTTTACCGAAGTCGTCGCCTAATCTATGTTGAATAATTGATTGTTGTATTAAATTACAAGATAGTATTGGGCGCCGACTTCAGTAACACCTTTTTCTCGAGTGTAGGTACAGTTATAAAATGGTATTTGAAGTGTATAAAGTGATAAAAATATTATTTTACACTTTTTAGTTCTAAGTGTTTGAAGGCGGTTTTTTTCGCAGAAAAATGTTTTTTTATACTTGTGACTTTATGAAAAAAATAAACAAAAAAAGAATATTATATTAGAATATTCAAAGGATTATTTTAAATAAAATTTAGTCTCTCTCTGCGGTCGCTCCCTCATGACTGAGGATCGTGGTCATCTGTGGATGTGAATGGGTTGCACCTCGCTTGTATGATCTGCCTCCACCGGTACCTATTCATCGCGTCTTTGGCAACCAAGCAAAACTTGTTTGAGGGTACTCCTCTCACTTGATCGGTTCATCTGCTTGGGGATCCTCCTCGGGTTCGCTTACCCTCCGTGTTTGCAACAACGATCAGCTTTTCAATATGGCCGAAATAAGTCAGTATGCGCTGTTGAAAGATCGTGAAAAGGCGGTTTTAATACGAAGCTGCGAAAGAATCGATGCATTTGTGCGCATGGTGATCCGAGGTATCCTCAGCTTGCAAAGTTTAATAAATGAGCAATCATTTTTTCACGTTTTTGAAACCGTTAGCTCCGAGGTGAGAGAAAACATTGTAAGGAAATTTCAGATAATTTCGGAAGTTGGTGATCGAACATCAAAACGCAACTCATCTCAGTTTGTAATTCCCGGTTGCGTCCAAAGCCATCGCTTTGGATGATGATCTAGGATTTGGCGAATCTGGTAATTACAATGAAGCGACTGTCGTCTGACCTTCACAACGCTGAAAACCTAAGCACTCGATTATTTCCTTTACCGCCGAGAAATATGGACATCGATTCGCAAAATCCACAGATACATGCTAGGATTCGAATCTACGACCTCCTATTAAAAAGGCGCTCGTTTTTATCCACTAAACCACCATGGCTCATAGTTCCGATTATCGACTATCTAGTCGATAGCTCTGCAACCCTACTCGATAGCTGGACGTGTCGACACGATCCATTTATATCGAACAAGAGAGATTTGGGTTGACAGCTTAAAAAGTGGTGTAGATGAAAATGTAGAGCTCTCTTTGAACCTTAATCTGTCAGTCAACTTAATGATGTCAAAGATGTACTACTGTCGCGTGTCCCAGTTGCGTCCAAATCTGTCGCTACGGAGCCCGGGGTACGCTTGGACCATGACCCAGAATTTGGGAAGTCTGGTCATTACAATGAAGTAACTGCCGTCTGATCTTCGTATATTCGTACAGGGGAACTAGACCAAAAACTGATACTGATATAAGATGGAGTCGACACGTACTGGAGTGG
This sequence comes from Marasmia exigua, assembly GCA_019059595.1. Lineage (NCBI taxonomy): Eukaryota > Metazoa > Arthropoda > Insecta > Lepidoptera > Crambidae > Marasmia > Marasmia exigua. Next base: position 829,501 of record CM032487.1, on the reverse strand, counting down.
AGTGGTCGCCACGTGGGGAAACGCAGGGTTGGACGCCCTGTGTGTGAGCTGGATGCAGACCGCTCAGGAGCGGGTTGGATGGCGCTCTTTGGGGGAGGCCTACGTTCAGCAGTGGACGGCGATAGGCTGATTGATTGATTTACTGAACCAGACCAACTGTATCACGGTTACACATTCATAATCATTATCCCTAATTTTGTAGGTATCCACAACTTTTAGGGAACTATCCGAGACGTGCAGCTTTCCTCGCGATGTTTTTCCGATAAGTAGAAATAAGCACATAGATTTGTAAAACCAAAGAAGTACGTGCCGAGATTTGAACCTACACCCTTGCATGTATGTACTGAGCTACAATTGCTCATTTTTAGGGTTCCGTAGCCAAGTGGCATAAAACGGAACCCTTATAGATTCGTCATGTCTGTCCGTCCGTAAGTCACACCCAATTTTCTCCGAAACTATAAGTACTATACTATTGAAACTTAGTAAATAGATGTATTTTGTTAACCGCATTACGACTTCTACACAAAAATTGGAAAAAATAAAAATTGGGGGTCTCCATACTTGAAACTGAAACTCAAAATTTTTTTTTTAATCAAACCTATACGTGTAGGGTATTGGTAGATAGGTCTTTAAAAATGATGTTAAGGTTTTTAACATTATTTCTTTCTAACACAATACTTTCCGCAAGAAACGCTCCCAAAGTGTTAAATTGTGTGTGTGTCCATCTAACTTCTATTCTAATAAATGAATGAATTATAAAACTAAAAAATATATATGATTGTACGTAATAATGAAAACTAACAACGAAAATTGGTTTGAACTAGGTACAGTGAGTATTTTTTTTTTAATACGTTATAAACCGTAAACCGCAATTTACCTTCCATATATCTTACTTGCTTCTGCAGAACTTCTTCATGGGTGAGTCCGACTCGCACTTGGCCGGTTTTTTTATAGATGTTATGAAAGTTAAATTGATTTCGGAAAACATGAATTTACATTGCAATAGATTTTTTATCAAAACCCATTTGAAATTGGCTGGAGCCAATAAAAACCAAACTTTTGCTAGGGACAGCGCCATCTGTCAGAGTCTGCCAAACTTTTGCTGAACTTTATGGGAATAAATATTTTCTGATTTCAGATTGATGTCGACGCAGGATTTTATTCATTTATGTATAAAACAGATTGATTGACGAATCAAATTAATAATTTTTCATTTGCATACACTTTCAAATTGTCATACATTGAAACATTTAATTATTATTTAAGTAATGTAACTTAGTATTTAAGTAATGTAATAGCATGTAAGCATGACAAAAATAAAAAAAAAACACTATAACAATAAATAAAGCAAAACATAAACATATAGTAATATAACTAAAAAAAGAGTAATAAAAAAACACTACATTAAATAATAATAATAAAAAATAAAATAAAAAAAAGAAATATCCATTTTTAAAAAAAAATAGACATAGAATAGCATTAAGACTGTCTTAGAAATTTAAGGAACTTTTAGGCATATAATCAAAAATGTTGTTACGCGGAGCACTGGATAAACTCTTTAACACAATAAAAACTAGCATTAAAAATTCGCAGACCAAGAGTTAGCGGATTTTTTTTTTCATTTAAAATTACATTTAATTATTCGTGAGTATACTGACAAGTTTCCGCCTACCCGGTTTAGGGGACAACTCGTCCTATTAAAACTTGTCTTAGAATTTAATTTTTTTTTCAACCTACGACTGTTTTAACCTAATTTAACGAATATTTTTTGTTGTAGAGTTTGGTATGTATTGTCAACACAATAATATTGGTAGGGCTAGGTTAGAACAATTACCAACAATAAATGTATAAAAAATTCCCGGGCGAGAATCAATGAAAAATTAAAAAAATAAAAATATTTATTCATTAACAAATTCTTACAATATGAACAATAGTGAAACTTTTTCTTTTGAGAGCGGAATGCTCACGTAACAGAAGTAGGCCCCCTTCCTTAAGGTGACGGGTAGGGCACACTAGCGACGCCAATTGATTTTAATTTTTAGCAATTAAACTGGATCTATTTTAAACAATTTCGAGGTTACATCCTCTCCTCCTTACATCCTCCGCTTTTGGCGGTAATTCACATTTCGAGGACAAAAGCAGACCCAAAAGTTAAGTATAAGTATTTAATAAATAGTATAAGTGTTTGCCGAGAGGTTGTAACCCCGAAATTGTTTAAAATAGGTCCGGTTTAGTAGCTTAAAAATGAAAATCGATTGGCGTCGCTAGTTGACCCTACCCGTCGCCTTAACATATTTTTGCTGAAGCATGAACCGTTTAAGTACTAGGCAACTACATTAGTAGTGCCTAATTAGCTATTAAGCTAATTAGGCAGGTTTACAAAATTCCAAGCTTTGGGACAAATAGATAAAAGGTTTCTGTTGTTAGATTATTAATGAGATGAGTTTTGTCCCCTGTCCGATGAGATGATTACATAGGTACAGGGTATCCCATAACTAATGTATTACATGTAAATTGTTGATATCTATATAGCATGCTTGGTGACCTAAAACATTCGAATAGTTTTTAAAATGATTTGGGTTTGCCAAGAAAAAAATTGTCAAGTTCTCTACCTAAAGTAAATTTTATTTTGAAAAGACACCAAGCAATTCTCTAATATTATTCTAACAAATTCCATTAAATATCTATTTAGCTCCCGACGCAAAAACGACGGGGTGTTATATGTTTGACGTGTCTGTGTGTGTGTGTCTGTCTATGGCATCGTAGCTCCCGAACAAATCAATCGATTGTGATTTTGTTTTTTTTATTTGAAAGATGAATAAGGGAGTGTTCTTAGCTATGTTGGATAAAAATCGATCCAAGATGGCCGCCGTCACAAAGATATGGATTGTATGTTTTGACACAACTCCCACAATATGGGTATCATATAAAAGGGCTTGAGTAGCAGAATATATTTATTGTAACAAATTTGAAAGGTTTTTTTCAATTTTCAATTTAATTAAAAAAATATATATCTAGACAATCTTCTTTAATTACTGTTTGAGTTTCAACCGTTCATGAGTTAAAAATGTTGTAACTAACTAGATGTTGCTTATAAATTTAACTGCGTAAAAAGAATGGTTAAATAGGGCGAAAGGGTTTCTGTAAAAAGGGTATTGTAATGGCTAACTCAACCGTTTTACGCGAATCGTTAAATATAACCCTGCTGACTAACCGATTTTAGAGGTCCTTGAAAATAACGTTTACAATAGAGATTATTACTGTTTTTTTACATGATAGGACAGAAGAGCCAGCCTGCTAGTAGTGGGAGGCCCAATCCGGGGGAAAGGGGGATTTGATTAAATTCTTTAACTACTAAACTGAATTTATTTTGCCAATTTGCCGAGTTTCCGACAGTCCGCAATTGTTAAAAATAGTGGATTTATTTTTAGTTTAGTTAAGGAAAAAAAGGATTAAATCAATTGGTTGCTAGTACGTGGAACTCCTCGGCTTAAAAATGTTTTCATACGGAATCGTTCTCCAAAAATCGGACTCTTACTCTCTCTGTGTTCTTCCCGGGCCCGAAGTGCAATTACATGCTCACGTAGACACAATTACCGGCTCATCTGCATAGCCCGGGTTCGACTCCCGGGGAGGCTTTTAAGGCGAGGCACAAAGGTCGTGGGGCAATCCGCCTCGTTAGGCGGAACTTTATGTATCATTGGGTTCTTTTCGATTAAAGGTTCCAATTTCCAATAGAACACAGTATGTACACACGGCGCCACGTTGAGTTACTGTTACACATGCTTAAAACATGGTTCTTTTGAGCAAATACTACTTAATAGCATGTGTGCACAGACGTGCTATTAATACTCGCAAACATGCTAATTTTGAGGATACTACCTGCAGTGCGGGTGGAAGGGGGAGTATGGCTTATGGGGGATGTGCTTTTAGCACGTGTAAACAGGTTTACTTATTTTGAAGCATGCTAATAGATGTCTAATAGCATGCTTATTTATGGCTAATGTTGACAGTTCATTAAGCACGCTTATATTTAACATGGTTTTAAGCATGCTATAAAATGAGCATACAAAGGGTGATTCTCCAAAATTTGATCTTCCGGTTTGATTTCCATGGGCTCAAAAATATTGTTTAAATTGGAAGTTTATTCTTAAGTAAATAACACACTTAAAAAATTCATCTCGTGTTCAGGCGGGACATGAACCCAAACCTATCACAAGCCAGGTGAATGTTCTACCAATTAGACCACTGATCGCGTTACTAACCCAACGAAATTTGTAAGTGCTTGATTGACACTTGATTGCACGAGATGAAATTTTGAAGTGTGTTATTTACTTAAGAATAAATTGCAAAAGATTGCTATAAAAATATCAACTATTAGAAGTTTATATAAAAATCAGAAGAAGTTTAAATTGAAAGAAGGGTAGGTGTCTTTACGTGTTCTTATTTCAATAAAAAATTCTAATTTCAACAATATTTATGAGCCCAGGGAAATCAGACGCAAAGAAACCGGAAGGTCATATTTCGGAGAATCACCCGTATAACAGTAGTTATAGTTTTAACTGACCGGATGGCGCAATTGGTAGTGACTCTGCCTCTTGCGCCAAAGGTCGTGGGTTCGATCCCCACCCTGGACAAACATTCGTGCGATGAACACTTGTGTTTGTTCGGTGTCTGGGTGTAATATATGTACTTAAGTATATATTTGTGTACCTCTGTTGTCTGATATCTGTAACACAAGTGCTTAAGCTCCTTAATACGGAATCAGGTCAACGTATGAGACGTTGTGAGAATTATTATTATTAACTCTTGTTGGACTTTTGACAGTCCTTATGTCTGTCTCATATTTTTTTTGCGGTTAACTTGAACTGATGCCGTCTGTTCATGGTATTGAGCGATGATAGCTCAGTGGATAAGAATGCGCCTTCGTGCAGGGGGTCGTGGTTCAAATCCGATCAGGCCGCCTTTGTTGTACACGCCTGTAATACCCGCCTTAAGTTTTCATACTGAACTATGAGTGCAATAAAATTATATTCATTCATTCATTCATGCATATCTATATTTTTCAAATCTATGTGCGTAGTTCTACCACTACGGCTTCACAGAAAAACGGCGTGAAACAGCGGCAGGGCTGTGTTTCGTTGACGGTACCCTCACTATGGAGTAAACTATGGAATGAACTAAACTATGGCTGCCAAAAAATGAGAACCCTCAAATTTTAAAGGCACACGTAATGTTGTGGTATCTTTTACAAAAGTGCACCAGTATTTGACAGATGATGCAGACATAGAAACGGAGCGGAGGGCTCTTGCGGTTCGAGGGAATATGCTGGTCCGTAGATTTTCCCGCTGTACTGAACAAGTTAAGGTCACGCTCTTTAAAGCATATTGCCAAAACATGTACACGGGAAGTCTATAGTCTATATCGAAAAGACCCCTAGACACACTCAGAGTCCAATACAATAACATCTTCAGGATAATGTTGGGGCTGCCTCGCTTTTGTAGCGCTTCGGGGATGTTCGCGGAATTCCAGATTATTTATTATTTCCAGATAGGCTTCATGGCCATTATCCGAAAAAGACCGCGTCACTGGTCCGCAGGGTGAGGGACAGCCGCAAGACCATCCTGATGACTCTAGCAGATAGGTACACCTCACCGCTATGGAAGTGCCTGGTGCGAAGAGTGACCACCCAAACCAGTTTCTTTGGTAACTCCTAGCAACGTCTCTCTTTTTTAATTTTATTTTATTGCATTTTATTTTGTCGATATGTACCTACTAATATAATTATAAGTCATTTTGTTACTAACAATCTATGGATCAAAAACTGTGGTCTGAAATAAACAATTTTTATTTTTTATTTTATTTACGCCTGATCGTATTAATTATATGGCTCTGTTGATGATGGAAGGTCAACTCCTTAACGGTAAGGAGTTAAAGGATAACTCTTTTAATACTATACTCACAATTACTTTACGACTTCGGTAAAACCTTTTCTCGAGTGTTATAAAATGTTATTTGAAGTGTATAAAGTGATAAAAATATTATATTACACATTTTAGTTCGTGGTTTATGAAGGCGGTTTTTTTTTTATTCAGATTTTTTTTTATAAGGTCGGCAGCGCACTTGTGACTCCTCTGGTGGTGCAGGTGTCCATTGGCGGCGGTAATCGCTTACCATCATGTGATCCGTCTGCTCGTCTGCCCCCATAAAAAAAAAACTTATCCCTCGCGCCAGTAAATTTAAAAGTCAATGCTATTAAATTAACAAGTAACACAGAGGTTTGAATCCTGTTTCCTTATTCGTACTGCGAAACAGTGGAATCAGTTGCCTGAGGAGGTGTTCCCTAGAGGCTACAATTTGGGGGTTTTCAAAGCGCGGGTGAATAGGTATCTTCTAGGTAATCGTGCTACATCTTAGACCATATTATCACTTACCATCAGGTGAAATATGGTCAAACGCTTACCTATCTACAGTAAAAAAAATTAGAACCCCACGACCTCCCGCGGGAGGTCGTGAAAGGACGTATGGAAGGTTTTTTTTACATTATAACGGACAAACGAGCATACGGCACACTTGATGGAAAGTGATCACCGCCGCCCATGGACATCTGCAACACCTGAGGTATCACATATGCGTTGCGGGCTCTTAAGAAAGGAGTAAACCCTATTCTTGAAGGTCACCAGGTCGTATCTGTTCGGAAACACCACGGATGACAGCTGGTTCCACAGTTTTACTGTGCGTGGTAGGAAATGACGTGAGATACGCACTATAGTCGATCAATCAATCCAGGTGATGTGGATGGAATTTGGCGTTCTGAAGTGATAAGCGGTGGTGAAAAATTGCACTTCTTATGCACTAAGCAACCATAGCTCTGGAAACATTCCTCCATTAATCGAACTAGTATTCCCATAGCAACAAAACAAGGTAAATGACCGAAATTAATCCGGAACAGCCGCGATTTGTTCTCGTAAATAATTTAGTGGCAACTTAACTTGAGGCGGGGATATACGTAGACTATTACTATTAGGCGGTTTAGTTGCTAATACCAACCACCGTCAGCTATGGGATGCCTTTATAAATTAATTAATTTGGAACTCTGTTTAGGATTAGGGATCACCAATGGGAGAGCCACGCTTCGGCATGAATGGGCCGGCTCGACCAGAGTGCTACCACGGCTTCACAGAAAACCGACGTGAAGCACTGTGCTGTTTGAAGATAAAAAGGTAGGCAGCGCACTTGCGCACTTGTGACTCCACTGGTGTCGCAGGTGACCATGGGCGGCGGCAATCCTACCATCAGGTGATCCGTCTGCTCGTCTGCCACCTATCAGATAAAAAACACCACAGCAGACCGTCTCTGTCTTACTCGTCTTGCGAGAGTAGCACACAGTAACCGTTGGAATGCTGCGAGGTTCTAAAAATTACACTTTTTTTAACCGACTTCAAAAGGAGGAGGTTCTCTATTCGTCATGCTATATATATATTTTTATGTTGGTTCGCCGATTACTTTGCCATTTATGAACCGATTAAGATAATTATTTTTAGTTGGAAAATAGAAAGTCCCGGATTAGTACCATAATCAGAATATCAGGATCTGATGATCCTGGAAAAACTGAGGGGAACTTACAAATTTTATAGGGACCCGTAGTGTTTTTGTATGTTTTTTTCAAAATTGCAACAGTGTTTACGCCAGATTGTGTTAATTTTGTGGCTCTGCTGATGATGGAAGGTCAACTCCTCAACGGTAAGGAGTTAAAAGATAACCCTTTCAATAATGTACTCGCAGATAATTTTTCAGTTGTTCGGCGAGTGTGGAAGGGGGAAGGGAGGGAGGGGAGGGCTGTCAAATAATGGGACACTAAGGAGCTTGAACAAAAATTTCTGCGAAAAAAACCGCCTTCAGAAACCACGAACTGAAAAGTGTAAAATAATATTTTTATCACTTTATACACTTCAAATAACATTTTATAACAGTATACTCGAGAAGAAATTTTACCGAAGTCGGCGCCTAATACCTGTTGAGTAATTGAATGTTTTAAATTACAAGATAGTATTGGGCGCCGACTTCGGTAAAATCTTTTCTTTTTTATCGCAAATGTTTTTTAGCATGTCAATTGTTTTTTTTTTTAACAGAAGAACCATACATCTTACCAAATTATTAGTAAAATTTAAAGGCACTTATTTCCGAATAAAATTAATGGAAAATAAATTATTTATTTACTAATAAATTCGTTAATCCCTCACTCTTACCGAGGTGTCGTAAAAGGCGACTAAGGTAAAGCTGCTGGTATGATCATCAGCACCCAGAGAAGGAAAACTCTGCATTTATATCAAAACCCTCGCCAGCCCGTCTGCCAAGCGTGGTGAGTATGGCAATTACCCCTCATGTGATTGAGGGAGGCCCGTGCCCCAGCAGTGGGGACTTAAATGGGCTGATGATGATGATGATGATGAAATTCGTTAATTACGAGTATAATATCCCCCAACCGATTACGGTTACGCCATCCAATCTCAACGATTAGCCACGTACGCAGGATATAAAACCGGCCAAGTGCGAGTCGGGCTCGCGCACAAAGGGTTCCGTAGCAGCAAAGTCCAAAATTACAGTTAAATCAACCTATCTCAAAAACTATAAGAGATACTTTGATCAAACCAAAAATCGTTGAAAGAGTTAATTAGCATGCATCACCTCTATTTTTTTTAGAATTTTATACCCCGTAGTTATAAAAATAGAGGGGGGGGGACATACTTTTTACGACTTTGAGAGCTGATATCTCAAAAACCGTTCACTTTAAGAAAAATGTTTTTTAAAAAACTTTATATCATTTTAAAAGACCTTTCCATTGATACCCCACACGGGTATGTACATCGAAAAAAAAAATTTCATCCCTCAGTTACATGTATGGGGGGCCCCACCCCCAATTCTTTTTTTTACTATTTAGTGTCATATTTTTGTAGCGGTTCATACAACACATATTCCCATCAAATTTCATCACTGTAGTACTTATAGTTTCCGAGTAAATCGGCTGTGACAGACGGACAGACGGACAGACGGACAGACGGACATGACGAAACTATAAGGGTTCCGTTTTTGCCATTTTGGCTACGGAACCCTAAAAAGTGCTCAAATGTGGGCGCAAACACTTAGGTACCTCCCTTACCCTCATATTCCGATGGAACACTAGTGTGACACGACCGGAGAGGGATCAGGCGCAGGACCAACGTCTAAACGTGCTTTCCGAGGCATGGGGGTACAAGACCGCCAACTTCCAGATTCCACTAACTCATTTTTTTTTTATATAATTCTCACATCATCTCATAGGTTGACCTGATTCCGTACTAAGAAGCTTAAGCACTTGTGTTACAAATATCAGACAACAGAGGAACACATATATACTTAAATACATATATTACACCCAGACACCGAACAAACACAAGTGTTCATCGCACGAATGTTTGTCCAGGGTGGCGTAAGAGGCAAGGTTCTAACAATTTGTTACCGAAAACTTAGGTTCAAATTTTTAGCGCACCTCGGGGATCAAACTACTTATTAAGATATTTTAATATTATTATCTAATTTTTTGTGAATGACCCATTCATATTTGGAATTGGAAATTGTCTACTTATTGTAATAATACATGTCACTTTAGCCCCTCATAATAATAACTGGTTCCACTGAAAACCAGCGTTAGCGGCTCCTACTCTAGTCGCTAACACATGCTGAGTGGATACCATTTTGGGCACATATACTTGTACACCTGTATTGATTTGCCTACTGTAAAATGTTGTGTTATTTGAATGTACATGTAATTTTTAATTGTGTCCAAATAAATATTTTTTCTTTCTTTCTTTCTTTCTTTCAAACCTGGAATTTCTTGTCTTATGAAAGTGTGACCCACAGACTACTGCGACACCGAGGCAGTAACTTTTTAAACATAATTAAGATTCGAGTGCATTTTCGCCTTTATAACCAGACTGGTGTTGAAAGAATAAACTATTTTCAACTTAAAACACTTAGCAATAGAGTTCAATATCATTTTAAATTTCAAAACATATTGGAGTAATTTGTAGCCCAACCGGAGTGGACCCAAATGGACCCACGAACATGGGTCTGATTCCCGTCCCATAAACAAAGTAGTGGTAACTGCATGCTAATGAGAAAGGGATGTTGTTGTATGCTGCGGGTTATTGTTGCTGCCCGGTGTACTAGGGCTGTACGCATCTATAGATTTGACTATCGATAATTATTGACCTCGAAAAGCCGACCGCTGAAAACCAGCGTCGTGGCGTAGCAAACTTATTGTCACGACACGGCATGATGCCGAGCCTGCAGGCGCCTCTTTCGGCACACGATTCTAAGAGCTTTATTGTGTTGTTATTGTCTGTGTATGTACGTGTGTCGATATAAATGTTATATCCATTCGTTTATTCAAAAGCATCTACGATGGGGAGTGTTCCGAGGAGCTGTTTGATTATTCCAGCTTCAAATTTTCACCATGGTTACGTCACGCCAGACCGCCAAATTCCACCCACATCACCTGGATTGGTTTTATATTTATTGGCGTAGTCAAACTGTGGAACCATACTAGTTCATAACTAGTATAAGCAAGCAAACAAAACTCTGTGACCAACAAACAAAGGCACGGATCTAGAGTTTGTTACATACCACAAACTCTAGGTCCGTAATAAAGCAGTAAATTTTCAAGAAAAGAGCTGATTCCTCCTTAAGGGAGCCGGCGACGCAGCCGTGATACCTCATGTGTTGCAGATGTCCATGGATGGCGGTAATAACTTACCATCAGGTGAGCCGTCTGCTCGTTTGTCCGCAATGACGTAAAAAAAATCGACAATGGAAAGTATGGATAGCTCAGTTTTGGTACAATATCCTAAACTGCAATATTATCGATAGTTTTGAAGCTCAATATCACAATTACTACGACGGTATTGAAATTGTCGATAACCTATCGATACTATTGTTTTTACTCTATACTATCGAGTAGCAACACTACTGCTCGGTGTTCTAACTAAGGTTGTGAGCATGGATAAATGGCTCAATTAGGGGGAAAGGGGGGTCTAAATGTTGGCAGCGCTTTTGTGACCCTCTGGTGTTGTGCGTGTCCATGGGCGGCGGAAACCGCTTACCATCAGGTGATCCGTCGGTTTGTCTACCACCAATCACATAAAAAAGATCTGTGAATGGATAATTTTATAATTTTCCATTTTTGTTTACTGTGGGAAAGCCATGCTTTAGCATAAATGGGCCGGTTAGACCAGAGTAATACTAGAAGCCTCACAAAAAACCATTGTGAAGGCGGAAACCGCTTACCATCAGGTGATCCGTCGGCTCGTCTGCCACCAATCACATAAAAAAGATCTGTGAATGGATAATTTTATAATTTTTCATTTTTTTTTACTCAGCCATGAAAAGCCATGCTTTAGCATAAATGGGCCGGTTGGGCCAGACTAATACTAGAAGCCTCACAGAAAACCATCGTGAGGCCGCGTGCGATATGTTTCACCGATTGAGTTAGGGTGCCGGAGGCCCAATACGGGGGTAAGGGGAAAAGGTTGGCAGCGTGCGTGACTCCAATGGTGCTAAGCGATTGAAACCCAATCGCTTACCATCAGGTGATCCGCCTACTGGTCTGCGACCACACAAAAAGATAAAAAGCAGAAACATATTTCTGTTGCATTTTTAACATTTGTCGGATTTTGTTTTGGGATTCGTATAAATATACCAATATCCCCTATACATACGATTGAACGGAACGCCAACGTATGGTTTTGTATGTAAAAGTGAAATATTTTTTCACTCGTTTAAAACTTACAGTTCAGTAGCTCTAAATAACAGTTAGAATAGGTGTACAGGAAAATGCAAATATTTACCAATAAACGTATAAGTGTACACATTCTTTTTGTATGGAACATCATCATCATCAGCAACCCGCACTCGTCCACTGCTGGACATAGGTCTCCCCTAATGCACGCCACTGCTCCCGATTTTCGGCCACTCTCATCCAGCCCACACCAGCCAGCCTTCGAATGTCATAATCCCATCTTGTCGCAGGGCGTCCTACACTACGCTTACCGAGTCGCGGTCTCCACTCAAGGACTTTACGGCTCCAACGGCTGTCAGTTCTGCGGCTAATATGACCAGCCTACTGCCACTTCAGTTTGCTAATTCGGTGGGCTATGTCGGTGACTCTGGTTCTCTGTCGAATTACATCACTTCTGATGCGGTCCTTCAGAGATACTCCGAGCATAGCCCTTTCCATAGCTCTTTGAGCGACTGAACCGGTGGACTAGTCCAGCCGTGAGTGTCCACGTCTCGTCATGACCGGAAGGACGCACTGGTCGAAGACTTTCGACTTAAGACTTTGAGGGATGGGTGACGAGAAGACTTGACGAAGTTTACCAAATGCTGCCCAGCCTAGCTGAATTCTTCTATTGGCTTCTCTCTTTCGGCTTTGTATTGAACAGCTGATATTTTTCTCGCTTGTGTTGATGATTTAAAAATGCTAATTTAATTCACGATACCTGTTAGAAGGTTTTTAGGATGTAAACGATAAAATCATGACGGTGAATACAGCGCAAATTTCATGCTCAGGTTAAACTAACCAAATTTGTGAAGGCTAAAGCTAATATACCTACATAGAAATAAAATGTAGGATTGGTGCTCGGTAGATGCATGATAAGGAACGTGTAAGAAATCTGTGTTTGAATGAGAATGACGTGCGAGAGTGAGAGAGACGACGAATGGCGGACGACGTGTAAAGACGGCGTACAGACGACGCTAAGATAGTAAATATAGTATTAATTATTCCCAAGTCCTTGGATAAAGTCAAGAGTCGAAGTCAGTCAACGTCACAGTCAATCATTTGACTGACCGGATGGCGCAATTGGTAGTGACCCTGCCTCTTACGCCAAAGGTCGTGGGTTCGATCCCCACCCTGGACAAACATTCGTGCGATGAACACTTGTGTTTGTTCAGTGTCTGGGTGTAATATATGTATATAAGTATATATTTGTGTTCCTCTGTTGTCTGATATCTGTAACACAAGTGCTTACGCTACTTAGTACGGAATCAGGTCAACGTATGAGATGTTGTGAGAATTATCATTAAAACGCCGGTGTTTTACGTTTTATCGATCTACGGATTCTGCCGATACCGCTCTAAATACAATCGCGGGTTTTAAGTAAGTACACGATTATTTTTTTCAATTTCGGTCAGAGACTCAGCAAACATGTATATTATTTATTTAATAATCAATAAATAAATGTTTGGTCTGTTTTTGTATTCGAAACTTTGGTTAACGCCGCGACCACTTTTGGCGTGAATCAAAGTTTCGAGATCAAAAAGTAGTGCACAATTATTAAATAAATAGTTACACAGGTTTGCCAAATCTCCAACGGTCCACAATTGGTAAAAATAGATCCCGTTTAGTAGTTAAAGAATTAAATCCTTTGGCGCTGCTAGTGTGCGATACGCTTCGCCACGCGCAGTTGGAAGCGACAGATATATTTTTGACGACCAGTTAAGATTAGTGGTAGTGAAAAAGGGTAGCGGGTTCAATCCCCGCACAGTAAGTAAGTAAGTAAGTAAGTAAGTAAGTAAATATTTTATTCAGCGAAGCATACACAGTTACATACAGACAGTACAATTGTGTCCATGAACATGTCTGTTTGTATTGGTCTGGATGTTTTCTATGTATTATAATTTGTGATTTCGCTGTTAGTTCTGATATCCGTAATACAGGTGCTTGAGCTACCTACCTCGGAGTCAGATCAATTTATGTGATATTGTGAAATATTTGTTTATTTATGTGGGACAGAATAAATAATACCCCCAGGTTTCGGGAATTAAAGCTTCTATATTATAATCGTCTTTACTACGTCTTTACGCCTTTCACAGTCGTCGGCCATACGTCATCTATCTCACTCTCGGCACGTTCTCGCAATTCAAATATCGATCTCTTACACGTTCCTTATCATGCATCTACCGATCACCAATCCTACATGTATTACTATTATTTATATATTTTCGTTCGTTGGCAAACGGTTTTTTCGTAGGCCCCCTGCTTACATGTACCCCCGGGCTGCTATCGCCAGCGCCGGAACTCCGCCAGCAACAGTTTAATAGCTCCGAGAGTGCTAATTTCCGAGTGGTTGCGAGCTATTTGATAAGTTACGGGAAGGGTTGAACAGGGAAAACATTCACTTGAAATCTCAGGCAGGTCGTACTGTTACGCGGCACCCAGCGAATGTCTTTAAAAAATACCTTGATTCCCTAATCGAAAAGTTTATTTCCAAAATAGTTAAATATATTTCAAAAGAATGCACCTTACTTTTATTTTATTGAATATGAAAAATATTCATACACTTTAAAACCTTTTCTCGAGTGTACTGTTATAAAATGTTATTTAAAGTGTATGAGGTGTTAAAAATGTTATTTTACACTTTTTAGTTCGTGGGTTTTTAAAGGCGGTTTTTTTCGTAGACATTTTTTTTCATGCTTTTTAGTGATTCATTTTCCCCCTTTATTGGCAGCCAATAAGCATCAGCCTAATTGTGAATACGGTATCGAAAGAGGTGTCTTTTAATTCCTAACCGTTGAGGAGTTGACCTTCCATCATCAGCTGACCCACAAAAATAATACACATAAGCGTAAGTACCTACTGGTACAGCTTTGATAAAAAATACAAAAACATTTCATGTGCCTATAAAATTTGAGGGTTGCCCTCGATTTCTCGGGGATCCCTTCATCAGATCCTGACATGATGAAAATGGGACTAAGGTGTGTTCTTTCAAAAAAAAATGTGCAAATCGGTTTACAATTGGCGGAGAAATCGGTGAACATATATAAAAAAAAACATACAGTTGAACATAAACCTCCTCTTTTTTAAGTCGGTAATAATCGGTAAGCGGCGAGACACGGATAATAATGACGGACGGATGGTAGGCAACTGGCTCGCGGATGGTGGGCAACTGTGTCATGGATGCAGGGCAACTGTTTCGCGGATGGTGGGCAACTGGCTCGCGGATGGTGGACAAATGTGCTTGTGGACGGTGTTCAACTGTGCTCGCGGATGGTAGGCAACTGGTTCGCGGATGGTGTGTAACTGTGCTTGCGGATGGTGGGCAACTGTTTCGCGGATGGTGGGCAAATGGCTCGCAGATGGTGTGCAACTGTGTCGCGGATGGTGGACAACTGGCTCGCGGATGGTGGACAATTGTCTGAACCGCGTGGACGAGACGAGTTTTATTAAATAAAAATATGACGACCTAAGCATTTAATAATAATTGATTTAATAGTACGTTAAAAGTCGCGCGGATCTTGGAAATCTTATTGGTATAACAGCCAAATAGCTTAATTTTCCGTTCAATCACTTACTTTAGTAAAGTCATCGCCATTTATAAAAGGTCTAAATGTTACTGAGCCATTTGAATAAATAGCTAGACAAATTAATAAATTTGTCGGTTTTCTGGCAGGCCGTGGCGTTAGTCTGATCGAGCCGGTCCATTCATGCCAAAGCGTGGCTCTCCTACGGTTTAGTTTCAGAAATACTCTGTTTATTCTATGTGATAGGTGGCAGACGAACAGATATATCACCTGATGGTAAGCGATTGCCGCCGTCCATAGACACTCGCGACACCAGTGGAGTCACAAGTGCGCTGCCAACCTTTAAATCCCCCTTCCCCCAGATTGGGCCTCCGGTACCCTCACTCACTTTTTTCACTTCAGGCCGGTTTTCTGTGAGTCGTGGTATCACTCCGGTCAAGCTGCAGCGTGGCTTTCTCACGGTCAAATCTTAACGGTTTATGTGTTGTGAGTAGAGAAAAGTGTTTGAAAATGGTAGTATTCCTCGATATAATATCTTTACTACTTATAAAGAGGTAAATCCTACAGACAGCGGTAACGCTTATAGGTACTCTGAAAACATGACACGCTTGCGCGATGTAATCGACACCTAGCGCCATCTCTTGGTATAAAGTGGAACTAATGTGAAACGAAGTGAGAGAGGGCCAGTAGTCCTTTATGCAAATTGAGATCGCAGATATTGGTTCTTCTAACTCCCCACAAACTTTAATATTAATTAATATCCTAAATTACTCGTCACTGAAACTGTTAAGCCTGCTCAAACAACCCGTAATTATTATCATTGGAACGTAAAGTTTCGAAACTACAGCCCTTACACAAACATTAGCACTCGAACAATCGAGCAGCTGTTTGCGGTGACGTCATTGTTCTAGTCGTTTGAGAGGCGCGTGAGCATAAGCAATGAGGATTTGAAGTTTGGGCAAATACTGTCGTTTATGTCAATAAATACGATTTAGAGGTGAATTTCAACAAGTCTATTAGCATTTTCATTTCCGTGGCATTGTTCTCATTACCGTGGACGCTAGTTTTATTTCCGTGCACGCAAAATTTATGTCAATTTCAACAGGACTATTAAAATCTATATTTCGTGGGACAGCGCCTTTATTGCCGTGGAAGCTTGTTTTAATTCGGTACACGCAAATTCACGTAAATTTCTTCATGACTATTAAATTGCTCATTTCCGTGGCACAGCGCTTTCATCGCCGTGGACGCTTTTTTCATTACCGTGCAGGAGCACGTTGTTTTACTTCATCATCATCATTTCAGCACTTCTTCTCCACACAGATCGGTCATGTGTCGCCCGCATCATAGGGATTCCTGCGAGCTTCACCATATTGTCAGTCCACCTTGTAGGGACGGCCTGTCACGGCTGCGATTCCATGTAGGTACGCGGCCTCTACTCAAGGACCTTTCTGCCTAAATAGCCATTTTACTCATCCTCAGTCATCATCATCATCATTTCAGCCAATAGACGTCCACCTGCTGGACATAGGCCTCCCCCAATGTTCTTCACACAGATAGGTCCTGTGCCGCCCGAATCCAATGGATTCCCGCGATCTTCACCAGATCATCGGTCCACCTTGTGGGGGGCCTGCCACGGCTGCGATTTCCTGGACGTGGCCTCCATCATCCTCAGTATAGAGAGTAATTCCCGGTGGCATTCAAATGCTTTTTTATTGTAATACGTAGCAGACGAGCAGACGGATTACTTGGTGGTAAGCGATTGCCGCCACCCATGAACACTCGCAACATCAGTGGAGTCACAATTGATCTTTCGATTGACAACGGATTGGGCCTCCGGTACCCTCACTCACGTAGCGAAACACAGCACTGTGCTGCTTCACGCCAGTTTTCTGTGAGGCCGTGGTATCACGCCGGTGAAGCCGGCCCATTCATGCTGAACCGTGGCTCTCCCACGGTCAGAGCTGCCGGTCTGGAGCCAAGGATACGCTTAGATATTCAGAATTTGGTGAGTCTGGTAATGACAATGAAGCTGACTGGCGTCTGACCTTCGCTACTCTTAGACACTGTTGAGAAGCTATTCGGAAACGTGGAAGTTTCCACACAATGTTAGATTATGTAGATATGTGAAATCCCGAAGTACGTGCTCAGAATCGAACCTACGAGCATTCGTTTAGAAGGCGTCCGTTTTTAATCACTGAGGTACTTACGTAGAGGGTGAGGTTAGGATGTCAAGTAACTATTCTAAATTTCCCTCGAGGCTCCAACGAGACGGATTGGCTTGGAGATCAACTGGGTGTAGATATTTATAAGCTAATCAAATCAAATAGCGGTGGACACACTTTGGTCTGTTTTCGTTTTCGAAACTTTGGCTAACGCCAAAAGCGACCAAAAAAACTTTTGGCGAGAGTCAAAGCTTCAAGTACAATAACAGACAAAAAATTGTGCATGATTTATAAATAAATATTACCTAATTATGTTTACCAAGACTCTGGACGGTCCGCCATTACTGCCTTTTTTATGATCTATCAGGTGATCCGTCTGTTCATTTGCTACTTATCGCAAAAGAACAGACGGATCACCTGATAGTAAACAATTGCCGCCACCCATGGCCACCCGTGACACCAGTGGAGTCACAAACAACCTTTCCCCCGGATTGGGCCTCCGGTACACTCACTCACGCAGCAAAACACGGCAGTGCTGCTTTACGCCGGTTTTCTGTGAGGCCGTGGTATCACTCCAGTCGAGCCGGCCCATTCATGCCAAAGCGTGCTCTCTCACATTTGAAGCTAAGAATTGAAATCAATTTGAGTCTGTAGTGGGCCGTGCATTCAAAACTGTCGCTTCCTGAATCCTGAAACATTGTCTAAACATACCCCTGGTTTCAGGGTACGATTAAACCATGCTTTAGAATTAGGGGAGTCTGGTAATTACAATGAAGCGACTGCCGTCTGACATTCGCAACCCTTTGACAAGGGAACCAGACCAAGTGCGCCGTGCCCTTCATTTAGAAACAGTTGTTTTTATCTATCAGCTCTGGAACCCATTCAGACTTGCTGGTCACATAAACCAAAAGAGGCTTTCTGGAATTAAAAGGCCGGAAATCCATAGTCCGTCTCCATTTGCCCATAAAACGTCCCCGAGGTCACGAAATGCTAACAATTTTGGCGAAGAATGAATTCGACAGTCCCATTAAAATACCGTTCATATTGCCAGAATACAAACATAGCCCGTAGCTAGGTTCTCTATTCCCGTACCCACACATACAGGGTATGGTATGGTACAGAGACCTCGGCGGGAAAGATGTACCAAACAATACACTGCTTAGCGCATAGGTCAACGAAATTAAGTCAATGTCACTTATAGCCAACCGCGATGTGTCTTTTTATTTTCGACAGAGAGACACGCTTCGGCATGACTGGACCGGCTTGACCGGAATGATATCACGGCCTCACAGAATACCGGTGTGAAGCAGCGCTGTGCTGTGTTTCGCTGCGTGAGTGAGGGTACCGGAGGCCCGGGGAAACGGGGATTTAAAGGTTGGCAGCGTACTTGTGACTCCATTGCAATCGCTTACCATCTAGTGATCCGTCTGCTCGTGTGCCACCTATCACATAAAACATAGGCAATAAATATGTCGAGCTACTGACTTTAAGAACACTGTGATATGGTTTAAAACTGTTATGTTTCACTCGCTTTTGAACGGAACCGGACAAGCGCCGTTCACTCACTCTCGTTCATCCGGCATTCTGCAGTTTCTATATTTTATTCAAACTTAGCTGAATATTCGACCAGTTCTCCACTTCTGTTTCGCTTACCTGGAACAAAAAAAAATGTTTATTAGATCTAATTCAAAACCGAAGTAACATATTTTTCTACTATGGGCATGCCACACAAATATATTAACATAATTTACGAAAAAAAAAAGATCTAAGATTACTATCAAGTCATCTGTCCGCTGATGAAGAAAAATTACAATTTGCCAAAGGAGATCCACGGCCTTTCATATATTTTAGGTTCAAATATGAATGTGCCGGCCAAAGAAAACTACTGCTGCATTCGGATTATTCTCAACAGGCACCTTTTAACAGCCACCACTAGTGTTCGTTGACATATTTTTTAGTTTTCGTCACAACGGCCTCCAGTGGTGGCCCTTGGGAATGATATAATGGATTTTTTCCAACGACCACCATCGAACGGCCACTAGTTTACGTAAAGCAGCACTGCTGTGTTTTGCTGCGTGAGTGAGGGTACCGGAGGCCCAATCCTGGGGAAAGGTTGTTTGTGATTCCACTGGTGTCATGGGCGGCGGAAATTGTTTACCATCAGGTGATCCGTCTGCTCGTCTGCTACCTATCACAAAAAAGGTAGTAATTGCGCACCGTCAAAAACGGACCCAATAATTGTGCATGGTTATTTAACAAATAGTATAAGTGTTTGCCGAGAGGTTGTAACTGTAAAATTGTTTAAAATAGATCCGGTTTAGTAGCTAAAAATTAAAATCGATTTAACGTCGCTAGTGTGCCCTACCCATCACGTCAAAACTTCCCCCTGATATTTAAATTCCAAAATTATTTTGGAACCCAAAAAAATCAATGGTTATTCAATAGCGTTGGTGCAGTAATAAATACTGAGTGGGAAAAGTCCTATATTATACAGAAAAAAAATCTATCCGGCAGTTGGACCAAAACAGAAGATGTCCTTTATAACTCAAATTACTGGTTTCCACTCATTCAATAACATTAAATTAAAACCCACATAGAAGAGGGTAGATAACGAACTGCTCATTCAGCCAAGCAATCTCAGATCTAATAGATGAAGCTAATGTTGCAATGCCAATTACACGGGATGACGTCACTAACTACTCGCATTCTGTAAAGGGACCCCACGGTGGGCGTCAACCCCACGGTGGGCGCCAGCCCCGCGGTGGGCGCCAATATAATTTGTCCCTCGCCATTTATTATTCGTAATCAGAAGAAGCGACTTTTTAATTGCAGTGTTCCTTCTAATTTTCAATTGTGAATGAATTGACGACAAATTTTACTTCTGAAGTACTAACTCGTAAAAAACATTGAAAACCATTTAAAAAGAAACATTGATTACGTTTACCATGAATGGGCCAGCTCGTCCAGAGTGATACCACGGCCTCACGATCCAATCCAGGGGAAGGGGGTTTAAAGGTTGGCAGCGCACTTGTGACTCCACTGCTGTCGGGGTGGCAATCGCTTACCATCAGGTGATCCGTCTGCTCGTCTGCCACATTTCACTTTAAAAAAACTTAGAAAAAAACATACGAAAATGCCGTTATATTTTCGCTAATCACTGAGTGAGTGATGGTACTAGAGGTCGGATTCGAGGGCAAGGGAAGATTAAAAGTTGTCAGCGCACTTATGACCCTTTCCGTGTTGCAGGTGTCCATGAGCGGCAGCAATCGCTTAACATGTCAGGCAATCCGTCGGTTAGACTGCCACCTATCACACACAAAAAAGACAACGCGTTTCCAGGTGTATGTGGTTTCACTTAAATTATGACTAGATTTTCAACATCCTTGCGCAATAAGAGAATTATTAGTATTCATCATCTTGCCGTGCAATTTCCAGTTGCGTCCAAAGCTGTCGCTTTGGAACGATGAAACAATATCATAAAAAAATCTTTACAACGATGTACTTCCAGAAGGTTAGGTACAAGTAGCAAAACAGATTCATTATAATAACAAAATAAAATCAATGTGGCATGCGACCACGGCGACACGGCATAATAATTTCAGCAGAGACAATCTTCTTGTTTTGTACTTTTTATAGAGTGTTCTTTAGTACTTGGGTTTAAGTTTTTAAACTTTATTTTTATGCTCCATGGAATCAGAAGTACAAACCTCGAAATATGTGCAGCTACTTCTACTGTTGACTGTACAAGTGATTTTAGTTTTGAAAATCGATGTGTCATGGAATACCATTATCGTTTTTTTATTTGTTGATAAAAGTGTCAGGAAAATTTAAATACTAGAAAATTGGTAAATGGGAGTTCACATTTTGGCTAATTATTTCTGTAAAAGACCATTTGAAATTGATCTCAAATATCGTACTTATCCATAATTTTGAGAAACCATCCGAAACGTGCAAGTTTCCTCACGATGTTTTTCTTACCGCCGAGCTATCGGTACAAATATGCACATAGATTTGAAAAATCCGAAGGTTCATGTTCGAATTCGAATGAAATAAGATGCAAAATCTTGCATTTCGTAATCCTCATCACATTGCCTTAACGTAGCGACTCAGCATGGGATTATATTACTCCATTTGCGGAACAAATCGGCATTCGCGGTTAATAGGTTCTGCCGGGAAAATTGCGCGGACAAATTACGCTCAATTCGCTCGCTCTCTGACTGAGCTGAGCGGATTACGTCACTTGAATGTTATGATTTTTGGAACACTCTGACCCTCCAGTGTCGCAGCTGTTTACAGCTTTGGACTATTTATTTACGTCTCACTGTCAATCATCTTAGCTGTTATTCCTGGTTGTGTCCAAAGCTGTCAATCTTGAGCCCTCGTACGCTTGGAGGCTGATTGGATGGATGACGATGATTCAGGATTTGAGAAGCTGCTAATTACAATGAAGCAACGGCCGTCTGCGCCGTGTGGTCCCCGGCAGAGTAGAATAGGCCGCCCTCACTCTTACCGAGGTGTCGTAAAAGGCAACTAAGGTAAAGCTGCTGGCATGATCATCAGCACCCAGAGAAGGAAAACTCTGTATTTATATCAAAACCCTCGCCAACCCGTCTGCCAAGCGTGGTAAGTATGCCAATTACCCCTCATGTGATTGAGGGAGGCCGGTGCCCCAGCAGTGGGGACTTAAATGGGCTAATGATGATGATGAACGGCCGTCTGACCTTCGTAACCCTTTAACAGAGGAACCAGACAGACTGAATAATGGTTACACGATTCAGAAACTACCCGAAACGTGCAGGTTTCCTCACAATGTTTTCTTTCACCGCTGAGCTAATTGTAAATACACACATAGATTTTAAACATCCATAGGTGCATGCTCGGATACGAACCACGGCCCCTCGTACGGAAAGCGTGTTCCGAACCCAGTGGAACCCAGTGGTAGCTCAGTAGCTACCATCGATATAAAACAACAGATTATGCTAAGAGGAGACAGAAGTCGTAAATATTAATTATGAAAATCCTCCGAATGGTATTCGATAACTACATAACTATTTTTTTATGCTAGAAGCGAGAAACGGGCAAACGAGTCACTTGGTGGTGATCACCGCCACCCATAAAAATCTGCAAAAATGTGTACGTACACTCATAAAGAGTTCTTAACTTTTATTTTCGGCTTTTCGAGGCATGCGGTTACAAATGCCTCAAAAAACGCGTTTTATTTAAATATGTCACACTGGTCAGGAGAGGGAGGGGTATTACCAATTTCTGCCATTAATAATTACAAACTATCACATCAAATATCTTTCTGGGAGAATTTTCTATTGAAACCAACCAGGACGCCAGGGCAATTGCAGTTAATAGGTTCGAGCGGGAAAATTACGCGGACACATTACGCTCAGATCGCTTCGCTCAGCGCGCTCTCTTCGCTCGCTTTGTAATGGAGTTGAGCGGATTATCCGCAGCCGACACGACCGGACGAACGCAGGGTCGCTTCTACAGGAGCTAAAAAGTATAAATGGATTTATTGAGATAGTAATGCAATTTTGAAAAAAGCGTACCTATCCTGTTCCTTTGTATTGGGAGTGCCAAAATATGCATTTTTCAGTGAATAGACAGCCGTATTTAATTTGCGCAAACTTCGAGGTTGGGTTTTTACAATTTAATGAGGCTATAGAATATATGTATAAATTTAGTGTAATTTTAACTAGGACCGTGAGAGAAATACGCTTCGGCATGAATGGGCCAGTTCAACTGGTGTGATAAAGGAAAAGAGAAAATCATTTAAAAAATGCTTTTAAAGTGGAAATAATAACTTCATTTACAGAAGGTTGAATGAATGAACACTTGACAAAAATGGAATGCTAAAGGCAGTTCCAGATCAATTGATTCATTGTTGACTCCGCACGAAGCGATTCATAATGTGGACAGCTAAGAAATGGAACTCCATGCCCAGGTCTGTTTTTCCGGATCACTGCAATCTGGACATCTCTAAGGCAAGAGTGAACAAGCATCTTCTAGGCGACCGCGTTACATCCTAGACCTCGTCGTCACTTCCCATAAGGTGATATTGTAGTCAAACGTTGTCTATAGTTCATAAAAAAACTTTAGTTATGTCCTCTTGGAAATGAGAAATCAATTTGTATTTTAAATTCTATTGCCAATGCTAAAGTTCCATCGGATTATACCGCTGAGCTGAGCAAGCGAGCGAGCGAGCGTAATCCTACAGCTATTAGCTGCGATTCTCAATCGGGAATATGCTGTGCAATTGTTAGATTTTTTGTACGAATTTACATAAAGCCCTATGAATACATAATGTTTTTACAAAGCTGCTGCGAGGTTTTAGAAAAAAATAGAAGCATACCTACTCGTGATTATTTTTATAAAAATACACCGTGAAATTTGTAGCTTTATTTGCAAAAGGGTTTCGGATAGTTTCTACAACATGTAACCATGATTCAGTTGGTCTGTAGTTTTTTATATTTTCGCGTTGCATTTTAAGTATAATTAATTAAGACGGGATTTAACGCGAAATTTATGATGTAGTAAAATATTTTGCTCGACGTTTCGGCTACGTTACAGCAGCCGTGGTCACTGAACATCTTTGAGACATCTTCAGTTGGTCTGGTTCCCCTGTTAGAGAGTTGCGAAGGTCAGATGGCAGTCGTTTCATAGTAATCACCAGATTTCTCAAATCTGGGTCATGGTCTTAGTACCTCGGCCTCCGAAACGATAGCTTAGGACGCAGCTAGAAAATACACAGCAAGATGAAACCCACAAATATGTACAAAGAATGTCCTTTTAGCAAGTCAGATCGCCGAAGGCCTTCTATCGGATAGAAAAATTAAATAAAAAACTATGTTGCTCACAATGGTTGATTGGTAGAGAATGCTGTTTGGCATTAAGTCTACCAATTCTATGTGTTTTAGAATAGTTATTTACGAGATTTCTATTGTGTGCCTTACTTTTGAGTTTCAGATATTTCAGCGCTGATGCGCAAGATGGTCACGGAGTAACTATTCTATTGTTGGTGACCATGAAAGTTTTTAAACAATCTGCTGTGTGTATTGTTCATGTGCAATAAATATAAAAAATATGCTTTTATCGCAGACTAAATTTAAAATTTTAACTACGTATAAAAATTTGATTAGAAATTGTCACCATAAATACATTCTGCTACTCAAGCCCTTTTATATGATACCCATTTTGTGGAAGATCTGTTTAAACGTAAAATCATTTTTTATCCAACATAGCTAAGAACACTCCCCCCTCATTCATCTTTCAAACAATAAAAAAAAATCAAAATTGGTTTATTTGTTTGAGAGCTACGATGCCATAGACAGACACCCCGTCGTTTTTGCGTCGGGGGTTAAAAGTGGACCAAAATAATCTAATTGCAAAAAAGAGTCCACCTTTCCTTGAACAGCTATGTCAACCTGTATTTTGTATTTAACCGACACTGTATTTTATTGGACACATGTTAATCCTGCAGCAGTGAAAAGCAAAGTACCGAACGCTAACCTGTCGATGTTAACATCAGATAATCCGCTTTCGCTGAGCTGAGCGGAGCGAGCGAGCGTAACTCACAGCTTTTATTTTCTATTGCCTATTGCCAATCGGGGAGGGTACTATCTCATTGCAAGTATCTGGTTGCACTTGAACAAGCGTTTCGTATATTTAAAAATGTTAGGCTGTGTAAATATTGGGGTTTTTTGTGACATTTAGCCGACGTATCACCTGATAGTAGACGATTGACGACGCAAAAAGATGTAACCGCAATACTAGTGGAGTTATTCCCCGAGACCCGGAATTAGCCGGTACCCTCACTCACTCGGCGAAACAAAGTTCAGGCGCTATTTCACGACAGTTATCTATACTTACAGTAAAATTGTCGTTGTACAATAAAAGTGCCGTGTGGTCCCCGGCAGAGTAGAATAGGCCACCATCACTCTTACCGAGGTGTCGTAAAAGGCGACTAAGGTAAAGCTGCTGGCATGATCATGAGCACCCAGAGAAGGAAAACTCTGCATTTATATCAAAACCCTCGCCAACCCGTCTGCCAAGCGTGGTGAGTATGGCAATTACCCCTCATGTGAGTAAGGGAGGCCCGTGCCCCAGCAGTGGGGACTTAAATGGGCTGACGATGATGATGATGATGACAGTAAAATTTATTTTGCAATTTGTGTTAACTATCTGGCATATCTGATAGTTATTTGTAACGCGTTTCCCTAGAAGATCCCCGTTCACTGTTAATTTAAAGGTATCCAGATTGTAGTGGTCCGGAAAAACTTCCTTGGCAAGGAGTTTCGTTCCTTAGTTATTAGCTTTATGAAAGTGGAAGCGAATATCTTTGTGTGGATAAGGGTTAAGCCAACTATACGTATGGATGAAACCCCTTGCCACGCCATTTAGTCCGGTTACGGAATTTCATACATGGAATAGAAAGAAAGAAAGAAAGAAAGAAAAAATTTTATTGACCATCACAATAAATAATTTAACAATGAACATTCATTAGTAAACATAGATAAGGTAACATTGACACATTAATACTACAGACAAAGGTGAGTACGAGAACAGACGATAGGTAGTTAAATACACCGTTATATAATGAAAATATTCTAAATAAGTAGGCGTGTGTGAAGTGTGAGGTCAATCAGGTCCTGGCCTCAGCATGGTGCTGCCACGACAGAAATGCCGCGGCAGCGCTGGTATTCTGGCAGGACCTGTTGTGAGTGACGACCGTGTTAATGTGTAACCATAAATAAATAAATACTAATGTACATAAATAAATGATAATGTGAGATAGAATTACTAGATAGAACGGAAGAAGATAGAATTATAACTTATTTATACAAGCGACAGTGGCTCCATCGATTGTTTCATATCGTCAATGTTGACACGTTGACGAAATGATTAAAAAAAACAATTAAGAGAAAAAAAAATAAAAAAAAATAAACATAATTTATATGGTTTATTTAAAACTTATAATTTTTACTTTTTATTTTTTACACTATAGCGGACAAACGAGCAGACGGCACACCTGATGGTAAGTGATCATCGCCGTCCATAGAGATCTATAACATCTGAGGTAGCACATATGCGTTAGGTACTTCATGATAATGGTGTTTTAATTCATAGAATAATAATGAACATTGGCCCAATTATGCATGCCGGCCGGCAGCCCAAATATGGCGTACCATTGTACAAAATTTAACAGCTTTTATACATACATTTTGCAAATTAAGAATTTGTATTTGTACAAAAACCATAGCAGAGTCACGCTTCTCGTGAATGGGCGGGCTCGACCAGAGTGGTCTTAGAGCAAAATGCATTGTATTTTGTTGAGCGCGTGAAGGTGCTCGTCTGTCACTTATCACATCGAAAAAAACTTTTTTTACCTCTTATGTCTTTTCAAGGCGCAGACCGTAGAAACAATAGAAAATCATTTGTTTTTGACTTTCAAATGGACTTTGGGCCTTACGACCACATACACGACGCTAAAGAACCTACCATTTCCGTTTCCTTTCGCTAACTGAAATACTTTTCACAAATCCGTGCTAAGACGCAATCTGCCGACGCCTTACAAACGACACGATCATTAACACGCTAGGTGGCGCCACCTATTGCCAATCGCAGTTAATAGCTGCGCGGATTACGCTCGCTCAGCTCGCTTCGCTCAGCTCAGCATTATACGTGTTAGTATGACAACGTAAAAATGTTTTAATTTAATTGGGTTTTGAAGGAAATGTGTATAATGTAATAACCTCAGTTCTGTGTGTTCCGGACGGCTACGACTTAGGGACCTTCAAGAGAAGAACGTACTCTTTTTAAAAAGGCCGGCAACACATTAGCGATCTCTCCGATTTCGCGGATGTTTATGGGCGGCGATGGATGATTACTTTCAATCAGGTGACTCGCTTGCTCGTTTGTCCGCCTCTAGCATAAAAAAAGAAAAAATCTTACAACATCCCATATATTGACTGACCGGATGGCGCAATTGGTAGTGACCCTGCCTCTTACGCCAAAGGTCGTGGGTTCGATCCCCGCCCTGGACAAACATTCGTGCGATGAACACTTGTGTTTGTTCGGTGTCTGGGTGTAATATATGTATTTAAGTATATATTTGTGTTCCTCTGTTGTCTGATATCTGTAACACAAGTGCTTAAGCTACTTAGTACGGAATCAGGTCAACGTATGAGATGTTGTCAGAATTATTATTATTATTATTATTATTATATAGACCTAATCCATGACTAAGTAGCTTAAGCACTTGTGTTACGGATATCAGACAGCGGAGAAATTACAAATTTAATAAATTATCACCCTTTATACTGTCCCACTGCGGTACAAAAGTCTCCAGTATAGAAATCATATCATCGCTACTATGATGAAAGAAGTGATTCGGAGCTATATAAGAGAATGATTCATATGAATTATATATATAAATGATTTTCCTAGGTTTTTTGTTGATTAGGGAAACCTATCGATAGTTGACCTCGAAAATCATTCGGACTATCGATAGTATTGCTATTGGTCAAAACTATTGATAGGATCGATAGTAAAATTTGATCTATTCTCCAGGTCTCACGGGTTAGCAGGAACCTGGAAGCCCACAAGGCGAGTGTAAGGAGACATCCTCATGATTCACTATTTAGTACTATCGATAGTCAGCTATGTTTCGATAGTAATAATAATAATCCTCCAACCGATTACAGCTACGGCGGCCAATCTCAACGATCAGCCACGTACGCAGGATATATTATAGTGCTCAAGTGTGTGCGCAAACACAAGTGCACTCTCTATTCCCTTACCCTCATATTCCGATGGGACACTACTGTGACACGACCAGAGAGGGATTGGGCGCAGGACCAACGGCTTAACGTGCTTTCCGAGGCACGATAAGCCGATAGTATTGCTGTAGAGTCGGCGGTAGGGTCCCTGACGGTGCTTTTGTACAATTTTTCAAATCTGACACAAAACCAATCTACATAGCAATTTCAGGACTCTGTGCCTCGTTAGGGCCAAGATAAGATGCGTGGGAGTTAGGGCCGATTAGTCTGCCCCAGCGGACACTTAAACAAAACGCTTGGAGGACGATGTTTTATAGGGCTTTTGTTTGAAAGATAAGGAAATATTCCCAAAAGAATAGTTTATACGAGTTCTATTATTTAACTTGAGAGTGGGAGAGCCACGCTTCGGCGTGAAAGGGCCGGCTTTACCGGAGTGATACCACGGCCTCACAGCGTGAAGCAGCATTCCATTCATGCCAAAGCGTGGCTCTCCTACGGTTTAGTTCAGAAATACTCTGTTTTTATGTGATAGGTGGCAGACGAACATATATATCACCTGATGGTAAGCGATTGCCGCCGTCCATGGACACCCGCGACACTAGTGGAGTCACAAGTGCGCTGCCAACCTTAAAACCCCCCTTTCTCCCGGATAGGGCCTCTGCTGCCCTCACTCACGCAGCGAAACACAGCACAGTGCTGCTTTACGCCGGTTTTCTGTGAGGCCGTCATATTACTCCGAACGAGCCGGCCCATTCATGCCAAAGCGTGGCTCTCCCTCGGTCAAGCAAACCTCCCTTCAAACTTACTGACTGATTTGAACAACTCTCACGTAGAAACGTAGATTTTATTAACAATTTGAATCAATAGGCGTCGCTAGTGTGCCCTACCCGTCGCCTTAAGGACGCACGCTCGCCTGAGCTATCTCTCAATAACACACTTAACACGAGATATTTTTCCTGCGACCCGCAACCCCGAGGGGTAGAGTCGGGGGGAGGGGGCGTTAAGTGGGTCCAATAAATCAGCGACGTCGCGAGCACGCTTCTGCGATTGTCCCTCGCGTCACGTCGATTTACGACGCGTTCGACGAGGCACAGTAAGGGTGACACGGTGAGACAATGCTCAAATATCTATACTATTCATAAAAAGGTAAATCTTACAGACATTATCTCGCCATCATCTCGATAGATGGCGGTCTAATGAACTGTGCGTTTTTCGCGGAACTTTCTACCACGTACCTCAGTCCTGTGGAACGGTTTGGCTGCAGGAGTATTTCCGGACGGCTACGACTTAGGGACCATCAAGAGAAGAGCGTACTCCTTTTTAAAAAGGCCGGCAACACATTAGTGATCTCTCTGATTTCGCGGATGTTAATGGGCGGCGATGATTACTTTCCATCAGGTGACCCGCATGCTGGTTTGCCGCCTCTAGCATAAAAAAATAGCTTGTAGTATAGTACCTTTAGGACAATGAAGCTGCGCACTACTCACTGCGCGATCGAGGTAATCAAATGGCATTGCATATAGGTAATCCGAAAACACGAAACGATTGTGCGATGTAATCGACACCTCGCGCCATCTATCGGTAAAAAGTTGAACTAATGTCCCTAAACGAAGTGAGGGCGGGCCACTAGTAATTAATAAAAATATTTTCATACAACATCTCATAAATTGACCTGATTTCGTACTAAGTAGCTTAAGCACTTGTGTTAAGGATGTCAGATAACAGAGGAATTACACTGAAACACTGAACAAACACAGTTTTCTGAGAGGCCGTAGTATCCTTTCGATCGGGCCGGCACATTCACGCCGAAGCTTGGCTCTCCCGATGGCAAGTAATTGCAACACCAATGGAGTCACAAGTGCGTTGCCAACCCTTAAACCCCTTTTCCCGGATTGGGCCTCCTGTAGCCTCAGTCACGCTACGAAAAACAGCAGAGATGCTACTTTCCGGTTTCTGTGAGATCGTGGTATCACTCCGGTCGAGCCAAAGTGTGGGCTTCCCACGGTTATTAGCACTATGATTTGAGCTGAATACCAGGCTATCTTTAGTTAGGTTTTAACCCCCGGCGAAAAATCGACGGGGTGTTATAATAAGTTTGACGTGTGAGTGTGTGTGCCTGTCTGTCCGTGGCTTCGTACCGCCCGAACGTATGAAACGATTTTGATTTTGTTTTTTTTTGTTTGAAAGGCAAATTGACCAGGAGTGTTCTTATCTATGTTTGATGGAAATTGATCCAAGATGGCCGGCGCCACAAAATGCCAAATTACCATATTGTATGAAAACCCTCCTCGATATAAAGGGTTTGAGTAGTAGAATAAATTACACTATGAAAAATTTCAAATTTAAGGTGGGCGCCCTCATAAAATGGCGAATAACAATATGCTTATTTTTTAAGAACCCTCTACAAGCGACGTTATGGATATTACCCGTACATGTACCCTACCAAATATCTGCTGGGCTGTCTTGATTACAACTCATTGCAGGTTAGACGGGCTTTTGATCAGTTAACAATGGCATGTAAAATCTTACGCGGAAAAATAGATGCTCAAGATCTGAGTGATGTGCTGTGTCGTTTGTACGTTCCTAACAACTATCGGCGTCTTCGGAAACACAAGCTGTTTGCAGTGCCTCGGTGTCGCACAGTAGCGCGCGCGCGCTCACCTATCCCGCGTGTCCTTACCGCACTCAACACACTCCTAGAAGCCAATCCGGAATTTGATTTGTTTTCGGATGATTGGAGGACTTTTTTGTTGGAATGCCTGAAGTTTTGTGAGCGAAGTGTGTGCTAGATGAATTATAATATACTTGTTAATTTTGTTTTAATTTTCTCTTTGTGTATAATCTTTGCAAATTTGTATAATTAATGTAATTGGTTAGCAAACTACCGTGTTAATTATAGTCAATAAATAAATAAATAAATAAATGCTTGAGTGGGGTGACTATGAAAGCGGGAACTGATTTGTACCTAAGAAAGATACAAATTTAGAGAGTCTCTTTAATGAGCGAAAAATAAAAAATATATTAAAATTTTTTGTCGTCAAATATAGATTTAACCAAAAATGTTCATACGTAGAACAGTCAACAGCAGTTCCAATATTTTTTATCAGGGGTTTTGAATTTTTAATTTATTTTTAATGATTACAGAACATCAAGCCTACCTGTCCAAAGATCCCTCACTGCCCTGCGTTCCCCTGTGTCTATATCCACACGTTTTGTTCGTCGTCTGTTTGCGCTGGTGATTGCTTCTTTGATGTCTCAAATGCGAAGGCTCCAATTCGGCGGTAACGATGTAATTGCCGGCGGCTTTGTCGGTGTTATTGCCGGCGGCTTTGTCGGTAAGATGAGATAAACAATTTGGGCCAATTTGGGTTAAAAGCGTTTTTAAAGACGAAAATAAAGGTTTGTCTAGGATTCTAATCTAATCATTTCATTTTTTTTATGTGCTAGGTGGCAGATGAGCAGACGGATCGCCTGATGGTAAGCGATTGCGGCCGCCCATGGACACCCGCGACACCAGTGGAGTCACACTGTCAACCTTAAAGCCCCCTATCTCCCGGATTGGGCCTCCGGTACCCTCACTCACGCAGCGAAACACAGCACAGTGCTGCTTCACACCGGTTTTCTGTGAGGTCCTGGTATCACTCCGGTCATGCCGAAGCGTGGCTTTCCCAAAGTCCCAAAAACTGTATAATAGGCTTTAGCCATTAATTAATATTTAATATGTGTTTTTTAGGCATTGGTAAATCAACAAGTTTACATATCATCATTTTCACCCAATATTTTTTGTTTTGTCAAGAGAAACCATCTCAGCATTTAAATTAGAGTTCGCGCAACGAATGAAGTCCCTCGAAAAAACGCAGAACTAATATTTGAGATTCCTTGTGTCTATAAGCATAAAGCTCAAATTGAATGTTTACGGCGACTCAAGCGCATTTTTCGCGTGCTTTTTTTTGGTGGTGCGGAGTGTACGTGGATCTCTCGGCCATCGTTTCCCGCCCCAAATAATAAAAAATCAAATATCGACCCTCCTTAAAGGGGCCGTCGATGGCAGTCATAACATACGGGGTGGCACTCGTATATGTATGCTAATAGCAAACATATTAGTATGTAAAGAGCCCGTTTCCAGTTATTCCAGATCGTTTAGACCCGAGATGGACCCGGTTATTGGTTCTAGAGTATTTTGTCTGATTCCACATACGAGAGTACACCTACACATACGATGACTTACAAAATATTTTTCTATTTTATTTTTAACCGACTACAAAAAAGGGGTTCTCCATTCGACATGTATATACTCGTATATATTTTATGTTTGTTCGCCGATAACTTTGCGGTTCATAAATGACCGATTTAGATGATTCTTTTTTAGTTCGAAAATAGATAGTCCCGGATTTGTACCATGATCAGGATATCAGGATCTAATGATGGGATCCTGGAAAAAATGAGGGAAACTCAAATTTTACAGGTACACGTAATGTTTATGTATCTGTTTTCAAAACTACACCAGAATTTACACCTGACTATTAATTTTGTGGCTCTGCTGATGATGGGAGGTCAACTCCTCAACGGTAAGGAGTTAAAGGATAACTCTTTTAATACTGTACTCACAATTAGTTTTTTAGTTATTTGGCGAGGGTGGAAGAGAGGGTGTCAAAAAATGAGACACTCCTTTTAGGCTTACTTACATTCGAGAAAAGGTTTTGTCGGTGCCTAATCCCTGTTAAATAATTGAATGTTGTATTAAATTACAAGATAGTATTGGGCGCCGACTTCGGTAACACCTTTTCTCGAGTGTACTGTTATAAAATGTTATTTGAGGTGTAGAAAGTGTAAAAAAATATTATTTTACACTTTTTAGATCGTGGTTATTGAAGCAGGTTTTGTTTTTGCAGAAAATTTTATTTTATTTGGAAGACCAACAGCTGTCTTAATACAGTAGAAATTAACAATGAATGTCTAAGCTAATAACAGGTCTTCACTGATTGAATTAAAGCAGGTTAACAGTTTTAACATGCGAAGATTACAGAAAACAATGGATCAAGTTGGCAGTGAAGAGTAAAAATAAAGTTAACAACATTGTTACATATTGTTGCCGTTATTGGTCTTATCTAGCCGTGTGGTCCCCGGCAGAGTAGAATAGGCCACCCTCACTCTTACCGAGGTGTCGTAAAAGGCGACTAAGGTAAAGCTGCTGGCATGATCATCAGCGCCCAGAGAAGGAAAACTCTGCATTTACATCAAAACCCTCGCCAAACCGTCTGCCAAGCGTGGTGAGTATGGCAATTACACCTCATGTGATTGAGGGAGGCCCGAGCCCCAGCAGTGGGGACTTAAATGGGCTGACGATGATGATGAATGATTGGTCTTATATCTCCGTGCCTCAGAAAGCACATTAAGGCGTTGGTTCTTTGCCCGATCCCTCTCCGCTCGTGTAACATTAGTGTCCCATCGGATTATTAGGTTAAGGGAATAGAGACTGCACTTGTGTTTGCGCACACACTTGAGTACTATAATATATCCTGCATATGTAGTCAGACTTTCAGATAGGCGCTTTAACTGGTTGGAAAATGTTATCTATCTTCTATTTTTTATAGGTAAATCTTACAGACAGCGGCATTGCGTATTAATAATATCCTCCAACCGATTTCGGCTAAGGCGGCCAATCTCAACGATCAGTTACTTACGCAGGATATATTACAGTGCTTAAGTGTGTGCGCAAAGACAAGTGCACTCTCTATTCCCTTGCCCTCATAATCCGATGGGACACCAGTGTGACACACCCTGAGAGGGATCGGGCGCAGGACCAACGGCTTAATGTGCTTTCCGAGGCACGGGGGTCAAAGACCGCCAACTTCCAGACTCCGGGCTGACACTGAGAATTTCTGAACAGAAAAACTTAGGTACAAATTTTGACCCGACCCGGGGAACGAACCCAGGGCCTCAAGCTCAGTCGTCGCTTTAAAGTGCGACGCACTACCCACTGCGCCAACGAGGCAATAGCATTGCATATAGGTAATCTGAAAACATCAACGCTTGCGCGATGTAATCGACACCTAGCGCCATCTATTGGTATAAATTGAAACTAAAGTCGAGAAACGAAGTGAGTGCGGGCCACTAGTTATCTAATAATCAAACAGTGACTTCCACTTCATCCCACAAGCTCGCCATAACTATCCAACAATAACCTCTATCGAGCGACTACATCCCTTTCAAATGCAAATACGTCACAACACATCCCGATTCCCACAACTTTATTATCAGGAATACTCCGACAAATATAGAGGATTCCCGAGGCGTATAAATTTAAACCCTATCTCGGGGGGATTGGATTCGTATTGGTTTGCGAAGCTCCGCAGTATTGCGCTCATAGCGGGCTAATCCGCGCAATCAACAGAATTTCGTATCCCCCCCCCCCCCCCCCCCACCTTTGGGGTTCCCCTCCCCCCGTCGTCGCCTTGCATTAAGGATGACAGGTTTTTTGAAGGAGTTTGGAGTCCAAATTGGTTTTGAAGGGTTATTTGAGTGGGATTAACAATGTAATAATAACGTATCTCACTACTGGTGAAATAATTTGTTAGGGAGTCTACACCTTAGTCAAAAATAATGATTTCGCTGTTTTGTTACTCAAAAATCTTAAGTATTATATATACTATTTATAAAAAGGTAAATCCTATGCAGACAACAGCAATCCTTATAGCTAATCCTAACGCTTGCGCGATGTGTTCGACACCTAGCGCCATCTATTGGTATACAGTGGAACTAATGTCGCGAAATTATGTGAGAGCAGGCCGCTATTTGTACATATGCGACTGGCCCGGCACCAGTAGAGTCGCAAGTGCGCTACCAACCTTTAAATCCCCTTTCCCTTGGATTGGGCCTCAGGTACCCTCACTCACGCAGCGAAAAACAGCACAGTGCTGCTTCACGCCGGTTTTCTGTGAGGCCGAACCGGCCCACTCTGGTCGAACCAGCCCATTCATGCCGAAGCGTGATCTCCTACAGTAAATAAACAAACAAAATAAATATTATCGCGTTTAGCTTGCCTTCTGTCTAATAGCCTTTAATAAATTTATTGTTTATAGTATTCCCCCCTCAGCTAATAATGTGTTGCATGTTATGCATAATAGATATCTATATTGTGTTAATCTGTGAACTTTTCAGATATCTGAAAATTCTGTATTTGCATAGGCTCCTACACAACACTTACAAATCGTCACAGATTTGAGTAATTTTAAACTATTTATAAGTACATTATGTATTATTTACATGATAAAAAGCATGGTCGAGAAAATCCGGCAAAAAACTCGCCATACAATTATACACCTGGCAAAAAGGTATCTTTCAAAAGATTGGAACATTTGCATCTGGATCAGTGCAGAGATGCGGAACAGTGAAACATTTCATTTGGAACGTCGACTCTCAGATAGATTCGTGATTCATTCCGCTCATTCAGATCATTCGTCTCACTCAGATCATTCAGCTCATTCGGCTTATCGGACCATTATACTCATTCGGATCATTCGCTTACTTGGATCATTCGCTTTACGCGGACTCGAGATCCATTTTAATCGAATGATACATTCAGAGCGAACATTAGAGATTCGGAACGGTATATCATTTGGCTGAGGTGATCCACCGAGTCATTTCTGTAAAGATTTACATACGTCTACCATAGAATGTTGTAAAATCCTCATACCTATTCCCACTTATATCCCACTGTTGGTTCTGATATCCGTAACACAGGTGCTTTCGCTACCTACCTCGGAGTCATTGATCTCAATGTATGTGACGTTGTGAAATATTTAACTATACTGTTCACTTGCGACAGCCCTGCTTCTCCCCCGCGGCGCCCCACCGACATTACTCGTGTATAGATATCGACTCAATGCATCCGAGCGACTCATTGCTGGGACTTGGCTTAGCTTCCTTAGGAGGATAAAAGAGATTCTTTATAGAGACATCCAAAAACATGTAAAGGATTCCGATAATGAAATGAATTTTGTTAAAATGTGGTAGAATTAGGATTATTTTAATGTGATAGGTGGAAAACGGACAAACAAATCACCTGATGGTAAGCGATTCTCGCCGCCCATAGCAATACTAGTGGAGTCACAAGTGCGCTGCCAACTCTTTCCACTTCCTCCGGAATCCCACTCACTCGGCGTAACAAAGAGTAAGAGCTGCTTCACGCTGCTTTTCTGTCAGACGGTGGTGTCACTCCGGTCAAGCCGGCCCATTCGTGCCGTAGAATTGCTCTCCCACGGTCTAAATGATGATGAAATTATTTAGCATTATTATGTTACAATGGTATTTATTCTGCGTCTCTAAAATAATCATCATCATCATCAGCCCATTTAAGTCCCCACTGCTGGGGCACGGGCCTCCCTCAATCACATGAGGGGTAATTGCCATACTCACCACGCTTGGCAGACGGGTTGGCGAGGGTTTTGATATAAATGCAGAGTTTTCCTTCTCTGGGTGCTGATGATCATGCCTGCAGCTTTACCTTAGTCGCCTTTTACGACACCTCGGTAAAAGTGAGGGTGGCCTATTCTACTCTGCCGGGGACCACACGGCAAATAATAAGACGTTAGAATCTTAATAAATTCAGTTTTATTTTAAACTAGCTTTCGCCCGCAGCGTTGTCCACGTAGTATTTGTCTTTGTTTATCCTATGCCCTTTCCCTGGTTCTAAGCTATTTCTTCGCCAGTTTTCAGACAAATCGGTTCCGCCGCTTTTGAGTTATAAATAGTGTATTTAACACGACTTTCTTTTATAGATACAGATTTGAGATTACAATATGTACTTATAGATTATCATGGCATACGTCGCCTACAATAATATTATTATGAAGGTAAAAAATTATGAAATTTAATGAAGAAATTGAAGAACAGGCTTACCATGGATACCAAACGAATCCATTTGTAACTAAACCGTCATGCTTCATAGGTATTTCAATTTATTATTTAAACATTAACTCCTAATCTACAATATTTAAATTTACCAATCATTATATTATTGATTTCTGAACTTACTTCATCAAAATATTGAAATGGCCAAAATCAAAAATCCAGTGCTGTGAATTTGTGACGGTTCGTATTTTTTTTTCTCAACTAAAAATTCATTCGTGAATTGGTCGCTGCGGAGTGAGCACTTAGATTAGTTTGAAGTGATTTTGATTTGCCTGGCAATAAATACTTGTTGATACGTTGATACCTATCTTTTTCTTAAAACCCAACACTCCTTCTAAGATGTTGTCACAATAGCTTTTACGTCCTTTTTAAACGACACAGCAAAATGTTGCCGGCGTGAAAGGAGGCCGGCAATCTCGTGCCGATGAATTTATCGGCAGATATTGCGAGCTTCCAGGCTCGCTGTTTACGTCACCTCGTACTGTAACCTATCTAGAACACAGTCTGGTGGTGTAGCAGTGAAGAACGGTAAAAAATTTTTTTTTCATCATCCGCGAATGGGCCGGCTCGACTGGAGACAACGGCTTAAGAAAACATGAGGCAGGTCTGTGCTGTGTTTCGCTACGTGATTGAGGGTGCCAAATGTTAAAAATAATAATAAAATGTAATCATTGATTAATAATGTAATGTAAATGTTGTACAAAAATTAATAAAATTGTATAAATTGATCTTTAATTGTAAAAATTGTGCAGTGCCCTAACAGCGTCTATAGTGGTTCCTTTGTTATACTTTACCTTTTGTTATGTACAGTCAGCATCAAAAGTAGCTTAACACATTAGTACCATTTTACGTACTCCTTAGATACGGTCTATAATAGGCAGAACAGTTACTTTGACATGGTACTAAAGTGTTAAGCTACTTTTGATGCTGACCGTACACTATGCATGAAGCAATAAAGTATTGAGTAAAATATATTTAATTATCCATGAAAAATAATAAGTAATATTAAATTGTTAAATATTTCGTATTAGTTAGTATTTAATAACATAGACTTACCGGGCTATTGAACAAGGTTAAAACCAGTAATGATAGTTTTTTATTTTTTTTATAAGATAGGAGGCAGACGGATCACTTGTGGTGAGCAACTTCTGCAACACTAGACGAGTCATAGGTGTGCCGCCGGCTTTTTAAAAGGAATACGCTCTTTTTTTTAAAGTATACTGTCGCATTGGTCCGAAAATACCGATATAACAGATTAGCAATTGTTTTCAATCCAATTGTACATAATTTATTTTAGTAGCTAGCTACTCACTGGAGTGTACCAAAAACTATTGGCGGTTACGACTTCGAGATCTTCATGAGAACTCCTTTCTTAAAAGGTGTGGGCTTACCATCAAGTGACCAAAGTCAAAGTCAAAACATTCTTTATTTGCATAGGCTTGTACACAGCACTTGCAAATCGTCATACAATAACATCTTTTGAAACTGTTTATAAGTATAATAATAATTTACATGTAGTTACAAATATATGCCGATAGAGAAAATATACTAAGAATTAAATAAACACAGTACAATTCTACCACCGCCTCGGAGAGTTATTTCTGGTCGAGAAGATCCGGCAAGAAACTCGATAGTTACTCTTTTAAATCGTTTTTATACAAAAGTTTACCATCGTCATACCGAATCATACAGTCTAATGTAACTCAAAATAGAATGATCCCCTACATAACGCCACCACCTCAGGGACATTTGAGTGACCATTTCCCGCTTGCTCGTTGGTCGTCTTTAGCATAAAAACTATTATATTTATTTTGTAATTTTACTCACTTATAACTTTATTTGCATTATACAGTATGTTTTATTTACAATATACATGCTCAATGCTCTTTATTCAATTCATTTGATTTTTATAATGTTTTGCGATTCGATCCAAACTGCTTCACTGATATTCATTTTCCTGTGCACGCACCACTCAATATATCGAATTTCCGTTGGCTCAGATACTGATTGCAAAACGAACATTCTTTGTTCTTTAAACAAGTAAAACAGCTCAATTGTTTTATCTGATCCACTGAACAGGAGAAATAACAAACTTTTTTATTTTCGTGTTTATTGACTTTGTAATTTACTTGAGCTAGTTTTTTAGTTTTAAGACTGTGGATACCACTGTTTGTCTAGTTTCATGTACTGGAGCGTGACGAAATATACCAGGTATATAATGGTCATATATAAATTGTGTTTGGTATGAGATATCCAGCCGAATATCCAACGTTATTTTTTATCGTTTACATCCCGAAAACCTCATAATAGGTATTGTGAATTAAGTCAATTTAGCATGTTAGATCAACAATATAAGCGTAAATAAATCCTCATAATAATATCATAATAGTATTATGAGGTTTTCGGGTTGTAAACGATAAATATCAGTCCGCTTACGGCTGCTGTAACGTAACCGAAACGTCAAGCAAAATATGTGAGTACAAAATAGCAGCACCAGCACTGCTGGCCCTCTGCCTCAGCCGGGTATGGACAGCCCGGCGCTCCCAGCTGTCGTCGTCGTCTTCGTCGTCCCCCCAATTCAGTATTTGGCCCGCCAGTGTACTTTACCTCTGGCCTGGAGAGGGACGTGAAAGAAGATTCTTCAACCCGTACTCATGTCCTCTCCCCACACTGTGGCGGTAAAGGAGCGTCGCTGGGGTTTAGTCGGTATGCCTTTGTCCGGCTTCTCGTTAGGAGAACCCCTCGCCAGAGGAGAGCCCGACTTCTTATGCATACCAGGAGGGCATGCATACGGAGGCATCACCCCAGCATAAAAAAAACAGATCTGACTACGTAGTTTTGATGTGATATCTTAAACAATTGATCGAGGACAAACGACATATATAGAAAGAAATTAACGCCGCCCATGAACATCTGGGAAATCAGAGAGATCGCTAATGTGTTAGCTTTTTAAAAAAGAGTAAGCTCTTCTCTTGAAGGTCTCTAAGTCGTAGCCATAGGTAACTTTCCCATTTCTTCTACTTAAAAATGAATCATCGTGCTTCCATGGTCTGAGAGAATCGATAACAGGTGATTTTTATGGTCGTCCCGAAGTTAAAGCCATAATAAAAGTTTTTATTGATGAGGACATGTCTTCCCTTATCTCGTCCCTGCAATATCAGAGGCAACGAAGTCGCTGACGTGCTAGCAAAGGCCGGGGCAGAGAGCCCACTACTCGGACCGGAACCAATAAGTGGCGTTCCAGCCTGCATGGTCAGGTTCGAGTTAAAAGAGTGGGAGCATAAGCAAAGCACTGAATATTGGAAAAGACTACCTCGACTAGAACAGTCTAAGGCGTTGATACAGGCGTTCGATCAGAGACGAGCTGTAGAAATAATAAAACTGAGCAGAGGACATGTTAGGGCACTCACTCGGACCCTCACAGGGCACTGCAAATTAAATAAGCACCTGCACAACATGGGCCTTTCAGATACCAAAATCTGCAGGTTCTGTCGCGAGGACGAGGAAACGATTATCCACGTCCTCGGCGAGTGCATAGCGCTGCACCGGTGCAGAAGCCGGCACCTGGGAGCACACATGATCTCAGCAGACGAGATCAAAAGCTCCCCCATCAGCTCCATTCTCGGGTTTATCCTGGAACTGGAGCTACATGAGGTGCTGTAATAGGTTACGGGGCTGCCACAATAGATCATCTACTGGTCGCAGTGGCTATGAGACGCAGGGCTCACCCCATTTCTAACAAATAATAATAATAATAATATCTCGTCCCTTTGGAGCAAACAAGAGATGTGAAAAACCAATCGATTATAATGTATCATACTACTTCCCTAATGCTTTAAACAGTAAGTTTGTTCGTAAGTTCTTTCACCGGGTGATATTATTGTGAATTTAAAGTACTTAAACTCGTGTTATTTTTACATAATCACGATTACGACCAAAGTTGTACATTTATCCATTAGAGACACACTTCGGCATGAATGGGCCGGCTCGACTGAGGACAACTGCTTTAGAAAACATGAGGCAGCGTTTGTGCTGCGTTTCGCTGCGTTATTGAGGGTACCAAATGTTAAATATAATAATAAAATGAAATCATGAAATAATAATTTAATTTAAATGTTGTACACATATAAATAAAATTATATAAATGCATGAATCAATGAATATAACATTTATTTCGACACACGTACATACACAGATAATAACAAAACAATTTAAATATAACATAACATAAAGAGAAGAAGGATAAAAACTCATAGAATCGTGTGTAAATAGTTCTTTAATTGTAATAATAATATACTTTATTATTCATTAAAAATACTAAGTCATATTAACATTAGTTAGGATTTAGTAACTTTAAATTGTTGTAACGGACCGGCCTATAGGTTAAAACCAGTAATGATATTTTTAAAGTATATAAAAAATATATATATCGGACCACAGAGCTCCATAAGTACCTATGTTTTAAAAAATAAAAAGCTAAAGAACAGGGGTGTTTAAAGGTTGACAGCGCACTTATGACTCCATTTGTGTTGCAGGTATCCACGGGCAGCGGCTACCGCTTACCATCAGGTGATACATTTGCTCGTTTTCCACCTGTCACATGAAAAATATTGAATAGAAATAAAAACCTATAAAGGTTTATAATAATGTACCTACAACAAACTCCAGCTAGGAAGCTATGGACCACCTCTACGTACAGTCGGCGTCAGGTCAAACCCCCCGCAGCCCAAAAATAACACTTAAATCCCAGACATAAGGACGGTCCAAAGTCTAACAGAGGTAACTCGACGAAACGCCGTGTGTACTTTAACGCTCTTATATATTTATGTGGGCACGTACGAATAATTTGAGTCGGGCCGCAGACGTGTGTATTTCCCGAAAGGTCGGTGTTTGCCGAATATTGCTGATGTTATCGTTAGATGGAGCCACTAACAACATCCGTTAGGGCATGTTCATACGATTTTTATTCTGTTTATATAAAACTTGAATCTTATTAGCTACCGCTACGTGATGCCGATGATCGAAACTTACTACCATTAGCTCGGCAGTGAGAGAAAACATCGCGAAGAAACCTGTAAGTTTCAGATCTGTAAGATCCATTCCTTAGCTGGACGCATTATAAATCACAGAAAAATGTATCTTTAGGGCTATAGAAATATAAAAATCTATGGAATGAAACTTGGTTAAATGACAAACTTTATGTTCATTGAAATAAAGGTCAAATGACAGCTGTCATTCTAATCAAGATACTCTTATTACTGACTATGAAAAAGGCTTGTATAAATGATTTATGTTATTTTTGCTTTCGTTCTGAAAAAGGAGGTAATTTCACACATCATAATGCTAGACTTACACGCTTTTATCGTTTCACGCTGTGATGGAAGCGTAAGTGAAGGAAGCGCTAATCTGGAAAGGTCCTAAGCTACCTCGACTAAAGTTATGGCCCCACGTTGGGCGCCAGTTTCAGACCTGTGGTCGCTTAAAACGAAACTGTCCCATAACGATAGAGAATATACCTCTCCCATCCAAACAAAGGAGACACGGCGCGTGTGAAAAGGAGGGGTGTCGGCCGTAACGTCCGGTTCGTTTTAGAACCACTTTTATGGCGGCCCCGCTTTGGGCGCCAGCTATCGACATTTGCTAATTAAGATGGGAATCTAATGACATAATTAAAGTCTCTTTGGGGAAGTAAAATGTCTTTTTAGTACGGAATGCCTAATTATGTACAATAATATTAGTTCTCCCACTGAGAGAATATTTTAAAACTCGAGTGCTGTTAAGTTCCGGAGACACGAAATATCCATTAAAATTTCTGAGTAACCTAGTTTATCTTAGTTCGGGTAACTATATTCCTAGGAAATTCAATCGCTATTATTAGTGGCTTTG
Organism: Marasmia exigua; assembly: GCA_019059595.1. NCBI lineage: Eukaryota > Metazoa > Arthropoda > Insecta > Lepidoptera > Crambidae > Marasmia > Marasmia exigua. The sequence goes on along the minus strand of CM032487.1, from coordinate 786,411 downwards.
GAGAATCTGATCAATTTTGAGGTTTAAATTTAAATGTGTTTATGCAGTGTTTTAATATCTTTTCGAACATACATACACAACAAAAATAATGAACAGGCATCTATTGTTTTGAACTTTCATGGTCACTAACATTAGAATAGTTATTGACACGTCACTGAGTAACTGAAGTTTTTGCTAGTAAGTTGTTACTGGCAGACTAATCGGTCTACCCTCATTCTTACTGCCAGTAACAATTTCAGTTACTCCGTGACTATAGCGCTTGCAACAGTACTGAAATATCGGAAACTTAAAAATAAGGTACATGGTAGAAATCCCGTAAATAACTATTCTAATGAACGGGCATGTTTTAGACAAACGCGTACTATCCTAGACCTAGACCTCATCTCGCGAGATTGTGGTCAAGCGTTAGCCTATAGTCCAAGAAAAAAATACATATTTTCTGCTTCCTTTGTTGATCTTATACTCGTAACACAATGTTTACATTTCTTTCTTCATCTCTACAAACATATTTTGATGCCTGCCAATGTGATCCCTTAGCTCCCTTTACATTCTTTATCGCATTTTTTTAATAATATCCTCCAACCGATTACAGCTACGGCGGGCTGGATAGGATATATTATATTGCTCAAGTGTCTGCGCAAACACAACTCCACTCTCTATTCCCTTGCCCTCATATTCCAATGGGGCACCAGCGTGACACGACCGAAGAGGGATCGGGTGCTGGACCAACGGCTTAACGTACTTTCCGAGGCATGGGGGTACAAGACCGCCAACTGCCAGACTCCGGGCTAGCTGAAGAATTTCTAACCGAAAACTTAGGTACAAATTTTTAGCACGACCTGCGGATCAAACCCGGGACCTCTTGCGCAGCTGTCGCTTTAAAGTGCGACCCATTAACCACTGCGCCACCAAGGCAGTCACTTATGCATTTTTTTAATACTAAGTCGGTGGCAAACAATCCGGCTCGGTGGTTTTCGTGGAATTAAAATAATCTCAATATGGCCGGGCGAAGTCTCGCATTTTTGCGATTGCCCCCACGTTGGGCGCCAATTACAGCTACCCTCGTTACGGGCGACGAGCGATGACTCTACTTTCTCCTCACCCCAAGTGATGTTACTTGAGTAAGGTTACATCACTCGAGTGCTCTTGTTACTCAAATTCTTTAAAGGTCATTCTTGGTTTAAATTTTTTTTTTGATAAAATTTTAGACACAACAGATTCAGGGCTAGCGCCAATACCCTCCTAAAGATGATTGCAGACTGGGTGGAGTGTCTACCTGCTGCACTGTGGTGCATTGCATGTGAATTAGATGACTAATACCTAGGATTAAGATGTAAGTAGCAAAATATGAGTTATTAAATTAATCGCTATCAAATAGCTCGTACCTTACAGTTGTGTGGTACTAATTGCTTTTAGCGCTAAGAAAAGTGTACATTCAATTTCTGTAATTGTACTATACCTAGGACTTAAGTTGTGTATTTTATGCAATATACTATGTATATAGGTTTAGGTTAAGGTTATTAAAGAAATTTATTCTCATAAGAAAAATTACATTTCCCTTAAAATGAGATACAAATTATTATATTATACATTGTATATTTATCTCGTCGGCGCGGTGCTTGTAGCTACACTGGTGCAATAACCTAACATAATTATATTCTTAAAAATATATTTATATTGTTGTGAACTACCTCCGGAGGACGCGCAGTATTTATGTACTGTGGACAGGAAACAATATCTATCTATATATCCATTCCCATTCTTAAATATCAAACTACAAATTTGGATGTCAATAAAACACAAACGAATGTATAAAAGTTTTGATATTCCTATGTGTTCAATAGCTCAGTTTCTATCGTCTAATTTGGGTTGTTATTCAGGATGAGATGGAAATAAAACTCGTATCTATCGTTGCAGCAGAATGAATGGGCAGAAAAATTTACTTAACTAATTACACGTATCATAGACAACACATAGACAAAACCACAGATAACATACAAGCGTATAGGGGGCGCCGCAATAGCCTTAACAATAAGGTTTAAATCATGTTATGTGGAAATTAATAGCAAACGTTAACCAAAGATAGTAAATTTATAAAAGCGGGCATCGACTGAAAAGTAGCTGGGTTATTTGTGAATCAAAGCAATACCTTATTTTATTGTTTTAAATTTTCATGGTCGCTAATACTACTAGCCATAGGACTTACAACAGCCCTCAAACATCAAAATCAATTCTTTTTGACCGACTTATTGAAAAGGAGTAGGTTCTATGTTCGACTATATTTATGTTTTTTTTAGAAATGAGACACTAAAAAAATAAAAAACCGCCTTCGAGCGAGAAGAACAGACGGCCGTTGGGGCGGAAAGGTCTTCCAGTGGAGGCCACGTACAGGAAGTCGCAGCCGTAGCAGGCCCCCAACAAGGTGGACCGACGATCGGTGAAGATCGCGGGAATCCATTAGACGCGGGCGGCACAGGACCGACCTGCGTGGAGAACATTGGGGGAGGCCTATATCGAGCAGTGGATGTCTATTGGCTGAAATGATGACACTTCATATGACCTTTTGTAAAAGTACAATCGAAAAAAAAATGTTACCGAAGTCGGTATGTAAAGTGTATTAATTGTTAAAAATATTATTTTACACTTTTTAATTCGTGGCCTTTGAAGGCGGTTTTTTGTGTTTCTGATTTCGAGAAAACTAATTTTGGTTATTTTAGCATTTTAGTAAAATTATTTTTTGTACCTCATTAACACCAGAGTACAAACGAACTCAAGTCCCGGCCCTACGCCATTGTCCCTTAACAAGTTGACCTAATTAGCTCTGAATCGTGTCATTGTCATTCAAAACAAAGACGGTTCGAGCGGATACAATTGGGCGTATTGTCGAATTGGGCGCATCGTCAAAATGGGCGCGGGTTATCTGCAGAGCGGTCCTGATAAATACCAAAAAAAATACGCAATTTCGTTTACATAACAGTAAGAGTCAAGTGAACAGGCGCCTTCTAGGCAAACGCGTATCATCCTAGACCTCATAGTCGCTTTCCATCAGTTGTGGTTGGTGGGTGAAGCGATAGTCTAGTACAGCAAAAAAAAATTATGTATAACTGCCCAGCAAATTCTATCACCGGACGACATGGTCCGGCGAAGGTTTCGATTCTTATGTCGTAGAACTACCCTTTATCCGCACGAAGCGATTCGCTTCCACATTTATAATGCGGACGGCTAAGGAATCGAACTCCCTGTCGAAGTTTGTTTTTCCTGGCCACTATAATCTGGACACCTTTAAGGCAAGAGTGAAGAGGCATCTTTTAGACAAATGCGTATCATCCTAGACCTCATCGTCGCTTTCCATCAGGTGCGATTGTGGTCAAGCGTTAGTTTATTGACCAAAAAAAATTGGCAGGCCAGCAAATAGATCACCTGAAGGTCAATGAATGCGGACGTCAATGACACCCGCAACATCAGTGAAGTCACAAGTGCGTTGCCAACCTTTTAACTACCCCCGTTTGGGCCTATTCTAACACACTATTGTGCTGGCCAGTTTTCTACGAGGTCGAATCGACCGGCGTGATACGACATGAATTGAACTTTCAACGCAATTTTAACTGGCCAAATGGCGCATTTGGCAGGACCCTGTCTTATACACCAAAGGTAGTGGGTTGAATCCGCACCCCGGACAAACACTCGTGTGATGAAACTTGTGTTGGTTCAGTACCTAGGTGTAATACACCGTGCTTTTTTAACCGTGTAACTCCTTTGTTCCTTGGGCAAAATGATTGTTTTCATCAATATAATGCCCTCGATAAGGGAGTTAGATATATAGCTCGGTGTATATGTACATATTTAAGTGAATATTTGTGATATCTGTGACACAAGTGCTTAAGCTACTGAGTACGGAATGAGGTTAATGTATGAGATGTGATGCATGATTTTATTTATTTATTTTGCGTTTACTACTGAGTATCACGTCGTATCGGATATTCCTTCAAGCAAAATCTCCAAGGAAAAAAACAGCGGAAACCTCTCTGTTGTTAAGACAATTTGCACCGAAGAGATGTCATAGTTCATTTTGTATCTTGCATAACGTTGATACCGGTGAATTAGTGATGTACCTAGCCGGGTCAATTTTATTATTCGAGTGACTTTTTCTTTATGTGATAGGTGGCAGACGAGCAGACGGATTGCCTGATGGTAAGTGATTGCCGCCGCTCATAGACAACCGCGACACCAGAGGTTGGCAGCGCACTTGTAACTACAAGTGCGCTGCCAACCTTCAAACCTCTCTTTCCCCCGGATTGGGCTTCCGGTATCCTCACTCACGCAGCGAAACACAGCATAGTACTGCTTCATCCATCGATATTTATCCCGCCTGTGTCTTTGCAGGGAAAATTCTCCAGAGATGGAATCGATTTTGAACCTTCGAGCTTGAGGCACGGTTACTATTAAACACGCCATCGAGTCGACTCGATAACTCTGGTGTTATAATTTAAAAAAAGCAGTGGTCGCTGCATTCAGTGGATTTAAAAATACGCTCTAAAAAGTATGAAACAAGAAAATTGTTTTGGCCGAAATTATTATGCCGTATAGCCGTGGTCGTATGCCACTTTGATTTATCATTGCTTATAATGAACTATAGTAGGTTGAATTTTCTTGTTTCATACTTTTTAAAGCTAGTTTTGTAATTACCCGACTACAAAACACGCTTAAAAGTATGAAACTTTTAAAAGTTTAGTTTATAAACTTCATTTTTGCTTAACTAATTTGGGAGTTATACTAATATTTCCATATTTAAAACTTGCTAACAGAGCTCTTTCATTTGATGCCCCACACGGCACCATCAAGATTTTTTTAGTTCTTCACTCTAAGTCCCCTAGAGGGCGCTGCAGTCAATTCAAAGTAACGTCATGTAGCCAAAACCAGCGGACGATCAAGATGCTTCTAAGCACATCCATATTTAATAGCTAGTTGAGAATTTATGAGGGAACAGATGATAATCCATACCCACATACGTACATACAGGTCAAAATCAAAATCCTCATTTTTGCTTCGCCGTAGTCAGCTAAAAAACGATTAAATCGCCGTTTCTAGAGGTAGAATGTAAGCTGTTGAAGCTCTTAACCATTCCAGAAAACTGTACTGGTGAAAGAGCTGCTTGAGTTCCGTCCCTATTACTATTTCTCGCGTGGCGCTAGTGATCTCTCACGGGACAACCGGAATATCAAACATGGCCGTCTCGAGCGTTTAGGATAATCTCGAAGATATATGGGGTCCCTGCGTTGTTTTACAAGCGGCATTATAGGATTGCGCCTGTCGAGAATGTGAGCGTATCTGTTCTTAAGTGACACTTTCCGGTACTTTATCACGGAGAATTATTATATCCTATGCAATAAAATGTATAGTACTCATAGACTCCGATGGCTCGGCCACGTCGAACGGATGGTATCAGATAGGGGCGCCAAGAAGGCATATTTCGGACAACCTACTTGGTCGTCGGCCAGTTGGGCGTCCACGCTACCGCTGGCGGGATGTAGTGAACGCGGACCTGCAAGAATTGGAGGCAAGAGATTGGCGTCGAGTGCACAAGACCGAGACAAATAGCGACATCTCATATCGGAGGCCAAGACTCATTTAGTAAGTAAGTGTAGACGCCCTCAGGGTAGCAGTGACAATTAAAACAAGATGAGAGATGGAGCTATGCTCAGAGTCTCCCTGCGTGATCGTATCAGAAATGATGAGATCCGCAGGAGAACTAAGGTTACAGACATAGCCCAAAGGATTGCATGCCTCAAGTGGCAATGGGCAGGGCACATAGCGAGGAGAACAGACGGCCGTTGGGGCAGAAAGGTCCTGGAGTGGAGGCCACGCACAGGAAGTCGCAGCCGTGGCAGGCCCCCCACAAGGTGGACCGACGATCTGGCGAAGATCGCGGGAATCCATTGGATGCGGGCGGCACAGGACCGATCTGTGTGGAGAACATTGGGGGAGGCCTATGTCCAGCAGTGGACGTCTATTGGCTGGAATGATGATGATGATGATGAGAGATGGAGCCATGGGAGAGCTATGCTTTGCTTACCATACCATATCGGCTGGTATGGATGCTATGACGTATGGGAAGTGGCCGAACTAGCAAAATGGCCCCTTCTTGGCAGAACTGACTTTAATTTCGTCTCTTTCTCCGCGTGAAACTTATTTACGTCGCCAATTTACATCGATAACTAACACTTTCAAAATAAATTGAAAAAAGAATAGTACATATATGAAAAAGAGAGCTACTGTTAGCAGCGCCTTCTAGCAAAATTACTACCAGAACCAAAAGAACCGTAAGTTGATCCTGATATGAATAATAAACATAAGTTGAAATGTTATATTTAATACAGGTGGCGCCAGGTCGAGTTAGCCTTCTCTTTCTCACTTTTTTTGTGCTAGAGAAACGAGCAAGCGAGTTACCTGATGGAAAGTAATCAACGCCACCCATGAAATCAGAGAGATGACTATTGTGTTGTCGGCCTTTGTGAAAAAGAGTACGCTTCTCTTGAAGACCCCTAAATCGTAGCCGTTGGGAAATACTCTTGCAGCGAAACCGTCCCACAGAACTGAGGTACGTGGTAGAAAGTTCCGCGAGAAACGCACAGTATTAGACCGCCATTCATCGAGATGATGGGGATGGAATGACAATCGCTTGCGTGTGGTTCGATGTAAGAATTTAGCTGCAGGGAGTAGATCAAACAGTTCTTCAGAGCACTCCTCGTTATAGACGCGGTTTAGAATGCTGAGGGAAGCTATATCCCGCCGCAGTGCCAGAGGATCAAGTCGACTAGTCACTTCAACATAACACAATTGAGAATTTCGACAGGGTGAACGATATAATATCTATCATTATTTATCAGAACAAATATGTTATGAATTATTTTTTATCAAATTCCGAACATGAGAACACGAATTTATTCATCGCTTTTTTTAGTTTAGGATCAAAACTCTAGGGGCCAATTTAAAGAGGCATTACTATCAAAAAGTATCTCTTTTTGTCGTATACGTACTGGTTATATGTATAAATGACATTTTTGGTTAAAATCCGCTAACCGCCTTTCCGCGTCGGCTGTGTATAGCATGTACTGCGAGCTTACAAGCTGATCCGTGTGATCTCTGGCGGTCTTATTCTCTTCTTCATCTTAATCTGTCATTCCCATTTGCGTCCAAAGCTCTCGCTTCGCAGCTTGCGGTACGCTTAGACCATGATCCAGTATTTGGGAAGTCTGGTAATTACAATGAAGCGACTGCCGCCTGACCTTCGCAACCAGACCAACTGAATCTCAGTTAGTCAAGCTAAACTTACTAAACACAAGCTTGCTGTTCCACATCTCAGACTTCATAAGATTGGTAATTCATTTGTAGGAATGAGTATTAAGATATTTAATAAGTTACCAGAAAAGCTTGTTGATTTACCAATGCCTAAATTTAAAATACGTGTTAAAAATTATTTAATAACAAAAGCCTATTATACAGTTAATGATTACTTAAATGACAAGAATCTGTGGAAATGATAAACTGTTCGCCTACACCCATGATACTGTACTTATAAAATTTTGGCGATTAAAAAGAGTAACTGGCGAGTTTCTTGCCGGATCTTCTCGTCAGAATCAACTTTCCGATTCCGTTGGTAGAATCACATTATATTCATTTCTTAGAATATATATTGTATCGACATATATGTTTAATTACATGTATAATATAATTTATATTTTTCATGTATGACGATTTGTAAGAGCTGTATATAAGCCTATGCAAATAAAGTACTTTTGAATTTTGAAAACTCGTTCAGAATTTTGAGAAACTATCAGAGACGTGCAGGTTTTCTCACGATGCGCCGAGCTAATGGTAGAATCGTCTGGCGGGTTTATATCCCACTTATATATCACTTGCCTAAGTTTTGAAGCCAAACACTCGCGCCTCAGGTTCTAATCTGCCAAACACACTTGACTTGCGTTAGTATCTCATTAGCCGATAATTAGCAACAAACTGAGAAGTACAGTCGGCCCCGTCGTTAGCGTGATGGATCACCGCGCTCACCGCGACATGACTAAGCTCTTACTATCGACTTGGCGGGAACATTTTCAAGAAACACGTTACCGATAATTTGGGCTAATAAATTGTAATTTTCGAGATGGATTATGTCGTTGACTGTATGTGATGTTTTGTGCTGTCAGCAGATAAATTAGCACCCAAGTATGAATTAAGTCAATGTGTTATAAATTTGATATGTAAGGTATAATATTCTGAAGTTTCATCAAAATCCATTAAGGCATTTTGCGTGAAAGAGCAACATGTCCATCCATACATACATACATACATCCTCGACCTTCCTCGACATACAAACGTTCGCGTTTATAATATTATTGTAAGAATAGTTGGATTGCCGGGAAGCACGAATATCAGCAGTGGCATGAGAAGATTCTCTCCTCTGCCCATTTCCCTGCCCATAAATAAATAATTAACTCGCTTGCTCGTTTGTCCGCCTCTAGCAAATAAATAAAAAAAAATTAACAACATCAGATACATTAATCTGACTCCGAGATATGTAGCTCAAGCACCTGTGTTACGGATATCAGAATCAACAGTGGGATTACAAATATTTACATATCATACTTTTATTTTGTAAATACATACTTGTAATACATAGAAAACACCCATAACCAATACAGACAGACATGCTCATGCACACAAATATTTGTACTGTGCATGGGGATCGAACCCGCAACCCTTGCACCGGAGACAGCGTTCACTACCACTGTTCCTAACAAGTCGTCATTTCTTTGACATCATCATCATTTTAGCGATTGGTCCCGATTGCGCCCAAGCTGTCGCTTGTCGCTCACTTCGCACGGTCTCTTGTGCATACGTAGTGGTCAGTTTATTACCCCCATGTCACCCTTTACGATATCAAGTTATACCTTTTTGGTCTAACCCTTCCGCCTACTTCCCTGCCCATTTGGGCTGAATGTAAACAAGGCATAAATGGCATAAATACCACGGCGTCACAGAAAACCGACGTGACTGCTTCACGCCGGTATTCCGTGAGGCAGTGGTAGCGGCGTGTCTGCTTTGTGTGTGTTGAGTGAGGGTACCGGAGGCCCCATCCAGGGGAAAGGGGGGTTTAAAGGTTGGCAGCGCATTTGTGACTCTACTGGTATTCCGGGTATCCATGGGTGGAGGCTATCGCTTACTATCAGGTAATTTGTCTGCCACCTATCACATAAAAAGAAAAGAACGTTAAGACCATGCATCATGGTGAAGCAATGAAGAACGCTGTGCAATGATCCGAACATTTTACGTTACTAACATAACTATCGGTCTTGAAAAAAATATCCAATATACTTCAGGATTATGGTCTAGAAAATGTGCTAATTCGTTAAGGTGGATTTACATGAGACGAGCGAATGCTCATTCTATCCCCACTATGTCAAATTATTTTAGTGTAAACAGGCGTAGAGCATTCTTTCGTTGTTCTGAGTGCGTTCGCAAAGTTTCTATGGAATATTCTAAGAATGCTCGCTCGCTTGATGTAAACGCCGCTAGAGCGCGCGAACACTTACTTAGAGCGTTCTTGCGTGTTCGAACGTGCTCGCGCCCCTGAGCGGTCTTTTCAAAGCGTTCTTATGTTCTAGCGATTGTATCGATTAAATTATGGATTGGTCTCAAGAAAAATGTTTACTAATGATAGAAGCCTATCAAAATTTTAGATGTCTGTGGGATCCGACGTATGAACACTATAAAAATACAACTTACAAACAAGATGCTTGGCAAGAAATTGCAAAACTACTGAAATGTAATGTTGAAGAAGTAAAAAAGAAGATGGACTCGCTCCTTGCATCTTATCGCCGAGAAAGGCAAAAAACAATGAGTACGCCATCAGGCAGCGGTGCCGATTGTACTTATAATTCTAAATGGTTTGCATTTAAAAGTATGCACTTTTTGATGGACAAATATAAACCGAGGAAAACAATTGATTTCGACACTAACCAAATTAATAACACGGTGAGTATAGTCCATTTATTTAGAACTAGCTTTCGCCCGCGGCTCGGCCCGCGCTCATGTTAATCCCTCTGGAACAGTTCTTTTTTCGGGATAAAAGGTACCCAATGTCCTTCTCCATATCCCAGACATTATGTATGCAAAATTTCATGACGATCAGTTTAGTAGTTTAAGCGTGAAGGCGTAACAAACAAATAAATAAACAAACGAACTCACTTTCGCATTTATAATATTAGTTAGGATTAGGATTAGGAAGTTAGGATTTACGTACAATGTACACAAACGCAAAACATTTTCCAATGGTTACGGTTGATTTGCGGGTCGGAGGGGTATATGATTTGGTTTAAGGGGGTTGCTAACAATCTGCCATGCCGCCCCCACCCCCTTCCAACCCTTAGGTCAACCGCCAGCTGAGAAAATCGGTCTCGGTTTTGTTAACAGTGATGTGAATCAAAACATGTGCTCGTCAACTGCTCGTCATTTGACCAAAGTTAAAAGTGACCGTCATTTCCCATCACTATCATAAATACAAGGACTGTAGGTAATTATGTTTATTTAATACTTATTTAATGGTAGGGTAAAAGCACTAGTCATGGAAATTGTTTAAATGCGTTGTTTTATTACTTGCACGTTACATTATGTAAACAGAGATAATATATAAACTGAGACACTGTCCATGATTGGTGCTTTTACTTTAAGTAAGTAGGTAGTTGCATTTATAACTATTTCGAAAACTTTTTGCCCTGAAACCCTAGTACACACTCCTGCAATTATGCAATATTGTTTTGCCATGGCAAAATATCAGTAAAATTGAAATAGTCTGAAAATTCTTTCCGGATATTTTCACATTGGAAAGTGTGTCTTCGTCCAATGTTGGATAACGGGAGGAATGATGATAAATGGTCCATATTTCTCCACTGGCCTGGAATAACGACGTGATCTTCAATTCTGTCTAGCATGCCCGGTGAATTATATAGCTTCCTAGAAGCTTCTCTTTTCATCAAATAATTATGTAGGTATACGCATGTCATTACGATGAGTGATGCTTTATCCGGTTGTAGTAACATAGGTTTTCTTAATACACGAAAAACTGCTGAAAGTATGCCAAACGCATTTTCAACTATTCGTCTTGCTCTAGACAAACGGTAGTTGTAAATTCGTTTTTCGGATCCCCTGGCGTGAGTACCAGGATACGGCTTCATGATGTGTCTTTCTAATGGGAATGCATCATCTGCTACAAGTATGAATGGCACATTCTGTTGTCTTCCTGGAAGGCTTTGGTCATTAGGCAAATTTAATTCATTACTTTGTAGTTTCTGATAGAAAGAAGTGTTTCTGAAAACTCCTCCATCTGATATTCTGCCCTGACAACCAATATTGGCGAATATAAAATTGTAGTTAGCGTCCACAATCGCCATTAACACCACACTGAATGTAGACTTATAATTAAAAAAGTCGCTTCCGCTATTCATAGGTGCTTGTATGACGCAGTGTTTCCCATCTACAGCACCAACACAGTTTGGGATATTCCACTTCTCATTGAATTCCTGAGCGATTGATAGCCATTCTGTTTCTGTTGACGGTGTCTGAAATGAATGAAAACTTATTTTAGAGTGTATATTAATTAAATTGGTTTTTTCTTTTTTACATAGGCTGATGAGCAGAAGAATGAGCGAAATGAACAAGAAACTGCGTTAGTGGTCCCAAATGCAGATACACAGTCAGATTCAACAACACATCCACAACCTGCAGCTTCAGTAGGATCAAGAAATACTACACCACAATCTCAACCTTCAACACCTCGGCGATCTGGCTACACGACAATACCACCTAAAAAATCTAAACTTGAAGACCCTCGAGTAGCCGAAGCCTACCGTATTTTAAAAGATACACATGCATCAAAAATAAGGGACAAGAGTCAAGCTTTTGGAAATCATGTTGCTTCAAAACATCGTGAATATTCAGAACGGACGAAAGCATATGTTGAACATTACATAAATAATATACTTTTCGACGCTGATTTGGGGAAATTTGATTTTCAGCCAAGTTATGCATCAACTCCGATGTCTTCACATTCAGACACTTCACAAAATACACACATTCGGCATTCTGAATCCACACATCAATCTCCTCCACCCAACCAGATGGAAAACAGTTCAGATAGCAATGTGAACATAGGCCAACAATTACACATTCCGGATACTGCAACTGAAGAAACCAGTCAATCTTTGCTGTATTTTATTAACAATTTTAAGTAACATTTCTTTTCTAGTTAGTTCTCTGAATTAAAAAAAAAATAAATGTCTTAAAAATAAATTGTCTTAGTTTATCTACTTATTTTCACTAATAATTAAGGTCGTGATAATAGGTGTGTAGTAATGTATAAAAATAATAAATATATTGGTTAACTTACCTTAGCATAGTCTTGCAATGCTTCATTTATCGCAGCACATACTTCAGATATAGTATTACATATTGTAGATTTAGACATTTTAGTAAAATACATCAAGCTTTCATAGGAATCTCCAGTTGCCAAAAATCTCAAAGTCACTGCTAGTCTGTCATAAGCAGGAATCGAGTCTCTAAAATTCGTACTTGATTTACGAATTTTGTCGCTGATCAGAGATAGTAAATGATCAAAATCCTCTGGCGCCATTCTACAAAAGTTTTTGAATTGACCACTTTCTTCTTGTTTTTGCATATCCGTCATTGTTTCACCTACGTTATCCAGTGTCCTTCGTTTCATTAAATTTGTAACCCACCAACGTCTCTTTCTTCTTTTATTTTTTAGTTTTTGCGACAAAATAATAAATGCAGCACTTGTAATTATGATATCGCTATCAGAGTCAGACATAATGAACTAACTACCAATATCAACCACAGAATTGACACGAATGAGCAAAAAAACATTCGTTCTTCAATGATCTAGCTCTACACATACGAAAGAATGCTCTTGTTCTAGCTCTAGCTCTTTGTTCGTTTGATGTAAACGCTGAATACGAGTTTTTGTTTACACTAAAAGACCACGAAAGAATGCTCTTGTTCTAGCTCTAGCTCCATGTTCTTTTCATGTAAATCCACCTTTAAATGATAGGTAGGATTCACTTTACTCGATCATATTTCTATGATCGAGTAAAGTGATCGAGTGGCGTGTTGGGTTTCCCCAAAAAGAGCTCGTGTAAAAGACTAAAACGAATTGTTAAGCGCTTAAATAAAGAAAAAATAACATAATACATTTATTGGCCACAAGCAACAAGCTAACACAAAAGAATGACAAAACATATAATACATACAAAGCAACACTTAATTTGTAAGGAAAAGAAGAGGGTGTGCCAATCAGGTCCCAACCTGGTCTGGGTGTTTTCTTTGTATTATAAGTATATATTTACACAAAAACAGTTTCTTCAGTAGCCGTGTCCTGCTCTCGCTAGTCGAGTGAGACAAGGACGGTTTTCAGTGGTGATGTCTGGTCTTAAAAGAATAGATACATCTCCCGTCGCAAATAAAATCCGCTGTTTATTCCGGTCACATCGTTGTGCTTGCGACAGGAAATTGAAGAGTCACATCAACTGGTTGATTTACACTAGACACGTGTAACTCTGCAGGGATTGGGACAAAAGATATCCTTGCAAAAGAGTTACTAACTCCGTAACTACCTACATTTCTTTATATATCTTTACATCTTTAAGGGCTTATTCTATCAATCTTATTCCGATGCAAAATTTTATTTTGTAAAAATTTGACGTTTTACCATAGACTTAAATTGATCCCACAGCCCATTTAATCGCCAGACGACAAGGCGCGTCGACGGCTTTCGTCCTAATGTGGTAGAACTACCCCTTATCCGCACGAAGCGATTCGCTTTCACATGTATAATGCGGACGCCTAAGGAATAGAACTCCCTGCCGAGGTCTGTTTTTCCTGACCACTATAATCTGGACACCTTTAAGGCAAGAGTGAACGGGCATCTTTTAGGCAAACGCGTATCATCCTAGACCTCATCGTCGCTTTCCATCAGGTGTGATTGCGGTCAAGCGTTAGCCTATGGACGAAAAAAAAATTCGCCATATTTGGATTATGCGTGTTAAAAAGAGATAGTTAGCCAGCGATTATGGTTACAAAGAGTGAGTGATATCGCCATACTGTAAGCTAAAAAGGCATGGAGCATGATTAGAATTCGTCATACATCTTTAACTCCCTGATGTGGCGATCGATTTTAGAATGAGTACGTTACATCGAAATGACCATATTGAGATTGTGGTTGTCAAAAAGAGAGTGAATGAGCGAGATTGGTAGAACAACGTTATGATAACTTAAGAATAAATTTCAAAAAATTGATATACCCCAAAAAATCTTGTTATGGTAACGAACCTTACTGCTATTGGAATATAATTCAAAATCATTAATATGTAAAATGAGTCACCGACATAGCGGAATTAGCATATTAGCCGTAGAACTGACAGCCGTTGGAGCCGTAAAGTCCTTGAGTGGAGACCGCGACTCGGTAAGCGTAGTGTAGGACGCCCTGCGACAAGATGGGATGATGACATTCGAAGGCTGGCTGGTGTGGGCTGGATGAGAGTGGCCGAAAATTGGGAGCAGTGGCGTGCATTGGGGGACACCTATAGCGAGCAGTGGACGAGTGTGGGTTGCTGATGATGATAATGAATATGTAAAATGTGTACATCGATGTATCATTAAGTCTTTCCAGTCTTTAGAGTTAAAGAGTTACTAGGGAGTTAAAGATGTAAAAGAGCTATAACTCTTTTCGACAAAAGAATAATAACTCTTCTATCTTTTCAGAGAGTTATTCTGCGCATATCTAATTTACACCCAGGTTTAGTGCGTCGTAACTTCGTATACGAAGGTATTGCCTGCCACAACCGATGTTAGTGCGAAAGGGTAACAATTTGCTTGACAGAAAGTTACAGTGCATTGAATGAGATTAAAATACAGGGAGGTTTTATATATATATCGGTATACATTTACATCACATTTTACTAGCTCTTCTGTACCAACCATTCTGAATAACTTTTGGGAATTCGTAGATTTGTTTTACTTTCCACACAAAACGAACCAGTCATGTGATCGATTTCGTATGAAAAGATGTTGTTTAGAATGCTTGGTAGAACAAATTAAAAAGAATTTTCAAAAAAAATCTAGTTAAAAAAAGATATAAATAAATAAATATATCACAACATCACATACATTGATCTGACTCCGAGATAGGTAGCTCAAGCACGTGTGTTACGGATATCAGAATCAACAGCAGAATTACAAATATATACATATAATACTTTTCTTTTGTAAATATATACTTATAATACATACAAACACCCAGATCAATACAAACGGACATGTTCATGCACACAAATGTTAGTACTGTGCGGGGATCGAACCCGCAACCCTTGGACCAAAGGCAGCGTTCACCACCACTGTTCCAAACGGGTCGTCGAAATGCAACCGATATTTTTTTTTTTTACATTATAGCAGACAAACCCCTTTGGAACAGTGGTAGTGAACACTGCCTTTGGTCCAAGGGTTGCGGGTTCGATCCCCGCACAGTACAAACATTTGTTTGCATGAACATGTCTGTTTGTATTGGTCTGGGTGTTTGTATGTATTATAAGAATATATTTACAAAAGAAAAGTATTATATGTATATATTTGTAATTCCGCTGTTGATTCTGATATCCGTAACACAGGTGCTTGAGCTACCTATCTCGGAGTCAGATCAATGTATGTGATGTTGTGATATATTTATTTATTTATATCTTTTTTTAACTAGATTTTTTTTGAAAATTCTTTTTAATTTGTTCTACCAAGCATTCTAAACAACATCTTTTCATACGAAATCGATCACATGACTGGTTCGTTTTGTGTGGAAAGTAAAACAAATCTACGAATTCCCAAAAGTTATTCAGAATGGTTGGTACAGAAGAGCTAGTAAAATGTGATGTAAATGTATACCGATATATATATAAAACCTCCCTGTATTTTAATCTCATTCAATGCACTGTAACTTTCTGTCAAGCAAATTGTTACCCTTTCGCACTAACATCGGTTGTGGCAGGCAATACCTTCGTATACGAAGTTACGACGCACTAAACCTGGGTGTAAATTAGATATGCGCAGAATAACTCTCTGAAAAGATAGAAGAGTTATTATTCTTTTGTCGAAAAGAGTTATAGCTCTTTTACATCTTTAACTCCCTAGTAACTCTTTAACTCTAAAGACTGGAAAGACTTAATGATACATCGATGTACACATTTTACATATTCATTATCATCATCAGCAACCCACACTCGTCCACTGCTGGATATAGGTGTCCCCCAATGCACGCCACTGCTCCCAATTTTCGGCCACTCTCATCCAGCCCACACCAGCCAGCCTTCGAATGTCATCATCCCATCTTGTCGCAGGGCGTCCTACACTACGCTTACCGAGTCGCGGTCTCCACTCAAGGACTTTACGGCTCCAACGGCTGTCAGTTCTACGGCTAATATGCTAATTCCGCTATGTCGGTGACTCATTTTACATATTAATGATTTTGAATTATATTCCAATAGCAGTAAGGTTCGTTACCATAACAAGATTTTTTGGGGTATATCAATTTTTTGAAATTTATTCTTAAGTTATCATAACGTTGTTCTACCAATCTCGCTCATTCACTCTCTTTTTGACAACCACAATCTCAATATGGTCATTTCGATGTAACGTACTCATTCTAAAATCGATCGCCACATCAGGGAGTTAAAGATGTATGACGAATTCTAATCATGCTCCATGCCTTTTTAGCTTACAGTATGGCGATATCACTCACTCTTTGTAACCATAATCGCTGGCTAACTATCTCTTTTTAACACGCATAATCCAAATATGGCGAATTTTTTTTCGTCCATAGGCTAACGCTTGACCGAAATCTCACCTGATGGAAAGCGACGATGAGGTCTTGGATGATACGCGTTTGCCTAAAAGATGCCTGTTCACTCTAGCCTTAAAGGTGTCCAGATTATAGTGGTCAGGAAAAACAGACCTCGGCAGGGAGTTCTATTCCTTAGGCGTCCGCATTATACATGTGAAAGCGAATCGCTTCGTGCGGATAAGGGGTAGTTCTACCACATTAGGACGAAAGCCGTCGACGCGCCTTGTCGTCTGGCGATTAAATGGGCTGTGGGATCAATTTAAGTCTATGGTAAAACGTCAAATTTTTACAAAATAAAATTTTGCATCGGAATAAGATTGATAGAATAAGCCCTTAAAGATGTAAAGATATATAAAGAAATGTAGGTAGTTACGGAGTTAGTAACTCTTTTGCAAGGATATCTTTTGTCCCAATCCCTGCAGAGTTACACGTGTCTAGTGTAAATCAACCAGTTGATGTGACTCTTCAATTTCCTGTCGCAAGCACAACGATGTGACCGGAATAAACAGCGGATTTTATTTGCGACGGGAGATGTATCTATTCTTTTAAGACCAGACATCACCAGTGAAAACCGTCCTTGTCTCACTCGACTAGCGAGAGCAGGACACGGCTTCTAAGGAAACTGTTTTTGTGTAAATATATACTTATAATACAAAGAAAACACCCAGACCAGGTTGGGACCTGATCGGCACACCCTCTTCTTTTCCTTACAAATTAAGTGTTGCTTTGTATGTATTATATGTTTTGTCATTCTTTTGTGTTAGCTTGTCTTGGACCAAAGGCAGCGTTCACCACCACTGTTCCAAACGGGTCGTCGAAATGCAACCGATATTTTTTTTTTTTACATTATAGCAGACAAACCCCTTTGGAACAGTGGTAGTGAACACTGCCTTTGGTCCAAGGGTTGCGGGTTCGATCCCCGCACAGTACAAACATTTGTTTGCATGAACATGTCTGTTTGTATTGGTCTGGGTGTTTGTATGTATTATAAGAATATATTTACAAAAGAAAAGTATTATATGTATATATTTGTAATTCCGCTGTTGATTCTGATATCCGTAACACAGGTGCTTGAGCTACCTATCTCGGAGTCAGATCAATGTATGTGATGTTGTGATATATTTATTTATTTATATCTTTTTTTAACTAGATTTTTTTTGAAAATTCTTTTTAATTTGTTCTACCAAGTATTCTAAACAACATCTTTTCATACGAAATCGGTCACATGACTGGTTCGTTTTGTGTGGAAAGTAAAACAAATCTACGAATTCCCAAAAGTTATTCAGAATGGTTGGTACAGAAGAGCTAGTAAAATGTGATGTAAATGTATACCGATATATATATAAAACCTCCCTGTATTTTAATCTCATTCAATGCACTGTAACTTTCTGTCAAGCAAATTGTTACCCTTTCGCACTAACATCGGTTGTGGCAGGCAATACCTTCGTATACGAAGTTACGACGCACTAAACCTGGGTGTAAATTAGATATGCGCAGAATAACTCTCTGAAAAGATAGAAGAGTTATTATTCTTTTGTCGAAAAGAGTTATAGCTCTTTTACATCTTTAACTCCCTAGTAACTCTTTAACTCTAAAGACTGGAAAGACTTAATGATACATCGATGTACACATTTTACATATTCATTATCATCATCAGCAACCCACACTCGTCCACTGCTCGCTATAGGTGTCCCCCAATGCACGCCACTGCTCCCAATTTTCGGCCACTCTCATCCAGCCCACACCAGCCAGCCTTCGAATGTCATCATCCCATCTTGTCGCAGGGCGTCCTACACTACGCTTACCGAGTCGCGGTCTCCACTCAAGGACTTTACGGCTCCAACGGCTGTCAGTTCTACGGCTAATATGCTAATTCCGCTATGTCGGTGACTCATTTTACATATTAATGATTTTGAATTATATTCCAATAGCAGTAAGGTTCGTTACCATAACAAGATTTTTGGGGTATATCAATTTTTTGAAATTTATTCTTAAGTTATCATAACGTTTTTCTACCAATCTCGCTCATTCACTCTCTTTTTGACAACCACAATCTCAATATGGTCATTTCGATGTAACGTACTCATTCTAAAATCGATCGCCACATCAGGGAGTTAAAGATGTATGACGAATTCTAATCATGCTCCATGCCTTTTTAGCTTACAGTATGGCGATATCACTCACTCTTTGTAACCATAATCGCTGGCTAACTATCTCTTTTTAACACGCATAATCCAAATATGGCGAATTTTTTTTTCGTCCATAGGCTAACGCTTGACCGCAATCACACCTGATGGAAAGCGACGATGAGGTCTAGGATGATACGCGTTTGCCTAAAAGATGCCCGTTCACTCTTGCCTTAAAGGTGTCCAGATTATAGTGGTCAGGAAAAACAGACCTCGGCAGGGAGTTCTATTCCTTAGGCGTCCGCATTATACATGTGAAAGCGAATCGCTTCGTGCGGATAAGGGGTAGTTCTACCACATTAGGACGAAAGCCGTCGACGCGCCTTGTCGTCTGGCGATTAAATGGGCTGTGGGATCAATTTAAGTCTATGGTAAAACGTCAAATTTTTACAAAATAAAATTTTGCATCGGAATAAGATTGATAGAATAAGCCCTTAAAGATGTAAAGATATATAAAGAAATGTAGGTAGTTACGGAGTTAGTAACTCTTTTGCAAGGATATCTTTTGTCCCAATCCCTGCAGAGTTACACGTGTCTAGTGTAAATCAACCAGTTGATGTGACTCTTCAATTTCCTGTCGCAAGCACAACGATGTGACCGGAATAAACAGCGGATTTTATTTGCGACGGGAGATGTATCTATTCTTTTAAGACCAGACATCACCAGTGAAAACCGTCCTTGTCTCACTCGACTAGCGAGAGCAGGACACGGCTTCTAAGGAAACTGTTTTTGTGTAAATATATACTTATAATACAAAGAAAACACCCAGACCAGGTTGGGACCTGATCGGCACACCCTCTTCTTTTCCTTACAAATTAAGTGTTGCTTTGTATGTATTATATGTTTTGTCATTCTTTTGTGTTAGCTTGTCTTGGACCAAAGGCAGCGTTCACCACCACTGTTCCAAACGGGTCGTCGAAATGCAACCGATATTTTTTTTTTTTACATTATAGCAGACAAACCCCTTTGGAACAGTGGTAGTGAACACTGCCTTTGGTCCAAGGGTTGCGGGTTCGATCCCCGCACAGTACAAACATTTGTTTGCATGAACATGTCTGTTTGTATTGGTCTGGGTGTTTGTATGTATTATAAGAATATATTTACAAAAGAAAAGTATTATATGTATATATTTGTAATTCCGCTGTTGATTCTGATATCCGTAACACAGGTGCTTGAGCTACCTATCTCGGAGTCGGATCAATGTATGTGATGTTGTGAAATATTTATTTATTTATTTATTGTACCGTCTGTTGTTATTGTATCATGATTGTATTTTCTTTTTGTGGAATAAAGAACATCTATCTATCTACTCTTAGCTTGGCAGTAAGGGAACATATCGCACTCTTAGTAAAAACTAGAGTTGTCGCGAATACTCGCTATTATTCGGTATTCGGCATTACTCGACATTTTTTTTATATTCGTCGAATACCGAATAATTCTAGTATTATTCGGCATTCGGCGAGTATTCGTCTAAAATAAATTTATAACGAACAAATAAAACTAATAAGTAAAAATAATCATTCTTTATTATTTTCCCTAATAAAACTAAACATAACATCAATAATTTAAATATTTAAATTTTAAATTCTCTCCGGTGCCTGTCATTCATAAGGTTTTTTGATTATTTAATATTTAAAATCCACCAGAGGCAGATTGTGATGCAAAAAAACTATTTTTTCTGCACGAAAAGGGTTGCCAGCATTAAGTAAATAAATATATACGAATTACGAATGCATGTTACACATGAAACAGATTTCTCTAGCTTTATTTCCCACAACTTAAAAAAATAGGTTTTAAAATTAAAACTATTATTAAAATTATGTAACAAATAAATGATACGAAGTTTAATGCTATATTTAATAGAAATAAAAATTATGTTTAATGTGCCTTATTTATGTCGAATAGTAATGCCGAGTTATTCGACTATTCGCCAAAGCGAATGGCGATTACTCGGTATTCGACTATTCGCTATAACGACTATTCGCGGCAACTCTAGTAAAAACTGACCTAACTCAAAATTGATGATATTTATACAGCAATGTTTTGGAGTTTAATTTTGAGTAAATACCGCCCTTCAAATTTCATCTCGTGTTTATATGTGAGTGTACCTATTTACTTTACTCAAAATTGTTGTTAGATGACCTTTCATCACTGGATTATAGCCGATACTATTTTGACTTAGTATCTATATCAAAATGTTGAGTTTGGTTACTATTTTACTGAGGGTGCGATATAATAAGGAAGCCTAGACATTTCGGATATAATTTCTCGAATTATGATAACCACAAGAGATGTAAAGATCAGATAGCAGCTTATTGTTGTAGGTACTACAATTTATCGATAGGTTGGACTTACCATATAAGTATTGTTTACATCACTAGTTATGAAGCAGTAGTGTTGAAGTTGTACATACCTGTAATAAAATATAAGTAATTATAAAACTGATTTCCAATTTCCATAATCAAATATCATTAATTTTTTTTTACCATGGGAGAGCCACGCTTTGGCATGAATGGGCCTGCTCGACCAGAGTGATACCACAGCCTCACAGAAAAACGGCGTGAAGCAGCACTGTGCTGTGTTTCGCTGCGTAAGTGAGGGTACCGGAGGCCCAATCCGGGGGAAGGGGGCGTTTAAAGGTTGGCAGCGCACTTGTGACTCCCCTGATGTCGCGCGTGTCCATGGGCGGCGGCAATTATCACCACCATCACCATCAGCCCATTGAAGTCCACACTGCTGGGCACGGGCCTCCCTCAATCACATGAGGGGTAGTTGCCATACTCACCACGCTTGGCAGACGGGTTGGCGAGGGTTTTGATATAAATGCAGAGTTTTCCTTCTCTGGGTGCTGATGATCATGCCAGCAGCTTTACCTTAGTCGCCTTTTACGACACCTCGGTAAGAGTCAGGGTGGCCTATTCTACTCTGCCGGGGACCACACGGCGGCAATCGCTTACCATCAGGTGATCTGTTTGTTCGTCTGCCACCTATGACATAAAAAAAAATTACAAGACAGCTAACTTGTTCAAAATGGTCAGTAGGTTTGAAGGGAAGTAACTTTTTTTAAGTGATAGGTGGCAGACGAGCAGACGGATTACCTGATGGTAAGCGATTGCCCATGTACACCCGCGACACTGACATCCGCTGCCAACCTTTACCCCTTTCTCCGGATTGGGCCTCCGGTACCCTCACTCACGCAGCGAAACACAGTACAGTGCTGCTTCGCGCCGGTTTTCTGTGATGCCGTGGTATCACTCCGGTCGAGCCGCCTTATTCATGCCGAAGCGTAGCTTTCCCACGGTCAACTGTATAGGTACTCGGTATGCAGGGCCTCCGGAATTGCAGAAGTCCATATGCTGCGGTAATTGCTTACCATCAGGCGAGACGCTGGTTTGCCACCGACGTAGTATAAGAAAAACATAATTTAATAGTCTCAGAGGTGAAAAAAGCAGAGATACAAAAAGCGTACAAAAAGGCTGTTGTGGGTAAATTGTCTCCTGACTTTACAAAGTAGATATTTGTCAATTGCTCAATTCTTCCTTTTTGTTTATATTACGGACATCATGTTGCGGTTTTTATGATATTAGTTATTAGTGGAAACTTAATTGGTTTAAGATTACGTTTTTGTGTGTTAAATAGTGTTATTTTAAGTACTGTATGTTTCCTTACAATAAAGAAAATGAAAATAAAAATACTTTCAAAATACCAGTAAAAATCCGCGATCCTCAAAAATCTCCTTAAATATTCAAGCCTAATTTTAATCCTTAAACAACTAAACAGAGCGTTAAGCATATTTTCCTTCTAAAGAAGAATCGTTATTACCTCTTTCCGCTTCGGGGGTTTCGGCCTAATTCCAACGAGCATTATTAAGATTCGGCCCCGAACCTTGAACAAACTCCTTTGAGGAACGGTTATATTCGATTATGAGGAATATTATGACGAACTCAGTTGAATTTGGGAGTTTTTTCAAAGTACCTAATGTTTGGGTCTCCGGTTCTCTTACTCACAGGCTGTAGAAAGACACCCTCGAGGTCCAGGCAGGGAGACGGAGGAATAAAATCACCTGTTCAGTCTGATTCACTCACCAATTATTTTCGCACTTTTTTATGAGAAAGATAGGCAAACGAGCTAGCGAGTCACCTGATGGTAAGTGATGGACATCAGCCACTCCAGAGGGAGTGGAGATGCGATGCACTGTTCGGTATCCCGTTTTGAACTGTCCAAGCTAGGCTCGAGGTCTTTATTTCAGTAGCACGCTTTGCTAGCGCGATTTAATTATGCATAGTGACATCTACCGAAACAAAGCCGAATCGCCTGCTTGATTGCTTTCTACACAGGCGCTGCTTCTCGCTTTTCTGTGAGACCGTGGTATCACTCCAGTTGAGCCGGCCCTTTCACAGTCAAGAACAGTGTATTGTCAATCTACTGAATCCTCCTCATTAGTGTGTAATTTCCAGTTGCGTCCAAAGCTGTCGCTCTGGAGCCCAGGGTTTGCTTGGACCATAATTCTTGATGTGAGGAGCGATGGATGAAGCGACTGCCGTCTAACCTTCGCAACCTTTTAACAGGGGAACCAGACCTACTGAATCAAGGTTATACGTTTCAGAAACTATCCGAAACGTGCAGGTTTCCTAACGATGTTTTTCACCGCCGAGCTAATGGTAGAAATGCGCACATAGATTTGAAAAATCCAGAGGTGCATGCTCCAATTCGAACCCAGATCCCCCGTATGGAAGTTGGGTTTTGAACCACTGAGCTACCATCGCATATACCATATACTATATACCATCAAGCCACTGAATATTTAGCGACAAACGACCAATACAAGCGCCTAACTTAATTTAGTAACAAGAGGAGTCTTAACGAAGGTGTCCCATTGTTTCGCGAAACTTATTTCTTGGCTTCAATTTTACTAACAATTTGCCTAGTACCGGGACTTGGCTAATTTATTTCGTTACCGACCTCGCTTCAGTTTGTAAAGCGGTCTGTTTCTATGGCACTAAATTGACTTAATAATTGTGACAACATCATTTATACAGAATGGTAAATTTTCAGTAGTCCAACTATTTTTAGTGTTCCGTAACCAGATGACAAAAAAAACCCGCCTGTCCGCCTGTCCACTTGTCGGTCTATCCATCTGCCCGCCTTTCCGTCTATCCGTCTGTCCGTCCGTCCGTCCGTATGTCACAGCCACTTTTTTCACAAACTATATTCTTATATATAGTTGATATTTTATAGCAATCTTTTGCGATTTATTCTTAAGTAAATAACACACTTAAAAATTTCATCTCGTGTTCAGGCGGGACTCGAACCCACACCTTCCACAATCCGGGTGAATGTACTACCAATTATACCACTGAACGCGTTACTAAGTCGACGAAATTTGTAAGTGCTTGATTCGACATGAGCTGTCGATAGTCTCATCAATATTGTAGGTATATTTACAATATCCAGTGGAAATATTATTACAAATATTTGACCACCAGTTAAGATGAGACTGCTTAATCAAATAGTTGATATTTTACATTCACCCGGATTGTGGAAGGTGTGGGTTCGAGTCCCGCCTGAACACGAGATGAAATTTTTAAGTGTGTTATTTACTTAAGAATAAATCGCAAAAGATTGCTATAAAATATCAACTATTTGATTAAGCAGTCTCATCTTAACTGGTGGTCAAATATTTGTAATAATATTTCCACTGGATATTGTAAATATACCTACAATATTGATGAGACTATCGACAGCTCATGTCGAATCAAGCACTTACAAATTTCGTCGACTTAGTAACGCGTTCAGTGGTATAATTGGTAGTACATTCACCCGGATTGTGGAAGGTGTGGGTTCGAGTCCCGCCTGAACACGAGATGAAATTTTTAAGTGTGTTATTTATATTCTTATATAGTATTGAAACTTGGTAAATATATGTATTTTGTTAACCGCATTACGATTTTTGCATTAAAACAGGAAAACCAATTTTTTTCACGTGTCATAATACTAATGAAACTCTAAATTTTTTTCAGATGAATATTTGAAACACGCCCAGTTTCGCGATTTTTGGTAGTTTTCGATTGGTAGAAAAACAATAGGCATTTTATATAAAGTATTCAATGATACTAAAAAAAAGTAAAAAAACTAAAACCCAACTACGACAAAAAACGTCGCTGAAAAAGTATAAAACAAGCCTTCGTTGTCAATTTATGCAATATTCACTATGTAGAGATAAAATTTCATGTTTGGAAATCCGCAGTCACACGTTGTCATATTTAACGTGTGACTACGCCTTTTCAAACATGAAATTTTATCTCTACATAGTGAATATTGCATAAATTGAGAACGAAGGCTTGTTTTATACTTTTTCAGCGACGTTTTTTGTCGTAGTTGGGTTTTAGTTTTTTTACTTTTATTTTATTTGTACTATTTTGGTGTCCAAGTGCTAGTAATATATATATATTCAAAATGTACAAGTCAAGCGCTTTCAAATGATACCAAACACGGCATATTTATCATAACTTTATTTTTTTACTCTGTATGTTTTGTCCGCTAGATGGCGCCACATTAGATTTTGTGAAACTTCCTATAGCCTATAACCAGCGGACGATCAAGACGCTTATAATGATATGTCATTTGTCGAATTCTGATAAGTAGTTAAGAAGTTACGTGGAAACAGATGAACATACATACATACATACATACATACATACATACATAGCCTGTCAAAATCATAACCCTCCTTTTGCTTTGCCGTAGTCGGGTAATAAACCATGACCCGAACTGTACTATTAAATAAATATTAAATTATTTTGACCGCGGGAGAGCCACGCTTCGGCATGAATTGGCCGGGTCATCCGGAGTGATACCACGGCCTCACAGAAATCCTTCGGGAAGCAGCACTGTGCTGTTTCGAGTGAGGGTACTGGAGCCACAGAATAAAGGTTGGAAGCGCACGAGTGTCCCGGGTGTCCATGGGCGGCGGCAATCGCTTACCATCAGGTGATCCGCCTGCTCATCTGCCACCTATAAAAAAAAATTAAGGTAAAATTGTAACTAACACATAAATCTGTCTGAATTAAATGAATTATATTTTATTTATTTTTTTATTTATGTAGTATGAAATTGTTCAGCCAGACGCGATTCAAACATTTTATAATTACTGTTTCTATGCTTTCCCTCAATTTTCTGTTTTGTGTGCAAATATATGTGTGTATTTCTACCATTAGCTCGGCGGTAAGGGAGGAGGAAAGCCGCGCGTTTCGGATAGTTTCTGAAACGTTACACGTTTCAGAAACTATCCATGTATCATTTGGTCTGGTTCCCCTGTTAAAGAGTTGCAAAGGTTAGACGGCAGTCGCTTCATTGTAATTAACAGACACCCCAAATCCTGAATCGTTGTCCAAAATTTTTGCAGCTTTGGATGCCACCGGGAATCTCCCGCTAAAATGAGCCTGTCAGACGTTCGTCTGACACGCTCATTTTAGCGCGACGTTTTTTTTTATGTGATAGACGGCATACGAGCGGACGAATCGCCTGATGGTATGCGACTACCGCCGCCCATAAACACCCGCGATACCAGTGGTCACAAGTGCACTGCCAACCTTTAAACCCTCCTTCCCCCGGATTGGGCCTCCGGTACCCTCACTCACGCAGCGAAACACAGCACAGTGTGTATGGAATATATTCGGGTGGCAAATCAAACGTCCTTGTAGTAGCTCAACTGATTTATTACGGAGGTCCGAACCGGCCGATGGGTGGCGGCGTTGCGAGTCGCAGCGCGCGCATACGAGGGCGACACTGAAAGTTCTTAGAAAATCAAAAACTGAACAATTTAGCAAGTTGTTACTTTTATTCTAAAAGCACTTGGCCCACTTTTGATACGCAGCCACTGCTTCTTCGGCGTCCGTGAAACTAATTAAATGCATAGACAATAATATTGGCAAAGAGTTCCATTTTCAAAATTTAAACTTATTTTTTTAATCATCGTCTTATAAGTGGCCAGTTCTAAAAACTTTCAGTGTCGCCCTCGTACATACGTAGGTATACATCAGTGTATGTATTTTATACTTCACACACCTAGACCCTTCCCGACAACCTAGAAAAAGCATTATTAGTTCTAGGTAATCGTGTGGCTCTAACCTAAAATAATACATGAAAGAAGCTTGGCGTAAAAACTCTTTGATGGAGGTCGTTTTCGTTGTGCAAAGAAAAATAAAAATGCCAGAAAATTTAATACATTCTATTTAGTGTAACAACTCGTTTACTTGTTAAGTACAGGGTAGCTAGGTTAGTAACAGACAACAAGGAGCATCACTTATAAAAGTGGTGTCCCAAATTGTACACAAGCTCGGCCTAGACCTTGTACAGGAAAGGCCAATATCCTACAATACTTTGTTACGAACCAATTTTTTTATGAAAGCTTCGTTTGATGGTGGGTCGTTCTTCTTTTTTATCGACAATGAGCCC
Organism: Marasmia exigua; assembly: GCA_019059595.1. Classification (NCBI taxonomy): domain Eukaryota; kingdom Metazoa; phylum Arthropoda; class Insecta; order Lepidoptera; family Crambidae; genus Marasmia; species Marasmia exigua. Next base: position 758,814 of record CM032487.1, on the reverse strand, counting down.
GTCCTCAGTAACTTATTAAGTAATTAATTTTATAAAAAAATGTACGTTACACCATCAAAATATTCCTAATTCACCATGAAATAATGACATTGTTTTATCACCTCGTAGGTACTTTAGCATGATTTAAGTAAAAAAATATATAAATCGTTACAAGCACTAATTTTGGGGGACGTGACGGAGGTGTTGATTTCAATCAAAAAGTATACTTTATCAATATAAATAATTTACTTTATAAAGCGACTGACCGGATGGCGTAATTGGTAGTGACCCTGCCTCTTACGCCAAAGGTCGTGGGTTCGATCGCCACCCTGGACAAACATTCGTGCGATGAACACTTGTGTTTGTTCAGTGTCTGGGTGTAATATATACTTAAATACATTGTATTTAAGTATATATTTGTGTTCTGCTGTTGTCTGATATCTGTAACACAAGTGCTTAAGCTACTTAGTATGGAATCAGGTGAACGTATGAGATGTTGTGAGAATTATATTATTATTATATTATATCAATTAAATTTCACGTCATGTAATAGTCCATCTGTAAAATTAGTACATTAACCAATATTTAGGACATACTACGTATTTATCATTTGTAGTCTGTTATGTAAAAGTTAAATGTTGATCTATAAGTTTGGCTCATTATCGATAAACAAGAAGAACGAGCCTGGAACAAAAAAAAACAAAGCAATGAAAATCATCAGGAAAACAATTATGGCAAGAGAGACATTCTGTTGTTGACGTCTGTCAGCCATCAGTTTAACAATACATACTAGTTGTCTCAAAGTGACATCCAACAGCGGTTGTCATTTACAGTATTTTTATGTGATAGGTGGCAGACGAGCAGACGGATTACCTGATGGTAAGTGATTGCCGCCGCCCATGGTCACTTACGACACCAGTGGAGACAGAAGTGCGCTGCTAACCTTCAAACCCCGATTTGGACTCCGGTACCCTCACTCACGCAGCGAAACATAGCATTGTGCTAATTCACGCCGGTTTTCTGTGAGGCCGCGGTATCACTCCGGTCGCCGACTTCGGTAACACCTTTTCTCGAGTGTACTGTTATAAAATGTTATTTGAAGTGTATAAAGTGATAAAAATATTATTTTACACTTTTTGGTTCGTGCATTTTGAAGGCCGGTTTTATTCGCGGAAAAAAAAATGTTTTAAAGCTTTTTAGCGTCTCATGTTTTAACTGACAAACTAATTGAGAGTACAGTATTGAAAGAGTTATCCTTTAACTCTTTACCGTTAAGGAGTTGACCTTCCATCATCAGCAGAGTCACAAAATTAATACAATCAGTCAAATACTGGTGCAGTTTTGAAAAAAGATACAAAAACATTATGTGTGCCTTTAAAATTTTAGGGTTCCCCTCAATTTTGTCCAGGACTTCATCATTAGATCCTGATATCCTTATCATGGTACCAATCCGGGACTATTGACTTTTTAACTAAAAAAGATTCATCTAAATCGGTTCATAAATGGCAGAGTAATCGGCGAACAAACATAAATATATACATATATATATATATGTATACATGTCGAATTGAGAACCTCCTTTTTTTGAAGTCGGTTATAAACAAAGTATTTTTCGTTGGCAAATGTTCAGTTTATTGAAAACCTAATTTGTTTTATTACCTGCTCAAACAGGGTTCAATCTAAAGTTTCGCGAAGTTCGGGGAAAATCGAAATCAAGCGTTAGTCTTATTAGACGAGGGCTCCGCCTAGTGATGTGGCATGAAAAAAAAAACAATTTGATTTTTGTCATAAAATGAAACATGAGAATATTTTACAAACTGCTCTTTTTTTAAAAAGGCCGGCAACACATTCTCTCTGATTTCACGAATGTTCATGGGCCGCGTTGATTACTTTTCCATCAGGTGACCTGTTTGCTCGTTTGTCGCCTCTAGCATAAAAAAATCTGATTGTTTTTTCTAGTTGAATAACCTTCTCACTAGTATCTAGAACAAAGAATTCATGTGTGAAGAATGTAGCCAATATATTTCTGTAAAATGTTTGCCCAATCCGGGGAAAAGAGGGGTTTAAAGGTTGGCAGCGCACTTGTGACTTCACTGGTATCGCGGGTTCCATCGATTTCCATCAGGCGATCCGTCTTCTCGTTTGCCGCCTATCTCATTTTTTTAGCTCACATAAAAAAAACAAAATAGGTAACTCGAAGACTAAATTAAATCAAATATGTAGGTACTGTCAAGTATTATTACTATACGGAAATTAGCTTTTTAACATTGAACACGGTATTCTTGAAAAAAAAAACCTGTTTTTATCATATTTTTGTTCAAGTGTTTTTTTTTTTCACGGTAAAACAAAAAAAAAAATTACAACACTAGCTCCACCTGACAGATAGGTTTCCGCTGTCGGATTCACTTCTCTTTATTACTACTGAGCTCGGAAACATTAGAAATTTTCACTATATACTTTTTTAATTCAATTGCGAGGGAGATTCTTCGGCATGATTGGGACGGCTTGACCGGAGTGATACCCCTCACAGAGTGACTGAGGTTAGCGGAGGCCCAATTGAGGTATGGGGATTTAATAGGTCAGCAGCGACTAGTGTCCCTTAGTGTTGCGGGTGTCCATAGGCTGCTGTAATCGCTTACCATCAGGCGAGTCGCACGCTTGTCTGCCACCGACGTAGAATAAAAAGAACTTGTGACTCCACAGGCGTTGGAAGGAGGTGGCACCGTTCAAATAAAAAAAATATCACTCCGAAGATACACCTAACATTTATTTCATTTGTACCGGAATAAGTTAATAAGCGGGAAGTGAATGGTTGGTTTTTTCGTGAAAAGATAACGTGTGGCTGTCTGTACACAAGTGAACGTGTAGTAAATGTGTAATATCAGCATTTTTAGTTTTTCAAATTACTTACCTACTTAAATTTTAAACTTGTTTAAAATCAGATTTTACCTAACGAAACTCATTACATTTTAGCTTTTGTTTATCATGTCAGATTTATTATAATGATAGTTTAAGTCTATTCTGAAATAAAATGTTTGTTCTAAAGTTAATATTAATGTATCTTAGTGCTGTTTTTAATTGCAATTAGTGAAATTGTAAGTCTATTATTAATCATATTTTTGTGCAAAGTTTTGAAATGACTGTTTAAGGTCGTAGTAGGTAGTTCAAATAAATAAATAAATAAATTGTATTCTGTAGTTGTGCCTATTAATAAATAAAATAAAAAAGTTACAATAATAATACTGCCCCAATGAAATAACCTATCCTCTGCCACGAGTCTTTGCGTTTATTATAGTATTTTTTCTCGTATGTTGTTTCGATTATGTAAATATATTTATTGACGTGTGTCTTGTGTTTAGTATAAATGACGATATTTTATTAATTATTTTATTTTTATTTTTTACAGTTAAGGAAAACTTACAGCTGTAGTATATAAAATTAATTTTAAGATATTCAAACATGCAGATATATTACTACATGTTACTGATTCCATAAATAAGTAGTAGGTAGGTATGAAAACGGTAACAGTAGACGACGCAATAAACCTATAGATAAATACAATAAAAGCAAAACAAAGGATTTTAGCCTGGAATATTTAGCCTACAAGCTTCATATAATATTAATTATTGACTGCCTCGGTGGCGCAGTGGTTAGTGGGTCGCACTTTAAAGCGACGGCTGTGCAAGAGGTCCCGGGTTCGATCCCCGGGTCGGGCCAAAAATTTGTACCTAAGTTTTCGGTAAGAAATTCTTAGTGGCAGCCCGGAGTCTGGAAGTTGGCGGTCTTGTACCCCCGTGCCTCGGAAAGCACGTTAAGCCGTTGGTCCTGCGCCCAATCCCTCTCTGGTCGTGTCACAGTAGTGTCCCATCGGAATATGAGGGTAAGGGAATAGAGAGTGTACTTGTGTTTGCGCATACACTTGAGCACTATAATATATCCTGCGTACGTGGTTGATCGTTGAGTTTGGCCGCCGTAGCCGTAATCGGTTGGAGGATATTATTATTAATATTAATTATTACAAATAAAAATGGACTCTAACCAAGCGCTTGAGCTGGCATCCTGCGGTGTTAAACAAGTCGATGTCATTGTTAACTTTGACTAAATAGGTAAACGATTTGCTTGCTCTAATCAGAAAAGATATAAACCACTCAACAATACCCAAGAACAATTCGTATATTTGAAATCGTCTAGTGGCAGTATGAAAAGTAACGCAATTTTTTATTTAATTTTAAAGGTGGCGGATGAGCAGACGGGTCAACTAAAGTGAAGCGATTGCCATCCCCTTCGAACGCCTGTGGAGTCACAATTTTTTTTTTATTCTACGTCAGTGGCACACAAGCGTGCGGCTCGCCTGATGATAAGCGATTACCGCATCGTATGTATGCGTATGTTCCCGTCGTCTAAGCTCGGGCTCTCACTCGCTCAGCGGCGCTGACCACATCCGTCGGGAGAGAGAGATAGATGAGCACTAATTGAACACATTACTTTTATTGAGCCAGAGGCACAATGTGTGGGAAGCAGTGAAGAAGCGGAACTTTGGAAGCTAAAAAACAATGAGTTCAAAGGTAATTATTGCAACGAAAATGTCATCAAATTCTGGTTATCAATTTAAGTACATACAGAACACTTGTGAACATCAAATAAGTACATACTTTACCGCAATATAAAGATAATGATAAAGATAAAGATTTCTTTATTGGCCACAGAACACAAATCAAACATGAGTGACATAAATACAAGTATGACAAATACTGTAGCCAACAAGGCCAAACCTCAGCATTTGCTGCAGTGGCCGGAGCCGCTGCAGCGCTGGTTTTCAGGCAGAGCCTTGGGTGACGTACGTGCACACATACATAACATACAATAGGAAGAAAGAAGAAGGACAAAACAAGGAAAAATAATAATAATAAATACAAAATCAATATTAGTACATAACAGGAAGAAAATTTAAGATGCCTAATAAACAATAAACAATTATCTTATCTTAAAATAATAATCCACAAGTGTATAAAATAAAAAAACCGGCCAAGTGCGAGTCGGGCTCGCGCACAAAGGGTTCCGTAGCAGCAAAGTCCAAAATTACAGTTAAATCAACCTATCTCAAAAACTATAAGAGATACTTTGATCAAACCAAAAATCGTTGAAAGAGTTAATTAGCATGCATCACCTCTATTTTTTTAGAATTTTATACCCCGTAGTTATAAAAATAGAGGGGGGGGGGGACATACTTTTTACGACTTTGAGAGCTGATATCTCAAAAACCGTTCACTTTAAGAAAAATGTTTTTTACAAAACTTTATATCATTTTAAAAGACCTTTCCATTGATACCCCACACGGGTATGTACATCGAAAAAAAAAATTTCATCCCTCAGTTACATGTATGGGGGGCCCCACCCCCAATTCTTTTTTTTACTATTTAGTGTCATATTTTTGTAGCGGTTCATACAACACATATTCCCATCAAATTTCATCACTGTACTACTTATAGTTTCCGAGTAAATCGGCTGTGACAGACGGACAGACGGACAGACGGACAGACGGACATGACGAAACTATAAGGGTTCCGTTTTTGCCATTTTGGCTACGGAACCCTAAAAACGAAGCAACACATAGTAATGAAAATAAATAGAAATGTGTAGGTATAATAAACAAAAATTAGATACATAATGGTACTGAAGGCATATCAATATCATAGGCAATATCGTAATAATGTTTTCGATAAGATACCAACCACCAATTGACAAATAGATGACCTGATACCTAAACAGGTTACATACTGAATTTTGACTTTTACATTAGCGGCCCCGGCAAAATGATTTTTGCCTAGATCTTTCTCTACCAATTAACCAACCTAACACCACTGCTTAAAGGGGGTACAAGTTCGCCTTTCCAGATTTCGAGACCGAGAGTTTTTTAACGGAAAGACTCTATTAATAGTAGTCATCTTAGCGTGTGATTCCCGGTTGCATTCAAAACTGTCACTTTGGAGATCAGGGTACGCTTGGACCATGATTCAGGATTTCGCAAGTCTGGTAATTGCAAAGAAGCGACCATCTACCATCTGACCTTCGCAACCCTTGAACAGGGGAACCCGACTAACTGAATCATGGTTACACATTCTGAGAAGCTACCCAAAACGTGCAGGTTTTCTCACGAGTTTTCCCTCATCGCCGAGCTGATGGTAGAACGAACATTGATTTGAAAAATCCAGAGGTGCATGCTCGGATTCGAATCACGACTCTCCGCATGGAAGGTGCGTTTTTATCCACTGAGCTTACTTATTTACTTACTCCGATGGTTCAGCGATCCAATCTGTGTCTTGGCCTCTGATATAAGACTCCTCCATCGATCCCGATCATTCGCGGTTTCGCGCCAGTCGCTGATACGCAGCTCGCGTAGATCTTTCTGTAGGACATCATCCCAGCGATATCTAGGCCAGCCGACTGGGTGTCGACCGATCGGCCGACCCAAGTAAGCTTTCTTAACACTGCGATCCTTTTTTTTTTTTTTTTGATGACCCAGTGAAAATGCACCTTATGCACGCTGAGAGGGGCTCTCCTCCGGGTTAGGTCTCTGCTAATCAGAGACCGTCCGGAGGCATACCCAATAAAAACACTGGGGCGTTTCCATCCCTCGCCCAGGAAACACTCAGACCGGGGTGAGGACTGCCACGGGGGCTTCATCCGTCGCCCGGTCGGGGCGAAGAGGCTCGCCAGCTCGGCCTCTCTCCCACTCAACCTCCCGGGTAGCACCCACGCTGCTGGATGCAGTGCAAGCACCACCGAGAGGAGGACTGCGGGCACCCCTCCCCGCACATACACTGCTGGTTGCAGTGCAGTGCGAGTTAGGGACAAACCCGCAGGCTTTCAACATAATAACGCGTCGCAGAAACCGACTCCGCTGGCTGCGGAGCCGAGGAAATCCGCGACGCAAACAACTCCGACCTACCACCGCAATCCGCTGGCTGCGACCTTGCGGCGCAGGTCCCCAAACGAGGGCCTTACGGCCACTGCGCCCGGAGGCGCTCCACTCTAGGGGGATGCCGACGTCAAAGTGCCCCGCCGGAAAACCGCCGCGCAACCCGCGCGGGCGGGGCCGGACACAGCATCCCCAGGTCCGAAGACAAAAATGGCGCCTGCAACCCCGCTGTGCAATGGTTTAACCCGCTTTCACGGGCCCTAGTGCACCGTCAGGGAACGACGCGAAGACGCCGGTCCTCAGACCCTCGGCGCGACAATGTAGGCCCTGTAGCAAAGTGCGCTTCAGCGCGGTCGCACGACAGGGCCGGTCCGTCGGGTGTGCATCCTTCGGCTAACAGGTAGCAATCCACGAATGAATTACTACCCGTCATTGCCCAGGAAAAACCGTGCTCCGCGGTAACCGTTTCTGCCTAATACCAACCGAAGTTGGAATCAGGACAGAACTGATTACCAGCAGGGCCACTCGGGGAGGTAGATGCACCTGAGTCCCCTAACACTGCGATCCTCTCCCATCCTTTCCATGTGACCCAGCTATCAAAGTCTATGAGCTTTTGTTCCGCCGATTATATTAGGCTCTTCCACAAGCTCTTCTTATAATTTATACAGTGCCTTATCCTATATAGACCAGCACTAAATCAGGAATCATCGAGAAATTTAGAACTTAGCAAACTCGTTCCATTCCATTTCAGTCTTAATCCATTACAATCAACCTTCGATCTCGCAGAAACGGTTTGGCTCCGGGATCCAAAGCATTTCTCCCGCGCTCACAAATTGAGGCAGTTACTTTTACGACACACCTTGTACTTGCGTAAGGCTAGTTTCAATTAGCTCGGTTTACGACGACCGTGTTGCCAGAATTGTAAATTGCCACTGTGATTTTTTATTTCTTCTTGCCGGATCTTCTCGACCAGAAACAACTTTCCGAGCCGGTGGTAGAATCGCATTAGGTTTATTTATTTTTTTAGTATATTTTATATGAAGCAGCATTGTGCTGTGTTTCGCTGCGTGAGTGAGGGTATCGGAGGCCCAATCCGGGAGAATGGGTAGTTTAAGGTCGGCAGCGAAATTGTGACTTCACTGTTGTCGCGGGTGTCCGTCAGGTGATCCGTCTGCTCGTCTGCCATATATTACATAAAAAAAATAGCATATATATTATTTATTAATATGACAATTATACATAAGTACTTGTAAATAGTTTTAAATTACTTAAATGTATGACGATTTGACGAAGGCCGTGTGGTGCCCGGCAGAGTAGAATAGGCCACCCTCACTCTTACCGAGGAGTCGTAAAAGGCGACTAAGGTAAAGCTGCTGGCATGATCATCAGCACCCAAAGAAGGAAAACTCTGCATTTATATCAAAACCCTCGCCAACCCGTCTGCCAAGCGTGGTGAGTATGGCAATTACCTCTATGTGATTGAGGGATGCCCGTGCCCCAGCAATGGGGACTTAAATGGGCTGATGATGATGACGATTTGTAAGTCCTGTGTACAAGCCTATGTAAATAAAGATGTTTTTGATTGATTGATTGATTTCATGTCCGCGAAACTTCTCGAGAGCATTATATGGTTAAAATGAAAGATGAAGCTGTCTATAAAAAACTCAAAGTTACGTAGGATAATAACATGTCCTTCTTAAAGCCGTCGAAAGGGTGCGCCGGCGACTTCGTGAGCTCCTCCTTTGTTATTATAATATTTGTCGGGCGAAATGATGTCTGCGGGTGCGAAGCGGTACATATGCCAATACGGCTTTATATAAACATATAATAAACCTTTGTTAACTGAAACCGTGTTACAAAGCAAATTTGACGTAAAATAAAATCATATATTGTTTTAAACTTTCATAGTCACTAAAATTAGAATAGTTAATGTCGGGATTTCTACCATGTAACTTATTTTTGAACACCGTAGGTGCGGACCGTTTTGTCTGCCAGTAACATCTTACCCGCAAGAAGTTACTCCGTGACCATGGCGCTTGCAACAGTGCCGAAATATCGGTAACTCAAAAATAAGGTATATCGTAGAAATCCCGTAAATAACTTTTCTGAAAAATCATACAAAATTTTCGAAAAAAGAACGAACCGTTGAACACCGTTTTAAATCACCATGGTTTAAATATCAGTTCAGAGGAATAAAATAAAACATCTTTAAACCAGTTTTATTCAGTTTATCTTTTACAAATAACACTTTGGAGAATCTATCTCAAAAAATAACGTCAATTTCCCTTTATGATTAGCTTATTGATGCAATGTGTATGGGAAGGCGATTTTTTTTCTTGACAATTGACTTTATATATTCGGTACCCTCACACATACAGTGAAAGTGTTTCCTCACGCCGGTTTTCTGTGAATATGTCTATTACTCCGAAAAAATTACTAAGTTTGGATAGCGACCTAAAGAGAGTCTTGGCCTCTAATAATAACAGGCTTCACCACAATTCTAAGTCATCAGTCGTTTTTTAAACTTATTTTTAAATATTATTTAAATTTTTTTGTGGAAAAATTAATGTACCTACCTTCGAAATAATGTATATTATAGAAATGCAACAATACACACATCAGTTAAATGTAAAAAAAATAGTTTAGTACCTGGCGACACTGACGTGAGCTAGCCGAGCGGAGCGAGCGAGCGGCTTTATGGCGGCTCATCTGAGCGGCTTCAACTCATTTGCCTAATTGAGTCCTTATTGATGACGGAATCAGCGAGAATTTATTGGGGTCCGGCTGTAGCGTACGTCAGTTAACTAGGATCTACGGAACAATGGTCTGATCCCATTGGAAGTCAGTTGAATAATATCTTCCAACCGATTACGGTAACGGCGGCCAATCTCAACCATCGGCCACATACGCAGAATATATTATTATAGGGCTCCAGGGTGTGCGCAAATAAAAATGCATTTTTTTTCTCTTATCCTCATAATACGATGGGAAACCAGTGTGACACGACATGAGAGGGATCGGACGCAGGACCAAACGGCTTATCGTACTTTTCAAGGAACGGGTACAAGACCGCTATCTTCCAGACTCCGGGCTGACACTAAGAATTTCTTAGCGCAAACTAAGATACCTACAATTTTTTTGGGCCTTCCCGGGATCGAACCCGGGACCTCTTGTGCAGCCGTCGCTTTTAAGGTTCCCGCCCGCGCATTGCAGGTTTTTTTCGTGTGATAGGTTTCAGCCGTGTGGCAGAGTAGAATAGACCACCCTCACTCTTACCGAGGTGTCGTAAAAGACGACTAAGGTAAAGCTACTGGCATGATCATCAGCACCCAGAGAAGGAAAACTCTGCATTTATATCAAAACCCTCGCCAACCCTGGTTAAGGTGATTGTGATTGAGGGAGGCCCGTGCCCCAGCAGTGGGGACTTAAATGGGCTGACGATGATGATGATGATTTATTGAAAATTCCGTTTCCGAATCCAGCAAAATTATTGGACCGTCACACATAAATAGTGATAACAATATCAAAAGGTGTAGAGAAATATTAACTATGACCTGCGAATTCTACCTATGACGTGGGACCCTCATTAACCAACTGAAACGATATCCAAGATCACATGGGGTCTGTAACAAGGGCTAGGGGTAGTGTAGGAAGGTGGGGAGGGGGGGGAATACTGCCTGACCCGTGTGCACGGCGCGGAATAACGATAACAGAATGGTTTGTACGTATTCTGAGATAAGTAAAAAATTGCATTTTTTGGAAAAAGGTTTTGATCTAAATACGCTAAATATCTCACCATCAGGTTAATCGCTTACTATCAGATGATACGTCTGCTCGTCTGCCCTCTATATCATAAAAAAAAATAAGAGCGCTTGATAGTTCCAATTAAGCAAGCTTTCTATTTTATGTTTGTTTACGTTTTTTTTTAGTCTCTCAAATCACGCAATGATTTTCACTTCCACTTTTTATGCGATAGGTGACAAACGACGCACTTTATCGTAAGAAGTAAACATTTCCGCCCATGATAATCAGAAACACTGATGCTTCACTCAAACTTTGCCAGTTTTTAGTAAGGACTAAACTTCTGAGGGAAAGGGATTTGAAAGGTTGGCAGCGCATTTGTTGTTTACCATCAGGTCCATGGATCAGGTAAATGTCCATGGTCGGCGGTGATCACTTACCATCAGGTGTGCCGTCTGCTCGTTTGTCCGCTATGATGTAACAAAAAGGTGATTCATTTGCTTGTCTGCCACCAATCACATTAAAAAATGCTCTTACATTGAAAAGTTACATTTTTTACTTAGATGGCTATGCGTTGAGGCCGACACACACGGGGTGCAGCAGCGTGATATACGACCTGATCCGGCGCGAGACCATTACGCTTTTTAATCTTTATTGCCGTTTATACGTCTAGAGACACAACCCCACCTCTACATTTCGTACAATTTTATCTTATGGTGGTCAATTAATGTGCAACTTACTAACTTCAACGTGCTAATTCTACGAGTGAGTCACATATTAGCAAGCATACGAGCAGACAGCGCCCTTGATGGTAAATGACCGCTACCACTTATGAACAACAACAACAACAGATGCATCACACGCGTTGCCGGTTTTGAAGTAAGTTTTACCATGGGATAACCACGCTTTAACATGGACTTGCATGACCACCGTGATACCACAGGAAACTGGGTGTGGAGCAGCGCCTGCATTTTCTTTCATCCATTGAATAAGAATACCGAATGCCCATTCTAGGGTGAAGGCAAGTGTTTATTGGCACTCGTCTGCTGCTTATCACGTAAAAAGTTCTTACATTGAAAAATTGCAATTTTTTACTTAGATGGTTATTCGTCGAGGTGTACACACACCGGGTGCAGCGGCGCGTTTGTGGCGCGTGATGAACGACGCGAGACCATTACGCTTTTTAATCTTTATTGCCGTTTATCAGGCTCGCTAGTCAGTTACTCTGGCAACCTAAGCTCTTTCGGACTTACTCATTTAGAGTGAGATTACTGGATGCCTAGTTCAGGAGGGAGGGGTTAAAGTTGAAATGAAATGAAAATAGTTTATTCAATTTAGGTTCATAGAGAACACTGTCATCATGTTGGCCGTGGGAGAGTCACGCTTTAGCATGGATGGGGCGGCTCAACCGGAGTGACAACACGGCCTCAAAGAAAACCGGCGTGAAGCAGCACTGTGCTGGGTTTCACTCCGTGAGTTAGGGTACCGGAGGCCCTATCCGGGGGAACGGGGGGATTAAATGTTGGCAGCGCACTTCTGACTCAGCTGGTGTTTCGGGAGTCCGTGGGCGGTGGCAATCGACTATCATTAGATGATACGTCTGCTCGTCTGCTGCTTATTAAATGAAAAAGCACTTACAATGAAAAGTTGCATTTCTTACTTAGATGGCTTTGCAACCGCGCGTTTATCGACGCTTTTTAATCTTTGTTCATTAAGCTTGTTGTCAATTCATCAATTGCCATGGCGATCTAAGCTCTTTCGCATTTTATCACAAATTTTGTAACAACAGAAAAAGTACCTATACGCATAATAGCTGACAGTGTTTTCCATAACCCTTAATTGATGACCCGGTGACGTCATTGGTAATGTTCCTGCCCCATAGTTCAAAGAAAAATATTCCTTTTTTATGTGTTAGGTGGCATACGAGCAGATGGATCACCTGATGGTAAGCGATTGCCGCCGCCAATGGACACTCGCGACACCAGTGGAGTCACTAGTGCGCTGCCAACCTTGAAACCCCCTTTCCCTCGGATTGGGCTACCCTCACTCACGCAGCGAAACACAGCACAATGCTGTTTCACGCCTGTTTTCTGTGAGGCCGTGGTAACACTCCGGTCGAACCGCCCATTCGTGCCAAAGCGAAGCTCTCCCACTGTTGACATATCAGGTCACTGGTTTAAGTATATTTTTATGTAATAGGTGGCAGACAAGTATTAGGATCATCTGATGGTAAGCGATTGCCGCCGCCCATAGACCTCCACAGTATCAGTGGAGTCACTAGGGCGCTGCCAACATTAAAACTCCTCTCCCTTCTAGATTGGTCCTGCAGTACTCTCACTCACTCAACGAAAAACTCAAAAAAAAATCCCGAGGTAAACAAAAACAATCAGCCACTCGTCGGATATCGCAGAAAGGACATCACTAACCATCAGGTGGCCCGCTTGCTGGTTCGCAGACTCTCATAAAAACATTGGGTGCAGCGGTGCGTTAGTGGCGCGTGATAAATTACCGGCGTCCGGCGCGAAGGACCAACACAGTAAAAGTAATACACAGTAGCTTAACTACGGCCGCTTGGCGAGTTTTACGGTTAGTGTTGTCTCTTTTAAGCGAACGAATAATATCCATCAACCGATTACAGCTACGGCGGCCAATTTCAACGATCAGCCACGTACGCAGTATATATTATAGTGTTCAAGTGTGTTCGCAAACACATGTACACTGTCTATTACCTTACATTGATATTCTGATGGGACACCAGCGGGACACGACCGGAGAGGGATTGGGCACAGGACCAACGGCTTAACATACTTTCTGAGGCGCCGGTGTCGCTAGATAGGGTTACCCTTCGCCTTAACCAGCTCTCACCTTTAGAGCCCTTTTACGGAACAATGGCGCCACCACCGGTTTTTAATGGATTGTACTGAAACTAAGACAGTAAATGAAAAATGTAACAAGACATTTAAAATTTAAAAAAATCTGCGAAAAAAACTACTTTCAAATACCACGAACTAATAAGTGTAAAATAATATTTTTATCACTTTATACACTTCAAATAACATTTTATAACTGTACACTCGAGAAAAGGTGTTACCGAAGTCAAGTATATATATGTATATACACGTTGAATTGAGAACCTCTTTTTTTTTGAAGTCGGTAAAAAAGGATTTTCAAGCTTATTTTGCACAAGCCTTACATGTTACAAGCATCTCTAGCAAGTTTAATATTTTTAGTAGTCACTTTTTTGGCTCACCCACACAATATCATAAACTACTGGATATACTGTGCCATAACGTTTTAATCTCTGCCGCGGTTTATTGCGCGGAAACGTCATCGTCAGCAGTCGGTGGCTTATTTGGGTGTGGATACTGATTGTTTAATAAAGTTTTTATGTGGCAGACGAGCAGACGGAACACCTGGTGCTATGCGATAGGCAAGTTGCCTCATGTCATTATTTATAAAATTAACTTTTAATTTAAATATTATTCCGTACAAGGGTCCTAAATATATAAACTTCAATAAATATAAATAAGGGATTGCTTTAAAAATTCAACTTAAACCCGTTATATTTTCACTTTTTTTCTCTTGATTTAAAACACCGCCCGCCATGGTTCTACGTCACCATTATTGTAAACAACAAAACGTCAAACGACAGTTTTAGGTTATTCGAGGTCATTCATGTCAGTCAGTCAGTCACGAGTATTGTTTACAATAACAGTGACGTCACGGCACATATAATTAATATCATGGTGGACGGCTTTTATGGCTATTCAGCCGTCAGGCATAAAGAGCGAAAATATAATCAAAATTTAAAAAAAACACATTTTTTGGCATAATATAATCTTTTTTTTTTTTTAGATTTTCGCTTTGCAACTACCCTATTGCCGCCACCCATAGAGTCCGCACCAACAAAGTGGTCCCACGGCAAAACACAGAACTAAAATTTTCGATTCCTTACGTCTTTGTAAATAAAGCTCAAATCAGAGGTAACGCGGACTCTAGCCATCCAGTGGATTTACAATGGCGCTGCCAACCTTTAGACTACTCTTCCTCTAATTTGGGCCTCCGGTATCTCCACTGACTCGGGCAAACAGAAACATTTGTCGCGTGATAAATGACTGGTATCCGGCGCGAAGGACCATGACGCTTTCATCTCTGCCGTGGTTTATTGCGCGTTGACGTCATCGTCAGCACGTGGCTGGTTGGGGTGTGGTTACTGATTGTATATTAAAGTGTGGGATACACTTTTAGCTTTTTGCTAGCTTTCGGTTATAGATTTAACGTATATTTTGGTTTGCACCTTTGCCTTTCCAAGTAACTATTTTTATACCAAACACTTTCTAAGCTTCATCATTTCAGCCAATAACCGTCCAATCCTGGACATAGAGCTCCCCCAATGTTCTCCACACAAATTGGTCCTGTGCCGCCCGCATCCAATGGATTCCCGCGATCTTCACCAGATCGTCGGTCCACCTTGTGGGGGGCCTGCCACGGCTGCGACTTCCTGTACGTGGCCTCCACTCGAGGACCTTTCCGACCCAACGACCGTCTGTTCTCTTCGCTATGTGCCCTGCCCATTGCCACTTGAGGCAAGCAATCCTTTGGGCTGTTCCCCTCTTTTTTCTAAGCTTACAGACCATAAAAAACCTAAATATTTTTTGTGATGTATAGAAAATTATGTTGCTTCACGCCGGTTTTCTGTGAGGTATCACTCGCGGCAGAGGCGGAAGCGGTGCTCCCACGGTTGTGAATTAAATATCTTGGAGAATTAACATGATAACGAAGTCTTTTTATCACCAATGTTTAATTTATTACACCAATGGTTTTTCATAACAAATAATCAAAAATGTCAAGACGACATTTTTCTATCAATTAATTTAAAATTAGCAAGCAAATATATACGACATAGCCCACCGAATTAGCAAACTGAATTGGCAGTGGGCAGGTCATATTAGCCGCAGAACTGACAGCCGTTGGAGCCGTAAAGTCCTTGAGTGGAGACCGCGACTCGGTAAGCGTAGTGTAGGACGCCCTGCGACAAGATGGGATGATGACATTCGAAGGCTGGCTGGTGTGGGCTGGATGAGAGTGGCCGAACATCGGGAGTAGTGGCGTGCATTAGGAGAGACCTATGTCCAGCAGTGGACGAGTGTGGGTTGCTGATGATGAAGCAAATATATTAATTTTGAGGAAGGACGGTAATGGTACAACGATTTCATTGATTCAGACCATTTGAAACCAGAGGGATTTTCCTTCTCTTTCTCACGCACTGTGTATCTCCTTTGTTTGGATGCGACAGGTATATTCTCGTTCGTTACGGGACGGCTTTAAATTAAGCCAACTGGGGCCTTAGCGAGAACCGGAGGTTACGACCGAATCGGAGTTCCCATCCTCGCTCAATGTTACTCTGCGCATCACCGCGAAGCGAAGATTCTAGCACATTCATTACTTGACGCCTAAACTTGCCATGATTATGATCAAAGACATCCAATTCAACATTACTGCGGACCTTTGATCTCGTGAGATCGTTCTTTCGTTCGTGAACTTCCAAACGAAATGCATTGCGGTGTCTGGGATTAGGCCTAGTATTGAAGTTAATGAGCGAGAGAAGCTGGGGAGGATCGAGGTGGGAGTGGATTATTTTATGGAAATAGATTAAATCTTGTTGCTTACGTCTGACACTTAGCAACTCGATATTAAATTGCTTAAGTCCATCACCCTCTTGCTGATTCTTCTCAGTAGAAATTGACGTTCCGAATCAGCGGTAGATTATATACTCATAATATTTGACATTCTCAAATGTTCATACAGAACATTTACTTTAATTGGAACGACCGTGGGAGAGCCACGCTTCGACATGAATGGGCCGGCTCGACCGGAGTGATGCCACGGCCGCACAGAAAACCGGCGTGAATCCGAGGGAAAGGGGGGTATAAAGGTTGGCAGCGCACGTGTGACTCCACTGGTGTCGCGGGTGTGCATGGACGGCGGCAATTCCTTACCATCAGGTGATCAGTCAGGTCGTCTGATCTTTGAGTGTAGTTCTCAGTTGCGTCCAAAGCTGTAGCTTTAGAGCGTGGGGTACGCTTGGACCATGATTCTTGATTTGGGGAGCCTGGTCATTACAAAGAAGCGACTGCCATCTGACCATCGCAACCTTTTAACAGGGGAAACAGACAAACTGAATCATGGTTATATGGTTCAGAAAATTATCTGCTGTAAAAGTGCTGGTATCTTCACGATGATTTCCCTCACCGCCGAGCTAATAGTAGAAACTACGCACATAGATTTGAATAATCTAGAGGTGCGTGCTCGGCTTGGAACCCGGACCCGACGCATGAAAGGCGCGCTCTGAACCACTGAGCTACCATCGCTCCAATAATCATAATTGATTTTATTGAAACTTATCATCATTTGGAAATTATTGTTAGAGCAAAATTCCCGACAAAGCCTCGATAAAAATATAGAACAAATCGTGCGATCTCGCGAGATAATCAATAAAAATAAGCTTCTGTTCACATTCCTCTCACACTCGACACATTCGCAATCGCAGACAACTCCGCCATATTGCAGTATGGCGGGCCCGGTGGCGGCGCCATTGATCAGTGAAAGATAGATAGATAATACGTTTATTCTGTTGCACAAAATTATACAGTTGCATAATCAAGTCGTAAACACTAATAATAGTCATAGAGTCTGATAGGTAGGAACGATTAATGAAATACAAAATATAAAAATAATAATTAGTGAACAATGTTGCAGCAAGAATGGTCTCCGTCTCAGCCTATGCCACAGCAAAGCCATGACGCTGATTTTCAGACGGCGGCCTCAGAGTCTACGCCAGGCGAGGTGCTACAAATTACGATAAAAAATAAATTGTAAACTTTTGTAATGGTATGGTGTGACAAAAGGTGTAAAAAAAAACCACAGTGTGATACAAACAATTCAAAAATATGTAAAGTAATTGGAAATGTCAATAATGGGTAGAATATATTTAATGATTGTGATGCAGATAAAATTAAGTTAATATGTTAGTTGTTAATTATTAGATAACTTGTAATGTATAAAAGGACTCTAAACGTGAGAGCTGGTTGAAGAAAAACAAACTCTATGCTGAGCACGCTATGCACACAAACAGAGTGATCGGCGTGGTTCGGCATGAGACAAAGACGGAGAATAGGAACGTGTGCGGGAGAAACGCTATACGATATATAGCTTTTTAGATTTTCGCACTATAATTAATTAAGACCGGAATTAACACGAAATTTATTATGTGATAATTTATATAGTAATTTTACTAGATTCCACGTCGTTCCATATTACTGATTTATTCCGCTTGTGACCACGGCTGCTGTAATGTAGCCGAAACGTCGAGATAAAATATGTGAGTACGTAATGTTGTATCACATCATAAATTTCAATTAACAATTGCAAACCCCGTGCTAGGCCGTTACTAACGCAAACAAACACCGATACTGTAAGTGTGTGTATAATAGCTTCACTGACAATTCATCTAGTGCACGTCTGCTGTAACTTTTCGATATAGGTACAGTCGTACGTCTACGCAGAAGAGCAAGTTAAATCCGCACGCAGTTAAAATACAGACTTTATTGCGTTACGTTAAGATTAAATACAATTAATCCAGAGAGGAATGCTATCTGTCTCTTAACCGCACTCGCACCGAACATGGCGCTAAAGCATCAACCAATAAGATATTGTAATTTTTGGCGCGCGTAAATGAAGCGTTGTGATTGGTTAAGATTTCGCCGCAGTTTTCGTAAATCAGACTTCTGCGCTGGTACATTGGTGTAACTTATAAAATTGGTAAACCTGTACTGTCAACGAACTCTTCGATATCAATTGAAACTAAAGTTGATCTACTATGTCTATTTATTTTGTGTTTAAGACCAGTGGCAACCCTATCCGCAACATGCGAGCAAATATTCTATCTCCAGTCTCAAGCATTAAGCAAATTCGCCGCTTTTAATTCCGAAGGATTCCGATTCTCAACCTCTTTATTCTTGCTTCATTCTTGATTACCATATGGACTCGGAACACATAGGTATAATAGGTAGGTAGGTATAATAGGTAGGTACCTAAGTAGGTGTTTTTTGGGCATTTCACTTCACTTGATTTTTTTCGAAATCGCTCTCTGCGTTCGCTCAGTCGCAAAAAATCAAGTTAAGTGAAATTGCCCAAAAAACAGATAGATAAGTGTTAATTTAAAATGCGGTTACGTTAGATCTTAAGGTCATTCTATTGTGACTAATACACCGCTGCAGACACGTTATAAACAATATAATGAAGTTGGTCAAACAAAAAGAATCGCTTAAATTAGAATGCATCTGTCCTGCGTCATCTAAAGAGCCAAAACGACACGGAAATTTGTTACCTAATACAATACGTTGTATTGTTTGTGGTCCGTCTAATAGTGGAAAAACCAATTTAGTGATAAGTTTATTATTACATAAAAATGGTCCAAGATTTCGTAACCTATATGTGTATTCAAAATCTTTGTATCAGCCTAAATATTTATATCTTGAGAAGGTTTTGGAAATGGTTCCTGGAACATCATTTAATAAATACAATCATAATGGTGAAATATTGAGTCCACATGATGCTTTACCTGATTCGATCATCATTTTCGACGACGTTGCTTGTGAGAATCAAAACAACATTAGAGATTATTTCGCCATGGGACGCCATAAAAATATAGATTGCTTCTATATCAATCAAACTTATACAAAAGTTCCAAAACAACTTGTCAGAGACAATTCAAACCTCGTGGTTCTATTTAAGCAAGATGATGTTAACTTGAAGCACGTATATGAGGAGCATGTTGGTGCTGATATGTCATGGTCTCAATTTCGTGAGATGTGCTCTTCTGTTTGGAATAAACCCTTTAGCTATCTTGTTATTAATAAGGATTGTGACAAAAATAACGGATGCTACCGATTTAAGTTCGATACATTCATAGTAATAGATGAACATACATAAAGACCGCTGTGTTATTTTTTAATCACTCGTACTCACGATTTAGACCTGAGCGGAATACTTTGAAATGGAGAAAAATCTTAAAGAACAAATTGTAAAATCAGCAGCAGCTGTTAAAAGAAAAGTTGCGATGATAAAAGATGTTGAAAATACTAATAATAAAACATTAGAAACAATATTGAAACCTATTGTTGACCCACTTACATTATTAACAGATAAAAAAAAAAAACTCTCAACTTAACAAAGATGAGCACTTTGAACCAGTGATGAAAAAGTTTAAAAATGATAATAATCAATCATTTGAAGACGAGAACCAGTCATTATTTGTCTCTGATGAAGATTACAATGAATCTATTAGTGAAGAAGATGAAGACGATGAACAAGAACAATACAACGATTACAACAAAACCCTTGTTGTATCACCGTCTGAAGACCACAACGTAAGCGTGGGATCATTCAAATCTGTACAGTCATCGCCAAGTCTTTAGAATCAATCACTGTCATGGTCAACATCGTCTGAAGTAATGAAAGATGTTCCGTTTGGAATCAGAAATGAGCGGGGTAAACTGTTACTAGGCAAAACCCGTGTTCATGACGACGGCGTTATTCTTAAAATAGGAGCACTTACTGTTAAAAAAACGAATGGCTTGAATGAACTTCTTTTCAAAAAGAAACCAAATTTAGATGCTGTAACATATGATGATTTACAGAATTACAAGTTACTTCTTATAGAAACCAATGCTCATCGACGTAATTGTGAACCATCCAAACCTATAAACAGCAACAAAGGATTTAAATATATGAATGTAATTAAACCTTTGTTCAAATTCTCTCGAAATCCAACTACAAGTGTAGAAAGTATTCCTCAAGGTAAAGGTATTTCTCTTTTAAAGACAGTAAAATCAAACACTGATTTAGTTTACTGGGATGATCCAAACGAGTTAGTCGAACGATTACAGTTACTACTTGCATCTTGGGAAGCGGGTAACACTGGTGTAAATAATGAAATAATTGCTATTATTTCGGAACTGCATGAAGCTGGTATCATAGATGTGGAACATATAAAGAAAAAACCAGGAAAATTGGGCAGTATTCTTTCCGTAGTCAACCCATCAAGACCGCAATGAATATAGACAAGTTCGGACATCATGTTCATAAGCGTTTACGATTGACAGAATACATTGAAAACTTCAATGAAACATTGGTGAAATCAGATACCGGACACTACGATTTAAAATCTTCTAAATTAAAAGGGCTATCATATCCAATCGAAGACGATGAAGCAGTAAACAAAGCTTATTTAGACAAAACCATTCAAGAATTACGAAATGAAATTGAAAAAGTGAAGCTCGAAGTAAAATTTCATTTGAAGAACTTGGAAACCGTTACAACAGAACATTTGAATAAATCATTTTACTCAAAGTCGGAAATAGACAATTTAATTCATGTAAAAATAAACAAAAATGAGCAAAAAGGCCATAATTGATGAACTTCACAAAGCAGTCAGAAGAAATTTTCCGCGTAGACGCACATTTATAAAAGGAATTGATGATCTCTGGCAAGCCGACCTCAAAGATTTACAAAAATTTTCACATTTTAATAAAGGATACAACTACATATTAGTGGTGATAGATACTTTGTCAAAGTATGTATGGACAAGTCCCTTAAAATCTAAAAAAAAAAAATGTGTTGCTAACGCAATGCAGCAGATATTTAAAAATTCATCTAGAAAACCTAAACATTTACAAACAGATTTAGGCAAAGAGTTTTTATAATAATATTTTCGGTCAACTGCTAAAAAAATATAATGTTAACCATTATTCTACTTACTCCATCAAAAAAGCTTCGATTGTAGAGCGAGTCATACGTACTCTAAAATCACACATCTTTAAACTTTTTAGTTTATACGGTTCCTATCGATGGCTGGGTAAATTACTAAATACTGTGATAGATAACTATAATAGCACTACTCATCGCATAACTAAATTTAAGCCCAATGACGTTAATAATACAAATGAAATGGTTGTATTGCGTAATATTAGCAAAGCGTATAGGAATCGAAAACACTTAAAACCTAAGTTTCTAGTAGGTAATCATGTACGTATTAGTAAATTTAAAGGAGACTTTTACAAAGGTTATACTCCCAACTGGTCTACTGAAATATTTACAGTAACAAAGGTGAATAATACAAATCCACCAACTTATCTTCTGGAAGATAAGAATAAACAGGTTATATTAGGGGCTTTTTATGAGTATGAATTACAAAAAACTAAATACCCAGATATTTACCTCATCGAAAAGATTATTAGAAGAAAGGTAGATAAATATTTTGTGAAATGGTTAGGTCTCAGCAATGAAGAGAACAGTTGGATAAACAAAAACGAGATAGTTTTGTAATATGAGATATTTTTGCAATATAAGTTTACTTTTAGACCAAATCTATTCATTCTAAACATATCAATGAAGGAGGGAAGTGGTATTATAGACAACGTAATAAACTATTTACCGTTCGAGCTACATTTACCTGGTTATCAATATTGTGGCCCCGGAACAAAGCTACAGAAACGTTTAAAAAGAGGTGATAGAGGTATAAATAAATTGGATAAGGCTTGTATGTTCCACGACATTGCTTACAACGATAACGATTCAAACGTTCGACGTGAGGCTGATATGAAACTTTTAAATATGGCTAAGAAACGATTAAACGCTAAAGATGCGAAAAAGGGTGAAAAGGTGGCATCGTGGATAGTAAAAAATGCTATGAAAGCAAAACTAAAGACAGGTGCCGGTACTCGCTCATTTATGGCAGCTGTGAAAAAAATTAAATCTCAAATGAAAAAGTTGAAATCAAAAGGCAGTTCCACAGCAATTAAATGCGCTTACGCCGCAGCCAAAAAAATATTTAAGAATAAAAAAGGCACTCGCTTGCCGCGCTGTATTCCTCTACCAAAATGTGGTGGACTGCTACCTTTAATCCCGATCTTTGCGGGGTTATCGGCTTTGGGTTCCTTGGCAGGAGGAGCAGCCGTTAAAGCAAAAGCAGTGAACGACTCTAAGGCAGCTCAGAAAAGTCTTCAAGAGTCTGAACGTCATAACAGGATGATGGAAGCGGTTGCGGTTGGCAAAGGATTGTACATCAAACCTCATAAAAAAGGCGCAGGGTTATATTTGAACCCTTCAAAAAACTAGTTAAACGGCTGCCTAGACGTGCACTAACAGATTTAGATATATTAGAGCATGCTGCTGATATGATGGTAAACGATTACCGCCGCCCATGGACACCTACAACACCAGTGGTGGTGCGCTGCTTACCTTTTAACCCCTCATCCCTGTATTGAGCCTCCGGTACCCCCCTCACGCTGCGAAATACAGCGCATGCACTGCTTCAGGCAGGTTTTCTGTGAGAGTGAGGTATTATTACAGTCAAGCCGACTCATTCATGCCGAAGCATTGTTCTCCCACTGATAAAATAGTGATTATACCTTATCACAAAATAATAGCAATGACTCAGTTTCTTCAATGAAGGCATGTATGTGTCTTGCAGTGTGACAATAATTACCTAAGATGAAATGCATCTTGTATGAAAATATGGTGTTTGAAATTTGGTGGTAGACGAGCCGACGGATTACCTGATGGTAAGCGATTACCGCCGCCCATGAACACCTGCAACACCAGTGGTGCCACAAGTGCGCTGCTTACCTTCTAACCTCTTTTACCCTGGATTGGACCTCCGGTACCCTTACTCACTTCAATTTCTTTGATGAAAGCATATGTCTTACAGTGAGACAATAATTAAGCAGAAACGTATCTTGTATGAAAATATAGACAACATCACATACATTATCATGAACCTGCGACCCTTGCGTGTCAATCAGTACTCAAACCACTGTGCTAAATAATACTAAGTACCTATACATAAAAGTTCAATTACATTTTCTGTATGATGCATTGTAGGAGTGATAATAGGTACAAACAATGTACATCGCCACATCAGGTTACCACATTCTGTCAAATTTATACAATTGGTATTGAACCAAACGGGTTTGACATAAAGGTGAAAATGGTGATTACAGATTTGTTTACATTAATGTATAGCTAACTGTACTTACCTCTTTGACTTTCAAGTAAAGTAAAAAACAAATTAAAAACTAGTTAGATAATTATTATTTTTAAATACGGTTCGTGATGATTCAGAGGTTCTAGGTTCAAATCCTACTCGGATTTTTTTTTTCTTCGGAATTCTTAGGCGTGAGCGTTGTGATATTATATTAGTTCTTAAATTGTTTAATATATTGTACTTAATTTAAAAAAAGTTTTATTTTCTGTTCAAATGCGTAAGCATTAAAAATCTGTCTGCAAAAACATTACATCTACCAAGTCACAAGCAAGTGTTTGTGCATCACGTTACACGCCACCGTAAAATTAGCTGACATAGATATATTCCTGCATCGCGATGGCAAAGTTTTAGTTTGGAGTTTGTATATATACAAAATTGAAACATGGATTTAGTGGATGTCACCTAAGACCGAAACACTCCAGTAGGAGACGGCCGCTCTAAAAAGGTGTAGTAAGACTAAGGTGATTATCTGAGATGTCTGTAATGATAGATTATAACCCGGAGCGATCGGCTGGGTTTAAATCAGTCAGAACAAGATTACTCTCACCACGTTTGGTAAAAAACGCTAAACGCGGTAAAGCACACAAGACGAAAAATGAAACACGGATCAAAATAAATAATGGTTGTCTCCGGACTGCAAAGTTGCATCGAATCAAACGAAGTCACAACAGTCCGGAGACGTAATCCCATTATGCTCCAGTTTTTGTTGAATAAGAGAATCATCGTTTCTAAGTACTATTAACCCACTAAGCTAACAGTGCAATCGGTCGTCTAATAATAAATTCCTCAACTTAGGCACTGAAATGATCGTTCCAGGGTAGACAGACAGTGACAACGATATAGAACGACCTTAAAATCTAACGTTACCGTATTTTAAATCAACACTTATCTATCTGTTTTTTGGGCAATTTCACTTAACTTGATTTTTTGCGACTGAGCGAACGCAGAGAGCGATTTCGAAAAAATCAAGTGAAGTGAAATGCCCAAAAAACACCTACTTACCTATTATATATGTTAAGTGTTAAGGGGTCTTTATAATCCCCGATGCTTGTTAAAACGTAATTCAAAATTCTAACACTGGATCGGGTTTTAGCTCCTCATCACAGTTAATCGAGAGTAGTTATTTTGCAATGTTGGTTTGCAGCGCACTTGTAACTCCATTGGTGTTGCGGGTGTCTATGCTTACTATCAGGCGATCAGTCTGCTCGTCTGTCACCTATCACGTAAAAAAAACCTGTAAAAGTTTTGCCCGCGGCTTCGCTTGCGTTAGGAAGAGACAAAAAGTATCTCATGCTACTCTCCATGCCTTTAACTATATCTACTTCAAAACACGTCAACCTGTCACGCTGTGAGGGACAGACAAACAGATAGATACCACACACTTTCATATTTATACTATTAGTATGGACTATGGATAGTCTACATCACGTTAATATATGTCTTCATCATAGCGTGTAATTCCCGGTTTGCGTCCAAAGCTGTCGCTTCGGAGCCCGGGGTACGCTTAGACCATGATTCAGGATTGGGGAGTCTGGTAATTACAATGAAGCGACTGCCGTCTGACCTTCGCAATCCTTTAACAGGGGAACCAGGCCAACTGAATCATGGTTACACGTTTTCAGAAACTTTTTCCGAAACGTGCAGGTTTCCTCACGATGTTTTCCCTCACCGCCGAGCAGACGATAATGGTAGAAATACGCACATCGATTTGATATAACCATTGGTGCATGCTCAGATTTGAACCTCGACCACCCGCGTGGAAGGCGCGTTCGTATCTATTGAGCTACCGTCGCTTTTACTCATCACGTTAATATATGTGTAGGTATATAAAACAATTACAATGAAGCGACTGCCGTCTCGTTGCCACAAGTTGGACTGACCAAATCAAGTCTGCCATTGGAGACTCAGTCAACGAGTGCAGCAGGATGACCTCGAGCAGGCAGTGGTGGCGGCGCCTGGTGAAGGTCATCACAACTGCCCCTACCTACCCACACTATGAGTACATGAAGATCACGAGCACTCTGCCAAGAGTGTAGCGGATAGGAAGAAAAATACTGCCGACTGACCTTCGCAATCCTTTACAAAGGAACCAGACCAACGTTTGCATGTAAAAAACTGCCTAATGCAGAAAGGCTTACTATAAATTAGATGATTATTTGAACGATAAGGATTCCTGGACATGTTGATATCTTCGCCTGTGACGATTTATCTAAACAATATTGATTATCGTTTGCCCATTTAAGTCCCCACTGCTGGGGCACGGGCCTCCCTCAATCACATGAGGGGTAATTGCCATACTCACCACGCTTGGCAGACGGGTTGGCGAGGGTATTGATATAAATGCAGAGTTTTCCTTCTCTGGGTGCTGATGATCATGCCAGCAGCTTTACCTTAGTCGTCTTTTATGACACCTCGGTAAGAGTGAGGGTGGCCTATTCTCTCTGCCGGGGACCACACGGCCGGCAAATATTGATTATAAGCATTGTATATCATACTGCCACTATAATCATAATTTGTATAAGAATGAAAATTGTAATTACCATATTATTTGAAAAGAGTAACTGCTGAGTTTCTTGCTGATTCTTCTCGGTAGAAATTGACAATCCGAATCAGCGGTAGGTTACATAATATTTGACATTCATAAATGTTCTGTATGGACTTAAATTGAATAAAGACATTTTTGATTTTGGTTGCCAGCTCTTATCGAAAGAAAAAACCTCTTATGTTTGAAGATTACCATATTGTATCTGTGCGGAAACTTCATTTGACCTTCAAGAGATGAGATGTCTCATCATTTCTTGCTATAGAAAATCTTTACACTATGGTCCCAAAGACCGATTTCAAACATTCATTCGCAATGTTTGCTTGGACTTAAAGCGGTGCGTTGGTTAGGGCTCGATTTGTTTAAATAGGTTCGGCGCTTGTGATTATGTTACAAGTCCATTATGTTGGGTTGTTTTAAACGTACACACGGCGTCTCATCGAGTTACCCTTGTTGGACTTTGGGCCGTCCTTATGTCTGAGACACAAAGCGCTTTTGCCCTGCGGGGGGTAACTCAACCGTTTGTACGTGTCGTTTTAAACTTAAATTAGAAGTTTCAGTATCACAATTCATAACTCAAACATAGGCGGTTTTCAGAGAATTTTTAAAACTAAATTTAAAACTTAAACTTTCTTTTAGCGGACAGTTATAAATGTTGATGGCAACACAAAGTTGTTAAATATAATTTAGACGGATGGCAACTTTTTTCTCGCTCTTCCGCTTCCGCAGTCCGTCCACATTGTTATTCTCTTATATTTCATATTTATTTTTATAATTGTACTACTGAAGCGTTCGACTTAATAAAATACAGTTAACTTAACCAAGGCTTTTCGTTGACCCCAAACAAGAAATGGAACTCCTTGCCGAGGCCTGTTTTTCCGAACCACTACAAACTTTAAGGATGAGTGAACCTGAACAGACATCTTCCAGGCGAACGCGTTACATCCTAGACCTCATCGTCACTTTAAAACAGGTGAGATTGCGGTCAGGCGTTGGCCTATAGTTCGTAAAAAAAAACTAAGAGGTCGGGTAAGGCACACTAGCGACGCCAATTGATTTTAATTCATCATCATCATCAGCAACCCACACTCGTCCACTGCTGGACATAGGTCTCCCCTAATGCACGCCACTGCTCCCGATTTTCGGCCACTCTCATCCAGCCCACACCAGCCAGCCTTCGAATGTCATCATCCCATCTTGTCGCAGGGCGTTCTACACTACGCTTACCGAGTCGCGGTCTCCACTCAAGGACTTTACGGCTCCAACGGCTGTCAGTTCTGCGGCTAATATGACCAGCCCACTGCCACTTCAGTTTGCTAATTCGGTGGGCCATGTCGGTGACTCTGGTTCTCTGTCGGATTACATCATTTCTGATGCGGTCCTTCAGAGATTTTAATTGTTATCAACTAAATCGGATATCTTTTTAACAATTTCGAAGCTGCAGCCTCTCAGAAAACACTTATACTATTTATTTAATTCTTATACTTAACTTTTGGGTCTGATTTTGTACTCGAAATTTAAATTACCGCGAAAAACAGCTACTTCAAATTTTGAGTGCAAAAACAGATCAAGAAGTGGTGCACAATTGTCAAATAAATATTTCTTTAGAGACTCCCGCTCTGAAATTGATTAAAATAGATCCGGTTTACTAAACCTAACAATTTAAATCTATTGGTGTCGTCGCTAGTTAGGGCTACCCATCGCCTTAATTTTTTTTTACAGATAATCACTCGATTTAAAATGACATCATGACATTACATCGAGTTCAAATCGATAACAATTGTCCTTATGCCATAAATAAGGAGTAAACAAACTTACCTATAAGAAATACGAAGTACAGGAGTGAAGAAAGAAGGGCGCTCCCGCGCACCGAGCGGTGCGGTGCCGCGGGCCAATCAGCGCGCGGCATGGTGGGAGCGAGACGACAGAGAGGGGGTGAGAGAGAGGTGCGTGCGAGCGAGACAGACAGAGGCGCGGGATGGGGGCGGGGCGCTACAGGCGCTCATCTCGACGGTCGCTGCATCTGAAATTAAAAAAATATACTTAAGTTACACGGAAAGCCACGCTTTGACATGAATGATTTTGATACCATGGCCTTACAGAACATTAGCATGAAGCTACGCCTGACCTGTGTCTCCATGTGAGTGAATATACCCAACCGCGGAAGAAAGAGGGTTATAAGGTTGGCAGCGCACTAGTGACTGCACGTATTGCACGTAAGTGTCTATGGGTGGCGGCAATCACTTCCCATCAGGTAATTTGTATGCTCGTCTGCCACCACTCAAAAATAAAAAAAATAATCAAAGAATATTATTTACATAACTTATTTGCCGCGGCCGTGTGGTCCCCGGCAGAGTAGAATAGGCCACCCTCACTCTTACCGAGGTGTCGTAAAAGGCGACTAAGGTAAAGCTGCTGGCATGATCATCAGCACCCAGAGAAGGAAATCATTTATATCAAAACCCTCGCCAACCCGTCTGCCAAGCGTGGTGAGTATGGCAACTACCCCTCATGTGATTGGGAGGGAGGCCCGTGCTCCAGCAGTGGGGACTTAAATGGGCTGACGATGAACTTATTTGTAACCCTCAACGAAATACGACGAGGTGTTTTAAGTTTCATGTGTCTGTGTTAGTGTTTGTGTGTGTGTGTGTGTGTGTGTGTGTGTGTGTCTGTCTATGGCATCGTAGATCCGATGAACCTTGATGAAATTGATTTTGTTTTTTAAACAGGATTTCGATAACTTTTGCATCAAATGGGCATCTTGGTGGGTTAAGATTCTTTTATCTTTAACATTTATACCCCCTCAACTTGAGGTCCGCAAAATTCCGCCATTTACAGACTCAGACCTTTTCCTATCGGCCACGAGATCGTGCCGTAAAACGAACATTCGGCCCCGGAAATCTTTAAATGTCATACAAGATTCGGCGCAAAGCCCGGAACCCGTCGTTGGTAAGATAATGATAAATGAATCTATCTTGAGATAGATAAGGCTGTGGTTCCTAAAATGGATAGTGTTACGCGCCCTTTTTTTTTCTTTAAGAGAAAGGGAGGCAAACGTGCAAGAAATTCACATGATGGTAAGTGATCACCGCCGCCAATGGACATCAGCCACACCAGAGAGAGCGGAGATACGTTACTGGCCTTTTAGGAAGGTATAGGCTCGTTTTTTGAAGATCTCAATGACGTACCGGTTCGGAAATACCGCTACGGGGAGTTGATTGCACAATCACTCCTGATTGTGCAATCAACAATTAATAATTCCCCGTCGCCTAATTGCACGCAGTCGCAGATTCTGACAAGCGATCGCGTCACACAAAATATTCTTTAATTTTTTTAAGTAAGATCAAGGTTACCAAAATGCCTTCGTGCGCTTTCGCGAGTAGTACAAATTATTCAAAAAGAAATAACAAATCTCATGGAATCACATTTCGCTCATAAGTAATAATATAATAATAATAATTCTAACAACATCTCTTACATTGACCTGATTCCGTACTAAGTAGCTTAAGCACTTGTGTTACAGATATCAGATAACAGAGGAACACAAATGTATACTTAAATACATATATTACACCCAGACACTGAACAAACACAAGTGTTCATCGCACGAATGTTTGTCCAGGGTGGGGATTGAACCCACGACCTTTGGCGTAAGATGCAGGGTCACTACCAATTGCGCCGTCCGGTCAGCCAATAAGTAGAAGAATAAGAAGAAGAAAAGTTCTAATTTCTCATGATATTTCTAAATTCATTAATGTTTTGGTCACCATTTTGCAGAGCGAGATAATTTACGATACCTATATTAATGTGACTAGTTAAGTCGTTTTGATAGGACTTGACTCTGGAGCGTAGCTGCGCGAAGTACGCTTGACTCACTCGCGTATATGTCAAAAAAAAGGTTTATCTCTGTCTTTCAGTATCGTACAACTTTACTTAATGTCAAACCACGTTTGGTTCATTATAAATTGCGGAAATTAACAGATTGTGATAACCATTTGTGTGGCTGTCTGTACCTACCTACTTGAGTAGCATTTACCAGCTTACATGATAAATATTTGCCAAATGATGTTCTTTGTTTTAAAACACATAAAACTTAAAATCTAGGTTCATATCGGCGACTAGGTTATATGGACGATGACTGGGCGGACGGCATATTCTCTCCCAGTGTCTGGGTGAAATATATGTATTTAAGTATATATTTGTAATTAGTCTGTTGTCTGCTATCCGTAACACAATTGCTTAGGCTACTGAGGGCGGATTCGACTAACTTGATAGTTATAAGACGATAACTATCCGCAGGATAATATACTTTGTTACTTTATTTTCGTAATAAACTCAAATTGTGATCTTCCAAAGCCTGTGTAACTATACCTTATTTCAAGAGTGAATGAACGAAAGACATTATAAACCGGCAAAAAACGATATCTATTGATTTGTGATTCATAATATGACAACAGGATATTTTTGTTAAGTAGGATTATAAAGATAATGTCAAAAGTCAAAAACAGCTGTGACAATTACAACGCCATTTTGAATTCCCTAGGATATTACCTACTCATTCTGTCAAAATTAGCGGTCCAACGATTTACCATTGGTATAGTTGTTGACTGTAGTAGTAGATGAGTGGTTGGTAGAACCGATTTTTATTTTACACTTTATATTATTACTAGTGGCGCCCACATTTTGTTCCTGAACATTTGTTTCGTTTTATGCTAATAGATGGCGCTAGGTGTCGATTACATCGCGCAAGCGTTTCGTATTTTCGGATTACCTATAATCTGTAGAATTAACCTCTTTATAAATAGTATAGAAAACTGCGCTTTGTTAAAGATTTATCGTTGAGTAAAGATTGGATATATATATCGGACCTCAGTACGAAATCAGGTCAATGTATGAGATGTTGTATGAATTTATATAGGTTCACAACTTTTTATCTAATTCCACAACGACAACCCCTTTGCCACTCCACGCATATATCAATTATTTTTAGATGTCGCTCGGTATCTTTACTTTAACTTTTTTATGTCATAGGTGGCAGACGAGCAGACGGATCTCCTGATGGTAAGCAATTACCGCCGCCTATGGACACCCGCGACACCAGTGGAGTTACAAGTGCGCTGCCAACCTTTAATCCCCCCCTTCGCCGACACGCAGCGAAACACAGCACAGTGCTGCTTCACGCCGTTTTTCTGTGAGGCCGTGGTATCACTCCGGTCGAGCCGTCCCATTCATTCCGAAGCATGGCTCTCCCACGGTTCTTCAACTACTTTACTTATATTTCCTCAGGGCTCGGTGGGCGGCAATCGAATTATCTTTGAAGCATCCCAATAGTCGAGGGTAGTCGAACAAACGCAAAGATCCCATCAACGGGAGGGATCGATAGCGGCTGCGGGATAAACGGCGGCCTTGTAGGAAAAAACACAGATAGTTTTTACAAAAAGCAAGATTCTTTTGTGTAAAACGGGTGAGTACTTACTTTGTTATATTATCATCGAATTTATTATAGGTCAATATACCTCGGAATATCCTCGCGTGATCGTATCAGAAATGATGTGGATCCCTTTAATTGGCATAATGTGTTTTGTACTTAAATGGATTGGCATAATGAAATTGGCATAATTTATTTAGCATAATATTAATTTGGTGAATTTGGTTCTAGCATAATATATACTGTGGCATAATTATTATTTAGCATAATGCATTTATGCATAATTTTCTTTGGCACAATTTTTTAGGCATTAATGGTTGTTTGAATCTGAAAAATAAAAAAGTAAGTAAGTAACCAGTATTTCCTATATTATATTGAGTAAAAGTAGGTTTAGGTGCGGCGGGGGAGGCCCTTGGGCCACCCGTAAGCCGGTTTTTAATGACTTATGGTTAATTATTTTATGCTTAATCATGTTTATGCTTATTGCATTCATGCTAAACATTTTATGCTAAAAGCTGTTGTGCTTATTAGTATTATGCGAAATTATCATTAGTAGTAATTACATTATGCTAACTTATTTTATGCTTAAAATTTTTATGCTTCTTGACAGTGAACAGAAATGATGAGATCCGTGGGAAAACTAAGGTCACAGACATAGCCCAAAGGATTGCATGCCTCAAGTGGCAACGGGCAGGGCACATAGCGAAGAGAACAACCGTTGGGGAAGAAAGGTCCTGACCGGTGGCGGACGATCTGGTGAAGGTCGCGGAAATCCCTTGGATGCGGGTGGCACAGGACTGAACTGTGTGGAGAACATTGGCGGAGGCCGGACGGATGATCTGATGGTAAGTAAACAGGTAAACAGATGCGCTGCCAACCTTTAACCCCCCTTTCCCTGAGATTGGGCCTCCGTTATCCAGCGAAACACAACACACACAGCGAAGAAAACCGGCATGAAGCAGCACTCATGCCGGTTTTCTGTGAGGCCGTGGTATCACTACGGTCGAGCCAGGCCCTCCCAGGGTGAAAACGGTTTCCTTATCTTATCATTTACGAAAGTAGAGCAAACTATACCCCCGGGGCGACTATCCGGGCTTTACCCTACAATAGGTTCCTATCGTATTCTTTGGCTTTAATTCGATCCTTGAGG
Organism: Marasmia exigua; assembly: GCA_019059595.1. NCBI lineage: Eukaryota > Metazoa > Arthropoda > Insecta > Lepidoptera > Crambidae > Marasmia > Marasmia exigua. The sequence goes on along the minus strand of CM032487.1, from coordinate 725,947 downwards.
TATTTTGGGCCGAACACACTTAAAACGGGTTAAGTATATTGTTGAGTGTAGGGCTATAATAAAGACTGGTGTAGTAATAAATGTGGGAGAGCCACGCTTAGGCATCAATGGGCTGGCTCGACCGGAGTGATACCACTGCCTCACAAAAGACCGGCGTGAAGCAGCGCCTACGCTGTGTTTCGTCGTGTGAGTGAGGTTACCGGAGGCCCAATGGGGGGAAGGGAAAAAGGTTGGCAGCGCACTTGTGACTCCACTGGTGTTGCGGGTGTCCATGGGCGGCGGAATTGCTTACCATCAGGTGATTTGTCTGCTCGTCTGCCACCTCTCATATAAAAAAAAACCAGTCGGTTTAGACATCTTAGAGCTATGGTAGCTGAGTGGATAAGAGCGCATCTTCTATAGCGGGGATCGGGATTCGAATCCGAGCATTCACCTCTGGATTTTCTAATCTATAGATAGATATACTTTATTGCACAAAATACACAACTTAAGTACTAGGCATTACAGAATTTTTGTGTACAGTTCGGCGGTCTTATCGCCGAAAGGGGTAAAGGACATGTAATAGTAGAAGGAGGGGAAAGAGGTGCAATATTGAATAAGGAAAACATATAAAAATAAAATCTCTGAGCATATTTCTACCATTAGCTCGGCGGTGAGGGAAAAACATCGTGAGGAAACTGCACGTTACGGAAAGTTTCTGAAATGTGTGTCCATGATTCAGATGATTGGTACGCCTGTTAAAGGGTTGCGAAGGTCAGACGGCAGTCGCTTCATTGTAATTACCAAACTCCTCAAATTCTGAATCGTGGTCTACGTACCCTGGTTACCAAATGATCAGCTTCAGACGCAACCGGGAAAGACATGCTAAGATCAACCAGTATGAAATCAGTTTTTATGGAACCTTCGCGAACGTAACAAAAACCACAATGGACGGAAATCGCCGATAGTAAACGAAAGCCTGCGAAGTGCTAGCTAGTGCTGCCTCACCTATCGATAATATATGCTATGACAAGTCAGTCGTCCCATAACCACGAGAAATTATGTCCCGGACTTTTGAAAGGCTTGCGTGGGGCTGAAACCAGTACGTAGAAGCCTGTTCGATTGACAATTTTAGTCTAATGTGATTTATGAGCCCATGGTGTCCCATCCCTACCCTTTTTCCACCTCTCCCGGCCCTGGCCTGCTGTAGGACCAGGCTGGAAAGAACGCGTCGAGTTCATCTCGCCACCGTCGACTCGGTCTGTCTCGGGGACGATTAACATTTTGGGGCATCCATTCTGTGGCTATTTTGGCCCAAAGCTCATCAAGCATGCGACAGACATGGCCGGCCCAGTTCCATTTAGGAAGAGCAGTCTTTTTAGAGACATCGGTTATGAGCGTTCTGGAGCGTAGAGTTGTATTCCTTTCCGATAGATTGACCCAACATACTACACTATAGTCCATAGCTCTCAAGCTATGACAAGTATTGACGTCTTTTTCAACACAAATTGAATAACATTATCAGTGTAAAAATACTTAAAGTCATTAATTGAACTGCCGTCATTTATGATAACAAAGGGGTTATCTAAAACACTGAAAATAAATAAGGGACGAAAATCAAAAATCTCTTTGATTGGTGAAATCATTAGCAATCAGCAAGGTATTTGTTTGCACCTTTAATATTACTTTTAATGTAATTGCTTCGCATCATAAATCAAACACACAAGCATCAATAATAGAAATTAAAACTAAAATATAATTCAAAATTGATACCTAAATGTGTATTAAACCACGTCCTTGTGTGTGTCGCACCAAATGGCAAACCGCTGATTTTCGCTACCACGTTTAAAAATAGGCTTAAGAGCACAATGGCTCACGTTTTAAGTCAGAATCGGCCACAGCAGCCAAAGAGATTGAGGGACGATTAATTTTTATCGATATTCGAACAATCGACACTTAGCCACACTACGGTCCCCCGGGATAGCCTCTTTGTTCTGAGCTGTTTAGGGGCACATACGTTATCCTTTACTATACGGGGCCCGAGCCCACTGTAGCTCGAATGGTTAAGTTATGTCGAATGGGACCGACGATTTTATAGGAAGTGTCTGAGATCAAGATTACTAAGATACTATATTAGATATTATTATGCTGACTTGCCTATATATGAGCTTAAGTACGAACAAGGGTATAGTGAAGGTCACACCCTTCTCTTCGCACGAATAATTTGCATAATTGCTTAAAGTGGCCATTTTTAGAAATTTATTGTGATTGATGATTATTGTTGCTTGTAGGAAGTAAGTAATTATTACGAAAATTCTGTTAATACATTCCTTAAAGTATTTGTTGCTCACTTTTTAAAAAATATGTCTCTAATTCGCCACAATCAATATAGAACACTTAGCGGCGCTAGTATCGTCGTACCTTTTCAGATTTATTTTTTATTAACTTAATTGAATTCGTCAGGAATCTTATTATACATATCCTAATACACATGCAATATCAGCTCTTTTGACAGAGGGATGTTTTAGGGCAAAAGTCTAGTACAACTCTATTTGATGATCTGGTATTTCTAGTAGAAATTTCAGCGGCTGTTTTAAATAAGTCTGGATTTTGTCTTGCAAATTAATAGATTTACAGTATGTACATTCTTGGAACAGTTAGTATACCTAACTTGGAAAAGAGAGGCCTTCAAGTCTCATATGGCCTTTTACAGGCACAATGCACGACACACACTTGTTTTGGGCTATAAAGACTGTCTGTATGTCTTTGCTTGTCATGGACAGAGCTATCTAACCACGCCACCTATCAAAAGTAGTTAGAACCTACTTCTAATTTAGGGTAGCGCTTCTATCCTACAGCAGTAACGCCTGCTTATACCTATCACATACATTCATAGTGTATGCTATGTGTGATAGATAGCGCTATCCGTCAAGCTACACTGGGCCACCTAGTGGTGATTTTATAAGATTCCGAATGAGGGTTTTTGCGTGTGAAAAATTCGCTAGATGGAGTACTATAGGCGTGAGGTCCATATACAATGTGATTGGTTATTTTTAAACGTAATCTGTCAAAATGTCAATGCGGTTGATGTTGGACCTCAGTCCAACAGTACGCCATCTAGCGGATTTTTTACATGCGAAAACCCTAATTGAAGGAATAAAACCAATAACACGTAATTCAAAGAGCTCCAGGATTTTATTTGCAAATTCCTAAGATATCCTGCCAGGCTGATCTGAGATGGAGACATTGCTATTTCCTTAAAGTAAGATACCATAGTTTAGTACAAAAGCGGCGAAGAGTAAGCGCTCATCGATAGATTCAAAGAAATTATCTTGGCAATTTTCGAAGCACATAAACATGTCTATTAATTTTAGTGTGTACTGTATTCACATTACATGCAAACTTGTACTTATTAAGATTGGCAGCGCTTGAAAAACCTAATGCCGAAGACGCACGTAACTATCCACTAAGTTTCTAGTATTGTATTTCTTTCTCTATGAAAAAAAAAACCATGTCCATCAACAAAACTTAACCAACTTGTTTACTAGAACGCGTCGCCACCCCTCCCCCTCCCCCCACTTGGCGAGCACGCGCCAGACAAACTAACGCTGTTTATGATTCTATCGCATCTTTTTCTCCGACTCCTGCAAGTTAGATGGCAGGGCTGCGACGACAAAGGTTTTTATCCGCCAAGTTATATTCCGTAAAATATAGTTTGACTAGTGGCCCGCCCTCACTTCGTTTCGGAACTTCATTTTACATAGTAACAAGGCTCAAAATTAATTTATATTCGTTTACACAGTATGTTTTGGTGAGATTTCACTTCTTTTTGAAGAAAATATTTTTTTAAACATAAAGTTCACCAATTTTCTTAGAAATGGTTTATGCTGAAGTAGATTGGAACAGCAAATCATGTTCTACCATATAAACGTTGCCCCCCTTTTCACCCTCTAGGTTGAATGAGGTTGGTTTGAGAGGTTAAATTTCGGGGTTTTGCCATTTTTCTTTCCCCAAAGGTACTAATCCCTACTCTTGTGCCAAATTTCAGCTCTCTAGATTAAAGGGAAATACTAGTTCTATTTTGACCATCTATACATGAGTCAGTGGATCAGTGATTGTCTTTGCCGTGTCAACTTTGCTTTGACGTAACTAAGAAGATAAATTTTGTAAATTAAGTATTTGCTTCTCGCACGGCCTGGCGTGCCCCCAGATCATTCATTATTGATTAATAAAATACTCTACCAACTGCCACGAGCCTTTGCGTTTAGTATTACATTGTCAGCTTTGTAACATTTTTATACATACGATAGAACTACGGTAAGTTCAAAGTTGTGCTTCGAACATGTTGCTCCAATAACAGCTCTACAATTATGCTACGAACGCGCTACGTCGCCTGCTACCTAAAGGTTGAGCAACTACGATCGTCTTGTGCTACAACTTAGCTAGGGATATGCTACAGTAACAGCGCTACAGTTGTGCTACGAACGCGCTACGGTCGAGCAACTATGGCTGTCATGTGCTACGACGTAGCTAAGTATGTGGTACAGTAACAGCGCTACAGTTGTGCTACGAACGCGCTACGGTCGCCTGCTGCCTAACAGCTTGAGCAACTATGGCTGTCATGTGCTACGACGTAGCTAAGTATGTGGTACAGTAACAGCGCTACAGTTGTGCTACGAACACGCACGATTGTGTTAGATCGCGTTCCTGGCGCTACAAACGCACGCTACGTTGTGCTAAGTTTGTTATCCTAAGTTAAGTGTACGCTGATACAAAAGCGAATAACGCTTTTGATAATCGGTCTACAACCACGCTACGGTTACATTGCAACTTCACTTCGATTATGCTACGGTGGTGCCAATACTGCATTACGGTTTTGCTGAGTTTGTGTTGTTACCGACAGCCTAATCGGGGGGAAAGGGACTTTTACTTTCAACACTTGAAACTCCACGAATGTTACCATCGCTTACCATCAAGTGATCCGTTTGCTCGTATGCCACCCATCACGAAAATGTCTCAGAGTTGGCAGCCCTACCTTTCGATATCAGCAGGGGTAGGGTCAGCAGTTTGCAAAACTTCCTCGTCCGGAATATTCCCAGCAAGAACACAGAAGGCAGCACGCGACGAATGGGGGAGCCGCCAGGATTAGCATAGCGAGTGGGGGAACTGGCTTGCAAAATCGGTGTCTTTTTAACCGAGTTACATAAAGGAGGAGTTTTACTGTGGTGTTTTTTTCACGCATTTTCACCAGAATTTCGGTTTTCGGTGTTTGGGTATGTCATAGGTGGCAGACAAACAGACGGATCACTTAATGGTGTTGTGGTCAATAGGTTAAACGGGAAGTAAATGTTGTGCTCAAGGACTCTCATATATAGACGGTTTATATATCAACTATAGGCAGAACTCTTCTTTATGCTAAAGGCGGACAAACGAGCAAGCGAGTCACCTGATGGAAAGTAATCAACGCCACCCATGAACATCCGCGAAATCAGAGAGATCGATAATGTGTTGCCGGCCTTTTTAAAAAAGAGTACGCTCTTCTCTTGAAGGTCTCCTAAGTCGTAGCCGTCCGGAAACACTCCTGCAGCCAAACCGTTCCACAGAACTGAGGTACGTGGTAGAAAGTTCCGCGTGAAATGCATGCATCGAGATGATGGGGATAGAATTTATTTACTGATTAGAGCAAGCAAATTGTTCAACTCTTTAGCCAAAGTTAACAGTGACATTGACTTGTTTAACACAGCAGCAAGCAAGCTCAGGCGCTTGCTCAGTGACAATTCTTATTTGTAATTTGTATTCGTATGTAGCTATTAGACTAAACGTTCCAGGGTAATTTCCTAAAAATGTACCTGCATGTTTGAAAGTTAATTGTTAGCTTAAGTAATAATTTAAAAACCTAGCTGTAGGTTTTCCTTAACCGTAAAAAATAAAATAAATGTATTAATCACGAATGAAATATAACACCGGCTGCCAGGAGTCTTTGAGTTGACCGTGGGAGAGCCACGCTTCATCATGATGGGCCGGCTTGACCGGAGAGATACCACGGCCTCGCACAAAACCGGCGTGAAGCAGCATTGAGCTGTGATTCGCTGCGTGGATGAGGTACCGGAGGCCCTATCTGTATGTATGTGTGCACGTACGTCTGCAGCGGCTTCGGCCACTGCAGCATATGCTGATGTTGGGCCTTGTTGGCTACAGAATCTGTTCTATTTGTATCACTCGTGTTTAAATTTATGTTCTGTGGGCAATAAAGAAATCTTTATCTTTTTCATCTTTCGATTCGGGGTAAAGGAGAGTTTTAAGGTTGGCATCGCACTTGTGACTACATTGGTGTCGCGGGTGTCCATGGGCGGCGGCAATCGCTTACCATCAGGTGATCCATCTGCTCATCTGCCAACTATCACATAAAAAAAGTATATTAGTAGCTAGTCAAACAGCGTTGCTAGTTCGCCTTACCCTTCACCTTAAGATGTTAAATATAGATTATTAATTTTAAAAACAATTTAGTAAAAACGATTTTTTAATCAATTTGGCACCTCACCAAAAGAATAATTTCATTTCTAAAATACCGATTCTAACCGTTACAAAAACAACTGTTTGCCTAACTAAATACCGGACGCCCCGATGGTTTTATATTGCTTTCCACATAAACAAAGCGAAGGGTTCCGTACTCGCAGGATTAACACGAATCTCTAAACAATAGGGAATTGATACCTGGTACGCCCACAATGGTAAGCGATATGGAGAATAATATTCAATGTCTGGGTGTTATAACGTCGATTTAAGTAAGGGCGATAACACATAGTGGTAAGGTCGCCTTCGTTGTACACATCCTAGTTTTTAAGTTTTCATACTTTATTTTGAGTGCAATAAAAGTATATTCATTCATCACCGACTTTTTGTCGGACCGACCGGATAGAGATCAGGCGTAGGACCAAACGGCTTAACGTGCTTTCTGAGGCACGCGGGTACAAGACTGCCAACTTCCAGACTCCGGGCTGACACTGAGAATTTCTTAACAGAAAGACTCAGGTACATATTTTAGCCCGACCCGGGGTCGAACCCGGGACCGCAAGAACTTCTTTTTTTTATGAACTGTGGCTAACGCTTGACCACAATCTCACCTGATGGAAAGTGACGATGGGGTCTAGGATGTAACGCGTTTGCCTAGAAGGTGCCTGTTCACTCTTGCCTTAAAGATGTCCAGACTGTAGTAGTCTGGAAACACAGACCTTGGCAAGGAGTTCCATTCCTAACCGGTCTGCATTATGAACGTAAAGAATATCTGTCTATCTAATACTATAGATTAGTATCGAATCCTCAAAGAAGCCAGCTATCCTAACGAAAATGTACACGTTACACATTTATAGGTAGTCGCTCTCTCAGAGGGGGTGCGTGTGGACGCCGTTGGCAACAGCAACAACACGTGTCGAAGTTAGGCCGTAGGGCTGTCGGTCCGCTGGGACTGATTCCTGGGGATTTTATTCTTATTTTTGTAACGCCAAGGAATTGACACTCGAAATCGCACTGATATTTTAACTTCGCACCCCACATATCAAATTCATGCCTTCCGCCATTCGCTCTCGCCAATATTCCGCGCTCGCGTTAGCCCGACGCCCGACAGAGGGCGCTAGCCAGTCCGTCTATGGCCGCGACGCGCGCATTTTACTCTCCCGTATAATATGCTTTGGTCCTATTTTTTTATCTTGTTGGTAATATAAAAACCCCCCAAAAGTGAAAACATCGGTGAAAGAATGGATTAGTTAGTTTGGAAGCTCTTCGAGATAGGACAATTTAAAAATCACTTAAAATAGACTTTCCCAAAGCGCTCCATACAAACAGCGACGCGAGGCGTGACGTCAACCCTCACTAGTTTGTGCGCATCGCGAGATAGCTTGGTTCGATAGCTATATGAAAGAGTGCCTTTATGAAAATGGTTTCTTAACAAAAGTTGCTAGTAAAATGAATAAGATATCGATTGCTATATAAATATTTCGTAAATTTAAGACTTAAAATCTTCTATCTTTGCCTTTGAGGGCTCATAACAAAAATAATACATAAGTTTTCAAGCTGAAATTTTATAGATAGTTTTCAATCTGAAATTCTATAAAATCTGTCAATCTCGGACCTAGTACACAAGCCTATTATTGTATTACATCATTGTTCTACCAGTTTTATTATTTGTGATAAACCGAATGCTACCTTAACCGTGGCTACGAACTTATTTCACGCCTTGAGATATCCATCAATCACATAAGCGATGATAATCTTACATTTTATATTTATTTATTGGGATAACAAACAAATGTACAATACATCTTACTTTAAAATACAGTAACCATATACTATTTAGTAATTGTACAATCAACAACATTATCCACAAGTACATATATTAAGGTGACGGGTAGGGCATACTAGCGACGCTAATATATTTAAATTTTTAGCTACTAAACTAGATCTATTTTATACAATTTCGGGGTTAAAATCTCTCGGCAAATACTTAAACTACTTGTTAAATAACCATGCACAAATGTTAGGTCCAACGCGTACGCGAAAAATTGATTCACGCCAAAAGCGGTCACTTTTGGCGTAAATCAATTTTTTGCGTTCAAAAACGGACCCAACATTTGTGCATGGTTATTTAATAAATAGTATAAGTATTTGCTGAGAGGTTGTAACCCCGAAATTGTTTAAAATAGATCCGGATTAGTAGCTAAAAATTAAAATCAATCGATTTTACGTGCGAAGCTAGTGTGTCCCTACATGTCACCTTAAGTTAATGCTGTGAAATGTATTGTCCGGCGCATGTAATAAATGATACAACTTAAAATATTAGTGGTATCATCTTATTTGTTATCATACTCATACCTATTTATAAAATAATTGAAGTACTGTAAAAAGTCGTGTAATATTATAGAAAAAATCTAATTCCTACTTTGTCAGGATCACTGATTTCGTAATATGTCGGTGTTATAAATCATAAACTTTATTTGCATAAGTACATGGTATATACAGATATGCATAGAATAAAATGTCCACATGTCTTGCCAATTAAATTGGTATGCAAATCTTAACAGAGTTATCAATAAAAAAAATACAAACAAAATTTTAATAGTTAAATACATTTTAAGCTATGTCAGATAAAGATATAATAATTTTATCAATGTCAAAAGTTAAACGGAATAATAATTTACTTAATTAAAGACATGTTACGTTTGAAATCTACGGTCGATCAGTTCTTTTATATCATAGATATCATTGTCAATGAGCCATTTATACAACTTCGCCTTAAATATATTTAGAGACAGATTTTTAATATCTTGAGGAATTTTATTATAGATTTTTATACACATTATATATCCTATTAAAATTATCCTCGGAAGAAGAGCGAACCATTCCCATCAGAAGTGTCTCTGACTACTTACCGGGAAGCCCCCTCCACAAATTGTACTGTACTACTCAGAAATAAAGCACTTTTTATTTTATTTATTATTATTATTTGCGGGGGGTTTTATCGGATAATTTAGTAGGGAATGTAGATTTTTGTCCGATATATTTATTATTATTATTTACGGGGGGTTTTATCGGATAATTTAGTAGGGAATGTATATTTTTGTCCGATTTTTATGTTTGACCATTTCGTAAGGCTATTTTTGAACGGTAATTGTAAGGAGATGACAGCACAGATTTTAACTACGATCCATCTTTATTTGGTTTGTTCCACCAAGGTGGGATTTCGGTCAAATCACAATCAGTTTTGGTTGATTTAAAATGCTTTATCAAAGAAAGTTATGTAGCAAAAATATATAGTACATCAAAGTTTCACTTTTTACTTGACGGCGAAGCAACAAGGAGGGTTATGATTTAACTTGTATTAATGTATGTGAGTATGTTCATCTGTTTGAATAAAAACTCGCTATGGACACTCAGAGGCATATCTAATGCCTCTGAGTGTACTAAAACTGTTGACCGTGGGAGAGCCACGTTTCGGCATGAATGGGCCGGCTCGACCAGAGTGATACCACGGCCTCACAGAAAACCGGCGTGAAGCAGCACTGTGCTGTGTTTCGCTGCGTTAGTGAGGGTACCGGAGGCCCAATCCGAGGAAAAGGGGGGTTTCAAGGTTGGTAGCGCACTTGCGAGTCCACTGATGTCACGGGTGTATATATGCGACGGCAATTGCTTACCATCAGGTGATCCGTCTGCTCGTCTGCCACCTATCACATAAAAAAAACGTCATCGGTCCGGTGAAAGTTATAATTTGTGATACCATGGGAGAGCCACACCAGGAATGTTGATTTCCGGTACCTTCACCTTCATCTGCAAACGTAACCGTGCAATTCTATACATTTAAATGAGATTACAAAGTTATTCATGCAGTTGGTGTATTTAGAAAACTGGACCAAAATTACAAAAAAAATTAAGTTTTTTTTAAGTTTTGTTGATTAAGACATTAAATTCTATTTGTATTCTAAATTTGAAGCTTCTATGTCTGCTAGAAGTGCCTTGGACTTATGATGATCGGTGAGTCGGTGAGTCAGTCAGTCAGTGAGTGACAAAATTCAGAAACATTAACAAGTGGTCATTCTTAGACTCATCATCATCATCATCATCAGCCCATTTAAGTCCCTACTGCTGGGGCACGGGCCTCCCTCAGTCACGTGAGGGGTAATTCCCATACTCACCACGCTTGGCAGACGAGTTGGCGAGGGTTTTGATATAAATGCAGAGTTTTCCTTCTCTGGGTGCTGATGATCATGCCAGCAGCTTTACCTTAGTCGCCTTTTACGACACCTCGGTAAGAGTGAGGGTGGCCTATTACTACTCTGCCGGGGACCACACGGCTAATTCAGGCTTCTTGTTTTTATCCACAACGAAATATAGGGGGGTCGAAAATTGCTTTGAGAAAGAAAATAATGGTACGGCCGTGCCGCATTATTTGCTCGACTTAACGGGGGCACTTCCGTGCTCCCAGATATAGTTTAATTCCTCTGTTGTCTGATATCCGTATTACATGCTGATGATCACATGCTGATGCAACATGATGTAGTGCTTAAGCTACTTCGTACAATGTATGACATCGATGTAAATCAGGACAATGTATGAGATATTGTTTAAATTTACCATGAATGTATCAACCCTAGATTGATCATACAAGCCAGGGGTGAGAGTTCGTATCGGTTGGAAGGAAGTATTTAACACTTTTTCCTCGCTCGAGCGTGTTTGACATCTATGATATCGCGCGGGAAAATATTTTTATCTTACAATATGGGCTTCTGGAAACAAGGTTGGCAAGTGATACGTTTGCTGTAGACAGGAACGTAAAATAATAAATATTAAGGTACTTTTCGTGCGCTATATTTAGTTTGCTAGTTGGTAGACGAGCAGACAGGTCGCCACTCATGAAACTCCGTAATAACAGTGAAGTATAGATAGATAGATAATACGTTTATTCTGTTGCACAAAATTATACATGTACATAATCAAGTTGTAAACACTAATAATAGTCATAGAGTCTGATAGGTAGAAGCAATTAATGAAACACAAAATATAAGAATAATAATTAGTGAACAATGTTGCAGCAAGAATGGTCCCCGTCTCAGCCTATGCCACAGCAAAGCCATGACGCTGATTTTCAGACGGCGGCCTCAGAGTTTGTCCGCGCCAGGCGAGGTACTACAAATTACGATAAAAAATAAATTGATAATTTTTGTAAAGTGATGGTGTGACAAAAGGTGTAAAAAGAAAACCGCAGTGTGATACAAACAATTTAAAGGCACAAGTGTGATGTTGAATACTTTTCTCTTTCCCCAAATTTGGGGGTCCTCTGGTACCACTCACTCGGTAAAATACAACTTAGGCATTGCTTCACGCTGGTTTTCTGTGAGGTTGAGGTATCACTCCGGTCGGCGAGTTGGCCCATTCATACGAAAGCGTGGTTCTCCCTCGGTGGAATCGCGCTTATAGATAAAAGTAGTTGTTTTAAGAAATAAACGTTTTTGTATTTATTTTATAGAATGAGAAAATTAGGTTAGATTCAATAAGGAGATATTTTTTACGCACAATCATTCCATAGGACCAGAAAGGTACAACCTGTGCGGATAAAGAATGGGATCAGAAATGGCGGCGCATCTATTCACTTCTCGCTCGCACACTATTTGCGTCTATACTCGCACTCGTGGGGTGCGAGTATTGCGCCTTCCATTTGGGAGGTCGTACGTTCGAATCTAACATGCAGCTCATGATTTTTCAAATCTATGTGCGTATTTCTACCATCAGACCGGCAAAAACATCGTAAGGAAACCTACACGTTTCGGATAGTTTCTGAAACGTGTAACCATGATTTGGTTGGTCTGGTTCCCCTGTTAAAGAGTTGCAAGATGTATAATAGTAATTTTACTCCCAATCAAACATACAATTTGGCGTCAGAGGGTCCACGACATGTGCCATAGACTGCAAATGATAACACCTGTCAGATGTCACTCACTCACATGTCACTTTCACAGAATCTATATATTTGTACTGTTAAACCTGACAGTTGACAGACGCCACCATCGAAATATCATCCCAGCCATTATGCATTGCTATATTTTACTGTGATTTTTACTTTTACATCAGAAAACGAAGCCATTATAAATAAATTGGAAAATTATCAAAGTTTGAACATCACCTTTGGGCGATGAATCAATTTCATATTACTGATAAAACCAATAATCTTTCAGCTCCTATTGATACAACCCTATCCCCTGGTAAAAGGTTGGAGGGGAAGGGGTGAATAGCCTGATCGTATTTCCCGGATCGACTGGAAGGAAGTATTTAGAGAGCTTCCGTGGACCGCGGTAATGGAAAACTTGGTCTTACAGGGATGTATTAATACTTGCACCTTAAGATACGGCGCCAATCAGGTTTCGCTATTGATAGAGAGGGGACGCTGGGGTGGGAGATTTTTGTTTATGTTTAAGAGTAAAATGATTTAAATAAAAATATACGTATACAGCATCTCAGAAATGGACCGATTTCGCACTAAACAGCTTACGCACTTGTGTTACGGATGTCAGAGAACAGAGGAATTACAAATATATACAGACACTAAACAAACTCAAGTGTTCATCACAAGATGTTTGTCCGCAAGTGAATGAATGAATGAGACATTAATTGACACAACCAATACATAATCTATAATATAAAAATGAATCGCTAAATGTGTTGGTAAGCGCATAACTCAACAACGCCTGGTCCAATTTGGCCAATTTTTAAAATGTTCGTTGAAGTCCAAGGATGGTTCTTACGGCGAGAAAAAATAGAATAATTGTCGGGAAAACCCTAAAAACAGCCCTTTTCTTTTTCACATACAAACGTATTCTAACTAAAACGTAGTAATTTGAGTTTTATTGCTATTATATAAAGTTCATATTTGTTGCCACATTACAATTTTTTTTGACACACGAAGGAAGGTGTGGGATCAATAAATGTAATATTAAAACAATAAGAATAACAAATATAAATAAGTGTTGTGCCAGATAGGCGCCCGCACAGCATAAGTCGTGCCGGGTCATTGCTGACACGTCACGACTCTGGTATTCTGCGGGTGACCCAAGTGCGCTGCCAACCTTTAAACCCTCCTAATTTATTAGGTTATAGCTGGAATTAAGTATAAGTAGGTTTCGTTTGTGATGTTTATATAAAGGTAGTTTTGTATATTAAAAATAGGACATAATTGTGTAATACGATTGTGTAATCGTATTAGGTTACTATTACCAGTAAAGATAGCATGAGAGGAGATATCATGTAATGCAATCCTAATCATCCGCAACATAATTTCAGCCTATAGATGCCCACTACTAGACATAGGCCTCCCCCAATGTTCTCCACATAGATCGGTCCTGTGCCGCACGCACCTTCACCAAATCGTCGGTCCACCTTGTGGGGGGCATGCTATGGCTGCAACTTCCTGTACGTGGCCTCCACTCGAAGACCCTTCCGCCTCCATGACCATCTGTTCTCCTCACAGCAGGGGCACCTCGGGCAGCGCATAGCTTTGTCCATTGCCACTTGAGGCAAGCAATCCTTTAGGCTATGTTTGTGAGCTTAGTTCTCCTGCCGATCTCATCGTTTCTGATACGATCACGCAAGGAGACTCCGAGCATAGCCCTCTCCATTGCTCTCTGGGTGACTTTGAACCTTTTAATCGGCACATAGTAAGGGGTCGTGTTTCGGTTCCGTATGTCATCACTGGCAACACCCACGCGTCAATCCTAACATTTTTTCTTTTGCTAATAAAATATATAAGTATACTAGGTCATATAAATTTTCGCTGACTAGTTGGAAGGTTTAAAAAATTAAAAAAATATTTCACATCCATTAAAAATGGACGAACCGAACCGAGAATATTCGCACCTTTGTAAAAACGCATCAGAAATCCCTTCATTCACGAATACCACTTACGCACCGCTACGTCACTATACGAATATATGCGAATACGAATATGAGTATACGGAACACAGTTGCGGATTACAGAGATCGTTGGGAAAACGTATCGGAATATTGTAGATCCAATCGCTTTTTATGTTAAAGGGCCCGGAATTCATAGCACGCGATTACGTCATATGATGTAAAAAAGCGTGTAGCGTTGGCTTAGTGCGAGAACTCTTTATTTACAAAAATACATGAAAATCTTCTGTTCATATATGTTTGTTAAACCTACGACAAACCTGTTTGCTAACTAACACGGTGGTATAAATTAACTGAATGGAGCGGGGCGGTATTTCACACCAGCTTGTCGGTCACAACTCTATGCCAACACCTACCAAAATTGCGCTTGTTCAAGTTCTTTTCTTCCCTTTCCTTGACTATGCAGACTGCTGCTAGGTAGACCTGAATCAAACCTACTCAACAAGCTTGACGTCTTCAAAATTTTTGCATACGAATAATTTATGGTCTACGTAAATATAACCACGTCTCCGAATATCGATCTCGACTCCAATGGCTCCTTATTCGTTTTCGTCGTGACTTCCACATTCTTCTCTTCTTACATAGAATACTATTCAACCCAAAATCACAACCTTATCGCTCCGGGAGCGTTTCCAGTTTATGCAGCCTATCCAGGGTCATATGCGTTCTTCCAAACATCTCTCATCATCTCATCAGCCTTAAGACTCCCTCCCACTCCTCTCATTTCTATACCCAGTCCTTCCTTTACTGTTCAGTCCATCCGTCTATGGAACCCCTATCAATAAGACAGTCTCCATCATTACCCATTTTTAAAGCCCGAATCAAAATTCACTTTTTAAATAAATAAATAGCAATCCCTTTAAGACTTTACAGGTCCAGTCGTCAGTAGTAGTCAATGGTCCGTCTAAGATCCTAATTTATATGAATGTATGGGCCTCCGGTACCCTCACACAAACAGCGAAACACAGCACAATGCTGCTTCACGCCGGTCATGTTCGAGGCCGTGGTATCACTCCGGTCGAGCCGGCCCATTCAAGTCAAAATATATTTTTCTTGCAGAGTTCTTGCAACCGCAATCGTAGTAATTCACAAAGTTATTATACCATAATAAAAAAGATAGCTAAGTATCAGCCTTTACTTTATTCACTAAATGCTAAATTGGGTTGTCAACAGTCGGAGTCAGTCACTCGATAAATCACCGGTGTTTAGCGCTTCATCAATCTACGAATTCTGTCGAGACCAATCTTAAAGAAATCGAAGGCTTCAACACTTTAATCGTTATCGATGTGTCTCGTTTAACGAGATAAATCGAAATATTAAAAGCAGTAAATTAAGTCTATGTCTATTTGACAAGTGTTGTATGGCCCTAAATAGAATATAGTTTTTGTCTAAGTACCTTCTAAGTACATTGGCTCTTTATGCAAAAAGAAAGCCCACAATACAATTACAACTGACGCCATGGATTTAGGCGTGTGTAACTCTTTACTGAAACGAATCAGTGATCCGACTCAGCCAAATGATACACTGTTCCGAATCTCTAATGTTCGCTCCAAATGTATCATTCGACTCAAATGGGTCTCGTGGTTACACGGTACGCGGTAGTAATCTCGCTCTGATACGAATGAGCTGAATGATCTGAGTGAGCCGAATGACCCGAATGATCGGAATCTTCCAAATAATTCAAATGAAGCGTTTTACTGTTCCGCATCTTTGCACTGATCCTGACATACAATGATCCGCTATTTCAAATGTGTAGATCATATAATGCTAATAGTAGCAGTTTAGACATATTTTCGCAGAACCTAAACTCTTTTATTAAAATTGTAAAACAGCAGTTATGTGTGCACGTTTGAGTATCCTTTTTTTTCTTATTTAGATTTATATAAAAGTAAATGCTGTGCGCAACCCTTATCGGGATACAGTTTTAATATGAAACTTAGCTTGTAATTGTGTAGCATGTACTTTAAATTGTATTCTGAAGTTGTGCCTATTAATAAATAAATAAATGAATAAATAAATCCAGATGCAAACGTTCCAAAATTTTGATAGATACGTTGTTGCCAGGTCTACATGGATCGTATCACTTCTGTGGTAGTCATGCTCACTCAAATGTTTCTGAGGTGGTGGCGCTATGGCGTCTGACCTTTGCAATCTTTAGACAGGGGAACCAGAACAATTGGATCACAGTTACACGTTCAGAATAAATACCTCAAATATTTAAGATATATTTTTTTTTAGTAATAGGTAGGCAGACGAGCAGACGGATCACCTGATGGTAAGCAATTGCCGCCGCCCATGGACACCCGCGACACCAGTGGAGTCACAAGTGCGCTGCCAACCTTTAAACCCCCCCTATCCCCCGGATTGGGTCTCCGGTATCCTCACTCAAGCAGCGAAACACAGCACAGTGCTGCTTCACGCTGGTTTTCTGTGAGGCTAGCACTTTTATTGCCACTCCAAAATTCTGAATCACATCCTCTTGAATTACAAAATAAATTGCTTCTTTTCAATTTTAAGCGATTAATTTGTTAACTTCTTGCAATAATTCGTCGTGAGCTGCGGCTTTGGGCCGTATGTCCTTGGCGTTAAATTACAGCATTCCTTGGCAGGAATACCTGGGGCCGAGCCAGCGGGTTGTTTGAATAACTAAGGACTAAGTTAAGGGGGAACTTTGTGGGGGGGAGATTTGGGCTCTTGAGTCAATTTGTCCTTCTACTTTAGAATTTGGTCCCCATACTGGTTTCATTAAGCAGTCTTCGTGTTTATATGTAAATGTTTAGCACGCAAGTGGGTACCATGGACTCAGCCAAAAACAGAACTATTCAAAGTGGCTGTAGTGTAACTGTCCGTAAAGAACCAATATCCCTTTCGCATCCAAATAAAGAGACTTACAGCGCGTGTGGTAGGGACGGGGATAGAAATATGGTCTTAACTTCGTTTTGTAGGCCTTCCTGACAGGTTATTATTTAGGTGGCAAACAAACAGACGGATCACCTGATGGTAAGCAATTGCTGTCGCCCATGGACACCCGCGACACCAGTGGAATCACAAGTGCGCTGGCCAACCTTTAAACCCTCTTTACCCCGGATTGGGCGTCCGGTACCCTCACTCTCGTAGCGAAACACAGCACAGTGCTGCTTCATGCCGGTTTCTGTGAGGCTATGGTTTCACATATTTCCCAGCAGTATGATATTGTAACGATGGAGAGCTCCATCGTTGCTTGTTGTCGGTTTAATGTCAGCCATTTAGAAGAAAATGTATATTTTTGAATATGGAATCCTAATGGAAGTCCCAGGATTGCTTAGGGAGGAGACATGTAGAGGGCCGTCGGAGTTATTAACCAGGAAGTGAGCGTGCACAGTGGAAATGGGCCGTGAATGGGCCGGCTCGACCGGAGTGATACCACGGCCTCACGGAAAACCAGCGTGAAGCAGCATTATGCTGTGATTCGCTGCGTAAATGAGGGTACCGGAGGCCCAATCCGAGGGAAATCGGGGTTCAAAGGTTGGCAGCGCACTTGTAACTCCATTGGTGTGGTGGGCGTCTATGGGCGGCGGCAATCGTTTTTCATCAGGCGATCCGTCTACTCATCTGCCACCAATCACATAAAAAAAAATATTTTGCAGGTTAAGTTATATAAAGCGAAATAAGAGACGTAAAGCACTTGCGTTGTTTTCAAACCTTACAATATGTATTTACTAGTTTTAAATGAACGTTTGTATTGTTTTGCTATAAAACCTAGTTACATCACTAGTCGTTGTCACGAAAATTAAATGTTGACCTTTTTCTCGGTTGTTGTTCAATCGGGAACGAACTTTGACCTTTTCAAGGTAGATTATGAAGACCAGGGTATTGTAATGAAGTAACTTTTTATTGAAACAGCGAAAGTTAGCGTCTAACAACAAGTACTTTTGAACTTCATTTTACTTACCAGACTTCCTGGATTCTGGATCATGGTCCAAACCTCCGCTTGGACGCCGCTGAGATAAAAGACCTCAGTTAAAAATAGGCAGTAGCATCATAAAAATCAGCTTAGAGAAGTCCATTGCTGTACGTTATAAGCTTTGCTTTTAGTCGACAGCCGTACACTACGGTGTCTCGCTACTGCTACGGAGCTAGCTACAACGCTACGAACTCTATGCTACGACGGTCATGTAGTGCTACGAAACCACTGCCAAAAAGTTTTGCAGTTGAAATGTTTTTTTAGGTTTTTTATAGTACCATAACGTGAGAGAGCTACGGCATGAATAGACTATCTCAAAGAAAAGCAGATTGAAGCAGGGCACACTCTGTGTTTTATGCTGCGGACTCGTGTCCACACCAAGTTTGTCACACTGGTGTAGACACGAGTAATTTCTATTACTCGTGGTCGCACCGCTTCGCGCTTTGCCAATTACCGAGCAAAAGTAAATTGTAAAAAGAGTTCAAACCTAGGCAGCACAATGTGACCTACGAAATTTATTATTCTCACTCAACAATTTTTTTTTTTACATTATTGCGGAAAAACCAACAGACGGCAGTCTTGATGGTTAGTGATTACCGCCGCCCATGGATATCAGCATCACATGAAGCATCACAGATGCGTTACCGGCTGTTAAGGAAGAAATAAGCTATCTGGGAGCACGGCAGTGTTCCGCCAAGTCGAGCAAAAGCGGCACGGTCGTACTATCCTTTTCTCGAAGCAAATCAGGCTATTTTCGACTCCCCTATAATTTCGTTGTTTTTTTTTTAGTAACTAATCAGGCATTGTATAACTGACTACAAAAAGAAATGATATCCCATAAAAAACAAAACTTGCCAAAAATCCAAGTCTCGCACTCAGTTGTTCTACCGTGACAAGTTGTGAGATCTATCGCAAGTCGGTTATTAACTTGGCAATCGGTTATTGAAAATTTGACTCGGCCATTGCATGAAAACACAACCGATTGCCAAGTTAGTAACCGACTTGGTAACATACATCTTACAACCTTTCACGACAAAACAACTGAGTGCGAGACTTGGATTTTTGACAAGTTTTGTTTTTTATGGGATTTTCGTTATCGTCTCCTTATGGCGACGGGTAGGGTCAACTAGCGACGCAAACCGAGTTTTAGCTACTAAACTGGATCTATTTAAAACAATTTCAGGGTTACAACCTCTCGGCCAATATTTATACTATTTATTAAATAACCAAGCACATATGTTGGGTACGTTTTTGTACGCGAAAAATTGATTACCGCCAAAAGCGGCCACTTTTAGCGTGAATAAATTTTTCGTGTACGCATTGGACCCAACATGTGTGCCTGGTTATTTAATAAATAGTATAAGTGTTTGCCAAAAGGTTGTAATCCCGAAATTGTTTAAAATAGATCCGGTTTAGTAGCTTAAAATTAAAATCGATTGGCGTCGCTAGTTTGCCCTACCCGTTATTTTAAGGAAGGAATAAGCTATTTTCTTTTAGGAGTTTAAAGGTTGGCGCACTTGTGTCTCCAATCGTGACACAGGTGTCCATGGGCGGCGGCAATCGCTTACAATCAGGTGATCCGTCTGCTCGTCTGCCACCTATGTCATTAAAAAATATTCCTTGATATGAATTTGCCCGTAACCCGTCAATACTCATGACACTCTGGCTACGTGTAACTGGGGCAGGCGGAGGCGAGGGCCCTCCACCGGCGCCATTAGCGCGCGTGGAGCGCTTGTGAGAGCGCCCTCTCGAGCGCCTCACACGAACTACTTTGTGTGTGGCCGCGTGAGCTAGGCTAGTGGTAAGAGAGCGTGAGCTTTCTCGAATATGTATAAGCAAGATTATTTTATTTTGTTTCGATGTGTATTTTTTTATGTAATAGGTGGCAGACGAGCAGACAGAACACCTGATAGTAAGCGATTGCCGCCTCCCATGGACACCTGTGACACGATTGGAGACACAAGTGCGCCAACCTTTCAACTCAGCGAAACACAGCACAGTGTATGTATGATTCATTTTCTTATCATATAGGTAGCATACCGACGGGAGAGCCACGCTTCGGCATGAATGGGCACGATCGGAGTGATATGAAGGCCTCACAGAAAACCGGCGTGAAGCAGCACTGTGCTGTGTTTTGCTGCGGCTTAAAGGTTTAGTGTTTAAAGGTTGGCAGCGCACTTGAAACTCCACTGTTGCCGCGGCTGTCTATGGGCGGTGGCAATCGCTTACCATCAGGCGATCCGTCTGCTGGTCTGCCACTTAACACATAAAAAAGACGGATTATTTTATGATGCGCAATACCAATGGAATCACAAGTTTGCAGTCAACCTTATTACTCCTTTTCCCCCCGGATTTGGCCTCCAAGATCCTCACTCGGAGATAAACAGAGCAAGCGATGCTTCACATAGGTTTTCTGTGAGGCCGTAATATCACTAAGGTTAAACCGGGCCATTCATGCGAAAGCATGGCTTTCTAATGGTAGAAATTGTGAACCACCGAATTGGTAGGTAGTAAATGTTAGCAAAAATGAGTCTTGCGTTTTTTAAACTTTTACAGAGCAAGAAGCATTTTAAGTAGATGGAAAGCCACACGAACGAACCACACGCAAGCAATTATCATTCCATCCTCATCATCTCGATGGATGGCGGTCTAATACTATGAACTTCTCGCGGAACTTTCTACCACGCACCACAGCTTTGTTGAACGGTTTGGCTGTTATATTTCACGGCTACAACTTAAGGACCTTCAAGAGAAGAGCGCACCCCTATCTTAATCGCCGGTGACGAATCACTGACCTCCCTGATCTCGCATATGACCCGCTTACTCCTTAATCGTCTCTAGCCATCGGTATAACCTCTAGCATAAAAAAGCCCTCGCTCCCGATAATGCTAAACAGCCAAAGCCACGAAAAACCTAAAAACGTTAAGCGTGTCTGATCTGACCAAACTCGCTCGGAATAAATGATGTCAGGGTTTGATGTTGAGTTTGGGTCGAGCGAGACCCACTTTACTTCGTGCGAGGTAAATAAGTATTTATTTCTAGAACTCTTGAAGACATTTAGACGTTAAACGCGAGATAGTGTTTGATAAGAAAAGAAAATACTTTTTTCGACATCAAAACTTCGTCTAGAAAGTTGGTGAAATTCCATTAGGCCTAATAGATCTGTTACACACGTATTTCTATTAACATTTTCGTTGAAATATTGTAGCTATTACTTTTCTAAATTGCTACGAGTGGTGAATGTGTTGACATATTATTGACACTGATACTGACTATTTTATGTTTTATATAATTATTTAAATTAATAGATTTTCTCAAGTGTTCTATACAATAGGACATTTATAAGAAATATTTACATGCTGTTTGACAAGGCTGAATAGTTCTTAAGCACTTACAATAATAATATCACTGCCACATTTATGTACCCTATTTAATAGCAAACAAATTATTTGTATTTTTGAGTAAGATGGTAGCTCAGTGGATAAGAACGCGCCTTAAATGCCGTGGTTTTGCATCAATCAGCTGATCTTTTGATTATGTGAAGAAGTAAAAATATTATTTT
This sequence comes from Marasmia exigua, assembly GCA_019059595.1. Classification (NCBI taxonomy): domain Eukaryota; kingdom Metazoa; phylum Arthropoda; class Insecta; order Lepidoptera; family Crambidae; genus Marasmia; species Marasmia exigua. Next base: position 704,012 of record CM032487.1, on the reverse strand, counting down.
TATAAGTATACCGCCATCTAGACGTTTCTAAAACGGTTTGAAAAGCAAAGTGTAGATGGCAGGTAAGCGATTGCAACAGTCCATGGACACCCGTAAAACCAGTGGAGTCACATGTGCCCTGACAACCTTACACCCCCCTTATATCCTTTATCCCTTATAACCGGAGAGAGGACTAACTCGACGAAACTCGGAGCAGACGCTGCTACACGCCGATTTTTTGTGAGGCCATGGTGTAGAAGGCACCCGCGAGGTCCAGGGAGACGAAGGACGTTTATTACCGCACCGTTTGGTATCCTGTCTTGAACTGACAAAGCTAGGCAGGCGTCGCGAGGTCTTCATTTCGGTAGCACGATTTGCTAGCCCGATGTAATTATACGTAGTGACATCTACCGAAACAAAGCCGAATCGCCTGCTTCATTGCTTTCTTCTACACATGGTATATCTCCGGTCGAGCGGACCCATTCACGCAAAACATAGCTCTACAGTCCTACAGTCAAAAATTTACTCAATGTAGAAAATCCAGACCAAAAAATAACATTCGCTGATTTAATATAAGTGCTCTAACTCCACTTTTGTACTCCAACATTGCGGGGTCTAGCTAGTTACGGCACTAAAACATTCCTCTGACAAAAGACAAAGTTTACGAAAGTACAGCGGGACTTGCAAATACGCGAGCATTTTTACAACTCGCAGTTCCCTTTCCGAAGTGACTCAACAAAATTATACGATCAAATATAAGAATACTATTCGTGTAGAGATAAATTTTATAGACAGCGAAACCAAAGCGCTTGCACGATTCAATCGATACCCAGCACCATTTATTTATCCCGAGACGATCATAGATGCACAAACATTTCAAAGGACATGTGCAGGAATTGGTTACCACAATGGACAACATTTCAAAATTGCTAAGCTCTGAAACAAAAAATACCAATTCTTTGTTTAGTTTTCCGCTGCTCGAATATATATTTATTCATTTTTTATATTGCTTTTACTGAGAAAAAAATTAAAAACTAAAAAACGTAAGATGACGTCATCGGACGGCAGAATGTAAAATATTTCTTTGCTTAGCACATTATAGTTTTAAATATACGAAATGCCAAACCCATGACATGCAACTGTAAAAAAAAAGACAACTTGTCAACGTTGAATGAATGAATGCTGTTGACAATGTTGACACCAGTATTATTTACCTTTGACATTAGCATCTTTTTTTATTAAAACAATGATAAGCAAAGGAATATCGCTGTATTCAGCCGTCCGATGACGTCATTTGGAGCTTACGTCTATTTAGAATAAAAAGAATTTCAATAATTATTTTATTCATGAAAATGGACAAATTTTGAAAAAAAAAAATATGGGTCTGTTCATTTTATGTCTATTTTCATATAAAAAAACAATATGGACATGTTAAAAATATGAAATGTTGTCCATTCTTCTCAATTGAAACTCTGTAACATCATTAATATTTGAAAAGAGAAACTACTGAGTTACTTGCTGGTGTCTTCTCGGTAGAAATCGACATTCCGAACCAGCGGTAGATTACTGTGTGTACCTACCTATTTTGACATTTATAAGTGTTCTGTATGGACCTCATTTGAATAAAGATTTTTTTATCTTTGTCTTTATAGTATTCCAAAGATCTAGAAAATCTGGTAATTTTGGGAAAAATAGAAAAAAACGTTTATCATACAGTTACTTGTTGAAAATCAGAAAACATTTTAATATTTTTACTCCCAATCAAGCATACAATATGGCATCAGGTGATATACGACTTGGACTGCATATAATAACCACTGTCAGATGTCACTTTGACATAACCAATATGTTTGTTCTGTCAAGCCTGACAGTTGAAAGACGTCTTCATCAAAATATTATTCCCGCCATGATGGTTTTTGGTTTTCTATTTTTTTTTAATTAAGTCTGTAGAGTCCCACTGCTGGGCAAAAACCTCCCCCAAGTCTCTCCATTCCTCCCTAACCTGCCATGCCATTCTTGGACATACGTATTGAAATCGTCACATTATCTTTTTTTGGGTCTGCCGCGTAATCGACGTCCATCGGTCGGTTGCCATTGGGTGACGATTTTTGTCCATCTTTCAGGGTTCATTCTGCATACACTCCCATTTTAACTTCGCAGTTTTTCGACCCACATCCGTGATTCCCGTCTTGGAGCGCACTCTATCTGATTTTTTGATCCCTAGAATGCTACGCTCCATTGCTCTCTGGCAAATCTTGAGGTAGGACTTCTGATTTTCTATATTGCTATATATTTCTGTGATTTTTATTTTTAAATTGGATAGTGACAAAGTGTTATAGGTATATTAACCACATTTCCTCTTCCTTATGCCACGTATCTTCAACACTGTATGCCGTAAGGTTACGATAAAGGAGATATCTACACGGGAAGCTAAACGGGTTATAGAAGCCTGGTTACTTGAGCTAAATTACTTCCAGACAGAAGGCCTCCTGGATTGGATCCGCTGATCACTCACACACACACACACACACACACACGTACGCACGCACGCAGGCACGCACGCACGCACGCACGCACGCACGCACGCACGCACGCACACGCACGCGCACGCGCACGCGCACACGCACACGCACACACACGCGCACACGCACATGGACACACAAATTACCCTTTTTTTACCTTTATTCATTTATTAATTTAGTTAATTTAAATTGGGTTCATAAAGACCTCTTAATTAATTTAATAGTAAACCCCAAAATGTAATGGTTTGATTATAAAATTATCAATTGATTTATTTTCTGTATTACTTACTTACCAATAAGTTTATTCAAAATGGAACTGCGCGCCCACGTCCACCCGTGTAATAGTAATTCGATTACTGGCTGCTGCGATACAAGCATGTTGTTTAGTGCAGAGCCGCTAGATTTAAGTGTTCATTTGTAAATTGCTTATGGAAATAAACTTATTATTATTATAATTTCGAACAACTGTACCAGGTCCTAGGCAAACCTCCATACAATTTTGGACAACACCTTTTATACTTGAGCTACAATATATATACATACAATATATATACATACAATTTGATGTGTACACCTGACACCTCATTAACTCGAGAATTCATTAAATCAACTCGTTAATGATGATAACTGAATCTGGATCATAAAGGATTTCTGTGAAACATAAATTAAACGAAATGGATAAATTAATTTCATAATTAAATTTTCAAATGAATAGAAAGAGAGCATAATTAAGTTGCGCATGTTGAAAGGAACACAGTCATTTAATATTCATCATTTCAGCCAATAGACGCCCACTGCTGGACATAGGCCTCCCCAATGTTCTCCACACAGATCGGTACTGCGCCGCCCGCATCCAATATTGAATATTAAAAAGGATTACATTTTTTATGATATAGGGGGCAGACGAGCAGACGTATCACTTGATGGTAAGCGATTACCGCCGCCCATGGACACCTGCCACGTTAAAAGAGGTGCGCTGCCGTCCTATACAAAAGGAAGTACGCTCTTTTCTTGAAGGCATATTAAATATATGCGAGTTTAAATCAATTAGTAGGCTTTAAATATGTTACTATAAGACATAAAAGTAGTGCATAAGTCCCCATGTGAATGTAACGAAATACCGAAGGCATATTATATTTTGACGGATGTAGAGTGAGTGAAGTGAGGTCTTGTAAAGTTCAGGAGTTATTTTTATTTAATACTCATTTAAAGTAACTCACAATACAAAAAAAACAGTTAAATAAAAGAGATAAATAAGAAATGACAAAAGTAAATAAATAATACAATCTTTTAAGAAATACTATAGATGTCTCAAGAATGGCTGGACCCACTTGAAATTAAATAGAATTTGTTGAATTCGAAATCACCACGAATAGCAAAAGGACGGTCAAGATAGAACCAGATAATTAATATATTTACAATTATTCACCCCCTCAAGGGTAAACGTGTCACTCCAATCTTCTCACTTAACATAAATTAATGTAAGTATGCGTAATGCGGTTAAATTTAAACGTGAAAGCCAAAATGGCGGCCGAGTGAAGTTCAACTTAATTAATGTGACAACTTCACGTTCAAAAGAATTGAACGTTGAAAGGAATGACATAATAAAATTCCTTTATCTGAAGACATTTTTCACTTTCACAAACTGTCGTAAAACTTCACCGCACATTTGGAATCCTTTGAAATAATTCTTTTCAAAATAAAAAAAAAAGTGTCGGAAGCTATTTCGTGGGGTGTAGCGGCGAAAGAATGGCCGGAGCGCTCAAATAATGAAGTGCTCGGGATTAGCCGTCCCCGGGGAGAGGGGGGGAGGGGTGGGGTGTGCATGGGGTGAGTTTAGGAGATAAACCGCACATATAGACGCACTTGAGCGGTGATTTATTTGGCATCGCTGCAGACTCCCTGTGTGTCTGATCAATTCGTTGTATCCAGCGGCCGCTTGATTATACGCGTTCAAACTGAGGGAATGACAGCCCTCGATTTACTGGATATTGGCTCGGGACGGTGCGGTACTAAATTTGGTCCAATAGTATTGAAATAGAATATGGCTTTGTTTGTACGGAACAATAGATAACGTACATAAATAAGCTTTATTGCACAGACATAATTTTACGGCCAGGAGCTTACATAATTTTAGCATATAAGTAAAAAGAACTCAAATTTAGTAAGGAAGCCTAGGCAAAGACATACACTTTCTAAATGAATGACTTATAAGATCATGCCCGATCTTCTGCGTCAATAAATTCACTAGAAATTTTACTGAGAACCTGGTTTCACGTAATATCGTGTAGTATTCGTCTAATTTTGATGATAGTACTTTTTTTTTCATGCATGCGTATTTAACCTCTAAGGACGTGTTACTATAGTTCTTAAAATCATAATTGTACATGAACATTACCTTTTATAGTAATAAGGTTTGATCAATCGTCTTCAATATTTACCGACTATTAAGCGAAACCATCTTCCTTAAAGTTTTACTTAAGGTGACGTGTAGGGCACACTAGTGACGCCAATCGATTTGAATTTTTAGCTACTAAACCGGATGTATTTTAAACAATTCCGGATTGACAACCTCTCGGCAAACACTGATACTATTTATTAAATAACAAGGCACAAATGTTGGGTCCGTTTTTGAACGCGAAAAATTGATTCACGCCAAAAGCGGCCACTTTAGGCGGTAATCCAAAATTCGAGTGCAAAAGCAGACCAAAACGTTAACTATAAGTATTAAATAAATAGTTTAAGTGTTTGCCGAGAGGTTGTAACCCTGAAATTCTTTAAAATAGATCCGGTTTAGTAGCTAACAATTAAAATCGATTGGCGTCGCTAGTGTGTTAACTCAAATATAGTTTCTTATCGTATCTTACGTACCTTTCACTTCAATAATTTGTACCTGCTCATTAACATTGATTTCATTAAAAACTCATAGACACAATTAAGAAAATCTAATATTATTAAATTTCAAATAGACCCCCAATTGGGTAGCGGTATTATAATATCACCCACGTAAACAAATCAGGTCAATAAGCGGGATGGAAGCCTTAAAAAGTATTACAAACAAATTTATTGCATGAAAAGCCGCAGCCATAATTCAGAATTTGCCAACGAAATCAAAAGCGATTTCTTTAAATGTTTTATTGTTTCCTGGTCTTGTAAAGGCACTTCATACTGATTGTATCCCGTCGTCAAATCCATTGTGGCAAAACAAAAGGTGTTGAAAAGACGGCGTTTGTAGGAAAAATACTTATAACCTTCATTTGACCTCGGCTTGAATCAGAAGCCGGCGCTAGTGTTGTTAGAGACTGGAGACTTGAAGTCTTATATTAATGTAAGTTGAGTTATTTATTTATTGGCACACAAAACAGAATAACATCAAAATAGCATCAAAATTAACAAATTAAATATTTTTAGTCCAGACATTATCCGCAAAACATGTGCACACATCATGACATCAAAAGCAATGAGACTAAATAAAAATGTCTATTATTCAAAAAAGCAAACCACAGATCTTAAAATAATCATTAATAATATTACAAGTAACGTGCGGCTATATTGGTCTAAATCATACACTTTTGGAGATATTTTTTATTGCTGCCCGTTTGAAACTCGGCAGGTTGTCATTAAAAAATTCTATAGAATTATAATTATTTATCAGGAGTTCATTGTAGAAACGACACATTCTAACTACAGGGTTAAAGTATGATGTGTTGTTTTTATACGTTAAAAGGTAAAAGGTATTTAGGAGTGGATACCGATGTCTTGGTTTGGTGTTAAAAGTGATAAAGGAAAGGAGACTCGGGGAATATATATGGGAGTGTATAATTTTAAAGAGATTTACCATGTCATAGTACGTTATTGTTGACAATACAGTTCTTTCGAACTAGACTCGAATTTAGAGCCCAACTCAAGTATTTGAGTCATTTATAAATTGAGTCATGAGTACATTAATTTGTAACAAAATCTTATCATAAGAACTTGGGACTGGGTCTATCGAATTAAATCATGTCGAGATTAATAATTCGAATCTGAAAATAGAATCATGTAAAATGTGACGAACAAATTCGTACCTTCCATTCATAGCTTTCAAAATAGCTCATGTACTAGTTATAACAAAAATGATCCTGAAATGTACAATTGAGGATTAATTATTAGGAGATTTATGCAAATAAAATTTATAACCGCAAAATTTAAGACTTCAAGCTGAATTAATTTCCCTACACTAGCCGCTTCTCTGGCCCTAAATTAAACTGATTCCGAGTGAGGGAAAGGTCCTTTTATTTGACTTGCGAATAATGCGTTTACTATATTTGGTGTTGAAACTTGTGTAATCTTATCTCTCGCTAAAAGGGAATATCCATTTGTTGTAACTTTATCGGACACTTGCTTTTAAGCAAGTGAAAATAATTAAAAGTATTTTTTGTGTCTAACAATATTATTATCAACGTCACCTTAGGCAGACATGCTCGGTTTACAAAGTGCGAGCTAGCATTCGAGTCAAACTGCCATGTAGCTGCACTGCAGTGACTCGTACTGCGTGGAAGTCACTTATGAGTAACTCGCACGTGCGACTCGGGTAGTAAAGCAGTTTCGTATGAGCAGCTGTCGATTGGATAGGCAGCAGCTGGCTCTGTGCAAACCAGTCTTAGGGCGTTGCCCCCAAGCACGGAAGGTCCCACTTCAATTCTAGGTCAGGTTAATTACGAAAAGTAAGTTTTTTTAATGATATATAGGCCATAACCGCAATCTAACCTGATGGAAAGTGACGATGAGATCTAGGATATAACGCGTTTGCCTACGCGAAGAAGACTGTTCAATCTTGACTTCAAGATTTCCAGATTGTAGTGGTCCGGAAAAACAGACCTCGATAAGGAGTTCCATTCTTTAGCTGTCCGCATTATTAAGTTTTTAAATTGGCTCAAATCTAAGTATACTCAGAGTCCCAAGATATCATCATTTAGTATTCATAGTGCATGGAATGCTCTAATTTGAGACTTACTGGTCGGTGTGATATGATCGATAAATTTAAGTTTATTTACTAATGAACGGCAAACTTCGTTCGCACCAAACTTGGCTCGTCACCCGCCTCGGGTAGAGTGTTGTCTTATATCCAGTAATTACAGTAGCTATAGAATCCTTACATCGCGCTTATTTTATGAACGCTAAAAGAAACAATGTATTTACATTTATGCTCGAAAACAAAGCTATTTGGTGCTTTGTTTAGAGATTTAGTACTGACTTAACGCGCTTAGTTTTCTTTACATCGAGTTGTAATATACGCGCAGTAAAGCTGAGCTAACATTGTAGTAGGATTGAGTCTTTTTATAAATTAAATGGTATAGTCAGTGCTTATTAAAAGTAACAATATTATGTTTTCTTCATATGTGGTGTATGTATGTGGTGGGGCTATGTGGTGTATGTATTCGTTCTGATATGATTTTTTTAATAGGGCTCTAGCCGAAGATAATTTGCCAATGACAAGTGAACTTAAAGCAAATAAGTGGGTATTCAATTGTCGAAGACAGTAAATTAACACTCACTCAATAAAACGCTTGTGTTTTACATTTTATCGACCAAATAAACACCCATGACTCGGTGTCTATACTGTAGTGCGCTACGTGTTCTCTCAGGACTTGGGCTGAAAATCAGTATTTTGCTCTCTGACTGTCTCTGAGCAAAAACTCCACTGAGCTTTGGCCCACTTGCACTGCTGCGGCGCACAATATGCAGAAAAAGTAGGAAAGGGTTTCTTACACTTACACTCTTTATTTTATAGTGTAGTCGAGCAAAGGTATGTTTCGAATTTTTCGAACATAGCTCGGGTTTGCGATCACCAAACCGCATTTGGCAAGCGTGGTGATTAAGCCTAATCCCATCATAGTAGCGATGGCTTGATTTCTATGATAGGGGCTTTGCCCTGCAGTCCATTAATGTAATAAATTTATTATATATCTATCTATCAAAGTACAGTAAAAATCACTAGATGCTAAGTGCATCAGCCGACACGTCGTTAAACTTATTATGTTCTACTCACAGAAAAAACTGATCAGAAACTTACGTGCTATTTCCATTAGAATTCAATTGTTGACTTCCGTTCTGTTACCTTTTGAACATTTTAAAGGTTTATGATGGCCGCAACTGAATTCGGATTGATAAAAACGATCCGTCTTATAAGTCTCTAACGAATGGCATCAAAATGTCATAACCGCCACCAGCAAATTAGTAAAAAAAAAAAACTAAATTGTGACTTACGTGGTCATCTCGAACCGTAGGTCATTTTATGACTTCCGTGCTGTTACTTTTTCATAATTATAAAGGTTTTTATTGGTCGTATCTCGATTCTGATTGGGCGAAATGTCGCGTCTATCGATTCTCTAGCGAATGGCATCAAAATGTCAAAACCGCCAAAAAATTACTTACGTGGTGTTAGAACTTCACTGACGATATGTATCTTAGTTTTTCAGTTAAATTGCACAATTTAGTTTTGTGAAAACCGGTTCGTTTTCTATATTAGTTCCAAACTGTACCAATAGATGGCATTGGGTCTGTCTATTGCATCGCGTAAGTTTTTTGTATTTTCGAATTACATAAAATGTAATAAGTAATGATGGTAGTATACGATAGATTAAATGGATTCTAGGAATGTTCCCTCGCAATCTCGTTAAAAAAATAGGTTTTTTTTTTAAAACGGAGGACGTCACGTTGCATTGACGTCACGCATTATAATCCATAATGAAATAAACATCAATTTAATTCCAACACAAAATCAATTGGAAAAGTTCAACGACTGTTGCCCCACATTAACCTTCAGGCGTTAAGTCTGTCATTAAAGGAGTGTTAATTGGGATTTTAGCATCGATAGTTGCTATGAGAGCATAGTATATTTGAATAGAAAGGTCCATTCCAGAAAGTACCAATTTTTTTATGTGATAAGTGGTACGAGCAGACGGTGATCCGTATGATGTAAATAATACACTTAAAAAATTCATCTCGTGTTCAGGCGGGACTCGAACCCACACCTTCCACAATCCGGGTGAATATCCTACCAATTAGACCACTGAACGCGTTACCAAGCCGACGAAATATGTAAGCGCTTGATTCGATATGAGCTGTCGATAGTCTCATCAATGTTATAGGTATATTTACAATATCCAGTGGAAATATTATTACAAATATACCACCAGTTAAGATGAGACTGCGAAATCAATAGTAGATATTTTTATAGCAATCTTTTTTCGACAACCACTGTTTGGAGAGGGCGTTTGGAGGGTCACTGCGCTTCAGTTTAAAACTTTTGCAGCTGAGAACACCACAAATGTTAAGTGGCCATAAAGTTTTTAATAAATAAAGAATTTTGTATTTTGTAATTTTGTATTTTGCAATTTATTCTTAAGAAAATGACAAACTTATATTTTTTATCATTTACTTAAGAATAAATTTCAAAAGATTGCTATAAAAAATATCTACTATTGATCCGTATGATGGTTAGCGATTGTTGACGCCCGTGAACACCCGCGACACCAGTGGAGTCACACATTTGTCACTAGTGATAGTGAGTTTATTAGTTGGCAGCGCACTCGCAGCCAACTAATAAACTCACTATCCCCCCAGATTGGCCCTCCAGTACCTTCACTCTCACGGCGAAACACAACGCAGGCGCTGCTATCCGCCGGTTGTGACGAAGTGGTATTATTCCGGTGAAGCCGGCCCAGTGATGCCAAATCGGGACTCTCTCATTTTTTATGAATGAAAACACGGGGCAGACAAACAGAAGTATTACCTGATGGTAAGTGCGCCGCCAGCCTTTTTAAAAGAGTAAGCTCTTTTATGAAGGTCGTGTCGGCCCGGAAACACCACAGGCATTCATTCCATAGTTCTCACGGTGAAAGTTTACTTCGACCGTTTGTGTTACGGGTATTAGAATCAACTTTTTGAAAAGCAATCAAACAATCGATAAGTACCATCGACCGTGATACATCTCTAGTCAATACTATTACTGTTCGCGTCTGTCATTATCTGTCGGAATGAGAAAGAAAAATATGTCTACACAAATAGACAATTGATTTATATTTAGCATCGTTTATAATAAGCTATGGTATAAATTGAAGGTAGTAACAAAGAGTAAGGAGACGTGAGCGGCACTAGAAAGGAGAGGTTCTGCGAAACCTTTTACTTAAGTAAAAATAAACCGGCAAATGTAAGCCTTCTTCACAGGTATCCTAAGAAAACAACAAAAATAGTTGCTCCTTTTATTTATTTTACTAGCTGGGCCCCGTGTGAATGAATGAATATACTCTTATTGCATTGAAAACAGTATGGAAACTTAAAACTATAAATAAATATTTCACAACATTACCTACATTGATCTGACTCCGAGATAGGTAGCTGAAGCACCTGTGTTACGGATATCAGAATCAACAGTGGGATTACAAATATAAACATATCCCATAAAAATAAAACTTGTCTAAAATCCAGTTCTCGCACTTCAGTTGTTCCTACCGTGAAAAGTTGTGATATCTATGTTACCAAGTCGGTTATTAACTTGGCAATCGGTTATTGAGTATTTGACTCGGCCATTGCCATGAAAACACAACCAGTAACATAGATCTCACAACTTTTCACTGTAGAATAACTGAGTGCGAGACTTGGATTTTTGACAAGTTTTGTTTTTCATGGGATATCATTTCTTTTTTTCTTTCCGGTACCTTCACCTTCAACTGCAAACGTAACTTTGTTATCCTATACATTTATATGAGATTACAAAGTTATTTATGCAGTTGATGTATTCATTCAATTTCAATGTATTTAGAAATCTGGACCGATATTACAAAAAAAAAAAGTTTTCTCATGATTGAGACACTAAATTCTATTTGTATTATAATTTGAAGCTTCTATGTCCGCTAGAAGTGCCTTGGACTTATGATGATCGGTGAGTCAGTGAGTCAGTCAGTCAGTGAGTGGCAAAATTCAGAAACATTATCAAGTTGTCATGCTTAAACTATTGGTTCAAATTGACTGAAATTTTATAATACATAGTAAACACCCAGACCATCGCCAGGCGGCAATCGCTTACCATCAGGTGATCCGTCTGCTCGTCTGCCACCTATCACATAAAAAAAAAAGAAAATCTAGTGGTATCTTACATGAGACGTAGACAAATTGGACGATGTTTACTTACACATTCAGTTCACACCATTATTATATCACATCGCCTGTACTATGCTGTTAGATCCTCATAACAGATTACACCACCCAAATGTGCCTGTATTTAGGTGTAGTCATTCGAATATGAACTTTACGTCTATGCCTTAAGAGTCCAGATGTATAAACGCTGACTGTATTGATACACACAATATCATTCGAATATGAACTTAACTTCTATGCCATAAGAGTCGCAAAGTATAAACCCTGACTGTATTGATACACACAACATCATTCGAATTTGAACTTTACTGCTTTGACATACGAGTCGTGTAAACAGGGTGTATTGCCTGACATTGAGTCTGGACCTCACTCAACGTCGACTCAAGTGAGCCGAGGTTGCTGATGGATGAATAAATTTGGAGACTTTTATTGTAGTGGAAAAGTTATTTTTAGTAGTGTACTCCAAAAGTCACTTGATCGTCATTTGAAATTTTAGTTTAGTCAATAAAAACTAAATATTATTTTATTTGTGCTGTCATTAACAGTTTTGGTTAAATGAGACGAGTATTCTCTGTAGCTTGGGGAGTTTAGAATACTGCTACGCTCCGTAAAATATAGCTTAGAGTGACAGCTGTCACTTGACCTTTATTTCGATAAGCATAAGGTTTATCATTTAACCAAGATTCTAAAGATCGCCAAGTAAAACAAAAAAAGCGGCACGGCCGTAACATCCTTTTCTCGAAGCAATTGAGGCTATTTTCGACCCCCCTATAATTTCGTTGTGCATAAAACAAGAAGTCTGAATTTTCAGTAACTAATTAGGCATTGTATAAACACGGTATATTTAAAATTTTAGTCAATTAGAACCAATAGTTTAAGAATGACAACTTGTTAAAGTTTCTGAATTTTGTCACTCACTCATCGATCATCATAAGTCCAAGGCACTATTAGCAGAGAAAGAAGCTTCAAATTTAGAATACAAATAGAATTTAGTGTCTTAATCATGGGAAAACTTATTTTTTTTATAATTTCGGTCCAGTTTTCTAAATACACCAACCAGGTGATCCGTCTGCTCTTCTGCCACCTATCACATAAAAAAACTAATGGGCCATCACACTGTAAGGTGTTCCCAGCCTGTTTTATGAATCAACTAAACACTTCTGGGCATAAGACTCCGCGGAGGATTATTACTGGTTGTCCTGGTAGGTAGGAACAGCGCCTAGAAAGGTGCTGGAAGGAGACTTCCAGATGTCTTGGTCATGGTGAGCGTGACGCGCGATGCGATTCGGTGACGTATAGTATTTCGTGGAACGCGGTAACGTGCCGCCTTTCATTGATTCATGTTACCCGATGAGAATCCTCATGAACGAAGATGAGTAAGAAATGTCCTTACCTGTAACAAATGAAGAAACACATTAATTCAGGCTATTACTATCCAATAAACTAACTTTGCCAGTGATGACATACAGAACCGAAACGTGGCCGCTTACAATATGCCGATTAAGGAGGCTCAAAGTCACCCAGAGGGCAATGGAGAGGGCTATGCTCGGGGTCTCCCTGCGTGATCGTAACAGAAATGATGAGATCCGCAGGAGAACTAAGGTCACAGATGTAGCCCAAAGGATTGCATGCCTCAAGTGGCAATGGGCAGGGCACATAGCGAGAAGAACAGACGGCCGTTGGGGCGGAAAGGTCCTCGAGTGGAGGCCACGTACAGGAAGTCGCAGCTGTGGCAGGCCTCCTACAAGGTGGACCGACGATCTGGTGAAGATCGCGGGAATCCATTGGATGCGGGAGGCACAGGACCGATCTCTGTGGAGAACATTGGGGGAGGATTATGTCCAGCAGTGGACGTCTATTGGCTGAAATGATGATGATGATGATGATGAAACTAACTTTATCTAGGGATATCTCAAAACCTCTGATCTAGATGAATGGGCGGCTCAATATTGTGCGGACTTCTCATGGAACTGTATACCTGTCACCACTAAATATTTGACTGCGGTATTTCCTGAAGGTTGTGATGAGACACATGAGTGAAAGATAGAGCATGGCGTCTAGAAGACATAAAAAGAAAAAGGTCTCACTGTCAGAATGCCGCCTGACCTCCGCAACCCTTAACAGGGGATCCAGACCAACTGAATCATGGTTACTCATTTTAGAAATTATCCGATATGTGCTGGTTTCATCACGATGTTTTTCCCTCACCGCCGAACTAATGGTGAAAATACGCACAGAGATTCGAAAAATTCAAAGGTCCGTATGGGAGGTGCGTTGTGAACCACTAAGCTGCCATCGCTAAATAAGATACCATTTATTGTGATAAATTGTGTTATTTAGTGTTATAAGTAGGTACAAAGTGGGTATCAACAGTACAGTTGCTCATTTCAGGCGTACAATTTCACACATGCATATTGGTAAAAAAATTTTTTTTATAAAAACATTTAGGTATTAGTCAACCTTTAAATAATGAAAATGTTAATTTCTTTGGTTTCGGCGGGTAGGGCTAAAACAAGCCGCGTGGGCTGATGCAATTCAAAGGTTTTAAATTAGTGGCTAGTGGTTTTTAGTTTACAAATTTGGTGTTTATTTGTGCAGTGAAGTGCCGCAAAGTGATCCTAATAACAAGAATCGTTGGATTTTATCGTTTTTAACACTGCTATTGTGTGTCGAGTGGGTTTTGTTATACGCGCTTTGTGTTATGATTATAATTATCATTTTAAAGAACCATTCTTTAGCATGAATGGGCCGGCTGGACCGGAGTGATACCACGGCCTCACATACAACCGGCGTGAACCAGCGTTTAATATTAATCATTTATTTCAAGTTAATAAGTACAACTCATAGTTTGTCAGTAACATCTTAATCCTTGGTTCAGTAATCTATTTCGCAAGCAATGCACAAAAGTGCAACAGGTAGACACAGTAAAACAGATCTTCAATCATCTTTAGTTTTGCCGAGTAAGTAAGGGTACCATAGGTCCAATTCTGGGATATGGGGCAAAGGATGACAGCGCACACTTGTGACTCTACTATGGTTGCGGGCGCTGCCAATCGTTCACCAACTATCAAATAAAAAAAACATTTAAATAACACTGTTTTTGACAACCTTAATTTGCCGATTTTTTTTCAAGGTGCGCTATACTAGCGCGGCTAATTGTCTTATATTGATTGTGGCGCTTATGAGACATTTGAAGTAGCACAAATGTTGGGTCCGTTTTTGTACGCGAAAAGTTACCGCCAAAAGCGGCCACTTATAGCGTGAATCAATTTTTCGCGTACAAATGATGGGTCCGCATTTGGGCATGGTTATTTAATAAATAGTATTAGTGTTTGTTTGAAATTGTTTAAAATAAATCAGGTTTAGGAGCTAAAAATTAAAATCGATTGGCGTCACTAGTGTGCCCTACCCGTCACCTTAATGGTCACCGGAACGGCGTTGAACCGTCTTGGCTTGCTGGCTGTATTTATACTGTGGGTAGTTTAATTTAGGAAGTATTCCCCAGGATTGGCGCCAAAAAAATTTCTGCACAAGACGAAAGTTTTAGAAATATTTGTTGGAGCCAAACAGTCGGGCTGACTTCGGCAACGCTAGAAATATACTTTTACTTTCTTGTTATGATAGTTAACTAAGCAACTTCTGCCGAAGATAAAGTCCAATAAATCCTACAAATATAAGTTATTTTTGTAACTTTTGTCACGTATATATTATATATCTATACTATTTATAAAGAGGTAAATCCTACAGACAGTGGCAACGCTTATAGGTAATCCGAATGTAATCGACACCTAGCGCCATCTATTGGTAAAAGTCGAACTAATAGTAATGTAAATATAGTCAGTAGTGAGATAATAAGCACTGTTTAAAAATTGATCATCATCATTTTAGCCAATAGACGTCCATTGCTGGACATAGGCCTCCGCCAATGTTCTCCACACAGATCGGTCTTGCACCGCCCGCATCCAATGGATTCCCGCGATCTTCACCAGATCGTCGGTCCACATTGAAAAAATAAGAAAGCTTATAAACAGAAAGAGCTGGCCTGAATAGTGGTACAGGGAGCCTTCCCTCCAGCCATGGGAGAGCCACGCTTCGGCATAAATGAGTAAGCTGGTTGACCGGAGTAATACCACAGCCTCACAAAAAACCGACGTGAAGAAACGCTTGTACTGTTTTTCCGAGTGAGTGGGAGTACCGGAAGCCCAATCGGAAGACAAGGGGAGTTAGGGTTGACAGCACACTTGGAACTCCACTGGTGTTAGTGTCCATGGGCTTGCCATCAGGTGATCAGCCTGCTCGTCTGGCACATAAAAAAAGTGATTTTCTGATTGTTTTAATAGGTGGTAAGCACTTGCCGCCACCCATAGACACCCATAATGCCCCCATAATACCACTGGATTCATAAGTACGCTACCAACCTTTAAACCCCCCTTCATATGGGCCTACGACCCTCACTCACGTAGGGAAACACTTCAAATGACGCTGCTTCACGCCAGTTTTCTGTGAGGCCTTGGTATCACTCTTGTCGAGCCGACCCATAGATACACCAAATCGTGGCTCTCCCACGGTCTACAGTGATACGTTGCATACTATTGATTGATTTCACGACAATATACTGCCTGTTTTTTTTTATGCTAGAGGCGACACACGAACAAGCGAGTCACCTGATGGAAAGTAATCAACGCCGCTAATGGACATTCGGGAAATCAGAGAGATCACTAATGTGTTGCCGGCCTTTTAAAAAAGTACGCTCCTCTCTTGAAGATCCATAAGTCGTAGCCGTCGGGAAATACTCCCGCAGCCAAACCGTTCCACAGAACTGAGGTTCGAGGTAGAAAGTTTCGCGAGAAACCTTGAACCCTTTAAATCCCATTATACTATTATTCAACCGCCGAACAACCGAAGCATCCGCTGGCATTCGGCTGTTCGGCTTGAATAATAGCCGGACATAACTCAGACGAAAAGAAGTGTTTCACTAGTCATTTTCCATATCGCGTTTTATTTTTCCGATCGTATCGCCGAACGCGTGCGGGAGACGCGGGCAGGGCTGCCAACCGCTCTTCTCGTTTTAACGTGTAATTCCAAGTTGCGGCCAAAGCTTTCGCTTCGAGCCCGAGGTACGTTTAGACTAAGATTCAGGATTTGGGAGTCTGGTAATAATAAATAACACACTTAAAAATTTCATCTCGTGTTCAGGCGGGACTCGAACCCACACCTTCCACAATATTGATGAGACTATCGACAGCTCATGTCGAATCAAGCACTTACAAATTTCGTCGACTTAGTGGTATAATTGGTAGTACATTCACCCGGATTGTGGAAGGTGTGGGTTCGAGTCCCGCCTGAACACGAGATGAAATTTTTAAGTGTGTTATTTACTTAAGAATAAATCGCAAAAGATTGCTATAAAATATCAACTATCTGGTAATAATTACAAATAAATAAATAAATATTTCACAACTTCACATACATTGATCTGACTCCGAGATAGGTAGCTCAAGTACATGTGTTACGGATCAGAATCAACAGTGGGATTACAAAATACATATAATACTTTTCTTTTGTAAATACATACTTATAATACATAGATAACACCCAGACCAATACAAACAGACATGTTCATGCGCACAAATGTTGGTACTGTGCGGAGATCGAACCCGCAACCCTTGTACCAGAGGAAGCGTTCACTACCACTGTTCCAAACGAGTCGTCAAAATGAAATGAAGCGACTGCCGTCTGACCTTTGCAACCTTTTAACAGGGGATTTAGATCAACTGAATCCTGATGGCCTAATTAAAAGCCGTCCCGTAACGAACTAGAATATACCTGTCGCACGCAAACAAAGGAGACACACAGCGCTTGTGAAAGAGAGGGAAACTCCGATTCTGTCGTAACGCCTGCTTTGAACTAGGCCTTCTGGTTACACAGTTCAGAAATTATCCGAAACATGCAGGTTTCCTCACGAGGTTTTACCTCACCGCCGAGCTAATGATAGAATTCGCACATAGATTTGAAAAATACAAAGGGTGCGTGCTCGGAAACGAAATACAACCCCCCGTATAGAAGGCGCGTTCATGTATCCACCCAGTTACCATCTCTACCATTGGTCCATACCATTGGTCTAACCAAACTGTTACACAGTGTTGTACTGTTTTTTCAGCATTTTATTATTTTTTATGTGTGTATGTCGATGATGGCAGACGAACTGACGAAACACCTGATGTTAAGCGATTGCCGCTGTCCGTAGACACGCGCAACCGCTGTAGTCACATATGCCGTAACTTCGCACACAGCACCTGTGGCTGCTTCACGCCGGTTTGCTTATGTAACACTCCGATCAAGCCAGCCCATTCATTCCAAAAGCTTAGCTCTCAACAGGCTTAAAAGAGATCCAGAGAGACTAGTTTTAAGTCTGATACAAAAAACAGAGAAATACAAAAGGAATTGTGTAAGCATGTTTATAAAAATCTATAATAAAATTCCTCAAGATATTAAAAATCTGTCTCTAAATATATTTAAGGCGAAGTAGTATAAATGGCTCATTGACAATGATATCTATGATATAAAGAACTGATCGACAGTAGATTTCAAACGTAACATGTCTTTAATTAAGTAAATTATTATTCCGTTTAACTTTTGACATTGCTAATTGTTATTTCTTTATCTGACATAGCTTAAAATATATTTAACTATTAAAATTTTGTTTGAATTTTTTTTATTGATAACTCTTTGTCAAGATTTGCATGCCAATTTAATTCGCAAGACATGTGGACATTTTATTCTAAGCACATCTGTATATACCATGTACTTATGCAAATAAAGTTTACGATTTATGATTTATCTCCCAGAGTCAGGTCCGCGCGTCGATCAGATGCGGACTGTCTTATTAGGTTACATAAGTTGGCAACCCTAGATGGTGGAGCTGTAGGGGGTGGAGGGGGGGAGTGGTAATGAATCACATCGGAAGCGGATATGAGGTGGATTAGCGCACTGCGAGTGCGCGTGGCACCCGCCTGGCGAGTGTCCAGGGGCCTGTGGGATGTTGCGTTGTGTGACAGGTTGTGGGAATGCACTTGTGATGAGCGAGTTTCATTGTTTTGACTGCGCCGTTGGAGAGCCACGTTTCAGCGTAAAAGGGTCTACTTGCACAGATTGACACTGCGGCCTCAAAGAAAACCGACTTAAAGCAGCACCTGAGCTGTGTTTTGCTGAGTGAGTGAGCAGAGTTTCGTGATTTTAAGTATTACTATGTAACGGTGCCGTGTCCCTCCAGTCTCCATAGATGGTTGAACCTCCATGATGACGGGAAACTTCGTTCTTATTCATATGTAACCTACTGGCCACTCATATTCAAAATATAAATAGTCGGGTAAGTATAGGCTTGTTGCAACGTATTGCGTTGCAACGAAATTGTATTTAATTGCCATCTTTTGCCTTGATTGAGGGAAAATAAACATTTATTTATTTAGTACCGTAAGCCCAATCCGGGGGGAAAGGGGCTTTTAAAGTAAACACTTGTGACTCCACTAGTGTTGCTGGCGTCCATGGGCGGCGGAAATCGGAACTTACTGTCAGGTGAATTATCTGACCTATCACATAAAAAGTACAAAACCATTAGTGACGGTGTTAAGAGTTAAAGTTTGCTGGCAACACTGATGGCTGGACAGAGTCGCATTTATAAATTACACTTAACATTTTTCTATAGAAAAATAGGATATATAAGAGAAAAAACATATCCCTTCTTTTTGCTTCGATGTAGTCATATATAAATGGTTAAATCCAGTACAAATCCATTTTGTGATGGTGCGGAAATACGACAAAAAAAATATTACCAATTTTATACGCTTTTCGAATAAAGAAAGAACAAAAGATGACCCATATTTTTTAGTTTTCATTAAATGTGTTTTTATTGAAATATTACATATTATTTTTAAATATTAATTAATATTCCGTATTAGTGACTGTAGTCCTGAGGCTCAACATATTGTGATGTCGGCTATATGTACAATAAAAAAAGTTTAGGCGACTGGTCATGTCATTGTTTGACGTTAAGTTTTTTGGATTCCCCTTTTTTAAATCAACGTGAGCAAAAGCACACAACTGAGGCATATCATTCTGAAGATACCCTCAGAACGCTATTATGGTCCGTCCCTGGAACACCAGGCAAAAGCGGTAAAGGGTGTTGCGTGCTGCAACGAAAAGATTTATCATTATATTTTATTTATTCAAAACTTTATTGCATAAATTTTGATACAATAAGGCGAACTTAATGCCAAGAAGCATTCTCTACCAGTCAACCTTTGGGTCATGCAGAAAGTGCAGTGGTGCGGCGAAAGGAAAATTTGTAGTTACTAGTAAGGAAAAAAAAACACTAATATTAAATAACTACATTATATACATACCTACATAGCTGTAAACAAAAAAGTCAAATACATAAGAAAAAAATACTACATATAATATGTTATTTAAATACATATCAGTAATTAAGTCATGCGGAAAGATTATATGTCAAAAAATGCTCACGAACCCTTTTCTTGAATGAATGCCTATTCAGTGAGGTTTTAATATTAATAGTTTAGTTTAGTAGGTTTTTATAATAAATTAATTTCAATATAATTTTCATTTCATTTTGCATTTGTATTCAATTTGCATGTAAGTAGTAGCTTGCAGTGGCTTGACGTTTTTATGATAATTTAAAGTTTTAATTTTATATACAATTTTAATGTAACTTGACATTTAGTTTTTTCTATTTAACCTATAAATTTAATTCTATTTAACCTTTTAATTTAATTTAACTTGACATTGAATGACTTATTATTTATTTGTTTGAATTTCAAATATTGTATTGCTATTATTATCTATTCTATTTTGTGTAATGACCTGTAATTTGGTTGAAATAAATGATATTTAATTTTATTTTTATTAATAGTTGCAGTTCAGCTGGCAACACTGATGGCTGCACAACAGCCGCAAGCGACGTGAACTGCCATTGCGCGCAATACGAATCTGCATGCACTGTACGTGACTTCGTTAATGCGTCCGATACCACGAGCTATCAGTTGCAGTGACAGTATCTATGAGTACACTCTCACATTTGACTGCCTCGATAGCGCAGAAACCATTGGGGCGCTATTTAAAGCGACAGCTGCACTGGGAGCCATTATACGACGTGCTCATTTTGATATCTCATCATAACTTTAAAGGTACTATACAGCACATTGCGAGGAGAATATGCCGTTGGGGCGAAAACGTATTCGAGTGGATGGAGGCCACATACAGGAAGTCGCAGCCGTAGCAGGCCCTACTAATGTGGAGGCGGCACAGAACTGATCTGTGTGAAAACATTGGGGGAAGCCTATGTCTAGCAGTAGGCGTCTATTGCCTGAAACGATCATATAGACGTAATTTGTTTTTTTTTATAGTTTTGATTTTGATGGTATCATCAAATCTGTATAGATTATATGTAAACATTTTCTTCCTTTGAACTACCTCTACTAGCAACCATTCTGAACAGCATTTGTTCTGCAACTTTTGGAAATTCGTTAATTTTTTTTTCTATTTTCCATACAAAATGAACGAGGCATGTACTGAACTGACTTTTTTTATTTTCCGAAAACAGAACTCTCTTCTCCTTATAATATTAGTACAAAAACAGATACACCGTGTTTTTTGAATAACCGAGAATCATCTCGAGGGCATTACCTATATGCAATGAAAAAAAAAAATTTACCAAGGGTCAACAACACAGGATCTAATCTAAAAAAATATCACAATAAAGTGATCAGCTAATTAATGCAATTTTTATGGAAACTTTCCATGGGATTTTTTTAAATTTTTTTTTTTCAAAAATATAAAAAAAATCACGGTTTAGATATCCATTGGGTGTCTGACCATGGACGGCGGCAATTGCTTACAATCAGGTGACCTGTATGCTCGTCTGCCACCTATCACATTAAAAAAATATTTTATTGTGACAGAAGTATAGATTATCTAAATTGTATATTATACTAGCTGACCCGGCAAACGTTGTTTTGCCATATAAATAAAAGGGTTGATCGTAGAAGGGTGAAAATTGAGGATTGTATGTATTTTTGTATGTTGTATCATAAAAAAAGAGAAATTAAAAATTTTGTCTAAAAAATAAAAATAAAAATTTAGGGGTGGACTACCCCTAACATTTAGGGGGATGAAAAATAGATGTTGGCCGATTCTCATAGATACCGGATAAGCACAAAAAATTTCATCAAAATCGGTCAAGCCGTTTCGGAGGAGTATGGCAACGAAAACTGTGACACGAGAATTTTATATATTAGATTTATGTACACCTAGATTTTAAGTTGTATAGGTTGTGCAACAAAGAGTATCTATCTATAGATCGTTCACAACTCCTTCGTGTGTACCCTCTCAACCCTTCAGTTACATCCAGCGTGTCCTCAACACGTCAGTCCCTCAATAAAATTAATCACTCCGAAGTGGCAAACACTCGCCCGAGCCCAGGTGCCAGCCCTCGGGGGCGGGTGCCGATTGAGACACAAAACGGGGCAGGGTTGCCGGTCGTCCGGAAAAACTAATCAAATTCAACATCTCATACATTTACCTATTTCCGTACAAAGTAGGTTACGCACTTGTGTTACGGATGTCAGCAATTACTAATCACACGTTTCTTATATTACCGACGAAGAAAATCGATTTGGATATAGATCCGTAGCTCGTACATACAACACTAGTCAATTTGTCACATGACCTGCCAGTCTGTTTTGGCGCGCGATGTTGGATTGAACAACCCTAAATTTTTTTAGAATTTTATTACTATTATAGACCTAAAATCATTTTTATCTAACACCAATAGCTGTCATTCTAATGAAGCATTTTTTTTTATATTATGGCTCCAACCGAACATATTTTGCGAATGTCAAGTAACTTATTGAGAATAAGTGGGTAGTCAACAGTGGAAGTCAGTCAAAGTCACAGTCAATCAATAAAACGCCGGTGTTTGACGTTTTATCGACCTACGGATTCTGCCGATACCACTCTAAACACAATCGCGGGTTTTAAGACTCAATTAGGTCCAAGCAACTTATCCGTGACTATTCATTCGAGACACAGTAGCAGTGTTAAAAACGATACAATTCAACGATTCTTATTTTTGAGATCACTTCGCGGCACTTTACTGCACAAATAAACACCAAATTTGTTCACCAAAAACCACTAGATACTAATTTGAAACCTTTGAATTGCATCAGCCACGCGGAGTGTTTGACTCCTCCCGCCAGAATCCTAATTAAGCTATATTTTACGTACTATAGTACGTCACTCACTCACTCACTCAGCTGTCCGATTTTTTCTATTAGATTCGCTCGTATTGTATTTGTTAATTAATTATTTCGACTAAAACTCTAATCCTACTAAAATATTTCATTGTAGCATTAATACCAGCAAACAAAGGCACTGACCTGGAATCTGTAGTAAACCAATAAAAACACACTTTTAGGTCAATTAATTAAAATTTGTCAGTTAAAGTGTTTGTAACTGCATACAAATTGTAAGCATTGAAATACTTCAATGGACTGTAATTTGTAAGTTATACACTGAATATAAATGCACTTATTCACCAGACGAATGTTTGTCCAGGTCGGGGATTGAACATAAAACATTTGATATACGAGGCTTACTTTAAAATGTTTGTATCCGACCTGTTTACATCTATTTAATACATTATACATTTTATTCACCGTTGCATTATAATTAACTATTAAACTGTAGGAGAGGCAATGTGCTAACTTGAGTGATATCACGGCCTCATAGAAAACTTGAGAGGGGGTATCTGAGAGCCAATGCGAGGAAAGAGAGGTTTCAATACTCATTACTCAATATGTTTATTGCATCTATAAATGTTACAATTTTTAAAGTAGAAGCGCACTTGTGACTTTTGCCCATGGACGGCGGGGTTCGCTTACCATCAGGGGCGAACACCCCAGTTAACGAACGAGAATATACCTGTCGCATCCAAACAATGGAGAGACATAACGCATGTGAAAAGGAGGGAAACTCCGATTCGGTCGGAATCCGTGATCCGTCTGCCACCTATCACATAAAAAACAATAAGTTTATTTTCGCAGCCTATAGCAAAAAAGAATATGTCAATAGAGGTTACCTCAGGAGATGGCAACCATACGCGAGCCCCGTCGCTCATAACCACGAGGGGCCATAATTGAGACGCGACCCCCGGGGCAGCCGGTTGTGAACCGGCCCCGGGGACAGCCGATTGTCATTGCCTTTTTTCATAGACGGTAATGGGGAAACAACATTGCGGTTTTGAAATATGAAGCGGGTTAAACTGGAGATTTGAGTATCGTGTTTCTCATATTATGTGTTTTGGGGTAGACAATTCGATTGTTGAAATGAATGGCATTTGTCTTTATTATTTTAGCAACTGCTGAATGATAAATCGATTAAGTATCTATCTAATATAAAATAATAATTAGTATGCAACGGTACATTGAATTAATCAGATTGAAGATTATAAACTAATTTTAATACGACAAAATTATTTTCGTAGGGGTTAAATATTAAGACAAACATTTTGGATCGAAATTTGTAGTTTCTATTTGTGAGTCTCTAAACAAAAAACATCTTGAGATTATGATCTTGATAAATGTATTATTATAATTACTTATTTAAGCATGACGACACTATAATATTTGTATATCGATTAAACATGTATGAGCAATGCTTAAGATAAGAACTATAAAATGTACCATGTTTATGCAAATAAATGAAATGAAATGAACCAACGGCAATCATCGTTAAAAAAAATATTATTACTAAAAACACCGAATTGAGAACTCCTCACATTAAAGGCACTCTGTCCCTAACCGAATACTTTCAACAGGGACTCTCATTTAGTACTAACCAAACAAAACACATATTCCAACATTTCTAAAGACAAGAACCGATTACTTTGTATGCAATCCCCTTATGTCAATATTCACCGCACAGGTCTTAATTTTACCCTTCAATACGCATTAAGGGCGTTGGAATGAACACTAGCACCGCCGTTTGATTTTCATATGATAAAATATTCATTGTCTGAACTGTTCATAGTTGTTACATGTTACATATTATTAGAGCCAATAGTTTTGGCGAAATCCCTTAAAGCTTAGAATAATAAAGGTTTTTCAGAATAATAATAAATATTTCACAACAACACATACATTGATCTGAATCCGAGATAGGTGGCTCAAGCACCTGTGTTACGAATATCAGAACCAACAGCGGAATTACAAATATATACATTATAATACTTTTCTTTTGCAAATACATACTTATAATACATAAAAAACACCCAGACCAATACGGGCCGTCAGTTGTCTGAACTGTTACATAGTTGTTACATGTTACATATTATAGTCAACGGTTTTGGCGAAATTCCAAAAGTCTAAGAACAAATGTTGCTTAAAATGGTTGGTAAAAGGAAATATAAAGAGATGTAACTGTTTTCCGATGTTACATAAAACCTGTATGTTAAAAGTGACTACTTTGAGCTTTATGCTACGAGAACAATACTATACACAGATTGACTGGAAAAGTGATGACTTATTTGAATAATTCACTACAAACGTTTTTCTTTATAATTTTATTTACTAAGACTAACAGCAAGGCACACACAACATTTTTAAGTCTATCCTAGCAAATAATAAGTGGTGACTAAAATAAAATTATAGTTGGCCACGGTATACGCTAAAAAATGTAGATCCTTTTTTTAATTAACGAAAAATAAATAAAATATTATTTTACTTCATCGTTTACCAAATGTTTACATTTGCGTTGACATGTTATAGAGGGATAAACAATCACTATCAAATTAATATATATTTTCTTTAAATTTATTTAGTATGTATTTATGTAATAACAATTTTTAAATTAGTATACCTATATTTTTTGGGCATAAAAGTATATTCATTTATTCATTTTAACGGCGGCGCTAGTAAACAAACGACCACCGTTAAACGGGCTTCAGCTGTTTATTCTCTCGGCCCCTCGTGTCTCATAATTGCTGCCAGCCACCGCCGGGGCGCCACCGGCGCTGTCGCCGCCCGACTGACAGGCGACGTGACACGACCTGTCAGCTGCCACGTGCGAGGGGGACAGCTGATTTTCAAAATGAACGTGTGGAATTGGGTGAAAGACATAATTCGTTTTGACTTTTGTTTTGGGATTAGGTTTGGTTTGAGTAGAGGAACTGTGTTGGTGTTGACAGTTGATGTTGTAATCTTTTTAAGGATACCAGCATTAAGGCATGAGCAAGGTGTAACCAGGTGATTTGACACGAAATAAGCGAAGCCTGAAACGAGTATAAAGTCTTAATCGGGTGTGTAGCTGTAATGACTTAGCAGAGTGAGGGTACCGGAGGCCCGATACAAGAGAAATGGTTGGCAGCGCACTTATGACTCCACTGGTGTTGCGGGTATCCACGGGCGGCGGCAATCGCTTATCATCAGGTGATCCGTCTACTCGTCTGCCACATATCACATAAAAAAAGCATGTAAGCCCACCAATCAGAAGCCATCATCACGTTCCAGTGGCCCGCGCAATTTCAAGGTGAGACCTGATTAAAACTGTATTTTCACTAGAATACATGGCTGTTGATTTATTCTGATTACTCGATAATATTCTATAGTGTATCATCATCATAGCACAAAGTTTACAGATCTCTATGATTATACTATTGTGAAATAGATGGTGCAAATAACCAAATGGCACTTTTTATGTTTCATGCAAATAATAAACAAATAAAATTCAAATAGCGTCATCAAAATTGCAAAGTGTAACATAACAGCGAAATCTGCATAATGCACAGAAGCAGCCATGCACTAGGGCGCGCGCGACGCAGCAAATATCCGCAGCACGATGAGGGATGCTGTCACTGCAGGCGACTTGTAATCCGAATGAAGGAGAGAATGTATCGAGTGAAGAAATTAAATCGTCGAGTTTGTGTTGTGAAACTAGAGGTATAGACCGGCACGCTTGGGGTGATACATCTCAAATTACGTCATAATGATTCGCACCCTAACGTCAATTAATTAGACTTTTAACGTTATATATTATAGTACTATCATCTAATGCGCCATCCAAGGCGCTGTGTGGTCCCCGGCAGAGTAGAATAGGCCACCCTCACTCTTACCGAGGTGTCGTAAAAGGCGACTAAGGTAAAGCTGCTGGCATGATCATCAGCACCCAGAGAAGGAAAACTCTGCATTTATATCAAAACCCTCGCCAACCCGTCTGCCAAGCGTGGTGAGTATGGCAATTACCCCTCATGTGATTGAGGGTGGTCCGTGCCCCAGCAGTGGTGACTTAAATGGGCTGACGATGACGATAAGTATCATCTAATAGGACGCCCTGTTGGTGTAGTGAACGCCCTGTTTGTCAAGTGGTTTAAGTACCGGGCCGTGATCTCGGGGTCCTGGGTTCGATTCCCGGGTCGAGCGAAAAATATTCGAATTTTTCGAACATAGTTCGGGTTTGTGATCACTAATCCGCGTTTGGCAAGCTTGGTGATTAAGCCTAACCCCATCAAAGTAGCGATGACTTGATTTCTATAATGGAGGCCTTTGCTCTGCAGTGGGACAGTTTATAGGCTGATACTTTTGCTTCATATTATAGTACTACATCTTGTGGCTATACATACTTTGCCGCCTAAAATATTCCGTTCCTTACACCTTCGTCATTTTCAAGGTTTGTTAAAATAATCATACAAAATTGAAAAAATAAAGATAGATATTCTTTATTGCACCAAAAAACAAAATACAAGTATGATATAACAACAACAGACAGTACAATAAGGTGGTCTTATCGCTTATACTTACTATACTATACTTATGAGAAATGTAAAGGAAGTTTTCAATGTTATGATACTGATATAAATATATACTAACATAGTTTGTAAGGTAGATAGATATATTGCACAAAAAAAAACACAACTTTATAATCTAGGCATTACAGGAACTTAATTGTACAATTTCGGCGGTCTTATCGCTGGAAGCGATCCCTACCAGACAACCTTCAGGCAAAGGACATTTGATAGTAGAGGAGGGGTAGGTGGTGCAATATTGAAAAAGGGAAATAAAAGTGAACTGTATATATATATTAAAATATTTATAATGCTAATACATAAATAAACACAATATTATATACTAATAAATAAATATGTTATGCTTGGATAGGTATTATTGTTATTAACACCTATGGACTATGTGGCTTGATATGATAGTGACAATATAAATTAAATGAATTAAATATGTTATAAGTATACTATACTATACTTATGAGTATAATATAAGCACAATTAATTCTGATTTATGGCAGCTATCTGTACTCCACGATTCGACGAAATTTGATTATTATAAGTAGGAACAAATGTTCACATTTTTGAGACGCTACCACTGAGAGGTATGCTGGTATCCTAACCATTTGAAATAATAAAAAAACAAATAAACTGAATATTACAATGAGTAGGTACTCATTGTAATATTTTGAGCCAAATAATTGACACTGATTAATTAATTCTCAAAACTAAGGTATTCTCTGTACTATGAGTTAGATGACGATAGCTTGAGGCGTCAAATGAGCCGAGTATCCTTGAAGAATCAACCATTTGACTGAAATTGTAAAAGGTCTCGAATGAATCAAATATTCTTACACCACACCACTAACCCGGCAACAGCTCCTCTATACATCACGCGGGCCCTTGTAGATTCGCGCGACAAGAGCGCAGAAAAATTACACCAATAACAAGTTGCGACA
Organism: Marasmia exigua; assembly: GCA_019059595.1. Classification (NCBI taxonomy): domain Eukaryota; kingdom Metazoa; phylum Arthropoda; class Insecta; order Lepidoptera; family Crambidae; genus Marasmia; species Marasmia exigua. The sequence goes on along the minus strand of CM032487.1, from coordinate 675,564 downwards.
AGTTGCGAGTTACTACGGCACCGTGGAGGGGAGGGGGAGGGGGGGGAGGGGCAGTAAGGCTACGGCAAAGTTTGGAGCTGCGTCATCATCATGATAGCTGGCAATTCAGCTTGGATTTCCGTAACCGATGGGGTAAATACAACGCTCTCATTGGTATAGATAGATACGTTATTTGCAATAATGGTTAAAGAACTTAACTTTGCCGTGAAGATTCCACGGCCTCACAGATAACCAGCATGAAGCAGCGTCTGTGCTGTGTTTCACTGAGTGAGTTAGGGTATTGGAGTTCTGATTCGGGGTAAATTACAGAAAAAGAGGAATTCACAGTGCACTTGTGACTCCCCTGGTGTTGTAGTGTCCATTGGCGGCGGTAATCGCTTACCATCAGGTTATCCGTTTTCTCGTCTGCAACATAATCTGTTTACTTCACTGATACCTTGCGCGAGCTGTGCAGGCGAATCGCGCGATTTATCGCTCCAATTACAACCGCCTTTATTGTGCCAGAGTTTAGGAGCCCGCCACTTCGGCGCAATGAAAAGCATCCTTAATACCAAATTCTTTTTGTCTCAAATTAAACTTCGGATTCCAACTGTAGCATTTTACGTCTTTATAACGATTTATTTTCGTCTATGTCAACTTTATCGTCGTCGGATTAAAGTCGGAATCAATTAATAACTGAAAAATAACTTTTAGCTAAAATGTTTGAAAGGCTGGCGCCCATCGTGGGGCTTAATGAACCCCACGTTGGGCGCCAGCCTTTTAACAATTTCAATGAAAAAAGATTTTTATTATTAATCTAGTGATTAACCAATTTATGAATACGATTTCAAATTATAAGTTAGTTTTTTAGTGTGAATCATAAAATACGTGGACCTAATTTAAAATAGAATTTGAATAATTTATCATTTCATACTGCGCTTTTTTTAACAAGAGGTTCAAAGTAAGTGGCTTTCAAAATAATTTCTTGTGAAGTAGTTTCGACTTTGACCTACACGTGATATTGTTAAAATTATATTTACTAAAATCGCTGAGTTTGCAAGAAGAACTTTTACCAGGCGTCCTTCAAGTATCGGCTGAGGTCGGAATTTAGTTTCGCTTTAACGACCGAATACTAAAACTGTCACCTAAAAAAAGCTTATTATTTGCGGAATCGTCTAAAAAATATCGAGAAGCTTCACCTTAGTTTGTACAACGAGACAATCAAAAAGCGCAAAACGACTGTATGAGGCTGTGTGCTTTAAAGTTTATAATAAAAAAATATAGTACGTCAGTTATATTTGCGGATTATGTTTGCAAGATACAAGCTTTTGTTTAATTTCTAGTGTCGGATGCAAATTACTAAGTCATAGACTTAATTCTAATAAATACCTTTCACACGCTGACTTCAAATCCGATGTTGATACTGAACAAACTAATTTCAGATTTTTGCCCTACTTCAATAATAAGTTTTATATGTAATTCCTCTCCTGAACCTAAACTTTGTCCGGGAGCAATCTGATGTGCTTAATATTTCATTTGAATTTCTTAAGCCTTCTATTATTACCCATATTACGGTCAGAGCGACAGGCCTCGATATTGATTGCCTCGAGTCACGCATTTCCATCCCATGATGACAGGCGTCTTGAGATTGGGGGGGGGGAGAGGCGGAGAATGCAAGTCATCACTTTAACTTGGGGCAGTGGTGACCGAGTAATTACGCTGCTTTGTTTATACTTAAGTATAAGAACATCTTTCGGTAACTTAGATGGGGAGGTTTTCCTAACGGCACCGGAATTACTGTGAAGCCTTACATTATTTCTGTGTTTATTCCGGGTTCGATCCCCTGGTCGGGCCAAATATTTGTACCTAAGTTTTCGATAAGAAATTCTTAGTGGCAGCCCGGAGTCTGGAAGTCTTGTACCTCCGTGCCTCGGAAAGCACGTTAAGCCGTTGGTCCTGCGCCCGATCCTTCTCCGGTCGTGTCACAGTAGTGTCCCATCGGAATATGAGGGTAAGGGAATAGAGAGTGCACTTGTGTTTGCGCACACACTTGAGCACTATAATATATCCTGCGTACGTGGTTAATCGTTGAGATTTGCCGCCGTAGCCGTAATCGGTTGGAGGTTATTATTATATTTGAAACTGAAAGACGTTTTGCTAAAATGGCGCTCATGTGGGTTTTACTGAGCCCCACGTCGGGTGCCATTTAAGCATAACGTTTCTTTTAATTATTAGGCAGCCTTTCAAAATAATAATCAGATATATAAACTTTATACATAAAAAGTAGACTTACATCATTGGCTCAATGAAAACCATTTTCACAATATAAAGGAACATTGCATGCCATAAATTTTACCAAACATGTTGAGTACCCAATTTTATGTGTAACATCGATATTATTATCCCGTGTTACCTGTAAATAAAAAAAATTTCACAAGATTCATCTTATGTCGCCTAAGACTGAAATTTACATGGACCATAATTTAGGATCAGAGCTTACCCTTTTCAAATATAAGTCATACTCATCATTAGGACTTTAATTATACAGCTTTCTTTCCCAAAAGTTCGTCTTGAATGACGACTTGAAATAAAGAGTGTACTGATACTAAAAGAAGTCTTAAAATAAACTTCCAAGCCATATATTTTATTCTAGACTCCTAGACTGAAGCCGGCATTGATTTATCTGCCTTTTTCATATTTATGACTTTCTCCTAAGTTGTGCCGTGTCGTAAATAAAAGTCTCCCTTTATCATTTCTGTTTGATTTGCTTCTCATCGATTTTCTTTATTATTGGAGTTAAACTGTCAGAGTTCTTGATAGCACCTTAACAGTCTTTTGAAATTATTTATTTTTAAAGAATTGGGAATGTTATGAAATCCTCTTTAAAAGGTAAAAATTACTTTTATGTTCCAAAGTCAATCTAAATGAAAGTCGTGCTGTATTTCGGGCTAAAACCCACAAGTTGCAGCATAAAAATAATTAAAAAATGATATTTTCACCAAATAGATTTGTACAAGAACTTATAAGTCTTTAATACAACTGATTTACATCAGGCAATATAGTTAAACAAAGTATGGGCACTGATACCTTATGGAATTATACAGTATGTATATATTTTTGGAATGTTGGCATATACCTAGAACAATACGAATATAGAATGGTGACTCTGATATGATATTGAACAGCTCCTCAGTGCACTCTCCATAGAAAAGCCTTTTTATATTTTTTTTTATATTATATATATGAGAGGTGGCAGACGAGCAGACGGATCACTTGATGGTAAGCAATTCCGCCGCCCATGGACACCCGCAACACCAGTGGAGTCGCTGCCAACCTTTTCCCCTTCTCCCCATTGGGCCTCCGGTAACCTCACTTACACGGCGAAACACAGCGCAGGCGCTGCTTCACGCTTTATTAACCAGACTTAGTAAATGTACCTCGGGCTCTGATGAGACCGTTTGGACGCAGCTGGAATTGACGCGATGAATAACGATGGAAGTATTTTCACAAGAAAATCCATAAACAATTGGTACAAGAAGTTGAAAAAGTGGCCTCATATAAAAGTAATGAATCTCGATTTACTGAAAATCACTCAAGTGAATTTCAAGGAACAAAAGCCATTGTTGGTCGAGTGATTTGTCGCGTGGACAAATTGCTTTGCGAAAACGTTTCAAAAACGCTTTGGAGGGCCAATAGTGACGAGAATCGAAAAATTTTATTACTAGAAATTTCACTCTCTTTTTTGGCATTTCGTAGCAATCTAGATGTTAGCCTTGGCTCATTTGAACCAACTGTTATATTAGCGCCAAGAAAATCATGCTTATAGAACGCATGATTTTTACCTTATGTAGATTTAATTGAAGGATTGAATTAATGTCCTCTGTCATATTTTTAAGACAACATCTTTTTATACCTACTTTGAAATATATAAGTTAATGTCTTTTTAACACCGACGAAAAATCGACGGATTGTTATGTGTGATAAAACCTTTTCTCACACAGATAGATAGATACAGACCTAAATGTAAATGTAAAGGGGACTCCTTTTTCCGCACTAAGACTCTCATTTGGTCCATTGTGCGTGTTGGGTCCTGGCTATTCTAGCCAGCCTAACTCCGCCCAGAAGCGCAGAAGCTTCCTGGGAGCTTCACAGGCTTCGCGGAGTGACCCCGTCGATCCGAAGATTTCTTCGCGTTGTCTGGTCACCGCATCGCTCTCCAGGACCACGTGTGTGACTGATTCCTCGGCGCTGTAAGCATCCCATGCATAGTGGGATGTCGGTAGCGCCTAGGGTGTAAAGGTGTTTGTTTAGGTGACAATGTGATACCCACCTATTTCATCATCATCATCAGCCCATTTAAGTCCCCACTGCTGGGGCACGGACCTCCCTCAATCACATGAGGGGTAATTGCCATACTCACCACGCTTGGCAGACGGGTTGGCGAGGGTTTTGATATAAAAGCAGAGTTTTCCTTCTCTGGGTGCTGATGATCATACCAGCAGCTTTACCTTAGTCGCCTTTTACGACACCTCGGTAAGAGTGAGGGTGGCCTATTCTACTCTGCCCACCTATTTACTTTAATCTATTTACGACTATCATGGTTTTGTGTATGCAATAAAGTCATTAAAATCTTGTGTTCAAGCAACTGTTCCGGCTAAAATAACTCTACGACTGAGATTGTCGATTTAAATTCACTTTTTTAAATTGAGTGACTAGCGTGGCATCACTAGTAGGAGTCGCCCTCGAATCTATCGAACATTTTATCAGCAAAATTCAGCACTTATTTATAGAATTATAAAAAATTCAAAACATGGCCCGATTTGAGTGGCCGCTACAATATGCACAACAGCTGGTCGATGTGACGTGACACAAAAACCTTAACAATTTTGCTGATTTGATGAATTTCATTTTCATAGCAAATTGGAAATTTTAAAGCCACAGTATATTCAAAGGCTCTACAGACATATTATACTGAACGTGTAAAGCCCTGTTGGTCTAGTGGTTTAAGTACCGGGCCGTGATCTCGGGGTCATGAGTTCGATATCGCAAAAGTAGGTATGTTTCGAATTTTACAAAGATACTCGTAGCTCGGGTTTGTGATCACCTATCCGTATTTGGCAAGCGTGTTGATTAAGCCTTATCCCATCATAGTAGCGAAAACTTGATTTCTATATTTATTTTGTGCCATGGGCCACCAAATGCGGCTATGATATGTAGCCCAATACGCCTAACCGCAGTTTCAGCGCCTGCAACCCGAGTCATCCCGACAACATACATATCCTAACACAATAACCGGACTCACCCCAGGCCTGGGGCGGGGGGAAGGGTCCATAGATATTCAAATACCGTCTGCGATATTAGCCGGACTCTCCGCATAATAATGCGTTGGATGTTAACGCAAGGATTTCATATCGCTGGAGTCAGCGTGAATGGCCGTCCCGAATGTGCGAATAGAGAAAGTTGAGTTGTTGCCGATTGACAGTCATCGACTGTTGAAGACGACCATAGTATCGATAATATACATTGTTCAGATCCAGGCAATACTATCGATAGTGTCGATTATTTTAAACGATCTGTAGTGAAAACTATCTTATATATTTGTTTCAGTTTGTCGATAGCTATCGAAAACTATATATTATCAATTTATCGTTGTATCGGCTGTGTCAAAAGTTACGTCGTTATTGGCACATCAGAAGCCGCGTTCTCACATCGTTTCGGGACACTAGTTCCACTTTATACCAATAGGTGGCGCTAGGTGTCGATTACATCACGCAAGCGTTTCGTTTGTTTTCGGATTAGCTTAAAAGCGTTGCCGCTTGCCGCTTTATAAGTATTATAGGTATGAATCTGAGGCACAAAAAGGAAATTATGCGACTGGGAAAATTAAAAAAACATGTAAAAAAAGTTTTATTACCAGAAACATTACATTTCAACAAACAGTTAACAGTAGCGTCCAAACTAGGCAATCCTGTCTTATGGGGGCCAATGTTTGAAATATATAAAAGCAGTACCTATTAACAATGTTGTGTGTGTAAGAACATTCACATACACTCATATAATATAATCTACATACAACCTGTGCGGATAAAGAATGGGATCAGAAATGGCGGCGCATCTATTCACTTCTCGCTCGCACACTATTTGCGTCTATACTCGCACTCGTGGGGTCCGACTATTGACGCAAGTAGTGTGCGAGCGAAAAGTGAATAGATGCGCCGCCATTTCTGATCCCATTCTTTATCCGCACAGGTTGTAATTAACTTATTATACCACTGTGTACTTATTTATGTAGTATGTTAGTTAGTAAGTCATTTTATGAATTTATAAATGAGTAAAATGTTATAAATAGTAGTATATTTTATCTATATCCAATCAATAATAGTTCAGTTTCCTTGTAGTTTAGTGTACGGAGCCAAGATATTATTTTAGCTTTATCAAGAACTGGGGGACAGTCCTTAATTTCGCATCTAGCTACAACCTTATTATATATGTAAGGGTACAGGCTAGTAAGCGTGCCTTTTTGCAAACGTGGTGCGAACCACTGGTGTAGAAATTTTGAATACGCGAAATGGAGGTTGAACTCGAATAGGAATAATCGAGAATCGTATCGTCGATAGCGCAAACATCATTTCAGCGTCATTCCCAGATGCGTCCACAGCCAACGCTTCAGAGCCCTGGGTACCTCGGATTTTTGCAGTACAAACGAAATTTGTTTAGTCATAATTGACTTCGTTATAACAATAAAAATAATGGACAACATCACATACATTGATCTGACTTCGAGATAGGTAGCTCAAGCACCACTGTTCAAGCTCAAGCACTGATGTTACGGATATCAGAACCAACAGTGGGATTACAAATATATACATTAAATACTATTGTAAATATTTACTACTAATCAATGATCGGGGTAGGTGGAGCTATTTTTGGTACTTGCGATTTTTTCAAATAATATGGACATGCCTGGAATCCCGGGATCAAAAACATTATACAATTAGTAGTTATTTTCGTTTATACATACGAGCATTAACATCGGCCTTACGATCTTATTTACAAACGCTTTGTAAATAAGACATGTATTTACTTAAAAAAAACATGATATTTACTTAAAAAAAAATATTTTCCCTTTCGAAATTGTGAAAGTAACAAATAAGTAAATATGGTGGTATTGAACGATTATGGATAAGCCCTTTCATGATTAAAATGCGTTAAATATTTAAGTCTAAAATAAAAATTTATGTATTTTAATCCCGGGATCATAGTCAAAATTCCGGGTCATGTCCATAATAACATCCATGTTTGCGGTTAATGAACCCAAATAGCTCTACCTACTACGATCATAGCTTATAATACATAAAAACACCCAGAACAATACAAACAGACATGTTCATGCACACAAATATTTGTACTGTGTGGGGAACGAACTCTAGGATCAGAGGCAGCGTTGACTACCAATGATCCAAATAGGTCATCGTCATTATGACGTTTTTAGGGTTCCGTACCTCAAAAGGAAAAAACGGAACCCTTATAGGATCACTTTGTTGTCCGTCCGTCCGTCCGTCTGTCAAGACCCTTTTTCTCAGGAACGCGTGGAGGTATGAAGCTGAAATTTATATCAATTACTCAGGTCTACTGTCCCTTGAAGCTGTGAAAAAATCAAACTTCTAAGCCAACGCAATCAAAAGATACAGCCGTTTATGCCGCAAATTTTCGACACTTGCAAGGGAATCAAAACCTACAGGGTGCTTCCCGTGAACTCAGAATCTTGAAATTTGGTAGGAAGCAACGTCTTATAGCATAGATAAAGGAAAAATTACGAAAACCATAAATTTTTAGTTATATCACATAATATATATTTTTTTAATAATTTTAAACTTACTACCCATTTCCTCATAAACGCGTAGAGATATTAAATTGAAATTCATACCAAATACTCAAGTCTATAATACCTTTAAGCTGTAACAAAATCAAACTTCTATGTCAACGCAATCAAAAGAAACAGCAATTTAAGCTGCATATTTTGAAACTCGCAAGTACTCGCAAGGGAATCAAAACCTAAAGGGTACTTCCAGTCGACCTAGAATCTTGAAATTTGGCATGAAGCAACGTTTTATAACACACATAAAGGAAAAATTCCGAAAACCTTAAATTTTTAGTTACATTACAAAATATATATTTTTTAATAAATATAAACTTAATACTTTTTTCCTCATGAACGCGTAGAGCTATCAAGTTGAAATTCATATCAAATACTTAGATCTAATTGCCTTTAACCCGTGAAAAAAAAATTCTAAGTCAACGCAAAAACGCAAAAGTACAACCATTGATACCGCATATTTTGAAACTTAATAAAAGAACTTTCGCAAGTCCGCTGCAAGGCTAGTATAAGTGTTTCAGTTATATTATAGATAAATGATATATGTTAATATAAAATAAAGGATTACTTAAACGATAAAGAGATGAATGTCTTAAATTTATGCTCCTCCATCTTTCCCCATTGTAATGTTATGAATTTCATTTTGCAATAAAAATACCATAGTTATGACTCGATTGTCGTGATGAACGAACTTTGTAAACCTTGCAGGTTTGTACGGAACCCTCGGTGCGCGAGTCCGACTCGCACTTGGCCGGTTTTTTTACATTATAGCGGACAAACGAGCAGACGGCACACCTGATGGAAAGTGATCACCGCCGCCCATGGACATCTGCAACACCTGAGGTATCACATATGCGTCGCCGGCTCTTAAGAAAGGACCCTTTTCTTGAAGGTCACCAGGTTCGGAAAAACCACGGATGACAGCTGGTTCCACAGTTTTACTGTGCGTGGTAGGAAATGACGTGAGAAACGCACTGTAGTCAACGCACGCTTTTTTAATAGTATGTACTACCCGTGCGGATAAAGAATGGGATCAGAAATGGCGGCGCATCTATTCACTTCTCGCTCGCACACTATTTGCGTCTATATTCGCACTCGTGGGGTGCGAGTATAGACGCAAATAGTGTGCGAGCGAGAAGTGAATAGATGCGCCGCCATTTCTGATCCCATTCTTTATCCGCACATGTTGTAAATATATTTCGTTTGTACCTAATATGGTTTTTGTTTGTACTGCAAAAATCCGAGGTACCCAGGGCTCTGAAGCGTTGGCTGTGGACGCATCTGGGAATGACGCTGAAATGATGTTTGCGCTATCGACGATACGATTCTCGATTATTCCTATTCGAGTTCAACCTCCATTTCGCGTATTCAAAATTTCTACACCAGTGGTTCGCACCACGTTTGCAAAAAGGCACGCTTACTAGCCTGTACCCTTACATATATAATAAGGTTGTAGCTAGATGCGAAATTAAGGACTGTCCCCCAGTTCTTGATAAAGCTAAAATAATATCTTGGCTCCGTACACTAAACTACAAGGAAACTGAACTATTATTGATTGGATATAGATAAAATATACTACTATTTATAACATTTTACTCATTTATAAATTCATAAAATGACTTACTAACTAACATACTACACAAATAAGTACACAGTGGTATAATAAGTTAATTACAACCTGTGCGGATAAAGAATGGGATCAGAAATGGCGGCGCATCTATTCACTTTCGCTCGCACACTACTTGCGTCTATACTCGACCCACGAGTGGGTCCGAGTATAGACGCAAAGTAGTGTGCGAGCGAGAAGTGAATAGATGCGCCGCCATTTCTGATCCCATTCTTTATCCGCACAGGTTGTAATTAACTTATTATACCACTGTGTACTTATTTGTGTAGTATGTTAGTTAGTAAGTCATTTTATGAATTTATAAATGAGTAAAATGTTATAAATAGTAGTATATTTTATCTATATCCAATCAATAATAGTTCAGTTTCCTTGTAGTTTAGTGTACGGAGCCAAGATATTATTTTAGCTTTATCAAGAACTGGGGGACAGTCCTTAATTTCGCATCTAGCTACAACCTTATTATATATGTAAGGGTACAGGCTAGTAAGCGTGCCTTTTTGCAAACGTGGTGCGAACCACTGGTGTAGAAATTTTGAATACGCGAAATGGAGGTTGAACTCGAATAGGAATAATCGAGAATCGTATCGTCGATAGCGCAAACATCATTTCAGCGTCATTCCCAGATGCGTCCACAGCCAACGCTTCAGAGCCCTGGGTACCTCGGATTTTTGCAGTACAAACAAAAACCATATTAGGTACAAACGAAATATATTTACAACATGTGCGGATAAAGAATGGGATCAGAAATGGCGGCGCATCTATTCACTTCTCGCTCGCACACTATTTGCGTCTATACTCGCACCCCACGAGTGCGAATATAGACGCAAATAGTGTGCGAGCGAGAAGTGAATAGATGCGCCGCCATTTCTGATCCCATTCTTTATCCGCACAGGTGTAATTAACTATATACCACTAGTTAAAAATATGTAGTATGTCCGTTAGTAATCATAAATTTATAAATGAGTAAAATGTTATAAATAGTAGTATATTTTATCTATATCCAATCAATAATAGTTCAGTTTCCTTGTAGTTTAGTGTACGGAGCCAAGATATTATTTTAGCTTTATCAAGAACTGGGGGACAGTCCTTAATTTCGCATCTAGCTACAACCTTATTATATATGTAAGGGTACAGGCTAGTAAGCGTGCCTTTTTGCAAACGTGGTGCGAACCACTGGTGTAGAAATTTTGAATACGCGAAATGGAGGTTGAACTCGAATAGGAATAATCGAGAATCGTATCGTCGATAGCGCAAACATCATTTCAGCGTCATTCCCAGATGCGTCCACAGCCAACGCTTCAGAGCCCTGGGTACCTCGGATTTTTGCAGTACAAACAAAAACCATATTAGGTACAAACGAAATATATTTACAACATGTGCGGATAAAGAATGGGATCAGAAATGGCGGCGCATCTATTCACTTCTCGCTCGCACACTATTTGCGTCTATACTCGCACCCCACGAGTGCGAATATAGACGCAAATAGTGTGCGAGCGAGAAGTGAATAGATGCGCCGCCATTTCTGATCCCATTCTTTATCCGCACGGGTAGTACATACTATTAAAAAAGCGTGCGTTGACTACAGTGCGTTTCTCACGTCATTTCCTACCACGCACAGTAAAACTGTGGAACCAGCTGTCATCCGTGGTTTTTCCGAACCTGGTGACCTTCAAGAAAAGGGTCCTTTCTTAAGAGCCGGCGACGCATATGTGATACCTCAGGTGTTGCAGATGTCCATGGGCGGCGGTGATCACTTTCCATCAGGTGTGCCGTCTGCTCGTTTGTCCGCTATAATGTAAAAAAACCGGCCAAGTGCGAGTCGGACTCGCGCACCGAGGGTTCCGTACAAACCTGCAAGGTTTACAAAGTTCGTTCATCACGACAATCGAGTCATAACTATGGTATTTTTATTGCAAAATGAAATTCATAACATTACAATGGGGAAAGATGGAGGAGCATAAATTTAAGACATTCATCTCTTTATCGTTTAAGTAATCCTTTATTTTATATTAACATATATCATTTATCTATAATATAACTGAAACACTTATACTAGCCTTGCAGCGGACTTGCGAAAGTTCTTTTATTAAGTTTCAAAATATGCGGTATCAATGGTTGTACTTTTGCGTTTTTGCGTTGACTTAGAATTTTTTTTTCACGGGTTAAAGGCAATTAGATCTAAGTATTTGATATGAATTTCAACTTGATAGCTCTACGCGTTCATGAGGAAAAAAGTATTAAGTTTATATTTATTAAAAAATATATATTTTGTAATGTAACTAAAAATTTAAGGTTTTCGGAATTTTTCCTTTATGTGTGTTATAAAACGTTGCTTCATGCCAAATTTCAAGATTCTAGGTCGACTGGAAGTACCCTTTAGGTTTTGATTCCCTTGCGAGTACTTGCGAGTTTCAAAATATGCAGCTTAAATTGCTGTTTCTTTTGATTGCGTTGACATAGAAGTTTGATTTTGTTACAGCTTAAAGGTATTATAGACTTGAGTATTTGGTATGAATTTCAATTTAATATCTCTACGCGTTTATGAGGAAATGGGTAGTAAGTTTAAAATTATTAAAAAAATATATATTATGTGATATAACTAAAAATTTATGGTTTTCGTAATTTTTCCTTTATCTATGCTATAAGACGTTGCTTCCTACCAAATTTCAAGATTCTGAGTTCACGGGAAGCACCCTGTAGGTTTTGATTCCCTTGCAAGTGTCGAAAATTTGCGGCATAAACGGCTGTATCTTTTGATTGCGTTGGCTTAGAAGTTTGATTTTTTCACAGCTTCAAGGGACAGTAGACCTGAGTAATTGATATAAATTTCAGCTTCATACCTCCACGCGTTCCTGAGAAAAAGGGTCTTGACAGACGGACGGACGGACGGACAACAAAGTGATCCTATAAGGGTTCCGTTTTTTCCTTTTGAGGTACGGAACCCTAAAAACGTCATAATGACGATGACCTATTTGGATCATTGGTAGTCAACGCTGCCTCTGATCCTAGGGTTCGATCCCCACACAGTACAAATATTTGTGTGCATGAACATGTCTGTTTGTATTGTTCTGGGTGTTTTTATGTATTATAAGCTATGATCGGAGTAGGTAGTGCTATTTCGGTTCATTGACCGCAAATATGGATGTTATTATGGACATGCACCGGAATTTTGACTATGATCCCGGGATTAAAGTACATAAACTTTTATTTAAGACTTAAATATTTAACGCATTTTAATCATGAAAGGGCTTATCCATAATCGTTCAATACCACCATATTTACTTATTTGTTACTTTCACAATTTCGAAAGGGAAAATATTTTTTTTTAAGTAAATATCATGTTTTTTTTAAGTAAATACATGTCTTATTTACAAAGCGTTTGTAAATAAGATCGTAAGGCCGATGTTAATGCTCGTATGTATAAACGAAAATAACTACTAATTGTATAATGTTTTTGATCCCGGGATTCCAGGCATGTCCATATTATTTGAAAAAATCGCAAGTACCAAAAATAGCTCCACCTACCCCGATCATTGATTAGTAGTAAATATTTACAATAGTATTTAATGTATATATTTGTAATCCCACTGTTGGTTCTGATATCCGTAACATCAGTGCTTGAGCTTGAACAGTGGTGCTTGAGCTACCTATCTCGAAGTCAGATCAATGTATGTGATGTTGTCCATTATTTTTATTGTTATAACGAAGTCAATTATGACTAAACAAATTTCACTTATCTCTTATAGCGAAGTCATTCTAGCTTTAAAAATAAACTTGCCCTTAGCTAAATCCAGTGGAAAAATAATATACGAGTATCAAAGACTTACTTTAATCCCGTTTAACATTCATTGAACCTCGAGCCAATTTAATCCTTATTTGGTTTAGACATCAATAACAAACAGTTTTCAATTATATTCGAAAACTTAATGATTCATGAATTTTAATCAAAACTTTCAGAATTTCATCAATAATAAACCGTGATTTTATGCAGAAAATAAAAAATAAATCTATTCAGTGATGTGAATATTAATTTTGGATTAAGAAGATATAGTCCATACAATTTATAGGCCGATGGCAGCTTAGTGGATAAGAACCAGCACTCCATCCGGAGGTCGTGGTTCAAATCCGAATAAACATCTCAGGATTCTACTACTACTATAATGGTACCGTGTACCTACTACCGTGGGAGAGCCACGCTTCGGCATGAATGTGCCGGCTCGATTGGAGTGATACCACGGCTTCACAGAAACCCGGCGTGAAGCAGCACTGTGCTGTGTTTCGCTGCGTGAGTGAGGGTACCGGAGGCCCAATCCGGAGGGAGAAGGGGAGTTTAAAGGTTGGCAGCGCACTTGTGACTCCACTGGTGTTACGGGTGTCCATGGGCTGCGGCAAACGCTAACGATTAGGTGATCCGTCTGCTCGTCTGCCACCTATATCATAAAAAAAAATGGTGACATGAACGAAAATATAGTTAAGAAACCTGGATATCTGGATCGGATAGTTTCTGGAACGCGACACCATGATTCAGTTGGTCTGGTTCCCCTGCTAAAGGGTTGCGAAGGTCAGTCGGCAGGCGCTTCATTGTAATTACCAGACTCCCCAAATCCTGAATCATGGTCTAAGCGTACCCCGGGCACTAAAGCGACAGCTTTGGACGCAACTGGGAATTACCCGCTTATTAGATGAGGAGTCTAAAATTCATAGATCGTTCCATAGTTTTGATTACAGGGCAGAGACAAGATTAGAAAAAAAAATGAAACATTAAAAAGGCATGAAAAAAATATTCTATGAAAAAAAACCCGCCTTCAAAAACCACGAACTAAAAAATGTAAAATAATATTTTTGACACTCCATGCACTTCAAATAACATTTTATAACAGTACCTACACTCGAGAAAAGGTGTTACCAAAGTTGGCGCCCAAGACTATTTCTCTCCCCCTTCTCCCCCCACCCACGCCAATAACCATCAGCCTAAATGTGAATACGGTATTGAAACAGTTATCTTTTAACTCCTAACCGTTGAGGAGTTGACCTTCCATCATCAGCTGAGCCATAAAAATAATACAATCGGGCATAAATACTGGTACCGCTTTGATAAAATATACAAAAACATTTAATGTGCCTATAACATTTGACGGTTACCTTGGATTTCTTTGGGATTCCTTCATCAGATCCTGACATGATTAAAATGGGACCAAATTGGAAGTGTTTTCTTTCAATCGTCACAAGTCTTGGACATAATTAAATTTTATAAAGTTTTGTTTAATCTTAACGCATTAATACACATTGCACGCCGTGGCAACCTATAAGTAAGGTGACACTTAGCTTTAAGATTATGTTTGTCTATGTTCTTATTTGCTTGTAACAGTGTTTATCTTGTTGGTTGTCCTAATAAAATAAAATAAATACAAAAAGAATTGTGCAAATCGGTCAACAATTGGCGGAGAAATCGGTGAACATACATAAAAATATTTAAAAAAAACATACAGTCGAAGATAGAACCTCCTTCACATTTCAAATCGGATCAATACATTATTCTAACTAAAAAACTAGACACGCAAACGTAGGAGTTGTTATTCTTAGCACCAACCAAAAATATATCAGCGTAAGCAAACATGGCAAACAAAGCATTAGATATTCACAGAGAGGACGAGACATCTGTCCAATTAAGATAAGAAGCACAGCTATGGCTGAACTCGCCCCGACGCCGCCCGGACTATACACCCGGACTACACGCGTAGGTATGGACAAATAGATAGATATTCTTTATTGCACATTGGAGTGATTGTGCGTGAAACATGTTTTTATGTAATAGATGGCAGACGAGCAGACGGATTATCTGATGTTGAGCGATTGCCGGCGCGCCGCCCATAGCTATTCAAATTGAGATCATGTCCTAGTGTATGTAATGCTTATATTTTTTATATGAAATCACTTAGTAAGTCATTTGCAAGACACTAGGTTTATCGTGTCATTGTGGTGGAGGTGACGGGTAGGGCACACTAGCGACGCCAATCGATTTTAATTGTTAGCTACTAAACCGGATCTATTTTAAACAATTTCGGGGTTACAACCTCTCGGCAAACATTTATACTATTTAGTGTCACCTTAAGTAAATAATGCACGTAAACATTTTTCGACAATCTTCGGGTGGGACTCGAACCCACGATCTTTTGGTCAACTGCTTTGCCGACTAAGCCACCTTGATTACCGGAGACCTTATATAATAATAATAACAACGATAGAATTACTCGTACTTAAGAATAAATTGCAAAATATTACAATAACAAAAAAAACCATATAAAGCTTAGTTGTTCTTTAAATCTCGTAACTTTGTATTTATTTATGGGTTTTTAGGACGAAATATCTCATGCAACTGAAAATTAGCTGTACTTTAGATACCGTAACAGAATAGCATATGTGCATCACTTTATGCACTTCCCGATGCATTTACGGACACACTAAACCACGTACGACATATGTATGTATGTATATACGTTGCGAGTGAACGCCACTTAAATTTTGACGGCGAAAGACGCGGGTATTATGAGCTCTGCAGCGGCAGCACCGGCAACGCCGGCGCCGAGTAGGGCTACCACACAAGTACACGAATGGTCTCGCACTGTACGGTTTCAGAGAGAGTTAACAGAATTTCCTCCTGCGAACGCTCCGGCTGTGTAATGAGCTGCCATTTACAGGAAATACAGCATGAGGTTCAAAAAAAGGAGTGTTAAGGTTTTTAAGCGGTCGAAACATAAACATTTATACAAATGGTGTCTCGTAGTCATGGTATCCAGCTTGCCAGCAGGCGTGCAAATAATATATTACCTACATTGTTTTCTAGACAACAAAACAAGGATTTTTTATTAAACCTAATCATCATCATCATCATCATTTCAGCCAATGCCAATGGACGTCCACTGCTGGACATAGGCCTCCCCCAATGTTCTCCACACAGATCGGTCCTGTGCCTCCCGCATCCAATGGATTCCCGCGATCTTCACCAGATCGTCGGTCCATCTTGTAGGAGGCCTGCCACGGCTGCGAGTTCCTGTACGTGGCCTCCACTCGAGGACCTTTCCGCCCCAACGGCCGTCTGTTCTCCTCGCTATGTGCCCTGCCCATTGCCACTTAAGGCATGCAATCCTTTGGGCTACGTCTGTGACCTTAGTTCTCCTGCGGATCTCATCATTTCTGATACGATCACGCAGGGAGACCCCGAGCATAGCCCTCTCCATTGCTCTCTGGGTGACTTTGAGCCTCCTTAATCGGCACATTGTAAGCGGCCACGTTTCGGTTCCGTATGTCATCACTGGCAACACACACGCATTAAAGACTTTCGTCTTGAGACACTGCGGTAGATCTGCCGAAAATATGCTGCGTAGCTTCCCGAACGCTGCCCAGCCGAGTTGGATTCGTCGATCGACCTCTTTCTGGAAGTTGGCCTTACCAAGCTGGACTTTTTGTCCGAGGTAGATGTACTCATCTACAACTTCCAGTGTAGAGCTTCCAACCTTTACTAGAGTGGGTACAGACATGGGAGTTCGACATAATTTTCGTCTTGTCCATGTTCATTTTCAGACCCACTTGTTGGGAGACTCTATTGAGGTCGTCGAGCATTTTGCCTAAGTCTTCCAAGGTCTCAGCCATGACTACGATATCATCAGCGAATCGAAGGTGCGTCAAGTACTCGCCATTTATATTGATGCCAAGTCCATCCCAGTCCAGAAGTTTAAACACGTCCTCCAACAGAGTGGTGAACAGTTTCGGCGATATAACGTCGCCCTGTCTCACACCTCGCCGGAGAGGTATGGGTTTTGATTCCTGGTCCTGAAGACGGACTGACATTATGGCGTTTTCGTACAATCACTGCAACACTTGTATGTATCGGTAGTCTATTCGGCACCTTTGGAGAGACTGTAGCACGGCCCAGGTCTCGACAGAGTCGAAGGCTTTCTCATAGTCCACAAACGCTAAGCATAATGGCAGATTATACTCTTCGGTCTTCTGTATAACCTGCCGCAGCGTATGTATGTGGTCTATGGTGCTAAAGCCTTTTCGGAATCCAGCTTGTTCGACCTAATACACTTTTTAAACCTAATACACTTTCTTTATTAAGACTCAAACCTAAGACCTAAATAACCATTTTCATTAGAACAAAGTTACAACCACAACAAGCATACGTATTTAACAATAAAGGAAGGATTGAGTTATTTTAAAAGTAATCTCGTAATTAAATATGTTTCTCAAAAGTTTTCAGTTTCAAAGTATTCCTTAATGCTATAGAAACATCGCTATCCATCAGGCGAGCTGCACGCCTATTTGCCACCGATGTAGCATAAAAAAATACACAGATGAACGGCTACCTACATCGCGAGCTAAATATGCCACGCACACATACAGCAATCTCAGCTATTTTCGGCAGTACGGCAGAGACAGTCGAACGGGAGAGACACGATATGGTACACTGCTATAACTATAACCATAACGAACTCTACGATCTAAAGGTCTGCTATAGCTGACATTCTGTATGTCTTATTGTGGAGAACATAAAGCTTCTATGACTTTGGGGGCGATAGAAAGCCCTGAACATCCTTTGAGCCCAGAGAAGCCCAAAAAGAAGATAAATATTATGGCTTAAAAATCTGCGCCAGTGGTAAAATAAAAGCACCCGTTCTCTATTTAGAGCAGTTATGTCAAGGGTTCAAATTGCCATTATTATCGCCAATCTTCGTAAGAAGATAGTACTCAAAGAAGAAGATCCTCCGGGCCGATGAAATAGCTGCTTCCAAAATGCTCAAGGGCATGTGTAGGCTATTTACATTGTTACAATCGCTTTGACCATGGTCAATTTTTGTGTGTGTTCTTTAATAAACATATTAGTTTTCTATTCGTATAAGAAACATTTTAAAAAGTCCTGGCAAGTGAAGAAAAGAGTTTGTGGCAGCCCTGCGTGTAGCACTCCCGGAACAAACCGGATTAGGCGCGCGGCACTCGCCCGCACTCCGCGCCGGGACACTGTGACAGCGGGCAGTGAGGCAACTACTCGCGAACATATGTAACTGATATTGGAAATGGAACATTATGCTTTTGGGGTCAGCGCCATCTGTTAACCCATTAAGAACATAATAATAGTGTAACAATTAAATAATCGCTGGGCACTTGGCTTAAAACTGTAAGCCCTCAGTAAAGTATTAAATTAATTAATTAATTGTTACTTTAAGAGATCGCTTATTTCGTAAGTTTGTTTTTTGTGCAATAAAAAAATATCTGTCTACCTACGCTTAGACCTACAAGGTTTAGTAAGTCTGATAATTATTGGCAATACTCAAAAATAATCACATTTACTAACCACTCACTAACATTTTCTATTTACTATGTCCGTGGACTAATTATATGCAGCTATGAAAAAAAACTGGCAAAGGAAACGAAAAAGTCATCTGGTGAATTATTATATTACTCTAAATTGTAAGCCAATAATTCGACGGCTGCCGTGTGACCTTCGCAAAATCGCAACCCTTTAAACAGGAGAACCAGACCAACTGAATCATGGTTACGCATTTGAGGAACTATCCGCAACATTCATTAAAGAATCAAGGTGTTTTGCCTCACCGCGAGCTGTTAGAAATAGATTTGAAAAATCTAGAGGTGCTCGGATTCGCACCACGAACCCTCATATGGATGGCGAGATACCATCGCTTAGCATCAGGTGATCCGTCTGTTCCAATGCCACCTATCACGAAATAAAAGGTCACCCGAGTGCCTGAGCTACCAAATTGTTATTGGATTGCTAGTCAACTGCCTTTTTACTGTGCCAGTATGTCCAGTGTCCCAGTAATGCAGCAATGGACGAGCCATCAGGCTCTCCACGCGACCAGCTTGATTGAAATCCACTTGACTGCGCGGCACGAGTGAGGGCGCCACTTGCCTCCGTATAGACGAAAATTGAGACAAAGTGAATGTGCCGTAAAAGCACACAATAAGTCACAGAACTCACTTAAACAGGCTACACACATACGTGCGCTCATAGAGTGATATTGGCGTGGTTCAGCGTGAGACAAAGACAGAATACACGAAACGTGTGCAAGAGATATACGATGCGACACACTGCCTAGCGGGTAGATCAACGAACTACGATATCAATGTCAGCAAAAGCTAACTTTAAGTGGTATTATTGTCTGTTTATATTGTGGTTTAACTGTTAAGTGATTTCAGTAATACTATATGTATCAAGAGTAAACAAGTTGGTCAGCTTTTCAAAAACTTGAACATATAAAAGTTTTAGTAAAAGTATCAGCCTATAAACCGTCCCACTGCAGGGCAAAGGCCTCCATCATAGAAATCAAGTCATCGCTACTCTATGATGGGATTTGGCTTAATCACCACGCTTGCCAAATGCGGATTGGTTTCAAACTCGAGCTATGTTCGAAAAATTCGAAACATACTTTTCGCTCGACCCGGGAATCGAACCCAGGACCCCGAGATCACGATCCGGTACTTAAACCACTAGACCTACAGGGCGTCGAAGTTTTAGTAGTAATTAAATTATTTTCGAACGAATTTGTGTTTATGGAATTGTCCGGAATATTCGACGCAAAAAAGGATATTACTATTTTAAATCTTACAATAACATTTATTTTTATAACTATACAATAACTTTTATTTGTTCGATTGATATAATTTTACTCAAGCAATTTTATTTATCAGACAAATAAAAAAGAAAATACTAAGAATAAGAATCGCAAAAGAATTTATTACTTCTTACTTATAAAATTGGAATATGAATACGTAACTCTACAACGTTTAGAATTTCCGTTTCATTTCAACATGGCCGAATTGAAATGTTAGTATTTTAGTTTCCGAAACCAGGGAATTTATTTTCTCGTATCCATTTAAGGTCAAATGGTCAAAGGCCAGTTGGCCGTCCGAGACACCGAGAGGGTTGAAGACGAAAAGGGTTTGCGCGGACTTCTGGCGGATGGCGATTAGCGATCTCTCTTAATTCGCGGATGTTCATGGGCGGCGTTGATTACTTTCCATCAGGTGACTCGCTTGCTCGTTTTTCCGCCTCCATTTACATGTGCAGATCTGTTGCTGTAGAATGTTATCTGTAGACGACATAATGTTTAAATCTTAAAATGAACTTGGTTAGCTCAGAGTAATGTTAGAATTAAACTGGATACCACGGTTCGTAAGTCACCGCCGCGAGAGTGGTCCTCTGGGACTACAATGCGACAGGGGGCGTAAATTATTGTTGACGGGTCATCAGCGCGTTTGTAAAGAGTCTCTGACGTTGTAATTATTGCAACCAATCATTTCTATTCATGGGTTATATATGACAAAAAATATTCATAGAGTATTTTTTTTAAATCCTAGTGGCCCGCCTACGTTTCGCTACGGTAATTTAATTTTAAAACAAAAAATTCTGAAACTGTACTTTTCTATAAGAACTTGATTTGTAGTTAAACAATTCTGAGTAAATCGGTAGGTATTAAACGGAGACTTAAAATGACACTAAAGATACTGAAAAGCCTTTCATTTATTTTTCATATATTTTCATGACTGACGAAGCAGTAAATATTGCGAATCTTCCATACAACTGGACAAAAAATGCTAAATAATTTATACAAAAAGTCAAAAATATTTTTTATGACTCTAGCTTTAAAAAGAACGACACTTATATACGGCGTTTCACCCTTTTAGGGGTTGATAAAAAAAGTGCTAAAAATTTTCTGTATGAATGTTCAAATTCTCTCAGTAAATTTGAACATCAAATATGGCGGACCTCCCATACGACGTTGTAACCCCATTTCACTCCTTTAGGAGTTGAGGAAAAAATGCTAAATAATTTAAATTATATAAAAAGCACAAAAACACCAATTTTCATGACTCTAACTTTAAAAATTACCAAACTTCCATCCGGCGTTTAAAAATAAAATGTCATCACGTCTAATTTAAAATTAATACTTGAAATAAAATAGAAATAAATAATAAAAAAACAATAATAATAATAATTAATGTCACTGTTCCGAGTACAGCAGATTTATCACATGTTTCTTGTATATAAAAATATGATTATAATTAAATGGGGCAACTGTCTTAAAATATCTGATATTTTTAGGTTTCTAGTACTAAGAATCTCTGAGCTGGGCCGTAGACAAATGGAAGGACGGGCATGGCGAACCTGTAGGAATTCCTCATGAACGCTTATTACACTTTATGTACTCGAAAAAATACATGATCAAGACTAATGAGGCACATTTTTTTATTACGTATATACGAATTAACAAGGATATAAAGCCTTGGAGAAATCCATTTGTGCGGCCGATGAAAATTAAAAGTTCGTTATCCAATATAGAGAACTCTTATGAAAGTCAAATTTGAGTCTACTTCAAGAATACTCTATAATTAATAAATAATATTAAGGCAAAGGGTACTGCACACTAGCGACGCCAATTGATCTAATTCTTTAACTACTAAACTGGACCTATTTTTACCGATTGCAGACCGTTGGTAACTCGGCAAACTGTGTGTTTACTATTTATATAAAGATGGCGCACTACTTTCTGTTATGATGTTTTGGGTATAGAAATTTTTGCAATTTTTTCTTAAGTAAATAATACACTTTAAAAAATTCGACAGTCTTCGGGTGAGTAGCTTAGCCGGTAAAGCAGTTGCCCGGTTAGCAAATGATCGTGGATTCATGCCCCACCCGACTGTCGGAATTTTGTTAAGTGCATTACTCGCACTACCTTCTGGTTTGTTTTTGTACTCAAAACTTTGGTTAACGCCAAAAGTGGCCACTTTTGCTATGTAAGTTTCGAGCACAAAAACAAACCGAATTGTGTATGACTTTTAAATAAATAGATGTAGGTTTGCTGAGTCTCCAACGGTCCACAATTGTTAAAAATATATCCAGTTTAGTAGTTAAATAATTAAATCAATTGGCGTCGCTAGTGTGCGGTACCCTTCACCTTAATTTAAAGCTGTCGTAAGTAGACTGTAATCTTATAACGCAACTTGTAATTTTCAAGTTTTGAAACTCTCATTAATTAATAATATCTTTGGGTAGACCGAAGTCAACTGTCGACAAAGCCTACCTTAATTTAATACATTCTATTTCACCGGCAAACCAATCAATTCGAGCAAATGTTTGCTTTCCACGGTTACACTTGTTATAAACTAACTGTGATTCGTGCTATTGGAGCTTGCCGTCCAACTAAACACATTTGTTGTGGAACAAGTGAATTGAAGTAATAGTTTAAATCAAACGTTTAAATACTATCCAATATTCATTCATTCATTCATATTACAACCTATTATTTCTTGCTGGTTCTTCTCGGTAGAAATCAAATTCCAAATTAACAGTCAATTAGACATTATTAACATTAATTTATGTGTTCTGTATTGTGTATTTCTGAATTTGAATTTCATTGATACTGATGGACCCACAAGGTGGACCGATGATCTGGTGAAGATCGCGGGAATCCATTGGATGCGGGCGGCACAGGACCGATCTGTGTGGAGAACATTGGGGGAGGTATGTATGTATGTACCAGCGTTGCCAGAATGTTACTTTTGTAACATTTTACGTTACTTTTGGCCTTCCAATGTTACTTCCATGTTACACCACACTCAATGTTACTTTTATGTTACTTTTGAGAATTTCGAACAAAATCCTGGTGGACTGACCAACCAATACGATTGTTTGTCAAATTTACTTATTCATTCACTCGTGTATATTTTTCAATCTTTTCAATACTCAGTACTCAATATCTTTATTGCATCTATAGGTTACATAATTAGTTGGTTCATAATAAATGTAGGTATCACTATAGACTCAGGAGGGCACTGCAATATGGGAGAGGACGCTCATCATTACTAAGTTAGGATTAACTTTAAATAATATACCTTTATATAACTATAGTGAAATATAAAATGAAGTATGCAATTCTATATATATTATTTATGTATTATTAGTATTTTACTTTAAATATATGTGTTTAAGTGTGTTATTCTCTATGTATTTTTATCATTGAGATATTCATTTATTTGTTGTTTGATTAATTCGGGTACCTTATTAAATATTTTTATAGACAATACGTAGGGGCTGTTTGAGTGTAAGGTCATTCAAGAGTTCGGTAGGTTAAGTTTATTATTATATCTGAATGGACAACATTTCATATTTTTAACATGTCCATATTGTTTTTTTATATGAAAATAGACATAAAATGAACAAACCCATATTTTTTCTTTTTCAAAATTTGTCCATTTTCATGCATAAAATAATTATTGAAATTCTTTTTATTCTAAATAGACGTAAGCGCCAAATGACGTCATCGGACGGCTGAATACAGCGATATTCCTTTGCTTATTATTGTTTTGATAAAAAAAAGGTACTACTGTCAAAGGTAAATAATACTAGTGTCAACATTGTCAACGTCATTCATACATTCAACGTTGACAAGTTGTCTTTTTTTTTACAGTTACATGTCATGGGTTTGGCATTTCGTAATTTAAAACTATAATGTGCTAAGCAAAGAAATATTTTACATTCTGCCGTCCGATGACGTCATCTTACGGTTTTTAGTTTTTAATTTTTTTCTCAGTAAATAAGCAATATAAAAAATGAATAAATATATATTCAAGCAGCGGAAAAGTAAACAAAGAATTGGTATTTTTAGTTTCAGAGCTTAGCAATTTTGAAATGTTGTCCATTGATAAGGGGCGGCGTTGTCTTTACGTTTGGTATAAAAAATTGGGTGTTTACGAACAAATTTACATGTTTCTAAAATATAAATACATGGGAGTGTAAGAATTTGGTACTGTTCAAAATACGGTTTGCAGCTATCAGTTTGATCTATGTTTGCGATAATTCTTTTGAAGGACGAAGAGGGACATTTATCCCGCTTACGTGTTTTTTTACTTTTAATAAAAGAGTCAAGGAACGTATTTTATTTTAATCATTTAAATTAAATGCCATTATAACGTATTTTGCCAGTTTCCAAAAAAAAGGGCAATGTTACTTTTTCTGACAAAATGTTACTTTTTGATCTGTCTCGTGTAACTTTTGACTATCGGCCACTGGCAACACTGGTATGTACCTGTGTCCAGCAGTGGACGTTGGCTGAAATGATGATGATGATACTGATGGTACAGTCAGCTGCTAAAAGTTTATATATTAATTTTCACAGTATACTTTCATTGTAAGAAAGTATAAGTCAGCCGGCTATAGTGAAATACAAAATCTCATCTGATAATTTTCAGTAAGTGATAATGTGGAAGAGAGTATGTTTCGTTCATTGCCTCCTTGGCGCAGTGGGTTGTGTTGTGCCTCGCACTTTAAAGCAAAGGTTGCGCAAGAGGTCCCGGTTTCGATCCCCGGGTCGGTCCAAAATTTGTACCTGAGTTTTTCTATTAGGCGGTCTTGTACCCCCGTGCCTCGGAAAGCACGTTAAGCCGTTGGTCCTGCGCCCGATGCCTGTCCGGTCGTGTCACACTGATGTCCCATTGGATAATGAGGGCAAGGGAGTGCGCTTGTTTGCGCACACACTTGAGCACTATAATATATTCTGCGTAAGTGGCTGATCGTTGAGATTGGCCGCCTTAGCCAAAACCGATTGGAGGATATTACTACCAGACTTCACAAATCATGAGTCCAAGCGTACCTAGGGCTCCAGAGCGACATCTTTGGACGGAACTGGGTTACAGATAAGGAGGAGTAAAATATAAAATCTGACCTGATAATTAATTATAAGTATGTGATTATGCTTTACCTTAGTCGCCTTTTACGACACCTCGGTAAGAGTGAGGGTGGCCTATTCTACTCTGCCGGGGACCACACGTCGTAAAAGGCGACTAAGGTAAAGCTGCCGGCATGATCATCAGCACCCAGAGAAGGAAAACTCTGCATTTATATCTAAACCCTCGCCAACCCGTCTGCCAAGCGTGGTGAGTATGGCAATTACCGCTCATGTGATTGAGGGAGGCCCGTGCCCCAGCAGTGGGAACTTAAATGGGGTGGTGATGATGTGATTATGTGGAAGAGGGTGGATTATGTATGTCTAGTAACAGCCTGTTGACTCTTCTCTTGTTTCCAGAGTGGTGTGTTCAAGTCTCCCTCTGGACAAATGATGAACTGTGTTAGGGTTTTATAATATACGAGCGACCGCCCGCGGTTTTCGCTCGCGTGGAATGCGGTTTGCCACAAAGTAAAGTAGCCTATGTCACTATCCATCGTTAAATTCAAAAATTTACGTCAATCCGTCGCTCCGTTTTGCCGGACAAACAGACAGACACACAAGTTCATATTTATAATATTAATATGGATTCTGATACCCAAAAGTGCTTAAGCTTACTTAGGAAGCAAATTAACGTAGGTATGTTTTTTTTATGTCATAGGTGGCAAACGAGCAGACGGATCACCTGATGGTAAGCGATTGCCGCCGCCCATGTATACCCGTGACACCATTGGAGTCACAAGTGCGCTGCCAACCTTTAAGACCCCCTTTCCCGCGGATTGGGCCTCCGGTACCCTCACTCACGCAGCGAAACATAGCACAGTATCTCTCCGGTCGAGCCGGCCCATTCATGCCGTAGCGTGGCTCTCCCACGGTCGAAAATGTCATTTGATACATGTTGTATATTCATGAGTTCTGAATGTACGCGTGTAAAAGGGTCACCAGTTAGACAGCTGTAACAAAGACTGTAATTCCGATCCATGTTGATCGCTTGAGCTTCTATTTCTATGATTGACATTTATGCTATCTACATAGAAAGGCTTTGCTGTCTGTCTCTTCGTACGACAGGCATTAATTTACTTCGAGTTTAGTTTTGTCAGGGTTAAGAACTATACATTTGCTTGAAATTTTCCCTGTCTTTGTTCTGTAATAGGCACTTTCGTTCTTTAATTCTTTATTGCACAGAAAATTAATAATTACAAAGAAAAGGTTAGTACAGTTTAACAATAGTGCGATAATAGAAATAATTATATTTGCAATTACAGAGGTCCCCAAACTAGGCATTACCTGTATTTTGAGAAACTTGTAGCTACACTTAGAAATAAAACCACATGATCCGCATTTTATGAAATTTGAAATAGCTTATAATATCTCCAAACCAAATCCCAACTACAATCTCGCATAAGAATGTGGTTGGGAATCAAGAATCAATTTATTTTTGCTCGAAAAGTGTACATAAGGGTACATAAAGGTGGTAAAAAAATACAATATCCGCACAATCCACCAGCAACTGGCATCGCAACCTGATTCTGTCAATAAAATACAATCTCGTCATGTACATTTTCATGCTACTAAAATAAGTCTCATTGATTGTAATCTGTTTTGTGTGCTATGATAATAAATAAATAAATTTGTCTGTGTTCTAATTTAATGTTTTCTGTGTATATGGATGCTTTTAATTTTAATAAATATTTATTCATTCATTCAATATTTGGTAAAGGGATAGATGAAACCTTACCCCATAGCATTACCCAGACTCCCTAAATCATGGACTAAGTGTACCCCGCGCTCCAGAGCTTCAACTTTGGACGCAACCGAGAATCACAGAAGATGAAAGTTTCTAACAAATAGTTGTTCAATATATATTTATTGTGGTCCCCGGCAGAGTAGAATAGGCCACCCTCACTCTTACCGAGGTGTCGTAAAAGGCGACTAAGGTAAAGCTGCTGGCATGATCATCAGCACCCAGAGAAGGAAAACTCTGCATTTATATCAAAACCCTCGCCAACCCGTCTGCCAAGCGTGGTGAGTATGGCAATTACCCCTCATGTGATTGAGGGAAGCCCGTGCCCCAGCAGTGGGGACTTAAATGGGCTGATGATGATGATGATATATTTATATCCAATTAGCTCTTACGCTACTTGGTAAAGCCTCAAGTCAATGTAAATAAATAAATAAAATTTTATTGTTGATCCATATATACAATTTAAAACTTAAATTCTATTTATACCAAATTCACATTCTTATATTTGTACCTGAACTAGGTTTGACCTGTATTTCAGGCAGAAAAATAAGAATATAACAAGTTTAAACAAAAAACAATTTTGAGTCCCGAATGAAACAAAAACAAAATTATAACGAATGTATTTAATGCATACATAAAATGTTATAACAAAAATCAAAATTGATAATCAAATTGTAATTTTTTATTTGTTATTGTAATTAACAGTACTCCCTTACGAAATGTATTTGGTAACGGTTGTAGAAGAGTGGTTTTCTCTTAACACAAGCAACACAGTTGCTTAAAAGAAGACACCAAAATTGTATAAAAACTATTGTAAGAAACTCAAAAAAATATTTTTGTATTTCAGATAAGTTTATCATTTTCTTTTCATTTACAAAAGGAACCAGGAAATGAAAATGTTATCCTAGCTTTTGACCGGCAATCGAGCTTCATTCAAAATACACGCGACAGCGGAGCGGAGCCGCCAACGCGTCATTATCCTGATAATTTAATCACCATCATGAACTCATTACTAGACGACGCCGTAAATCAGTATACATGGGTAGATATAGGCAGCTTAAAAAGTTTGCAAAAATTATATTCCGGAGAATTCAATTCCGAATTGATAATAAGTTTTTTCCAACTAAGCATCCGTTTTATTTGTATTATCATTGGTTTGTTTTGGTTTGTTGTCATATGTAATATTTAACAAAAGCCTTGCATTTCAAAGTCCACCGCATCTCAGCGTGTAATACCCGTTGCGCCCAAACCTGTCGCTTCGAGACCATTGATTTGGGGAGTCCGGTCCGGAATTACATGAAGCGACTGCCGTCCGACCTTCGCAACCCTTTTACAGGGGAACCAGACCAACTGAATCATGGTTACACGTTTCAGAAACTATCCGAAACGTATAAGTTTCTCCACGTTTCCCTCACCGCCACACTAATGGTAAAATACGCACACACACCTTGCGCTTTAAAGTAACTGATAATTTAGCTTTAACACGTGCAAAAAAACAAAAGTAACATACACAGTTTACCTCCTAAATTACTAAGGAAATGGCCAACAAAATATTCCTCGTAACATTTTTGTTGGTGACATAAGTATATAAAGGTGGTTACTGAAATAGTTATTCAATTCATTTCTTGAGACTCAATCTGGCAAATACACAAAGTCCTAGGAAACAGCGCTAATACGAATACACGGTTCAAATTAACGCTTTTACTATGTTCTCTCGCGATCAATATGCGAGAACAATGCATTCATCCTGGCACTATAAAATCAGAGCCGTGACCAAAAGCTATATTTACCTATTTAAAGGTATTTCACCTACCCACGAAATATAATTTGAAAAACCACTTAATTGCCAGCAATTAAAACGTAAACACAGTACATAAACCATCGCCTTTGTTAACGAAATGCCTTTTCAATAATAAATGCCCCAATAACGTTCGTGAGTCTAACGTAAATCGGAAATTGTTTACACGGTAACAACGCGCTTGAATCCATTGTACATTAATTACTTCTGACCGACTTTAATTAATAAATAATTAGACGTTACTCCTTAAAAACAAAATAAAGGGTGAAAAGAGAATTGGAAAAACAAGAAACGCTGAAGAGGGTGTGGATACAGGCTATAAAATGCGTAGATCTGTTAACAAAATGCTCACCAAAAGACAGTTGGGAAAATTATGGTAAAACTACTGTCTTATTCTTATAATGAAATGTTTATATCTTATAAATTATTTGTCTAGAAATGTAGTTCGTATGATAGAATGAAAATGATAGTAATGTATGATGACTTACCGGTATCGAATCTCGTCGCGCTGCACTCACAAACACTCGCGCACGTCCGCCCGCGTCGGCCGCCGAGCCACTACTGCCGCCGCGACGGCCCTCCCTCGCCCCCTCCGGCCGCGCCCCCGCGAAGGGATCGTCCGGCCATAGTCAAAGCCATTCAGTTTTTAATCGCTTCATGAAGCAGGGATGGAGTGACCTTTGAACTCAACTCCCTAATGAGGACGAGTTATTGGTACGACTTGAGGAAGTCAATCAGGCGGAGCTACTTTCGTTATGGATTTGCCATTCTTATTAGAGTACTTATGTCAACAGAAAATCAAAACCTTCAAGTGTATCATCTCGAACGAATGAAGGGAATTGAAAACAAATGGCAAACATCTCCTTCGATCCAATCTCAAAGTAAGTATGAATGAATGAATAAATAAATCTTTATTTCACAATCAGTTAAAAGAACATACAGGTAATAGGTAATACAACAGAACAATAACAAAAACAAACACAGATACAAAATTTTAATGAAAAAAAAGAAAGTGTCAAATAGGTGACTGCACAGCTTTTGTCGACACTGGCCGAATATAGGCAGCGCCGACGCTGGTTTTCAGCGGCTAACCTAAGACTTTGCTGCGCCTCTGTTCCCCTCCACCTCCATTATACAACCCGTAAGGCTGAAGCCAAATAGGGACAGAAGAAGAACAGAGGTGCAACTTGGGGATTGAATGGGATGTTTCTACATACTTACAATACAAACATATTTTATACAAACATACATACACAATCTTTTGACACTGAAGGTACAACACTGGACACAGAATCCTGCGCCTAATCCCTCTTCAGTCGTGTCACACTAGTGTCCCATCAAAATAAGAAGGTACGGGAATAGAGAGTGCACTTGTGTCTCCGCAAATACTTGTGCACTATAATATGTCCTGCGTCGATGGCTGATCGCTGAGATTGGGCGCCATGACCGAAATATCGGTTTGGAGGACATTAGTACAGTTTAAGTAATACCTACTTAAGTAGATATTATTATACCCAGACCTTGAACAAACACAAGTTTTTAATAAACGAATGTTTGTGTATAGTTGGGAATCGAACCCATAGAGCAATTATATATAAAGAGATATAGGCATCGTTCGGCTAGCCTGTGCTAGCGCCATCTAACGGAAACCGCCGAACTTGTATAAAAACTATTAATTTGAAATTTGTCACAATAAATATATTCTGCTACCCAAGCCCTTTTATATGATACCCATATTGTGGGAGTTGTGTTAAAACAAACAATCCATATCTTCGTGACGGCGGCCATCTTGATTCATCTTTCAAACAAAAAAACAAAATCAAAATCGGTTCATTTATTCGCGAGCTACGATGCCATAGACAGACACACAGACGCACACACACACACAGACACGTCAAACTTATAACACCATGTCGTTTTTGCGTCGGGGGTTAAAAATAGTGAAATAATAATTTTTCACAATTTTCTCTATTATTTACTCTTTTTTTTGTAGATAAGTAAGCGTTTGACCATATTTCACCTGATGGTAAGTGATAGTATGGTGTAAGATGTAGCACGATTACCTAAAATAAATAAAGAAGAGTTCCATCATTGCTTTAAAAAGGTTAGAGCTTATTGTTTCAAACTGTTATGGTCACTAACATTAGAATAGGTTTTTATGGAGGTACCTTATTTTTGAGTTATTGCGACGCTGTTGCAAGCGCCAATAACAACTTACCCACAAGAAACTTTACTTACACTGTGACCATGGCGCTTGCAACGCGGCGCCGAAATATCGAAAACTCAAAAATAAGGTACATGATAGCAATCCTATAAAAAAAACTATTCTAATGTTAGAAATCGTTTAAGAATAAAACATTTTTCATTTTCAACCTATCCATACAGGCTTTTTCACTCATTTTAATTTTTGGTAGTGAAAAAATATCGGGTTACTTGGCAGTATGAAATTTGATATCTTCGTCAAATTTTATCAAGCTTAAAAAGTTGACATGCCCGATGAGATTGGACCCTGATTGGTTGGTATTCTATGGATTTTATTTTACAGTGGTAAATGAAATCTGCTCTTCCATATATAGGTTTTTCTAGAATTATTGCTATTTTGATTAGGGAATTGTGTATTTGTGAAGTTTATAACATTTTATTGTGATTGACTGTTTTGCTGTGACGAACGTTTTGACCAAATAGACTTGTGTACTTTATTTACAATGTACTAAAGTAAATTGTTAAGGAATGTGAATAGAACTTTCATTGTACTCGTAGGTATTTCAAAAATCAACTAAGGTTCTATATAGGTAAGTTCTTCATTTGTGACGTTAAATAAAATTTGTAGACAAATGATTGAGCGATTTAATATGGCTGAAAGATATAACACAGAACCTGACCCAATGGTAAACTGTAGGATTGTAATATTTGCAAATTATGTTCCTACCTTCACCTACAATTTATTATATTCTTCATCTTAGCATGAATTTGCTACGATTTTTTAGACTATGATTCGGTATTCGGGGAGTCTGGTAATTACAATGAAGCGACTGCCGTCCTGACCTTCGCAAGCCTTTAACAGGGGAACCAGACCAACTGAATCATGGTTACACGTTTCAACTATATCATCAGAAACTATCCGAGACGTGCAGGTTTCCTCACGTTGTTTCCTCACCGCCGAGTTAATAGTAGAAATATCCGTAAAGATCTGTAAAATCCATAACTACATGCTCAGATTGGAACTACGACCCCCCGAATCACTGAGCTACCATAGTTCATGCTGCTTGTCTCCACCTATCACACTAATATTGTAACAACATTTTTTTTATAAATTCTCACAAACGATTTTTAATTTTGCTAGTGGGAGACCAACATCGATGAGCAGATCACCATTGGCTACGGACATTGGACACGGAGCAATAGGTTGCAGACGCGTAGCCTGTTGGAAGAGGAAAGTCGTCGTAGTTGCGCCTGAGATTCACAGATTTTTCTTGGTAAGTTTTTATCCAAATATTTTTTTTATTTCATAGGTGGCAGACGAGCAGACGGATCACCTAATGGTAATCCATTGCCGCCACCCGTGGACACCTGCGACATCCAAAGGAGTCACAAGTGCGCTCCCAACCACTAAACCGTCTTCCCCCGGATTGGGCCTCCGGTACCCTCACTCACGCAGCGAAACACAGCACAGTGCTGCTTCACGCCGGTTTTCTGTGAGACCGTGGTATCACTCCGGTCGAGCCGGTCTATTCATGCCGAAGCGTGGCTATCCCACGGTTAAATTTAATATTTATAATAATCGTGTACTGTATTTTTAATGCTAAAATAAATAATGTCCTCTAAACCGATATTTCGGTTATGGCACTCTGGTAATCTCAGTGATCAGCAATCGACGACATATTATAGTGTACAAGTGTTTGCGCAGACACCAGTGCACTCTCTATTCCCTTACCCTCATATTTCGATAGGACACCAGTGTGACACGACCGAAGAGGTTATTATTCTAAGGATCAGGCGCAGGACTCCGTGGCACTGGGGGTACATGACCGCCAACTTCCAGACTTCGGGCTGACACTGAGAATTTCTAAACAGATAAACTCAGGTACAATTTTTTTCCCAATGAGGGGATCGAACCCGAGACCCCAAGCGCAGCCGTCGCTTTAAATTCGCGACGCATCCTACCCACTGCGCCAACAGGGCAGTCAATTTATGATACTGTGACGGCGAGCAACCTTACTAACCATCTAACACCAACCATTTATCCTAGCCTAGATGCTTTATTAAATACCTTACTATCTCTCTCTTTCTTTAAGTTGTTGCTCATTTTCCCGCACCAGTATTTTTCCTGATTACATTCCACGTCAGACAGGTGCTGCAATCTGCTCTGCTGTACAGCCGTTGTGTAACTAACAGAAGGGTGGATAGCACATTCCTACTGCTCTGATGTATGACTTTTCACAAAGAAGCTTCAGTTTTTTTTTTATTAAGTGATCGTTTACAACCACAGACTCTAGGTACGTACCTTTTTTTGCTAGTCTTATTATAAGAATAAGATAAATAATTATAATTGCTCCACGTATGTTATGTAGGTAGGTATATACTCTTTGAAGAAGCTTTAGTTTGATTATAGATTTTGATCATAATAATAGTAAATCATAATAGTGTCTGGGTGTAATTAATTGTTTAAGTATTCAATTCAATTGAAAATATCTTTATTTGCATAGGCTTGTATACATACAGCACTTTCAAATTGTCATATATTACAAATTATAACTCTTTATTTGTAAGTAAAATATACATGTAATTACACATATATGTCGATACATAAAATATACTAAGAAATGAATAGACATATTTAATGTGATTCTACCACCGTAATCGTAAAGTTGATTCTGACGAGAAGACCCGGCAAGAAACTCGCCACTTACTCTTTTAATCGCCAACAATTTTAATACAATGTTACTATTATTAAGAAGTCCATTTCATTTCCAACAATAAATATATCCATTATAATGTCTGTTAGATGACAATACTGTTGTTAAATGACAAGAATTTGAGGAATAGATAAATCGTTTCCTCAAATTCTTGTCAATTAAATAATCATCAACTGTAAATAGGCTTTTGCCATGAAATAATTTTTAATTTGTGTTTTAAATTTAGGCATTGATAAGTCAAGAAGCTTTTGTGGTAACTTGTTAAATATTTTAATACTCATTCCGACAAATGAATGACCAACCTTATGAAGTCTGAGATTTGGAACAGCAAGCCTATGTTTATATCTGGCGTTCAGGCTATGTTTATCAGAACGGTATTTATTATGTAAAACAACATTGTGTACTCACATACGAGCGGACTGGCGGAGCACGGCGTCGTCTGCTGGGGCCGGGCTGTGAATCTTCGGACTGATGAATTGTCAGTGAAGCTACTCCGACACCAATTCAATCCAATGATCAACTCTCATTTCCAGTAGATGTTCTGCTATTGCCGATTTATTCGCTTGTCGATTTTTAACAGCTGCGATATGTTCCTTGACACGTTCTGCAATTGACCGCTTCGTTTGTCCTATATAAGAACTACCGCAGCTACAATCGATTTTGTAAACACCTGGAGTCTGAAAAGGTATGACATCTTTTGGTGATCGCAGTTGTTTTGATATTCGACATAACGGAGTATATACAGTCTTTATGGAGAAATTCTTGAGTACTGTTCCAATTTTGTCCGTTACGCCTTTAATATAGGGCAAAATTGCTGCCTGGCGGTTCACCTCTGGATATCTTTCCCTGCCTGCTCAACAGATGCGGCACATTATATCCATTCCGTTTAAGTACCTCCTGAACATAAGCAAGCTCAGATTGGAGATGTTCAGGGTCACAAAGGTTCTATTAAAGGCTCTATTATTCAATGATGATATAACTGCTTGCAAATGCCGAGGATGATGATGTGAGGAGGCGTGTAGGTATCGATCCGTATGCGTGGATTTCCGGTAAACAGCATGTGATAATGTACCGTCATCCTTCACTCTAATCTGCACATCCAAGAATGCCAATGATCGGTCCCTTTCCATTTCGTAGGTAAACTTTATTTTCGGGTGGATCGAATTCAAATGTACCATATATTGTTATATTGTTGTTGTACGTGTCAAGGAACATGTCGCAGCTGTTAAAAATCGACTAGCGAATAAATCGGCAATAGCAGAACATCTCCTGGAAATGGGAGTTAATCATTGGATGGAACTACATGACCCGAAAATCCTCTCCACCGATCGTCATTATCATACCAGGATAGTACGTGAAGCGATTGAGATCAAGAAGTATAAGACTTTCAATCGGGAGGATGGATTTAAAATATCATCGACATGGAATCCAGTAATTAACAAGTGCAAACCCCGTGCTAGGCCGTTACTAACGCAAACAAACACCGATACTGTTAGTGTAGTGTGTCGGAGTAGCTTCACTGACAATTCATCTAGTGGCGAATTAATATCAAAAAATGTGAGGGTGTCCGAAGATTCACAGCCTGGCCCCAGCAGACGACGCCGTGCTCCGCCAGTCCGCTCGTGGCCACGGCTGCTGTAACGTAGCCGAAACGTCGAGCCAAATATGTGAGTACACAATGTTGTTTCACATAATAAATATCGTGTTAATCCCCGTATTGATACATTATAGTTATAATGCAACGCGAAAATCTAAAAAACTATGTTTATCAGAGATTTTAAGATATATTTTGTAATTGCTCTGTTGTCTGATATCCGTAACACATGTGCTCAAAGTACTTAGTACTGCATCAGGTCAAAATAAAAGATGTTATAATGAATTTATTTATTTATATAAAAAAAGACTAAGAAAAAAATTTAAAAACTCCCGTCAAAAATTTAAAAAGACCATAAATAAATTGAAACTGCTTTTGTTGTCCTACGTATGAACATTTTTGCTTAATTATTATGGCATGGGGGACAATTCTTGGAGAGGTTATTTTGAATTATTTTTTTCATGGTGACTTGTATTCTACTACTCAAACCCTTTTATGTAATACTTATATCGAAGAGGGTGGTCATACAGTATGTTAATCCGATATTTTGAGGCGGTGGCCATCTTGGAACAATTTCCATCTAACATAGCTAAGAACACTCTTGGTCAATTCATCATTAAAAAAAAAAAGTTAAACCGATTTTTATTCATATCTTGATTTTTATTTCTTCTTTTTTAATGCGTTAGGGACCTACGATGCCACACAAATACATACACACTAACGCAAATGCACACGCACACACACAGACAGACACGTCAAACTTCTTTATTTATTTATTTAATATTATAAGGGATAAACCCTATTACATAATTATACATAATAAACTTTAATTGTATTTCTAACCACAAATCATTATTAAAACCCCGTCGGTTTTTCGTCGGGGGTTAAAAACAAAATCATTTCCCGAATGATCAGAAATGATTATAAAATTAACCCCCAAACGGGTAGTTTTAACCTTACGTGGCGAAACCTAACCTCACTAACCTAACACAAAACCTATCGAGATAGGTTTTTTATCCGATTTTTTTTTCACACACCGTTTTTTTGGATCGGGATAACGTCGGATTCAGTATAAATCTACTCCAAAATACCTTAACCCATCGATTTGGGTTAGGTTTGGTGACACTTAAAATTTTCCGTTTTTTCGGTTATTTTACCGAAAATTTCATGTCTTATTTTGACGAGATAACGTCGGATTCGGTTAAATCTACCCCAAAATACCCAAACCCATCGCTTTGGGTTAGGTTTGGTGACACTTAAAATTTTCCGTTTTTTCGGTTATTTTACCGAAAATTTCATAAGTCTTATTTTGACGAGATAACGTCGGATTCGGTTAAATCTACCCCAAAATACCCAAACCCATCGATTTGCGTTAGGTTTGGTGACACTTAAAATTTTCCGTTTTTTCGGTTATTTTACCGAAATTTTCATAAGTCTTATTTTGACGAGATAACGTCGGATTCGGTTAAATCTACCCCAAAATACCCAAACCCATCGATTTGGGTTAGGTTTGGTGACACTTAAAATTTTCCGTTTTTTCGGTTATTTTACCGAAAATTTCATAAGTCTTATTTTGACGAGATAACGTCGGATTCGGTTAAATCTACCTCCAAAATACCCTAAATCCATCGATTTGGGTTAGGTTTGGTGACACTTAAAATTTTCCGTTTTTTCGGTTATTTTACCGAAAATTTCATAAGTCTTATTTTGACGAGATAACGTCGGATTCGGTTAAATCTACCCCAAAATACCCAAACCCATCGATTTGGGTTAGGTTTGGTGACACTTAAAATTTTCCGTTTTTTCGGTTATTTTACCGAAAATTTCATAAGTCTTATTTTGACGAGATAACGTCGGATTCGGTTAAATCTACTCCAAAATACTCTAATCCATCGATTTGCGTTAGGTTTGGTGACACTTAAAATTTTCCGTTTTTCGGTTATTTTACCGAAAATTTCATAAGTCTTATTTTGACGAGATAACGTCGGATTCGGTTAAATCTACCCCAAAATACCCAAACCCATCGATTTGGGTTAGGTTTGGTGACACTTAAAATTTTCCGTTTTTTCGGTTATTTTACCGAAAATTTCATAAGTCTTATTTTGACGAGATAACGTCGGATTCGGTTAAATCTACTCCAAAATACTCTAATCCATCGATTTGCGTTAGGTTTGGTGACACTTAAAATTTTCCGTTTTTCCGGTTATTTTACCGAAATTTTCATAAGTCTTATTTTGACGAGATAACGTCGGATTCGGTTAAATCTACCCCAAAATACCCAAACCCATCGATTTGGGTTAGGTTTGGTGACACTTAAAATTTTCCGTTTTTTCGGTTATTTTACCGAAAATTTCATAAGTCTTATTTTGACGAGATAACGTCGGATTCGGTTAAATCTACCCCAAAATACCCAAACCCATCGATTTGGGTTAGGTTTGGTGACACTTAAAATTTTCCGTTTTTTCGGTTATTTTACCGAAAATTTCATAAGTCTTATTTTGACGAGATAACGTCGGATTCGGTTAAATCTACCCCAAAATACCCAAACCCATCGATTTGGGTTAGGTTTGGTGACACTTAAAATTTTCCGTTTTTTCGGTTATTTTACCGAAAATTTCATAAGTCTTATTTTGACGAGATAACGTCGGATTCGGTTAAATCTACCCAAAATACCCAAACCCATCGATTTGGGTTAGGTTTGGTGATACTTAAAATTTTCCGTTTTTTCGGTTATTTTACCGAAAATTTCATAAGTCTTATTTTGACGAGATAACGTCGGATTCGGTTAAATCTACTCCAAAATACTCTAATCCATCGATTTGGGTTAGGTTTGGTGACACTTAAAATTTTCCGTTTTGTCGGTTATTTTACCGAAAATTTCATAAGTCTTATTTTGACGAGATAACGTCGGATTCGGTTAAATCTACCCCAAAATACCCAAACCCATCGATTTGGGTTAGGTTTGGTGACACTTAAAATTTTCCGTTTTTTCGGTTATTTTACCGAAAATTTCATAAGTCTTATTTTGACGAGATAACGTCGGATTCGGTTAAATCTACTCCAAAATACTCTAATCCATCGATTTGCGTTAGGTTTGGTGACACTTAAAATTTTCCGTTTTGTCGGTTATTTTACCGAAAATTTCATAAGTCTTATTTTGACGAGATAACGTCGGATTCGGTTAAATCTACCCATAAATACCCAAACCCATCGATTTGGGTTAGGTTTGGTGACACTTAAAATTTTCCGTTTTTTCGGTTATTTTACCGAAAATTTCATAAGTCTTATTTTGACGAGATAACGTCGGATTCGGTTAAATCTACCCCAAAATACCCAAACCCATCGATTTGGGTTAGGTTTGGTGACACTTAAAATTTTCCGTTTTTTCGGTTATTTTACCGAAAATTTCATAAGTCTTATTTTGACGAGATAACGTCGGATTCGGTTAAATCTACCCCAAAATACCCAAACCCATCGATTTGGGTTAGGTTTGGTGACACTTAAAATTTTCCGTTTTTTCGGTTATTTTACCGAAAATTTCATAAGTCTTATTTTGACGAGATAACGTCGGATTCGGTTAAATCTACTCCGAAATACTCTAATCCATCGATTTGCGTTAGGTTTGGTGACACTTAAAATTTTCCGTTTTGTCGGTTATTTTACCGAAAATTTCATAAGTCTTATTTTGACGAGATAACGTCGGATTCGGTTAAATCTACCCCAAAATACCCAAACCCATCGATTTGGGTTAGGTTTGGTGACACTTAAAATTTTCCGTTTTTTCGGTTATTTTACCGAAAATTTCATAAGTCTTATTTTGACGAGATAACGTCGGATTCGGTTAAATCTACTCCAAAATACTCTAATCCATCGATTTGCGTTAGGTTTGGTGACACTTAACATTTTCCGTTTTTCCGGTTATTTTACCGAAATTTTCATAAGTCTTATTTTGACGAGATAACGTCGGATTCGGTTAAATCTACCCCAAAATACCCAAACCCATCGATTTGGGTTAGGTTTGGTGACACTTAAAATTTTCCGTTTTTTCGGTTATTTTACCGAAAATTTCATAAGTCTTATTTTGACGAGATAACGTCGGATTCGGTTAAATCTACCCCAAAATACCCAAACCCATCGATTTGGGTTAGGTTTGGTGACACTTAAAATTTTCCGTTTTTCGGTTATTTTACCGAAAATTTCATAAGTCTTATTTTGACGAGATAACGTCGGATTCGGTTAAATCTACCCCAAAATACCCTAATCCACCGATTTGGGTTAGGTTTGGTGACACTTAAAATTTTCCGTTTTTCGGTTATTTTACCGAAAATTTCATAAGTCTTATTTTGACGAGATAACGTCGGATTCGGTTAAATCTACCCCAAAATACCCAAACCCATCGATTTGGGTTAGGTTTGGTGACACTTAAAATTTTCCGTTTTTTCGGTTATTTTACCGAAAATTTCATAAGTCTTATTTTGACGAGATAACGTCGGATTCGGTTAAATCTACCCCAAAATACCCAAACCCATCGATTTGGGTTAGGTTTGGTGACACTTAAAATTTTCCGTTTTTTCGGTTATTTTACCGAAAATTTCATAAGTCTTATTTTGACGAGATAACGTCGGATTCGGTTAAATCTACCCCAAAATACCCTAAATCCCATCGATTTGGGTTAGGTTTGGTGACACTTAAAATTTTCCGTTTTTTCGGTTATTTTACCGAAAATTTCATAAGTCTTATTTTGACGAGATAACGTCGGATTCGGTTAAATCTACCCCAAAATACCCAAACCCATCGATTTGGGTTAGGTTTGGTGACACTTAAAATTTTCCGTTTTTTCGGTTATTTTACCGAAAATTTCATAAGTCTTATTTTGACGAGATAACGTCGGATTCGGTTAAATCTACCCCAAAATACCCAAACCATCGATTTGGGTTAGGTTTGGTGACACTTAAAATTTTCCGTTTTTTCGGTTATTTTACCGAAAATTTCATAAGTCTTATTTTGACGAGATAACGTCGGATTCGGTTAAATCTACCCCAAAATACCCAAACCCATCGATTTGGGTTAGGTTTGGTGACACTTAAAATTTTCCGTTTTTTCGGTTATTTTACCGAAAATTTCATAAGTCTTATTTTGACGAGATAACGTCGGATTCGGTTAAATCTACTCCAAAATACCCTAAATCCATCGATTTGGGTTAGGTTTGGTGACACTTAAAATTTTCCGTTTTTCGGTTATTTTACCGAAAATTTCATAAGTCTTATTTTGACGAGATAACGTCGGATTCGGTTAAATCTACCCCAAAATACCCAAACCCATCGATTTGGGTTAGGTTTGGTGACACTTAAAATTTTCCGTTTTTTCGGTTATTTTACCGAAAATTTCATAAGTCTTATTTTGACGAGATAACGTCGGATTCGGTTAAATCTACCCCAAAATACCCAAATCCATCGATTTGGGTTAGGTTTGGTGACACTTAAAATTTTCCGTTTTTTCGGTTATTTTACCGAAAATTTCATAAGTCTTATTTTGACGAGATAACGTCGGATTCGGTTAAATCTACCCAAAATACCCTAAATCCATCGATTTGGGTTAGGTTTGGTGACACTTAAAATTTTCCGTTTTTCGGTTATTTTACCGAAAATTTCATAAGTCTTATTTTGACGAGATAACGTCGGATTCGGTTAAATCTACCCCAAAATACCCAACCATCGATTTGGGTTAGGTTTGGTGACACTTAAAATTTTCCGTTTTTCGGTTATTTTACCGAAAATTTCATAAGTCTTATTTTGACGAGATAACGTCGGATTCGGTTAAATCTACCCCAAAATACCCTAAACCATCGATTTGGGTTAGGTTTGGTGACACTTAAAATTTTCCGTTTTTTCGGTTATTTTACCGAAAATTTCATAAGTCTTATTTTGACGAGATAACGTCGGATTCGGTTAAATCTACCCAAAATACCCAAACCCATCGATTTGGGTTAGGTTTGGTGACACTTAAAATTTTCCGTTTTTTCGGTTATTTTACCGAAAATTTCATAAGTCTTATTTTGACGAGATAACGTCGGATTCGGTTAAATCTACCCCAAAATACCCAAACCCATCGATTTGGGTTAGGTTTGGTGACACTTAAAATTTTCCGTTTTTTCGGTTATTTTACCGAAAATTTCATAAGTCTTATTTTGACGAGATAACGTCGGATTCGGTTAAATCTACCCCAAAATACCCAAACCATCGATTTGGGTTAGGTTTGGTGACACTTAAAATTTTCCGTTTTTTCGGTTATTTTACCGAAAATTTCATAAGTCTTATTTTGACGAGATAACGTCGGATTCGGTTAAATCTACCCAAAATACCCAAATCCATCGATTTGGGTTAGGTTTGGTGACACTTAAAATTTTCCGTTTTTCGGTTATTTTACCGAAAATTTCATAAGTCTTATTTTGACGAGATAACGTCGGATTCGGTTAAATCTACCCAAAATACCCTAAACCCATCGATTTGGGTTAGGTTTGGTGACACTTAAAATTTTCCGTTTTTTCGGTTATTTTACCGAAAATTTCATAAGTCTTATTTTGACGAGATAACGTCGGATTCGGTTAAATCTACCCCAAAATACCCAAACCCATCGATTTGGGTTAGGTTTGGTGACACTTAAAATTTTCCGTTTTTTCGGTTATTTTACCGAAAATTTCATAAGTCTTATTTTGACGAGATAACGTCGGATTCGGTTAAATCTACCCAAAATACCCAAATCCATCGATTTGGGTTAGGTTTGGTGACACTTAAAATTTTCCGTTTTGTCGGTTATTTTACCGAAAATTTCATAAGTCTTATTTTGACGAGATAACGTCGGATTCGGTTAAATCTACCCCAAAATACCCAAACCCATCGATTTGGGTTAGGTTTGGTGACACTTAAAATTTTCCGTTTTTTCGGTTATTTTACCGAAAATTTCATAAGTCTTATTTTGACGAGATAACGTCGGATTCGGTTAAATCTACTCCAAAATACCCTAATCCACCGATTTGGGTTAGGTTTGGTGACACTTAAAATTTTCCGGTTTTGTCGGTTATTTTACCGAAAATTTCATAAGTCTTATTTTGACGAGATAACGTCGGATTCGGTTAAATCTACCCCAAAATACCCAAACCATCGATTTGGGTTAGGTTTGGTGACACTTAAAATTTTCCGTTTTTTCGGTTATTTTACCGAAAATTTCATAAGTCTTATTTTGACGAGATAACGTCGGATTCGGTTAAATCTACCCCAAAATACCCAAACCCATCGATTTGGGTTAGGTTTGGTGACACTTGAAATTTTCCGTTTTTTCGGTTATTTTACCGAAAATTTCATAAGTCTTATTTTGACGAGATAACGTCGGATTCGGTTAAATCTACCCAAAATACCCTAATCCATCGATTTGGGTTAGGTTTGGTGACACTTAAAATTTTCCGTTTTTTCGGTTATTTTACCGAAAATTTCATAAGTCTTATTTTGACGAGATAACGTCGGATTCGGTTAAATCTACTCCAAAATACCCTAATCCATCGATTTGGGTTAGGTTTGGTGACACTTAAAATTTTCCGTTTTTTCGGTTATTTTACCGAAAATTTCATAAGTCTTATTTTGACGAGATAACGTCGGATTCGGTTAAATCTACCCCAAAATACCCAAACCCATCGATTTGGGTTAGGTTTGGTGACACTTAAAATTTTCCGTTTTTTCGGTTATTTTACCGAAAATTTCATAAGTCTTATTTTGACGAGATAACGTCGGATTCGGTTAAATCTACTCCAAAATACCCTAAATCCATCGATTTGGGTTAGGTTTGGTGACACTTAAAATTTTCCGTTTTTTCGGTTATTTTACCGAAAATTTCATAAGTCTTATTTTGACGAGATAACGTCGGATTCGGTTAAATCTACCCCAAAATACCCAAACCCATCGATTTGGGTTAGGTTTGGTGACACTTAAAATTTTCCGTTTTTTCGGTTATTTTACCGAAAATTTCATAAGTCTTATTTTGACGAGATAACGTCGGATTCGGTTAAATCTACTCCAAAATACCCTAAATCCATCGATTTGGGTTAGGTTTGGTGACACTTAAAATTTTCCGTTTTTTCGGTTATTTTACCGAAAATTTCATAAGTCTTATTTTGACGAGATAACGTCGGATTCGGTTAAATCTACCCCAAAATACCCAAACCCATCGATTTGGGTTAGGTTTGGTGACACTTAAAATTTTCCGTTTTTTCGGTTATTTTACCGAAAATT
Source organism: Marasmia exigua (assembly GCA_019059595.1). Lineage (NCBI taxonomy): Eukaryota > Metazoa > Arthropoda > Insecta > Lepidoptera > Crambidae > Marasmia > Marasmia exigua. The sequence continues at coordinate 632,008 of CM032487.1, read as the reverse complement.
TCATAAGTCTTATTTTGACGAGATAACGTCGGATTCGGTTAAATCTACCCCAAAATACCCAAACCCATCGATTTGGGTTAGGTTTGGTGACACTTAAAATTTTCCGTTTTTTCGGTTATTTTACCGAAAATTTCATAAGTCTTATTTTGACGAGATAACGTCGGATTCGGTTAAATCTACTCCAAAATACTCTAAATCCATCGATTTGGGTTAGGTTTGGTGACACTTAAAATTTTCCGTTTTTTCGGTTATTTTACCGAAAATTTCATAAGTCTTATTTTGACGAGATAACGTCGGATTCGGTTAAATCTACCCAAAATACCCAAACCCATCGATTTGGGTTAGGTTTGGTGACACTTAAAATTTTCCGTTTTTTCGGTTATTTTACCGAAAATTTCATAAGTCTTATTTTGACGAGATAACGTCGGATTCGGTTAAATCTACCCAAAATACCCAAATCCATCGATTTGGGTTAGGTTTGGTGACACTTAAAATTTTCCGTTTTTTCGGTTATTTTACCGAAAATTTCATAAGTCTTATTTTGACGAGATAACGTCGGATTCGGTTAAATCTACCCCAAAATACCCAAACCCATCGATTTGGGTTAGGTTTGGTGACACTTAAAATTTTCCGTTTTTTCGGTTATTTTACCGAAAATTTCATAAGTCTTATTTTGACGAGATAACGTCGGATTCGGTTAAATCTACCCCAAAATACCCTAAACCCATCGATTTGGGTCAGGTTTGGTGACACTTAAAATTTTCCGTTTTTTCGGTTATTTTACCGAAAATTTCATAAGTCTTATTTTGACGAGATAACGTCGGATTCGGTTAAATCTACCCCAAAATACCCAAACCCATCGATTTGGGTTAGGTTTGGTGACACTTAAAATTTTCCGTTTTTTCGGTTATTTTACCGAAAATTTCATAAGTCTTATTTTGACGAGATAACGTCGGATTCGGTTAAATCTACCCAAAATACCCTAAATCCATCGATTTGGGTTAGGTTTGGTGACACTTAAAATTTTCCGTTTTTTCGGTTATTTTACCGAAAATTTCATAAGTCTTATTTTGACGAGATAACGTCGGATTCGGTTAAATCTACCCCAAAATACCCTAAACCCATCGATTTGGGTTAGGTTTGGTGACACTTAAAATTTTCCGTTTTTTCGGTTATTTTACCGAAAATTTCATAAGTCTTATTTTGACGAGATAACGTCGGATTCGGTTAAATCTACCCCAAAATACCCAAACCCATCGATTTGGGTTAGGTTTGGTGACACTTAAAATTTTCCGTTTTTTCGGTTATTTTACCGAAAATTTCATAAGTCTTATTTTGACGAGATAACGTCGGATTCGGTTAAATCTACCCCAAAATACCCTAATCCCATCGATTTGGGTTAGGTTTGGTGACACTTAAAATTTTCCGTTTTTTCGGTTATTTTACCGAAAATTTCATAAGTCTTATTTTGACGAGATAACGTCGGATTCGGTTAAATCTACCCCAAAATACCCAAACCCATCGATTTGGGTTAGGTTTGGTGACACTTAAAATTTTCCGTTTTTTCGGTTATTTTACCGAAAATTTCATAAGTCTTATTTTGACGAGATAACGTCGGATTCGGTTAAATCTACCCCAAAATACCCTAAACCCATCGATTTGGGTTAGGTTTGGTGACACTTAAAATTTTCCGTTTTTTCGGTTATTTTACCGAAAATTTCATAAGTCTTATTTTGACGAGATAACGTCGGATTCGGTTAAATCTACCCCAAAATACCCAAACCCATCGATTTGGGTTAGGTTTGGTGACACTTAAAATTTTCCGTTTTTCGGTTATTTTACCGAAAATTTCATAAGTCTTATTTTGACGAGATAACGTCGGATTCGGTTAAATCTACCCCAAAATACCCAAACCCATCGATTTGGGTTAGGTTTGGTGACACTTAAAATTTTCCGTTTTTTCGGTTATTTTACCGAAAATTTCATAAGTCTTATTTTGACGAGATAACGTCGGATTCGGTTAAATCTACCCCAAAATACCCTAATCCATCGATTTGGGTTAGGTTTGGTGACACTTAAAATTTTCCGTTTTTTCGGTTATTTTACCGAAAATTTCATAAGTCTTATTTTGACGAGATAACGTCGGATTCGGTTAAATCTACCCCAAAATACCCAAACCCATCGATTTGGGTTAGGTTTGGTGACACTTAAAATTTTCCGTTTTTTCGGTTATTTTACCGAAAATTTCATAAGTCTTATTTTGACGAGATAACGTCGGATTCGGTTAAATCTACTCCAAAATACCCTAAATCCATCGATTTGGGTTAGGTTTGGTGACACTTAAAATTTTCCGTTTTTTCGGTTATTTTACCGAAAATTTCATAAGTCTTATTTTGACGAGATAACGTCGGATTCGGTTAAATCTACCCAAAATACCCAAATCCATCGATTTGGGTTAGGTTTGGTGACACTTAAAATTTTCCGTTTTTTCGGTTATTTTACCGAAAATTTCATAAGTCTTATTTTGACGAGATAACGTCGGATTCGGTTAAATCTACCCCAAAATACCCAAACCCATCGATTTGGGTTAGGTTTGGTGACACTTAAAATTTTCCGTTTTTTCGGTTATTTTACCGAAAATTTCATAAGTCTTATTTTGACGAGATAACGTCGGATTCGGTTAAATCTACTCCAAAATACTCTAATCCATCGATTTGCGTTAGGTTTGGTGACACTTAAAATTTTCCGTTTTTTCGGTTATTTTACCGAAAATTTCATAAGTCTTATTTTGACGAGATAACGTCGGATTCGGTTAAATCTACCCCAAAATACCCAAACCCATCGATTTGGGTTAGGTTTGGTGACACTTAAAATTTTCCGTTTTTTCGGTTATTTTACCGAAAATTTCATAAGTCTTATTTTGACGAGATAACGTCGGATTCGGTTAAATCTACTCCAAAATACCCTAATCCATCGATTTGGGTTAGGTTTGGTGACACTTAAAATTTTCCGTTTTTTCGGTTATTTTACCGAAAATTTCATAAGTCTTATTTTGACGAGATAACGTCGGATTCGGTTAAATCTACCCCAAAATACCCTAAATCCATCGATTTGGGTTAGGTTTGGTGACACTTAAAATTTTCCGTTTTTTCGGTTATTTTACCGAAAATTTCATAAGTCTTATTTTGACGAGATAACGTCGGATTCGGTTAAATCTACCCCAAAATACCCAAACCCATCGATTTGGGTTAGGTTTGGTGACACTTAAAATTTTCCGTTTTTTCGGTTATTTTACCGAAAATTTCATAAGTCTTATTTTGACGAGATAACGTCGGATTCGGTTAAATCTACCCCAAAATACCCAAACCCATCGATTTGGGTTAGGTTTGGTGACACTTAAAATTTTCCGTTTTTTCGGTTATTTTACCGAAAATTTCATAAGTCTTATTTTGACGAGATAACGTCGGATTCGGTTAAATCTACCCCAAAATACCCTAAACCATCGATTTGGGTTAGGTTTGGTGACACTTAAAATTTTCCGTTTTTTCGGTTATTTTACCGAAAATTTCATAAGTCTTATTTTGACGAGATAACGTCGGATTCGGTTAAATCTACCCCAAAATACCCAAACCCATCGATTTGGGTTAGGTTTGGTGACACTTAAAATTTTCCGTTTTTTCGGTTATTTTACCGAAAATTTCATAAGTCTTATTTTGACGAGATAACGTCGGATTCGGTTAAATCTACTCCAAAATACCCTAAATCCATCGATTTGCGTTAGGTTTGGTGACACTTAAAATTTTCCGTTTTTCCGGTTATTTTACCGAAATTTTCATAAGTCTTATTTTGACGAGATAACGTCGGATTCGGTTAAATCTACCCCAAAATACCCAAACCCATCGATTTGGGTTAGGTTTGGTGACACTTAAAATTTTCCGTTTTTCGGTTATTTTACCGAAAATTTCATAAGTCTTATTTTGACGAGATAACGTCGGATTCGGTTAAATCTACCCCAAAATACCCAAACCCATCGATTTGGGTTAGGTTTGGTGACACTTAAAATTTTCCGTTTTTTCGGTTATTTTACCGAAAATTTCATAAGTCTTATTTTGACGAGATAACGTCGGATTCGGTTAAATCTACCCCAAAATACCCAAACGCATCGATTTGGGTTAGGTTTGGTGACACTTAAAATTTTCCGTTTTTTCGGTTATTTTACCGAAAATTTCATAAGTCTTATTTTGACGAGATAACGTCGGATTCGGTTAAATCTACCCAAAATACCCTAAATCCATCGATTTGGGTTAGGTTTGGTGACACTTAAAATTTTCCGTTTTTTCGGTTATTTTACCGAAAATTTCATAAGTCTTATTTTGACGAGATAACGTCGGATTCGGTTAAATCTACTCCAAAATACCCAAATCCACCGATTTGGGTTAGGTTTGGTGACACTTAAAATTTTCCGTTTTTTCGGTTATTTTACCGAAAATTTCATAAGTCTTATTTTGACGAGATAACGTCGGATTCGGTTAAATCTACCCCAAAATACCCAAACCCATCGATTTGGGTTAGGTTTGGTGACACTTAAAATTTTCCGTTTTTTCGGTTATTTTACCGAAAATTTCATAAGTCTTATTTTGACGAGATAACGTCGGATTCGGTTAAATCTACTCCAAAATACCCTAATCCATCGATTTGGGTTAGGTTTGGTGACACTTAAAATTTTCCGTTTTTTCGGTTATTTTACCGAAAATTTCATAAGTCTTATTTTGACGAGATAACGTCGGATTCGGTTAAATCTACCCCAAAATACCCAAACCATCGATTTGGGTTAGGTTTGGTGACACTTAAAATTTTCCGTTTTTTCGGTTATTTTACCGAAAATTTCATAAGTCTTATTTTGACGAGATAACGTCGGATTCGGTTAAATCTACCCCAAAATACCCTAATCCATCGATTTGGGTTAGGTTTGGTGACACTTAAAATTTTCCGTTTTTTCGGTTATTTTACCGAAAATTTCATAAGTCTTATTTTGACGAGATAACGTCGGATTCGGTTAAATCTACCCCAAAATACCCAAACCCATCGATTTGGGTTAGGTTTGGTGACACTTAAAATTTTCCGTTTTTTCGGTTATTTTACCGAAAATTTCATAAGTCTTATTTTGACGAGATAACGTCGGATTCGGTTAAATCTACCCCAAAATACCCTAATCCATCGATTTGGGTTAGGTTTGGTGACACTTAAAATTTTCCGTTTTTTCGGTTATTTTACCGAAAATTTCATAAGTCTTATTTTGACGAGATAACGTCGGATTCGGTTAAATCTACCCCAAAATACCCAAACCCATCGATTTGGGTTAGGTTTGGTGACACTTAAAATTTTCCGTTTTTTCGGTTATTTTACCGAAAATTTCATAAGTCTTATTTTGACGAGATAACGTCGGATTCGGTTAAATCTACCCCAAAATACCCAAACCCATCGATTTGGGTTAGGTTTGGTGACACTTAAAATTTTCCGTTTTTTCGGTTATTTTACCGAAAATTTCATAAGTCTTATTTTGACGAGATAACGTCGGATTCGGTTAAATCTACTCCAAAATACCCTAATCCATCGATTTGGGTTAGGTTTGGTGACACTTAAAATTTTCCGTTTTTTCGGTTATTTTACCGAAAATTTCATAAGTCTTATTTTGACGAGATAACGTCGGATTCGGTTAAATCTACCCCAAAATACCCAAACCCATCGATTTGGGTTAGGTTTGGTGACACTTAAAATTTTCCGTTTTTTCGGTTATTTTACCGAAAATTTCATAAGTCTTATTTTGACGAGATAACGTCGGATTCGGTTAAATCTACTCCAAAATACCCTAAATCCATCGATTTGGGTTAGGTTTGGTGACACTTAAAATTTTCCGTTTTTTCGGTTATTTTACCGAAAATTTCATAAGTCTTATTTTGACGAGATAACGTCGGATTCGGTTAAATCTACCCCAAAATACCCAAACCCATCGATTTGGGTTAGGTTTGGTGACACTTAAAATTTTCCGTTTTTTCGGTTATTTTACCGAAAATTTCATAAGTCTTATTTTGACGAGATAACGTCGGATTCGGTTAAATCTACCCCAAAATACCCAAACCCATCGATTTGGGTTAGGTTTGGTGACACTTAAAATTTTCCGTTTTTTCGGTTATTTTACCGAAAATTTCATAAGTCTTATTTTGACGAGATAACGTCGGATTCGGTTAAATCTACTCCAAAATACCCTAATCCACCGATTTGGGTTAGGTTTGGTGACACTTAAAATTTTCCGTTTTTTCGGTTATTTTACCGAAAATTTCATAAGTCTTATTTTGACGAGATAACGTCGGATTCGGTTAAATCTACCCCAAAATACCCAAACCCATCGATTTGGGTTAGGTTTGGTGACACTTAAAATTTTCCGTTTTTTCGGTTATTTTACCGAAAATTTCATAAGTCTTATTTTGACGAGATAACGTCGGATTCGGTTAAATCTACCCCAAAATACCCAAACCCATCGATTTGGGTTAGGTTTGGTGACACTTAAAATTTTCCGTTTTTTCGGTTATTTTACCGAAAATTTCATAAGTCTTATTTTGACGAGATAACGTCGGATTCGGTTAAATCTACCCCAAAATACCCAAACCCATCGATTTGGGTTAGGTTTGGTGACACTTAAAATTTTCCGTTTTTTCGGTTATTTTACCGAAAATTTCATAAGTCTTATTTTGACGAGATAACGTCGGATTCGGTTAAATCTACTCCAAAATACCCTAATCCACCGATTTGGGTTAGGTTTGGTGACACTTAAAATTTTCCGTTTTTTCGGTTATTTTACCGAAAATTTCATAAGTCTTATTTTGACGAGATAACGTCGGATTCGGTTAAATCTACCCCAAAATACCCAAACCCATCGATTTGGGTTAGGTTTGGTGACACTTAAAATTTTCCGTTTTTTCGGTTATTTTACCGAAAATTTCATAAGTCTTATTTTGACGAGATAACGTCGGATTCGGTTAAATCTACCCCAAAATACCCAAACCCATCGATTTGGGTTAGGTTTGGTGACACTTAAAATTTTCCGTTTTTTCGGTTATTTTACCGAAAATTTCATAAGTCTTATTTTGACGAGATAACGTCGGATTCGGTTAAATCTACCCCAAAATACCCAAACCCATCGATTTGGGTTAGGTTTGGTGACACTTAAAATTTTCCGTTTTTTCGGTTATTTTACCGAAAATTTCATAAGTCTTATTTTGACGAGATAACGTCGGATTCGGTTAAATCTACTCCAAAATACCCTAATCCACCGATTTGGGTTAGGTTTGGTGACACTTAAAATTTTCCGTTTTTTCGGTTATTTTACCGAAAATTTCATAAGTCTTATTTTGACGAGATAACGTCGGATTCGGTTAAATCTACCCCAAAATACCCAAACCCATCGATTTGGGTTAGGTTTGGTGACACTTAAAATTTTCCGTTTTTTCGGTTATTTTACCGAAAATTTCATAAGTCTTATTTTGACGAGATAACGTCGGATTCGGTTAAATCTACCCCAAAATACCCAAACCCATCGATTTGGGTTAGGTTTGGTGACACTTAAAATTTTCCGTTTTTTCGGTTATTTTACCGAAAATTTCATAAGTCTTATTTTGACGAGATAACGTCGGATTCGGTTAAATCTACCCCAAAATACCCAAACCCATCGATTTGGGTTAGGTTTGGTGACACTTAAAATTTTCCGTTTTTTCGGTTATTTTACCGAAAATTTCATAAGTCTTATTTTGACGAGATAACGTCGGATTCGGTTAAATCTACCCCAAAATACCCAAACCCATCGATTTGGGTTAGGTTTGGTGACACTTAAAATTTTCCGTTTTTTCGGTTATTTTACCGAAAATTTCATAAGTCTTATTTTGACGAGATAACGTCGGATTCGGTTAAATCTACCCAAAATACCCTAACCCATCGATTTGGGTTAGGTTTGGTGACACTTAAAATTTTCCGTTTTTTCGGTTATTTTACCGAAAATTTCATAAGTCTTATTTTGACGAGATAACGTCGGATTCGGTTAAATCTACCCCAAAATACCCAAATCCATCGATTTGGGTTAGGTTTGGTGACACTTAAAATTTTCCGTTTTTTCGGTTATTTTACCGAAAATTTCATAAGTCTTATTTTGACGAGATAACGTCGGATTCGGTTAAATCTACCCCAAAATACCCAAACCCATCGATTTGGGTTAGGTTTGGTGACACTTAAAATTTTCCGTTTTTTCGGTTATTTTACCGAAAATTTCATAAGTCTTATTTTGACGAGATAACGTCGGATTCGGTTAAATCTACTCCAAAATACCCTAATCCACCGATTTGGGTTAGGTTTGGTGACACTTAAAATTTTCCGTTTTTTCGGTTATTTTACCGAAAATTTCATAAGTCTTATTTTGACGAGATAACGTCGGATTCGGTTAAATCTACCCCAAAATACCCAAATCCATCGATTTGGGTTAGGTTTGGTGACACTTGAAATTTTCCGTTTTTTCGGTTATTTTACCGAAAATTTCATAAGTCTTATTTTGACGAGATAACGTCGGATTCGGTTAAATCTACCCATAAATACCCAAATCCATCGATTTGGGTTAGGTTTGGTGACACTTAAAATTTTCCGTTTTTTCGGTTATTTTACCGAAAATTTCATAAGTCTTATTTTGACGAGATAACGTCGGATTCGGTTAAATCTACTCCAAAATACCCAAATCCACCGATTTGGGTTAGGTTTGGTGACACTTAAAATTTTCCGTTTTTTCGGTTATTTTACCGAAAATTTCATAAGTCTTATTTTGACGAGATAACGTCGGATTCGGTTAAATCTACCCCAAAATACCCAAACCCATCGATTTGGGTTAGGTTTGGTGACACTTAAAATTTTCCGTTTTTTCGGTTATTTTACCGAAAATTTCATAAGTCTTATTTTGACGAGATAACGTCGGATTCGGTTAAATCTACCCCAAAATACCCAAACCCATCGATTTGGGTTAGGTTTGGTGACACTTAAAATTTTCCGTTTTTTCGGTTATTTTACCGAAAATTTCATAAGTCTTATTTTGACGAGATAACGTCGGATTCGGTTAAATCTACCCCAAAATACCCAAACCCATCGATTTGGGTTAGGTTTGGTGACACTTAAAATTTTCCGTTTTTTCGGTTATTTTACCGAAAATTTCATAAGTCTTATTTTGACGAGATAACGTCGGATTCGGTTAAATCTACTCCAAAATACCCTAATCCACCGATTTGGGTTAGGTTTGGTGACACTTAAAATTTTCCGTTTTTTCGGTTATTTTACCGAAAATTTCATAAGTCTTATTTTGACGAGATAACGTCGGATTCGGTTAAATCTACCCCAAAATACCCAAATCCATCGATTTGGGTTAGGTTTGGTGACACTTGAAATTTTCCGTTTTTTCGGTTATTTTACCGAAAATTTCATAAGTCTTATTTTGACGAGATAACGTCGGATTCGGTTAAATCTACCCCAAAATACCCAAATCCATCGATTTGGGTTAGGTTTGGTGACACTTAAAATTTTCCGTTTTTTCGGTTATTTTACCGAAAATTTCATAAGTCTTATTTTGACGAGATAACGTCGGATTCGGTTAAATCTACCCCAAAATACCCAAACCCATCGATTTGGGTTAGGTTTGGTGACACTTAAAATTTTCCGTTTTTTCGGTTATTTTACCGAAAATTTCATAAGTCTTATTTTGACGAGATAACGTCGGATTCGGTTAAATCTACTCCAAAATACCCTAATCCACCGATTTGGGTTAGGTTTGGTGACACTTAAAATTTTCCGTTTTTTCGGTTATTTTACCGAAAATTTCATAAGTCTTATTTTGACGAGATAACGTCGGATTCGGTTAAATCTACCCCAAAATACCCAAACCCATCGATTTGGGTTAGGTTTGGTGACACTTAAAATTTTCCGTTTTTTCGGTTATTTTACCGAAAATTTCATAAGTCTTATTTTGACGAGATAACGTCGGATTCGGTTAAATCTACCCCAAAATACCCAAACCCATCGATTTGGGTTAGGTTTGGTGACACTTAAAATTTTCCGTTTTTTCGGTTATTTTACCGAAAATTTCATAAGTCTTATTTTGACGAGATAACGTCGGATTCGGTTAAATCTACTCCAAAATACCCTAAATCCATCGATTTGGGTTAGGTTTGGTGACACTTAAAATTTTCCGTTTTTTCGGTTATTTTACCGAAAATTTCATAAGTCTTATTTTGACGAGATAACGTCGGATTCGGTTAAATCTACCCCAAAATACCCAAACCCATCGATTTGGGTTAGGTTTGGTGACACTTAAAATTTTCCGTTTTTTCGGTTATTTTACCGAAAATTTCATAAGTCTTATTTTGACGAGATAACGTCGGATTCGGTTAAATCTACCCCAAAGTACCTAAACCCATCGATTTGGGTCAGGTTTGGTGACACTTAAATTTTTCCGTTTTTTCGGTTATTTTACCGTAAAATTTCATAAGTCTTATTTTGACGAGATAACGTCGGATTCGGTTAAATCTACTCCAAAATACCCAAACCCATCGATTTGGGTTAGGTTTGGTGACACTTAAAATTTTCCGTTTTTTCGGTTATTTTACCGAAAATTTCATAAGTCTTATTTTGACGAGATAACGTCGGATTCGGTTAAATCTACCCCAAAATACCCAAACCCATCGATTTGGGTTAGGTTTGGTGACACTTAAAATTTTCCGTTTTTTCGGTTATTTTACCGAAAATTTCATAAGTCTTATTTTGACGAGATAACGTCGGATTCGGTTAAATCTACTCCAAAATACCCTAATCCACCGATTTGGGTTAGGTTTGGTGACACTTAAAATTTTCCGTTTTTTCGGTTATTTTACCGAAAATTTCATAAGTCTTATTTTGACGAGATAACGTCGGATTCGGTTAAATCTACCCCAAAATACCCAAACCCATCGATTTGGGTTAGGTTTGGTGACACTTAAAATTTTCCGTTTTTTCGGTTATTTTACCGAAAATTTCATAAGTCTTATTTTGACGAGATAACGTCGGATTCGGTTAAATCTACCCATAAATACCCAAACCCATCGATTTGGGTTAGGTTTGGTGACACTTAAAATTTTCCGTTTTTTCGGTTATTTTACCGAAAATTTCATAAGTCTTATTTTGACGAGATAACGTCGGATTCGGTTAAATCTACCCCAAAATACCCAAACCCATCGATTTGGGTTAGGTTTGGTGACACTTAAAATTTTCCGTTTTTTCGGTTATTTTACCGAAAATTTCATAAGTCTTATTTTGACGAGATAACGTCGGATTCGGTTAAATCTACTCCAAAATACCCTAATCCACCGATTTGGGTTAGGTTTGGTGACACTTAAAATTTTCCGTTTTTTCGGTTATTTTACCGAAAATTTCATAAGTCTTATTTTGACGAGATAACGTCGGATTCGGTTAAATCTACCCCAAAATACCCAAACCCATCGATTTGGGTTAGGTTTGGTGACACTTAAAATTTTCCGTTTTTTCGGTTATTTTACCGAAAATTTCATAAGTCTTATTTTGACGAGATAACGTCGGATTCGGTTAAATCTACCCCAAAATACCCAAACCCATCGATTTGGGTTAGGTTTGGTGACACTTAAAATTTTCCGTTTTTTCGGTTATTTTACCGAAAATTTCATAAGTCTTATTTTGACGAGATAACGTCGGATTCGGTTAAATCTACCCCAAAATACCCAAACCCATCGATTTGGGTTAGGTTTGGTGACACTTAAAATTTTCCGTTTTTTCGGTTATTTTACCGAAAATTTCATAAGTCTTATTTTGACGAGATAACGTCGGATTCGGTTAAATCTACTCCAAAATACTCTAATCCATCGATTTGGGTTAGGTTTGGTGACACTTAAAATTTTCCGTTTTTTCGGTTATTTTACCGAAAATTTCATAAGTCTTATTTTGACGAGATAACGTCGGATTCGGTTAAATCTACCCCAAAATACCCAAACCCATCGATTTGGGTTAGGTTTGGTGACACTTAAAATTTTCCGTTTTTTCGGTTATTTTACCGAAAATTTCATAAGTCTTATTTTGACGAGATAACGTCGGATTCGGTTAAATCTACCCCAAAATACCCAAACCCATCGATTTGGGTTAGGTTTGGTGACACTTAAAATTTTCCGTTTTTTCGGTTATTTTACCGAAAATTTCATAAGTCTTATTTTGACGAGATAACGTCGGATTCGGTTAAATCTACTCCAAAATACCCTAATCCACCGATTTGGGTTAGGTTTGGTGACACTTAAAATTTTCCGTTTTTTCGGTTATTTTACCGAAAATTTCATAAGTCTTATTTTGACGAGATAACGTCGGATTCGGTTAAATCTACCCCAAAATACCCAAACCCATCGATTTGGGTTAGGTTTGGTGACACTTAAAATTTTCCGTTTTTTCGGTTATTTTACCGAAAATTTCATAAGTCTTATTTTGACGAGATAACGTCGGATTCGGTTAAATCTACCCCAAAATACCCAAACCCATCGATTTGGGTTAGGTTTGGTGACACTTAAAATTTTCCGTTTTTTCGGTTATTTTACCGAAAATTTCATAAGTCTTATTTTGACGAGATAACGTCGGATTCGGTTAAATCTACCCCAAAATACCCAAACCCATCGATTTGGGTTAGGTTTGGTGACACTTAAAATTTTCCGTTTTTTCGGTTATTTTACCGAAAATTTCATAAGTCTTATTTTGACGAGATAACGTCGGATTCGGTTAAATCTACCCCAAAATACCCAAACCCATCGATTTGGGTTAGGTTTGGTGACACTTAAAATTTTCCGTTTTTTCGGTTATTTTACCGAAAATTTCATAAGTCTTATTTTGACGAGATAACGTCGGATTCGGTTAAATCTACTCCAAAATACCCTAATCCACCGATTTGGGTTAGGTTTGGTGACACTTAAAATTTTCCGTTTTTTCGGTTATTTTACCGAAAATTTCATAAGTCTTATTTTGACGAGATAACGTCGGATTCGGTTAAATCTACCCCAAAATACCCAAACCCATCGATTTGGGTTAGGTTTGGTGACACTTAAAATTTTCCGTTTTTTCGGTTATTTTACCGAAAATTTCATAAGTCTTATTTTGACGAGATAACGTCGGATTCGGTTAAATCTACTCCAAAATACCCTAATCCACCGATTTGGGTTAGGTTTGGTGACACTTAAAATTTTCCGTTTTTTCGGTTATTTTACCGAAAATTTCATAAGTCTTATTTTGACGAGATAACGTCGGATTCGGTTAAATCTACCCCAAAATACCCAAACCCATCGATTTGGGTTAGGTTTGGTGACACTTAAAATTTTCCGTTTTTTCGGTTATTTTACCGAAAATTTCATAAGTCTTATTTTGACGAGATAACGTCGGATTCGGTTAAATCTACCCCAAAATACCCTAAATCCATCGATTTGGGTTAGGTTTGGTGACACTTAAAATTTTCCGTTTTTTCGGTTATTTTACCGAAAATTTCATAAGTCTTATTTTGACGAGATAACGTCGGATTCGGTTAAATCTACTCCAAAATACCCTAATCCACCGATTTGGGTTAGGTTTGGTGACACTTAAAATTTTCCGTTTTTTCGGTTATTTTACCGAAAATTTCATAAGTCTTATTTTGACGAGATAACGTCGGATTCGGTTAAATCTACTCCAAAATACCCTAAATCCATCGATTTGGGTTAGGTTTGGTGACACTTAAAATTTTCCGTTTTTTCGGTTATTTTACCGAAAATTTCATAAGTCTTATTTTGACGAGATAACGTCGGATTCGGTTAAATCTACCCCAAAATACCTAAACCCATCGATTTGGGTTAGGTTTGGTGACACTTAAAATTTTCCGTTTTTTCGGTTATTTTACCGAAAATTTCATAAGTCTTATTTTGACGAGATAACGTCGGATTCGGTTAAATCTACCCCAAAATACCCAAACCCATCGATTTGGGTTAGGTTTGGTGACACTTAAAATTTTCCGTTTTTTCGGTTATTTTACCGAAAATTTCATAAGTCTTATTTTGACGAGATAACGTCGGATTCGGTTAAATCTACTCCAAAATACTCTAATCCATCGATTTGGGTTAGGTTTGGTGACACTTAAAATTTTCCGTTTTTTCGGTTATTTTACCGAAAATTTCATAAGTCTTATTTTGACGAGATAACGTCGGATTCGGTTAAATCTACCCCAAAATACCCAAACCCATCGATTTGGGTTAGGTTTGGTGACACTTAAAATTTTCCGTTTTTTCGGTTATTTTACCGAAAATTTCATAAGTCTTATTTTGACGAGATAACGTCGGATTCGGTTAAATCTACTCCAAAATACCCTAATCCATCGATTTGGGTTAGGTTTGGTGACACTTAAAATTTTCCGTTTTTTCGGTTATTTTACCGAAAATTTCATAAGTCTTATTTTGACGAGATAACGTCGGATTCGGTTAAATCTACCCCAAAATACCCAAACCCATCGATTTGGGTTAGGTTTGGTGACACTTAAAATTTTCCGTTTTTTCGGTTATTTTACCGAAAATTTCATAAGTCTTATTTTGACGAGATAACGTCGGATTCGGTTAAATCTACCCCAAAATACCCAAACCCATCGATTTGGGTTAGGTTTGGTGACACTTAAAATTTTCCGTTTTTTCGGTTATTTTACCGAAAATTTCATAAGTCTTATTTTGACGAGATAACGTCGGATTCGGTTAAATCTACTCCAAAATACTCTAAACCATCGATTTGCGTTAGGTTTGGTGACACTTAAAATTTTCCGTTTTTTCGGTTATTTTACCGAAAATTTCATAAGTCTTATTTTGACGAGATAACGTCGGATTCGGTTAAATCTACCCCAAAATACCCAAACCCATCGATTTGGGTTAGGTTTGGTGACACTTAAAATTTTCCGTTTTTTCGGTTATTTTACCGAAAATTTCATAAGTCTTATTTTGACGAGATAACGTCGGATTCGGTTAAATCTACCCCAAAATACCCAAACCCATCGATTTGGGTTAGGTTTGGTGACACTTAAAATTTTCCGTTTTTTCGGTTATTTTACCGAAAATTTCATAAGTCTTATTTTGACGAGATAACGTCGGATTCGGTTAAATCTACTCCCAAATACCCTAATCCATCGATTTGGGTTAGGTTTGGTGACACTTAAAATTTTCCGTTTTTTCGGTTATTTTACCGAAAATTTCATAAGTCTTATTTTGACGAGATAACGTCGGATTCGGTTAAATCTACCCCAAAATACCCTAAACCATCGATTTGGGTTAGGTTTGGTGACACTTAAAATTTTCCGTTTTTTCGGTTATTTTACCGAAAATTTCATAAGTCTTATTTTGACGAGATAACGTCGGATTCGGTTAAATCTACCCCAAAATACCCTAAACCCATCGATTTGGGTTAGGTTTGGTGACACTTAAAATTTTCCGTTTTTTCGGTTATTTTACCGAAAATTTCATAAGTCTTATTTTGACGAGATAACGTCGGATTCGGTTAAATCTACCCCAAAATACCCAAACCCATCGATTTGGGTTAGGTTTGGTGACACTTAAAATTTTCCGTTTTTTCGGTTATTTTACCGAAAATTTCATAAGTCTTATTTTGACGAGATAACGTCGGATTCGGTTAAATCTACTCCAAAATACCTCTAATCCATCGATTTGGGTTAGGTTTGGTGACACTTAAAATTTTCCGTTTTTTCGGTTATTTTACCGAAATTTTCATAAGTCTTATTTTGACGAGATAACGTCGGATTCGGTTAAATCTACCCCAAAATACCCAAACCCATCGATTTGGGTTAGGTTTGGTGACACTTAAAATTTTCCGTTTTTTCGGTTATTTTACCGAAAATTTCATAAGTCTTATTTTGACGAGATAACGTCGGATTCGGTTAAATCTACTCCAAAATACTCCTAATCCATCGATTTGCGTTAGGTTTGGTGACACTTAAAATTTTCCGTTTTTTCGGTTATTTTACCGAAAATTTCATAAGTCTTATTTTGACGAGATAACGTCGGATTCGGTTAAATCTACCCCAAAATACCTCTAATCCATCGATTTGGGTTAGGTTTGGTGACACTTAAAATTTTCCGTTTTTCGGTTATTTTACCGAAATTTTCATAAGTCTTATTTTGACGAGATAACGTCGGATTCGGTTAAATCTACCCCAAAATACCCAAACCCATCGATTTGGGTTAGGTTTGGTGACACTTAAAATTTTCCGTTTTTCGGTTATTTTACCGAAAATTTCATAAGTCTTATTTTGACGAGATAACGTCGGATTCGGTTAAATCTACCCCAAAATACCCAAACCCATCGATTTGGGTTAGGTTTGGTGACACTTAAAATTTTCCGTTTTTTCGGTTATTTTACCGAAAATTTCATAAGTCTTATTTTGACGAGATAACGTCGGATTCGGTTAAATCTACCCCAAAATACCCAAACCCATCGATTTGGGTTAGGTTTGGTGACACTTAAAATTTTCCGTTTTTTCGGTTATTTTACCGAAAATTTCATAAGTCTTATTTTGACGAGATAACGTCGGATTCGGTTAAATCTACCCCAAAATACCCAAACCCATCGATTTGGGTTAGGTTTGGTGACACTTAAAATTTTCCGTTTTTTCGGTTATTTTACCGAAAATTTCATAAGTCTTATTTTGACGAGATAACGTCGGATTCGGTTAAATCTCCTCCAAAATACCCTAATCCATCGATTTGGGTTAGGTTTGGTGACACTTAAAATTTTCCGTTTTTTCGGTTATTTTACCGAAAATTTCATAAGTCTTATTTTGACGAGATAACGTCGGATTCGGTTAAATCTACCCCAAAATACCCAAACCCATCGATTTGGGTTAGGTTTGGTGACACTTAAAATTTTCCGTTTTTTCGGTTATTTTACCGAAAATTTCATAAGTCTTATTTTGACGAGATAACGTCGGATTCGGTTAAATCTACTCCAAAATACCCAAACCCATCGATTTGGGTTAGGTTTGGTGACACTTAAAATTTTCCGTTTTTTTCGGTTATTTTACCGAAAATTTCATAAGTCTTATTTTGACGAGATAACGTCGGATTCGGTTAAATCTACCCCAAAATACCCAACCCATCGATTTGGGTTAGGTTTGGTGACACTTAAAATTTTCCGTTTTTTCGGTTATTTTACCGAAAATTTCATAAGTCTTATTTTGACGAGATAACGTCGGATTCGGTTAAATCTACCCAAAATACCTAAACCCATCGATTTGGGTTAGGTTTGGTGACACTTAAATTTTCCGTTTTTTCGGTTATTTTACCGAAAATTTCATAAGTCTTATTTTGACGAGATAACGTCGGATTCGGTTAAATCTACTCCAAAATACCCAAATCCATCGATTTGGGTTAGGTTTGGTGACACTTAAAATTTTCCGTTTTTTCGGTTATTTTACCGAAAATTTCATAAGTCTTATTTTGACGAGATAACGTCGGATTCGGTTAAATCTACTCCAAAATACCCAAACCCATCGATTTGGGTTAGGTTTGGTGACACTTAAAATTTTCCGTTTTTTCGGTTATTTTACCGAAAATTTCATAAGTCTTATTTTGACGAGATAACGTCGGATTCGGTTAAATCTACCCCAAAATACCCAAATCCATCGATTTGGGTTAGGTTTGGTGACACTTAAATTTTTCGTTTTTTTCGGTTATTTTACCGAAAATTTCATAAGTCTTATTTTGACGAGATAACGTCGGATTCGGTTAAATCTACTCCAAAATACTCTAATCCATCGATTTGCGTTAGGTTTGGTGACACTTAAATTTTCCGTTTTTTCGGTTATTTTACCGAAATTTTCATAAGTCTTATTTTGACGAGATAACGTCGGATTCGGTTAAATCTACCCCAAAATACCCTAACCATCGATTTGGGTTAGGTTTGGTGACACTTAAAATTTTCCGTTTTTTCGGTTATTTTACCGAAAATTTCATAAGTCTTATTTTGACGAGATAACGTCGGATTCGGTTAAATCTACACCAAAATACCCAAACCATCGATTTGGGTTAGGTTTGGTGACACTTAAAATTTTCCGTTTTTTCGGTTATTTTACCGAAAATTTCATAAGTCTTATTTTGACGAGATAACGTCGGATTCGGTTAAATCTACCCCAAAATACCCAAACCCATCGATTTGGGTTAGGTTTGGTGACACTTAAAATTTTCCGTTTTTTCGGTTATTTTACCGAAAATTTCATAAGTCTTATTTTGACGAGATAACGTCGGATTCGGTTAAATCTACTCCAAAATACTCTAATCCATCGATTTGCGTTAGGTTTGGTGACACTTAAAATTTTCCGTTTTTTCGGTTATTTTACCGAAAATTTCATAAGTCTTATTTTGACGAGATAACGTCGGATTCGGTTAAATCTACTCCAAAATACTCTAACCATCGATTTGGGTTAGGTTTGGTGACACTTAAAATTTTCCGTTTTTTCGGTTATTTTACCGAAAATTTCATAAGTCTTATTTTGACGAGATAACGTCGGATTCGGTTAAATCTACCCCAAAATACCCAAACCCATCGATTTGGGTTAGGTTTGGTGACACTTAAATTTTCCGTTTTTTCGGTTATTTTACCGAAAATTTCATAAGTCTTATTTTGACGAGATAACGTC
This sequence comes from Marasmia exigua, assembly GCA_019059595.1. NCBI lineage: Eukaryota > Metazoa > Arthropoda > Insecta > Lepidoptera > Crambidae > Marasmia > Marasmia exigua. The sequence goes on along the minus strand of CM032487.1, from coordinate 613,233 downwards.
GGATTCGGTTAAATCTACCCCAAAATACCCAACCCATCGATTTGGGTTAGGTTTGGTGACACTTAAATTTTCCGTTTTTTCGGTTATTTTACCGAAAATTTCATAAGTCTTATTTTGACGAGATAACGTCGGATTCGGTTAAATCTACCCCAAAATACCCAAACCATCGATTTGGGTTAGGTTTGGTGACACTTAAATTTTCCGTTTTTTTCGGTTATTTTACCGAAAATTTCATAAGTCTTATTTTGACGAGATAACGTCGGATTCGGTTAAATCTACTCCCAAAATACCCAATCCATCGATTTGGGTTAGGTTTGGTGACACTTAAAATTTTCCGTTTTTCGGTTATTTTACCGAAAATTTCATAAGTCTTATTTTGACGAGATAACGTCGGATTCGGTTAAATCTACTCCAAAATACCCAAACCCATCGATTTGGTTAGGTTTGGTGACACTTAAAATTTTCCGTTTTTTCGGTTATTTTACCGAAAATTTCATAAGTCTTATTTTGACGAGATAACGTCGGATTCGGTTAAATCTACCCAAAATACCCTAATCCATCGATTTGGTTAGGTTTGGTGACACTTAAAATTTTCCGTTTTTTCGGTTATTTTACCGAAAATTTCATAAGTCTTATTTTGACGAGATAACGTCGGATTCGGTTGAATCTACCCATAAATACCCAAACCCATCGATTTGGGTTAGGTTTGGTGACACTTAAAATTTTCCGTTTTTTCGGTTATTTTACCGAAAATTTCATAAGTCTTATTTTGACGAGATAACGTCGGATTCGGTTAAATCTACCCCAAAATACCCTAATCCATCGATTTGGTTAGGTTTGGTGACACTTTAAAATTTTCCGTTTTTTTCGGTTATTTTACCGAAAATTTCATAAGTCTTATTTTGACGAGATAACGTCGGATTCGGTTAAATCTACCCCAAAATACCCTAACCCATCGATTTGGGTTAGGTTTGGTGACACTTAAAATTTTCCGTTTTTTCGGTTATTTTACCGAAATTTCATAAGTCTTATTTTGACGAGATAACGTCGGATTCGGTTAAATCTACTCCCAAAATACCCTAACCCATCGATTTGGGTTAGGTTTGGTGACACTTAAAATTTTCCGTTTTTTCGGTTATTTTACCGAAAATTTCATAAGTCTTATTTTGACGAGATAACGTCGGATTCGGTTAAATCTACTCCAAAATACCCCAAATCCATCGATTTGGGTTAGGTTTGGTGACACTTGAAATTTGCCGTTTTTTCGGTTATTTTACCGAAATTTCATAAGTCTTATTTTGACGAGATAACGTCGGATTCGGTTAAATCTACCCCAAAATACCCAAACCAATCGATTTGGGTTAGGTTTGGTGACACTTAAAATTTTCCGTTTTTTTCGGTTATTTTACCGAAAATTTCATAAGTCTTATTTTGACGAGATAACGTCGGATTCGGTTAATCTACTCCAAAATACTCTAATCCATCGATTTGCGTTAGGTTTGGTGACACTTAAAATTTTCCGTTTTTTCGGTTATTTTACCGAAATTTCATAAGTCTTATTTTGACGAGATAACGTCGGATTCGGTTAAATCTACTCCAAAATACTCTAATCCATCGATTTGCGTTAGGTTTGGTGACACTTAAAATTTTCCGTTTTTTCGGTTATTTTACCGAAAATTTCATAAGTCTTATTTTGACGAGATAACGTCGGATTCGGTTAAATCTACTCCAAAATACTCTAATCCATCGATTTGGGTTAGGTTTGGTGACACTTAAAATTTTCCGTTTTTTCGGTTATTTTACCGAAAATTTCATAAGTCTTATTTTGACGAGATAACGTCGGATTCGGTTAAATCTACTCCAAAATACCCTAAATCCATCGATTTGGGTTAGGTTTGGTGACACTTAAAATTTTCCGTTTTTTCGGTTATTTTACCGAAAATTTCATAAGTCTTATTTTGACGAGATAACGTCGGATTCGGTTAAATCTACTCCAAAATACCCTAATCCAATCGATTTGGGTTAGGTTGGTGACACTTAAAATTTTCCGTTTTTTCGGTTATTTTACCGAAAATTTCATAAGTCTTATTTTGACGAGATAACGTCGGATTCGGTTAAATCTACTCCAAATACTCTAATCCATCGATTTGGGTTAGGTTTGGTGACACTTAAAATTTTCCGTTTTTCGGTTATTTTACCGAAATTTTCATAAGTCTTATTTTGACGAGATAACGTCGGATTCGGTTAAATCTACTCCAAAAATACTCTAATCCATCGATTTGGGTTAGGTTTGGTGACACTTAAAATTTTCCGTATTTTCGGTTATTTTACCGAAAATTTCATAAGTCTTATTTGACGAGATAACGTCGGATTCGGTTAAATCTACCCCAAAATACCCAAACCATCGATTTGGGTTAGGTTTGGTGACACTTAAAATTTTCCGTTTTTTCGGTTATTTTACCGAAAATTTCATAAGTCTTATTTTTGACGAGATAACGTCGGATTCGGTTAAATCTACCCCAAAATACCCAAACCCATCGATTTGGGTTAGGTTTGGTGACACTTAAATTTTCCGTTTTTGTCGGTTATTTTACCGAAAATTTCATAAGTCTTATTTTGACGAGATAACGTCGGATTCGGTTAAATCTACTCCAAAATACCCTAATCCATCGATTTGGGTTAGGTTTGGTGACACTTAAAATTTTTCCGTTTTTTCGGTTATTTTACCGAAATTTCATAAGTCTTATTTTGACGAGATAACGTCGGATTCGGTTAAATCTACTCCCAAAATACTCTAATCCATCCGATTTGCGTTAGGTTTGGTGACACTTAAAATTTTCCGTTTTTTCGGTTATTTTACCCGAAATTCATAAGTCTTATTTTGACGAGATAACGTCGGATTCGGTTAAATCTACCCCAAAATACCCAAACCAATCCGTTGGGTTAGGTTTGTTGACACTTAAAATTTTCCGTTTTTTCTCCGGTTATTTAGCCGAAATTTTCATAAGTCTTATTTTGACGAGATAAAGTCGGATTCGGTTAATCTACCCCAAAATACCCAGAAACGCAATCGATTTGGGTTAGGTTTTGGTGACACTTAAAAAAATTTTTCGTTTTTTTTTCGGTTATTTTACCGAAATGTTCCATAAGTCGTATTTTGACGAGATAACTTCGGATTCGGTTAAATTCTATCCCAAATACCAAACCCATCGATTTGGGTTAGGTTTTGGTGACCTTAAATTTTCCGTTTTTTCGGATTATTTTAACCGAAATTTCATAAGTCTTTATTTGGACGAGAAAACGTCGGATTCGTTAAATCTACCCCAAAATACCCAAACCCATCGA